>JAPDVR010000002.1:15355028-15955028 GCA_026230005.1 Gila orcuttii | reverse complement strand
TGCTCCTTTTGCACTCTATCCCTCTTGGATTGTTTTTATGTTCATTCATCCAGCATTCTCTCAAGTTCTATTCCTTTTCCCCAATCCAACTATATATCAATTTATGACAGTAGTCAACATTGCTGATAAAAAAGTGTTGACATACAATCAAGTCTATAACAGTAGTACACTTCAAATACTCAGTATCAGCTCACTTATTCTCGGCTCATTTCGAGTTGACTTAAGATCCGCTCAAACAGATTTAGTTAGATTTGTGAAAGAATCAACTCAAAAAATGAATCTTTCAGAAACTGGACATCACAACTAGGGTTTAAATTGGGATTTTGGAAAACCCAAACATATGGTGGCTGAGGCAAATAAATGTTGGATTAAATGCCAATCATTTTTTCTTGTATTGGATGGAAGTTTTGGCCCAGTTGAATCCTTGCCTACAACCGGTTTCTAGAATGAATCTCCTTTCAGGAATACCAGCAAACCTTTACTTTGGTTGCCCTAAACATGCAGTTCATTGGTAGATGAGCTTTTAATATTTTCATATGAATTGTGAAAGCATATTAACCACTTCATTAAGCATTCATGTAATAAAAATTTATCAGAACTTCAAAGCTAAAGATAGTTTTGGGAGAGAGCTCTCACTGCTAATGGATTTAACCAAAAGTGTTCCTGCTAAAATACACAAAAATGTTAACCTTTACAACATTCACACGATTCAACCACTTTCGAATTTCTCAACCATGCACATCAAGTTCACATAGCTATAACTCTCAATTCCCTACATTGTTCTCTATCAGAATATGCTTACTAAAACATCTTGTGATCTCCATGGTCCAGATATTCAATTATTAAAATACTGAATTAAAACATGAAGGTAAAGTCTTATACTGTAAATTATATAAATCTGAACAAGCACAATTAGACCACTTGGCATTAACATTCAATGCCAATAACTTTCATTATTTATTTATTTAGCATTATCTTCTCCAGCCTCAACTTTAGGAGAACATCTTTTCGCCATGAATAATGAATGATTCACATTCAGACACTGTTTTTAGGAACACCCCAAACCCATCTTGCCGTTTTAAGTTGTAACAGCCAGTCTCGACTCCAATCATCAAAGCAGCTACACGGGCACAAATGCATTCAGACTCAGACATTACGCCCACGGATCACCCACGGTTCCTTTGCTGACCGTCTGATGCATATTGCCACACAAAAGGCAAGAGCTGGAAGAAATTGCCAGTTCCAACCTCCAGGAGTCACAGTGCCTTTTTATAGCATACCCAGTTGATACAATGAGCGCTTTTAAGGGAGAAAGAAACTTCCAAGTTACTGACAAGAGATATTCATAGTTTAGTTTGAGACACTTTAGCTGCAAGTTCAATAGCTGAACTGTATATTAATTTTATGTTATAATAATAATCTGCACTTGCTATCTATTTTTAAATACCGAATTGCTGTGTAGTATTTTTTTTTCAAAGGTACTTCAGTGTATACCATTTCAGAAAATTATCTTTAATATACATTTTAACAAAACAAACTGTGATTCATTGCTTTTTATGACTGTCAGACCATTTCCGGACAGTTCTAGGCAAATGTGGGTTTATGGCTAGAACAAGCTGCAAATAAATTTATCAGGGAACATTTTGAATTGGCTCACAAGTACAAATGGGAATTGGAATGACAGGAATAGGAATTTACGGAACTGAAATTCTAAAAAAAAATCTACACAGTTGTAGATTTTAAATCTATCTATCTACCTATCTACCTATCTATCTATCTATCTATCTATCTATCTATCTATATATATATATATATATATATATATATATATATATATATATATATATATACAGTGTATATATATATATATATATATATATATATATATATACATGTATGTCTGTCTGTCGATCTGACTGTCTATCTGTCTGTCTATCTATCTATCTATCTATCTATCTATCTATCTATCTATCTATCTATCTATCTATCTATCTATCTATCTATCTATCTATCTGTCTGTCTGTCTGTCTGTCTGTCTATCCACCTATTCATCCATCCATCCATCTCTGTCGGTCTGTCGATATGACTATCTATCTATCTATCTATCTATCTATCTATCTATCTATCTATCTATCTATCTATCTATCTATCTATCTATCTATCTGTCTGTCTGTCTGTCTGTCTGTCTGTCTGTCTGTCTGTCTGTCTATCTATCAATCTATCTGTCTGTCTGTCTGTCTATCCACCTATCCATCCATCCATCCATCCATCTCTGTCTGTCTGTCGATATGACTATCTATCTATCTATCTATCTATCTATCTATCTATCTATCTATCTATCTATATCTATATCTATATATATATATATATATATATATATATATATATATTATATCCATCAAATATTGATTTTGTTACAGTAAAAGTTTAGCTTTTTTGGTAGTTAGTGATTAATTTATCTTCATTGCATTTCAATCAATTTGAATAGCAATGATAGCAATGTTTCAGTACTTCAGTTCAAATTCAGGAATTCCATGAGAATTTAAAAAGCATTGTCATTTCAAATCCCATGTATATTTCATAACTACCAGAGATTGTCCACATGGAAAACTCTGAAATTGGCACAGCAAACACACACTCTCTAGAGTTGAGTGTCAATCTCAAGACCTGTCATTACAACTGACTAACCAAACTTTCCAAACCTTTTCTATTTTGGGAATTGAGGGTAAATGCCACTGGCAGCTCTCTTTAATATAATTCTACCTATCATTTTCTACGTATCCATTTTTGAAACATATCATTATAAAGACATAGCAGTTGAGTTGATTTGTGTGAGCAGCTCATCGTTGGCATGAATAATATTCAATTGTCTCGACAGGCTATTTTCCTCACCAAAGTTCTGAGAAGTCTGATTGTCTTTGAATACATATATCTGGAGACGACGCTGCCTACTGAATATTGCATGAACCTTTGCACTGTACAGAGCACCCATTCATATGATTCCCCCAGAGGACATATCCCACAATGCAATTCCCGGGTATTGCCATAGTGCTAGTGAGCCATATGCATTCCCAACTAATGCAGCTAATCCTTCCTGTTCTTTTTCCATTTCCCATTTTGAGGTGTACTGTTAGCGTCAGTTGCCCTGACTGATGCTACAGATTTAAATACAAGTGAAATTCTTCCTTACCTAGCAATCTGTCATCAGAACCAATGAGGAGAGCAAGAATTCTGCGAGACAGAAACATATTTTCATTAAAAAGTTCAGGTTGCATTACAATTGCAGATATCTTTGCTGACATCTACAATTACATGCTAATGTATTTTTGCAAAAACCCTTTCGGAAATCAGTGTCTTTTCCCTCTCACTCTCTCTTCCTCTTGTTTTCAGAAAACCAGGTACGACAGTAGCGCGATAACACTTGATCTGCCTGATTCAACTGTAAATCCTCTGTGAGCGCTTTAAAAGCTTTCCCACGGGGGAGTAAAATATTCATACTAGCACTCGTGCGTTACTAGTCATGGAGAGTGAAACAACCACAATAATTAATGAGATTTTGTTTCAGCCGACAATACTATCTGTCAAATCACGTGGACTGGCAGAGAACGAGACTCCAAATTCCAAAATTAAATTCTGGTTTGATTATGATTTGATTTAGGCTCTAATAATAGGATATATTCAATTAAATAATAAAAAAAAATCTGGGTTGTTTCAACCCATGTTTGGGTCAAATATTGACAAACCCAACCGTTGAGTTTAAAAATTTAAAATAAAAAATCTAAACCAACGGTTTGGTTTGTTCATATTTGACCCTGTAAGAATTACTTTTTGTTGGTAGATTAGGGATATTTTGACTGCTTAATTATGTTGAATGATAGTCTTAGAAAAAAAGGCTCAATGGAGATTCTATTTAGAATCCTAGGATTCTTGACACGATTCAAAAAAATGAATTAAGCCAAAAAGGTTCTATATGAGGGGAATGTCTAAAAGTGAATACTTAAATGTTTAATGGGTAATTTCAGTTTTTTTTTTTCTTTTGATAACGGATGTTTACAAGCTGTGCAATTCATACAATTAGAATTTTCGATTTTTGATCAAAATCAAAAATGAATTTGAAGAAAAATATTTTAAAATAAATCCATAAATTGATCCCAGGTGGTAGTGTTGCTAATTTTTAAATGATGCAGCTTTTCAGTGGCACATCTATTTATTGATTGAATAGCTTTAACACAGCAACATTTCATCTGAAAATATTTGAGCAATCAAGTTTGGTATGTTTAGCCATTTATAATAAAAATAACTAGCAATGCCAGATTGAGAATGAATGACTCTTTGAAAAACTTCTCTTCAATAAATTGATCAAACATTTTTCAAAATCAAAACTGCTCTGGAATGGTTCTGAAAAGATTCGTTAGAATCTTTGGAATTATTTGAAGTGGTTCGTCATTCAGTAAGCAAGATTCTTTAGTTACTTTTAATGCTGCAATTAAAAAAAAACAACAACCTTTCAACACTACAATTTACCATGCAAAAACCATGCAATTGTAATTCAATGCAATCACAAAATTTAAACTGAAGCTTTTCAAAGTTAAAGGGAAAAAATCATTGCTTGCACTTTTTCAAATGAACTTGCAAAATGACAAGTTCTTAATTGTATAGTCTATAGTGAATCAGAATCAGAACGTAATCATAAATAACAATAGGTTTAATACAGTACAGATATAGCCAAACAGCCAGGATTCTAATTGCTGATATAGAGTCAAACAAAGTGAGGAAAATGTGATTTACAGCTTGTGACCTCTGCAGATCTGTTCGTGTACATTAAGTCCTGGGCAGGGGGTGGAAACAGGCTTTGGACTGAATATGGTATTGTACTGTGGCGTTTGACCTCTGTGGGGATTTAGAATGTAAGGCATTTTCCTCCATGAAAAGCTTCTTCTGTCCTAGCATATCATTACTGTCTGCAGCAATTGAACTATAATGAACTGTAATGGTGACTTCTTAACAAACTATCTATATTACAGATATTTTATGCCATGAGGTGTGTTTCTGTCTTTGGCAACAGCTTTCTGTATAGAAATGTCTTTGGTCCTGAGTTGTACAATGCTTATGAAACGGCATGCTACTTTCCGCTTTTGTACTGTAAAATACTTATAAACCTTTATGACCACTTGCATAATAGAATATACTTAAGTATTCACGTTTTCTATGCATTTACATATTACCTATTATATTGAATACCTATTACCTGAAAAGATATTTTCAACAAAATATTCATACCATAACTGTTCTTAAAATATTATTTGAATGTAGTTCTGCTGGAATGTTAAACACTCACCAGTAACTTGAGACGTTTTTGTTTTGAATGTCAGTTGCTGAATGTCAGATTAATTTACTGTGAAAACAGGCGCATGTTTCCCATTTGATTAGCATTAATTAAATCAAAGTCCTAATGAAAGAACTGTATTTTCTTAATTACATCAGCCATTCTCATCAGATAAAATGACAGAGTACTCTGAAATACTACATCACCAACATTTGAATTGTACCTGTATAGAATAAATCAGGTGAAAACTTTGAGCCAAACACAACACATCAATGCATAGACTACTTCACACAAAAGATCAGAGACCTATACCTCTGCAAAGCAATGCAGTTTATGCAATTCAGTGCAACAAAGAATACCCTGACATCAAGGAAACAGAACAATCCCTTTATAAGCCAACAGCTCAACACAGGAGAGCAAAAAACCTCCAGGCAAGTCACAGCCATTTACCTGCATTTGAAGGACAAGGATCATTCGTTCAAGGGCAGTAATGTAAAGACCGTGGAGAGGACTGAGAAGTGAGAATCACATACTCTCTTTAGTAGGTACTTATTTGAATAAGTATTTACTTTGTAAGCTCAAAAAAGTATGTTATATGTGGTATGAATGTGTGATGTAATTCATCTTGTCATTATCATGTAACCTGCGCTGTGTCAGTTGCATCAGTTCATCCTAACCAGCCTCTCATTTTAAGTACTGTAACATGTCCTTAAAGGGAAATTGACAGCTACGCAACTACCACTTTGATGCTTCAAAAAGTTCATAAAGAGATCGTAAAACTAATCCATATGAATTGAGCTGTAGTAATCGAGTCACATCAGAAAATTTTGACTAAACTGCTCAATTCATATGGATTAGTTTTACAGTCTCTTTATGAACTTTTTGAAGCGTCAAAGTGTCAGTTGCATAGCTGTCAATGGAGGGACAGAAAGCTCTCAGATTTCATCTAAAAGATCTTAATTTGTGTTCCGAAGATGAACGAACGTTGTACGGGTAAGAAACGACATGAGTGTGAGTAATTAATGACAGAATTAACCATCCCTTTAATCTCAACTGTTTGTTTCCTAAAGGCATTGTTACAACATATAACAACAGCACTGGTAAATTAATAAGCACCTCGGACAACCCACTCTAAAAAAATTAAATCAACATGTATTGATTACTACAAAACTAATTTTAAAATAATTTTTTTCAAAAGTTGCAGTTGGTGCATACCATGTGATTTGCCTTAATTTACAGGACATACATCAGGGTTTAAGGCCTATTTCGATAAACATGTCTAATTAATAATAATAATAAACAAATACAAATAATTAAAAAATCTGATTTTTGACATGTTTTACACAAACACTTAGCAACTATTTAGCAATAAATAAAGCACACATACGCTATATAACCTCAACAACACATGTAGCTACAACAGGTCCCTTGTGAAGGTCCAAATGACTTGTGATCACATTAAATACAATATTTTTTGCGCTACAGTATTCATATTGGTGAGACAAATCTATTGTAGAAATTGGCATAAGTGTTGGCCTTAGCTCAGCAACTCAGCTCTGTAACGATGGACTTATGTGCTATTTAATATGTGCTGGCATGGGAAACATGCTGACTTGGCATTTATCAATCATAAAACAATGTACGACATAAGATACAATGATCTTTCAGTGTAATTTGCAATGTTATCTGGAAACCGGGCCACCATTTAACTATTGTCTGCTGCTTATAACGTTTTAGGTTTTCATTCTGTTTGGTGGACATTTAGGTTGTTGATTGTATCGGTTTCATTTGGCCCCTGTTTCCTCTGTGTAGTTCCTGTCTCATTAGTTCTCTTAGTGACTAATTATGGCCTTGTTCATCTCCATAGTAACCTATGATTTTAACCTGTGTCTGGTTTACTGCAATTCATTGTTTGCCTGTGTGTATACATACCCCTCAGTTTTCAGATGTGTGTGTCAGTTCTCGTTGCATGCAGAGTGGTTTTTGTTATCCGTCTTGGATTGTGGTCACCTGTGCTTTTGTTTTGATCATTAAAGTTTTTGTCTTTGTGTCCTTGGACCTAACATAACATAATTTTTGTACATTTAGGGGCCGTTTACAAGACACCAATTTCAACTAAAAACTTAACACTTTTTATGCATTTTGACTGTTCATTTACACGACAATGGCGTTTTGGGGGCCTGAAAATGCTAACTTTTGAAAACAGGTTTCAAAGTGCAAGGTTTTGAAAACAATACCATTATCATCTCCTTGTATACTACAAAATCGCGAATCTGTGAAAACGGTGACGTCATTCTCATGCGTTTTACGTGTTCAGTCTATAGACGCGTAGTGTTTCTTTACAAAGTGACATCGCCAACTACTGGCCTGGCAGCAGAAAACAGCATTTTAAAATATTTTCACTGATCATTTTGACTATGTTGTTGTGAAAAACGCGAAACATTTTTTGTTACAACGTTGTCATGTAAACGTACCCTTAGTCTGGCAGTTGTGCTCCAATTTTCACAGCACTGGCGTTTATATCATCAGAAGAGGTGATTTCTACAGTGATTCACAAATCTAATGACGTCGCATTGTAAAATGACATGCCAAGCAATCCCTGACATCCTACAACTGATGATGCAGCTTGGATAAGCGGAAAAATCCCTTAAATGAATAAACAATCCCAAATGCTCAAGAATATTATGCCTTCCACATTTCTTTCAGCCACAGAACAGCCTAGAGCTGAGACTGAGCGAACACATTCAGACTCTACAGTACTGCTTTCTAAAAGAGCTTTAGTGACACAATTAATCAATCAACCAATCAGACCAAAATCGTTATGTTTGGCCAGATTTTAGTGCTTCACCTCTATAGTCTGTCTGTTCAAAGCATGCCTGAATCAATCTTTGCCCTATTACCTTGATTAATCCTCACATTCTGTTGAGATTGACTTTACATTCTTTATGTTTGGGGTCACAAAGTCTCCAGCACTTTATGTATAACAGGTTTGTGCATTATTCAGAAATGAATAGTGAATGCCTTTGAATTACCATTTAATTGGACTTCATTTGAATTGAGGTAGCAAACAGGTGGCAGAATTGCAATTTAAAAAGTAGAAATCAAATGTAATCAAATTTCATAGATTAATTTTAACTAAAAAAGCCAAGCTGTTTTCAAAACTGAGTCCAGACGTTGCCAAGGCAAATTTCAAAGTTTGTCTAGAGAAAGTCTTGTCTAAAAAATAAAAAGTTTCAAAGTGATGTAGTTTATAGTATATTACATCATATAATATAAATGTTAACATTTTCATTTAATATATTAATTGCTAAGTTAAAAATAAATATTAATTACAAATTTTAACCTTAAAGGGACATTGTGTAGGAATTTCTCCCATCTAGCGGTAAAATTGTATTTTGCATTCAAACGAAATGTGCTCTCCAGCGCCTCGCTTTTTCAAATGCGTGTTGCATCTACGGTAGCTGTTATGTACTAAAAAGCTATGACAGGATGTCTTCTAATAGCACTTCGTCGAGTTTTCCTTCGGGTGAACAAGTTTGTTATTTCAAACAAACTGCAACTTGACACAACGAACAAACGAATGTTACAGTATGAATAATAACAGTGCAATGCAGCCTTTTAAACTTGCCGGGACAGTGACAAGCGCCTCTCAACGCTCTGCTCCTCCGGTTCTGCTGCTTTCATTTACGTGACGCTGGCTCTGAACGAAAACGCATTGGCCTACTTTTTGACCCTCTCTGCTATTATAGTTTTTCAAGATGGCGGAACGACATGGAAGCCTCCGTGGACCTACCCGTCACATGTGTATAAAGATAATAAATTCTTCGTTTACGAGGATAAGTCAGATAATTGGCAGAGGTATTTGTACACCATTGAGGACATATTTATGAATAAAAATATTGATTTTAGATAATAAAATACCTAAAAAACTACACATAGTCCCTTTGAATTAACTTTTTGAAAGGTAGGGTATGTTTACATGACAATGATGTACTAAAAATAGAAGCCTATCCGTCGGATTTTTTAAAAGTTTTGCGTACAGACGACAACGTTGTCAAAACAATCCCCGTTCACAAAACGGCCAAAACGACAAAAAAAACCCTGTATTATTCATGCTAGGCCAGTCGATGACTATGTCACTTTGTAAAGAAACACTATGCGCCTATAGACCTAATATGCATGCACAAGACGTCACTGTTTTCACAAATTCACGATTTTGTAGTTTATATAGTGACAGTAACAGTATTGTTTTGTATTGTCTTATGCAAATCCAAATGCCGAAAAATTTCCAATGAAATCAGGGTGGAAAATGTGTGTGTGTGGGGGGGATATTCATGAGATAAAAAAAAAAGTAAATTTACCAGTCTCAACCTTAAAAATATGCTCCTTTTTTTTACATTGGGGTCTCTAAATCCCAAACAGGCCACTAGGGGGAAATTTACAGCTGTTGTGTGCATGACTGTAGACCTTCAGGGAATTTCACAGTACAATACAGAACATGAATGATGGTGAAATGTAGTGATTGACACCCGCTGAAGATTTTCCTGATATATAGTATATAGCGTATGCTGGATATTTTCAGGCTGCCCTTCAAATCTGAAAACAGATCTCCACACCACTGATGCTTTCCTTTGGTTCCCTCAGCACTGTCTGTCAAAGAGCTAACGGGATGGAGCAATGGCAGTTTCATCCTCACAACACCGTGTTCAAGATTTTACAGCCAAAACATTGAAATTCGGACATGAGTTTCACTGCGATTATCTGGCTTCGCCTTTAGCCAGTAAGTTCAAAAATTGTCCAAAACATGTCAGTCAGTTGATTTTTAACGAGGGTTAATTAGTGTTTTTGAACAACAAACTAAACGGCACATTCGGGAATCAGTGCTGAAAACGTGTAATAGCCGGAAAATGAGCGGGATGGCGTGACAAAAAGCTAATCATGCTTTCAAACCACTGATAATTTAGCATTCAGTCAATGATGCCGCACGTCCTGCTTTGCCTTTCCAGTGATGATGGATTTGGCGTACATTTGAAGGGCAGAGTGGAAATGAAAGATCGCCTTCAAACAATCATTCCTCCGAAACTTTCAACAATTTTAATTTTAATTTTCCTCATCATGAAAGTTACATATGAAGGGGAAAATATGCAACGCAGCATTCCAAGAGTTGTGACAGCATATCGAAAGGCAATAAAGGGTTGTAAAAATATGATCTCTCTCTCCCTCCCTCTCTGTAACTTTCTCTTTTCTCCCTCTCTCCGCATGATACGACCCATTTGGACTTGTTTGTACTGAGATGTCAGCTTTTGGTGTGCCATTATGAAATATTAGCAATTGTGGCCAATTTATTCCTGGTATTCATCCTCACCAGCATTAAAATATGTTTAGAGGCGATGTTTGTAGAATTAGGCTTTTAGAAAGTAGAAAAATATGGATGGAAATTTTTATCACATGACCTCCACTCATATATTGCTTGAAAAATAGCTTTATAGGGTCTCAGGATTCAAGCACACATTACCCACATTAGTAATTGCTTATAATGAAAATGTCTTGTTTCAATATTTCACTATGCAAATGATCATAAAAAGCAGAAATTACTTAAAAAGTGCAAAGAATGAACTGATTTTTAGAGAAAAATGTTCCCACTAAAAACAACTCACAAATGCAAGTTTGTCCATATGCTGCAAATGTAAAAAAAAAAAAAAAACACTTATGGGTTTTTATGAACCATCTTGAGATGTAGCTAACATTAACAATCAGATTTATAAAACTCAATAGTTCACATTTAATTGAATTACTGTACAAACTTGCACAAAAGCAATATCTTAATTTTTCTTCTGAAGTTATTCATTTATTTATTTATTTATTTTCTGGTTTTATCTTGTATTATCTTGATGTTTAGAAAATTATTCTGGGGAAAATATAATGGTTAAGAAAATAGTTTTTTGCTATGCTTTACCAGGTCTTCAGGTTTATTCATGGAAATGCTAAAGGTTTGCATCTGTCCTCTGTTGTTTTGGGCATCTCAATAACTTGATAATATCTGTCCGTTAATATGTATTCACAATCTGATCACCTCTGTTGAATATCTGTTGAACCTTTTAGCGAGCAAAGCGCATGTGATCTGTTTTGTGACACAATGGTGAAATCATATTTGAGGGCCAAAACTTTGTTTTTACGAGATGGATCTATTGCCGCAGGAAAATGTCAAGACCCGAAATGTAGAGAGACCATTACCATAAAATTAACATTTTAATTAAGCCAATGCATAAACCGCATCTAAATACTTCATATTAATAAATGCATTTCTATTTATTGGAATCTGCGGTGGACTTCAAACAAGTGGGCCTATCCTGACCTGAAATGAAACTTCCCACATACCTCTGTAAGGATCCATTATATCCATTACTTTTGGCCATCTTGGCTAAATTATGATCCATGCATATGAATTCCAGGCCAAAGGCTGTGTGATATTTCAGAGGGCGAATCCCACTGGGAGAAGCGATGAGGCAAAACGCTTGTTTGGGGCATGATTAGACTATAACTTCCGAAGTTCTGCAAACAAAAACACAATCAATATTTAATGAGCATCTATAATGACATAGGGAAGAGCTCACAACTCCTGACCTTGGTAAATGTACTGTAAGTTAACTTTTTTTAAACTACCATGAACTGTTTTGAACCAGGCTGACATATACAGTAGACTTTCTTTAATGAAAGTTGTTTTTGGATGTTCTTTTTGAATCTTAATAAGGTGCATTCTCGTGCCAAGAAGGAAACAGATTTAATAGTTTAATTCACACCTTAATTAAACCATGTTTTAGGTGATCAACCTCTGTGGGGCCAGTTATAATTGTGTTTAATATATTCTCTTTTCAACCCAGGCAGCCCAGTAAATGTGGCCTCTGCAATTATGACTGTTGGCGCTATACTGGCTAATGTTTCTTTAATCACAAAAGTCAATAGGACTTTTTGTTTTATTTTTTGGTCCTTTCTAATAGGGACAGTGAAAGATCGATTCACATTCACGTTGCCTCGCTGAGTCGAGACACGTGAATGAACCATCGTGCCACCACTTCGACATCAGTTCTTCCACACGTGATGCATTATAGCCAATGACCTTTTTTTTTTTTTTTTTTAAATGATGCTTTCTGATAATATATAGGCTCTCCTACACCCACACTCACACACAAATGCTTTTCATCTAATAATCACAAGCGTAATAAAAGGTTTCAGGGGAAACTTTTGAGCGTATCATTAATTCTGATGAACTGTTGTTGTGTTTACTAAAGTGTGCAGATTATTGTGAAAAGGCAAACCATATTTAATTGGGCTTAAAGCTCCAATCTGAACATCTCCTTAAAAAAAAGAAAAAAAGTCCATCCATCCCTCCGTCTGTCTCTCCATCCATCTATCCATCTACATCTATCTGTCTATCTGTCTATTCATCCATCAGTCTATCCACCTATCTATCTATCTATCTATCTATCTATCTATCTATCTATCCATCCATCCATCAGTCTATCCATCCATCCATCCATTTACCTATCTATCATCCCTTCATCCATCCATCCATCCATCTCTCGTCTGTCTCTCCATCCATCTATCCCTCCGTCTGTCTCTACATCCATCCATCATCCATC
This sequence comes from Gila orcuttii, assembly GCA_026230005.1. Taxonomy (NCBI): domain Eukaryota; kingdom Metazoa; phylum Chordata; class Actinopteri; order Cypriniformes; family Leuciscidae; genus Gila; species Gila orcuttii. Next base: position 15,942,062 of record JAPDVR010000002.1, on the reverse strand, counting down.
TAAATCTATCTGTCTGTCTATCTATCCATCCATCAGTCTATCCATCCATCCACCTATCTATCTATCGTTCCTCCATCCATCCATCCATCCATCCACCCATCTCTCGTCTGTCTTTCTATCCGTCTATCCATCCATCCATCCATCTCTTTTTTGTATGTCTATCCGTTTATCCATCTATCTATCCATCCATCAATCCATTCATCCATCCATCCGTCCATCAGTCCGTCTATCTATTGTGAAATTGAAATAGAGGGGGCATGTGTAAAACGTGTCACTCTGAATAAATGATTTATATATTAAGTTTCTTCTAGCTCACTTCTCTTATGGTGATGGCACCACTGATCCGAGCTGACTCTAATGCTGTTGAACGTGATTTTGAATATAGCTAGGTAAATGAATTATTCACTTCAGCTGAAAATTTTATGAGGAAGGTGATTATGTAAAGTACTGTGGTCCTTATCTTTGCTTTTCTCATCTATGTTGTTTAGTAAAGTGAAAATGAACTCTACTCTTAAAAGGAGTTTTACTAAAGGTCGTAACTAAATGCAAACATCTACCTCTCTTCAGGAAATATTTATAATGTTTGGGTAAAAAAAAAACTGAGAATGCATTAGGCAATCTTGGATTTCTGTCATTAAAATCTGGGAATTCATAGAAAGCTTACCACAATAAATTAATAAGAAATATTTCAGATTCTAGGTCACAAATCAAATAACCAAAATGGTGATGCTGTCCAAGTACAGACCAACCCGATCTCATGAGATAACGTAAGTATTTTACAAGGTGATAATTTCGTATGAATTTATATTCTAGAAAAAAGAAGGTCCAACCCTAAACTTAACCCTCATTGAAGAGGACACAGGTTATACAAAAACGTACAAATGACATACAAATTCATAAAGTTTAGCCACGAATTGAGCAAAATGTACAAATAGTTGAGACCTACCAGGAGATTTTTATTGTACAGATGGTCAGATGTTCTTGCTTCCTTTGAAGCACAAGATGCTCTACGGATCATTCTCAAATTATGCTGAAGAACATAATAATCTTATAATTTTCCACAAATTTGTGGAGTTCATGCAGCTTAAGCACAAGTTAATGAAAGGGATAGTTCACCCAAAAATCATTGGCTCACCATCATGTTGTAACAAATCTCTGACACTCTCTCTTCTGGGGAACTTAAAAGATCATTTCAAAAATATGTTTTTCCATTCAATAGAAGTAAACGTTCTAATCTAACATTCTTTAAAATATCTTATTTCCTTTTATTTTTTGCTGCAGAAGCAAGACAATTATACAGGCTTGGAATGACATGAGGGTGAATAAATGATGACAGAATGAACTACTCCTTTTAAGGGAAAAGCCGATATAACATGTTTGATCTGAAGTTAAATGTTTAAGGTTAAAGACTTTTGTCTACACAAAATGCTATCTTGAAAATCTAAAGCCTTTGATGAATGCATCAAATTCAAATTAAACTTTTGAAATAAAGCTGTGAACTACACTGCCTGTGACAACCTGTTCTCATTCACAGTCCACGCACTCTGTCTCTCTGCGCATGTGACTTTGTGTCTCACAATCCGAATGCTTCTGTTCCACAATGCACACATTGTTCATTCAGAAGGAATTGCATTACACTTTCAAGTTTGTGCTACTGGGCACTTTATGTGTGTGTGTGTGTGTGTGTGTGTGTGTGTGTGTGTGTGTACATGTCTGTCTGCTGTGTACCCGGGACAAAGGGCAGTTAGCATTTAGAAGAATTAAGGACTGTCAGCTTCTATCTGATGGTGTGGGGAAGTCCTTAAATCTCTGAGCCGGTGCGATCAGTCTCTGTCCAGCCGTCGAGCGAGAAAAAGATAGATGCATTCAATAATCGTGGTCTTGAGAAATCTGCAGGAAATGATTAAGAGTGATAAATAGGGGACAGGATTTTTTTTCTCACATCCATTTGACATTTTTATGCCTTTGGTGCCACGGACAAGGACAGAGGAGAGAGAGAGTATAAGACAACCAGCTGCCATTGAGTCAGATGTCATTTTAGGCACAATAAAAGGAGATTGTTTGAAAGCACTTTCTAACCACACTTGAGCAGCAGCCAGCATAGAAAAAGTTTGAATCTCATCTTAAAGAGGCCGTATTATGGCATTTTTCAAAGTCTTGATTTTGTTTTTGAGGTCTACTAGAATAGGTTTGCATGCTTCAATGTTCAAAAACATTATTTTCCACATATTTTACATTGTTTCAGCACCTCACGTCGGAGTCTGTCAGTAACGCTCTGTTTAGTTTTGGTTTCTTTTAAGCCCCTTTGTCATATACGGCTCTGAAACACGAAGGTATAGGATCCAAACGCAGTATTAATTGAAAGGATAATCCAGTCTAGTCCAAAAACAGGCAAAGGTCATAAACATAGACAGACAATACAAAAAACACAACCGGGTAGAAGGCACGAACAAACAGGATAATCCAAAAAACCAGGTAGATGATCGAAACCAAGGAAACAGGAAACCAGAAAGAGCAATCATATTTGCAGGCTTGTATAGGCTAATGAGACACAGCTGAATGCAATTATTCATAATGAGTCCATGCAGTGAGTTCTGGGAAATGTAGTTCATGAGGGAATGACAATAGTCTGTGATGGAGTGGCTCTCAAGGGCTTGTGGCTCTCAAGGGCACTCCAGCTGGTGACCGTGACATCCTCCTTCTGAAAATCACAATGTGCTCTGATTGGTCGTCTGGAACGGTGTGTTGTGATTGGTCAACCGCTCTGAGCGTTTGGGAAATGTCACGCCACTTACCATAACTGTGAGCTTCAACACATTATAATGCAAGTCAACTCAGGTCTCATCCACTTATTTTTGCATATTTTGGCTGGGTTAATAATTAAAAGAGGAATATTGTGACGTGTTCATTCCAGGAAGAAAACTGAAGACTACAATAGAGGCGTTTCAGGGAGTTCAGAAATATAAATATAAATGTGCACTGATATAGCGAATAACTGCCTTTGGAGTGACTTTGTGCCTTGTAACTTTTCAGACCTTTTTTATCCTTAAACAGCAGCATTACATACTAAAGAAAGTTGAACATTTAAAAAAGGCACAATTTGACCTCTTTAAAACTTAGATAGAAAGCAGTCGTGTATGTCTGTAAAGGCATTCTATGCGTAAAAGTGTTTAGATGCAATTAATGCATTGACATTTTACATCGTAGTGTCTAACTTTCTTTCGTTAGCTGATAAAAGGATGTAATATGAAAACAAGGCATGTTTTCTATCCCTCTTACATTTCTTTTGCATTCATCTGAGAAAAAAGAGGAAATCAATTTTTGGGACTGTTACTTGAATTTTTACAAGAACTTTGTTATACGAGATAAATATTATTTAAAGTTTATTTCAAAGCTTTTTTTTCTGGAACAGATCAAGCAGATCTAGCTATAATTCAGCATCATGAGATTTATATACTTGAAAATAGTGCATAATCAATTATATATATTTTAAATCTCAGTGTCTGACTCTTTCTTGATTTTATGTTAGGAATACAGCACTCACTGAGAATCTGTACTGTTGTAGGATATCAAGTGTCAGTCTAAAAGACATCTCCTCACATTGATAAGAGTGTCAGGTGAGAGTTGCCTCATCACTTCAAGATCTCTTACCCTGACCTCCATGGGAAATGAGCCATATACTGAGGCAGAAGTCAATGAGAGGACATGATCTATAGACAGACAAATCTCTGAACAGCAGTTTCTTTCTGTCCAGGTCACTTAGTCATCAGCAAACCAAAGTGGGTCACGACATCTAATATTAAAGAAATAATTCAGAATAATTTACTCACCCTCATGCTGTCTGTTTCCTCTGTGGAATACAAAGATGGTGAAGAACACCCTAGTCATTTTTAAAATAATTAGGAATGAATGAGAATTGGACCTGAAGTTCTGAAATGACAAAAAAAAAAATATATATATATATATATATAGTACCATGGACGTTGTCCCTACAACTTGTCCAGTATTTTTCAAGTCCTCTGAAAACAAATCATAGATCTATGTGACAACCATGCAGTCTGAAATGTAAGTCATTATTAAATTTCAATTTTGACATCTGTCCTATCTCTCCTTGGAACTATACATATCTGAATCATTGACGAATCGTTCTTTGAGTCAGCTCTTTAATGAATCAGTTGATCCATAAATCACATTGAACCAGTTCATGAATGAAATTTGGGCTTGTTCCTCACACAAATCATCAGCCAACTACACCAGTAAAAAAGTCTCCATTTGTGTTCTACGGAGCAAAGTAAGAAGTATGACAGAATGTGTATTTTTGGGTGAACCATTCCTTTAACTAAGGGAATAAATTAGCTGATAACTAATAGGACTTAATTATAGTATGAAAATAAGACTTAATTATAGCATGTTTTCTATCTCTCTCTTATATCAGTTGCTGAGAAACAAGACTAACTGGAAATCAAGTTTTGGGACTGTTACTGTAACGTAGCAGCAGGGATGAAGCGGAGAGTGAATCCAATTGCAAAGCACTTTAATAACAGAATATCCAGGGATAACACGGAATAAGAAACCAGGCAAAAACACGGGATAAGGTACAAGGCACACGGAACAAGGAACTGGAAAAACTAACATAAAGCAACGACCGACAAACACCAACTGAAGAACAAGGGGTATAAATACAGACAAACAAGCTTAACAAGATGACAAGGGGGCGTGGCTAATCAGAAACACCTGGGGAGACTAATCAACAGAACGGGGAACAGCAAAACATGTAAAGACAGAGAAACACATGACATACAAGAACAAGGAACAAAACAAAACACCCACATCGTGACATAGCCCCCCTCCTATGGGCGGCTCCCGATGCCCCTTAAGACAAAAAACAAAACAAAACACTAAAGTTCAGGAGGGTGGTGAAGTGGAGGCGGTCTTGGGGGAGGGACGGAGGGTCAGGTTCGTGCAGGCGGCCAGGAAGGAGCAGGCGACCAGAACGGAGACGACCACACGGGCAGCCAGGGCGGAGACGGCCCCTCGGGCGGCCAGGGCGGAGACGGCCCCTCGGGACCTCTCGGAGACGACCCCGGCTCGGGAACTGCAGACACCGGCTCGGAAACAGCAGACACCGGCTCGGAAACAGCAGGCATGCACACTGGCTCGGGAACAGCAGGCACACACACTGGCTCGGGAACAGCAGGCACACACACTGGCTCGGGAACAGACGACACACAGACTCCGGCTCGGGAACAGACGACACACAGACTCCGGCTCGGGAACAGACGACACACAGACTCCGGCTCGGGAACAGACGACACACAGACTCCGGCTCGGGAACAGACGACACACAGACTCCGGCTCGGGAACAGACGACACACAGACTCCGGCTCGGGAACAGACGACACACAGACTCCGGCTCGGGAACAGACGACACACAGACTCCGGCTCGGGAACAGACGACACACAGACTCCGGCTCGGGAACAGACGACACACAGACTCCGGCTCGGGAACAGACGACACACAGACTCCGGCTCGGGAACAGACGACACACAGACTCCGGCTCGGGAACAGACGACACACAGACTCCGGCTCGGGAACAGACGACACACAGACTCCGGCTCGGGAACAGACGACACACAGACTCCGGCTCGGGAACAGACGACACAGACTCCGGCTCGGGAACAGACGACACAGACTCCGGCTCGGGAACAGACGACACAGACTCCGGCTCGGGAACAGACGACACAGACTCCGGCTCGGGAACAGACGACACAGACTCCGGCTCGGGAACAGACGACACAGACTCCGGCTCGGGAACAGACGACACAGACTCCGGCTCGGGAACAGACGACACAGACTCCGGCTCGGGAACAGACGACACAGACTCCGGCTCGGGAACAGACGACACAGACTCCGGCTCGGGAACAGATGACACACTCACTGGTTGGGGAACAGGCAACACACACACTGGCTCCGGCTCGGGGACAGACAACACACTCACTGGTTGGGGAACAGACATCACACACACTGGCTCGGGAACAGACATCACACACACTGGCTCGGGAACAGACATCACACACACTGGCTCGGGAACAGACATCACACACACTGGCTCCGGCACAGACAACACACTCACTGGTTGGGGAACTGGCGACACTCACTGGCTCGGGAACAGGCGACACCCACACTGGCTCGGGAACAGGCAACACACACACTGGCTCGGGGACAGACCACATAGACTCTGGCTCGGGAACAGACAACATACTCACTGTTTGGGGAACAGACAACACACACACTAGCTCCGGCTCGGGGACAGACCACACAGACTCTGGCTCGGGAACAGACGACACAGACTCCGGCTCGGGAACAGACGACACACTCACTGGTTGGGGAACAGGCGACACACTCACTGGCTCGGGAACAGACATCACACACACTGGCTCGGGAACAGACATCACACACACTGGCTCGGGGACAGACCACATAGACTCTGGCTCGGGAACAGACAACATACTCACTGTTTGGGGAACAGACAACACACACACTAGCTCCGGCTCGGGGACAGACCACACAGACTCTGGCTCGGGAACAGACGACACAGACTCCGGCTCGGGAACAGACGACACACTCACTGGTTGGGGAACAGGCGACACACTCACTGGCTCGGGAACAAGCAACACACACACTGGCTCCGGCTCGGGGACAGACCACACAGACAACACACTCACTGGTTGGGGAACAGACATCACACACACTGGCTCGGGAACAGACATCACACACACTGGCTCGGGAACAGACATCACACACACTTGCTCGGGAACAGACATCACACACACTTGCTCGGGAACAAGCGACACACACACTGGCTCCGGCACAGACAACACACTCACTGGCTCGAGAACAGGCGACACCCACACTGGCTCGGGAACAGGCAACACACACACTGGCTCAGGAACAAACAACATACTCACTGTTTGGGGAACAGACAACACACACACTAGCTCCGGCTCGGGGACAGACCACACAGACTCTGGCTCGGGAACAGACGACACAGACTCCGGCTCGGGAACAGACGACACACTCACTGGTTGGGGAACAGGCGACACACTCACTGGCTCGGGAACAAGCAACACACACACTGGCTCCGGCTCGGGGACAGACCACACAGACTCAGGGACAGACAACACACTCACTGGTTGGGGAACAGACAACACACTCACTGGTTGGGGAACAGACATCACACACACTGGCTCGGGAACCGACATCACACACACTGGCTCGGGAACAGACATCACACACACTGGCTCGGGAACAGACATCACACACACTTGCTCGGGAACAAGCGACACACACACTGGCTTCGGCACAGACAACACACTCACTGGTTGGGGAACTGGCGACACACTCACTGGCTCGGGAACAGGCGACACCCACACTGGCTCGGGGACAGACCACATAGACTCTGGCTCGGGAACAGACAACATACTCACTGGTTGGGGAACAGACAACACACCCACTGGCTCAGGAACTGGAACAGACTCGGGCTCGGGAACAGGCAACACACACACTGGCTCCGGCTCGGGGACAGACCACACAGACTCTGGCTCGGGGACAGACCACACAGACTCTGGCTCGGGGACAGGAACAAACTCTGGCTCGGGAACAGACATCACACACACTGGCTCAGGAACTGGAACAGACTCTGGCTCGGGGACAGACCACACAGACTCTGGCTCGGGAACAGACATCACACACACTGGCTCGGGAACTGGAACAGACTCTGGCTCGGGAACAGACATCACACACACTGGCTCGGGAACTGGAACAGACTCTGGCTCGGGAACAGACATCACACACACTGGCTCGGGAACTGGAACAGACTCTGGCTCGGGGACAGACCACACAGACTCCGGCTCGGGAACAGACGACACACTCACTGGTTGGGGAACAGGCGACACACTCACTGGCTCGGGAACAAGCAACACACACACTGGCTCCGGCTCGGGGACAGACCACACAGACTCAGGGACAGACAACACACTCACTGGTTGGGGAACAGACATCACACACACTGGCTCGGGAACAGACATCACACACACTGGCTCGGGAACAGACATCACACACACTGGCTCGGGAACAGACATCACACACACTTGCTCGGGAACAAGCGACACACACACTGGCTCCGGCACAGACAACACACTCACTGGTTGGGGAACTGGCGACACACTCACTGGCTCGGGAACAGGCGACACCCACACTGGCTCGGGGACAGACCACATAGACTCTGGCTCGGGAACAGACAACATACTCACTGGTTGGGGAACAGACAACACACCCACTGGCTCAGGAACTGGAACAGACTCGGGCTCGGGAAAAGGCAACACACACACTGGCTCCGGCTCGGGGACAGACCACACAGACTCTGGCTCGGGGACAGGAACAGACTCTGGCTCGGGAACAGACATCACACACACTGGCTCAGGAACTGGAACAGACTCTGGCTCGGGGACAGACCACACAGACTCTGGCTCGGGAACAGACATCACACACACTGGCTCGGGGACAGGAACACACACTGGCTCAGGAACTGGAACAGACTCTGGCTCGGGGACAGACCACACAGACTCTGGCTCGGGAACAGACATCACACACACTGGCTCGGGGACAGGAACAGACTCTGGCTCGGGAACAGACATCACACACACTGGCTCAGGAACTGGAACAGACTCTGGCTCGGGGACAGACCACACAGACTCTGGCTCGGGAACAGACATCACACACACTGGCTCGGGAACAGGAACAGACTCTGGCTCGGGAACAGGAACAGACTCTGGCTCAGGAACTGGAACAGACTCTGGCTCGGGGACAGACCACACAGACTCTGGCTCGGGAACAGACATCACACACACTGGCTCGGGGACAGGAACAGACTCTGGCTCGGGGACAGACCACACAGACTCTGGCTCGGGGACAGACCACACAGACTCTGGCTCGGGGACAGACCACACAGACTCTGGCTCGGGGACAGACCACACAGACTCTGGCTCGGGGACAGACCACACAGACTCTGGCTCGGGGACAGACCACACAGACTCTGGCTCGGGGACAGACCACACAGACTCTGGCTCGGGGACAGACCACACAGACTCTGGCTCGGGGACAGACCACACAGACTCTGGCTCGGGGACAGACCACACAGACTCTGGCTCGGGGACAGACCACACAGACTCTGGCTCGGGGACAGACCACACAGACTCTGGCTCGGGGACAGACCACACAGACTCTGGCTCGGGGACAGACCACACAGACTCTGGCTCGGGGACAGACCACACAGACTCTGGCTCGGGGACAGACCACACAGACTCTGGCTCGGGGACAGACCACACAGACTCTGGCTCGGGGACAGACCACACAGACTCTGGCTCGGGGACAGACCACACAGACTCTGGCTCGGGGACAGACCACACAGACTCTGGCTCGGGGACAGACCACACAGACTCTGGCTCGGGGACAGACCACACAGACTCTGGCTCGGGGACAGACCACACAGACTCTGGCTCGGGGACAGACCACACAGACTCTGGCTCGGGGACAGACCACACAGACTCTGGCTCGGGGACAGACCACACAGACTCTGGCTCGGGGACAGACCACACAGACTCTGGCTCGGGGACAGACCACACAGACTCTGGCTCGGGGACAGACCACACAGACTCTGGCTCGGGGACAGACCACACAGACTCTGGCTCGGGGACAGACCACACAGACTCTGGCTCGGGGACAGACCACACAGACTCTGGCTCGGGGACAGACCACACAGACTCTGGCTCGGGGACAGACCACACAGACTCTGGCTCGGGGACAGACCACACAGACTCTGGCTCGGGGACAGACCACACAGACTCTGGCTCGGGGACAGACCACACAGACTCTGGCTCGGGGACAGACCACACAGACTCTGGCTCGGGAACAGACATCACACACACTGGCTCGGGAACTGGAACAGACTCTGGCTCGGGAACAGACATCACACACACTGGCTCGGGAACTGGAACAGACTCTGGCTCGGGAACAGACATCACACACACTGGCTCGGGAACTGGAACAGACTCTGGCTCGAGAACAGACATCACACACACTGGCTCGGGAACTGGAACAGACTCTGGCTCGGGAACAGACATCACACACACTGGCTCGGGAACTGGAACAGACTCTGGCTCGAGAACAGACATCACACACACTGGCTCGGGAACTGGAACAGACTCTGGCTCGGGGACAGACCACACAGACTCTGGCTCGGGGACAGACCACACAGACTCTGGCTCGGGGACAGACCACACAGACTCTGGCTCGGGGACAGACCACACAGACTCTGGCTCGGGGACAGACCACACAGACTCTGGCTCGGGGACAGACCACACAGACTCTGGCTCGGGGACAGACCACACAGACTCTGGCTCGGGGACAGACCACACAGACTCTGGCTCGGGGACAGACCACACAGACTCTGGCTCGGGGACAGACCACACAGACTCTGGCTCGGGGACAGACCACACAGACTCTGGCTCGGGGACAGACCACACAGACTCTGGCTCGGGGACAGACCACACAGACTCTGGCTCGGGGACAGACCACACAGACTCTGGCTCGGGGACAGACCACACAGACTCTGGCTCGGGGACAGACCACACAGACTCTGGCTCGGGGACAGACCACACAGACTCTGGCTCGGGGACAGACCACACAGACTCTGGCTCGGGGACAGACCACACAGACTCTGGCTCGGGGACAGACCACACAGACTCTGGCTCGGGGACAGACCACACAGACTCTGGCTCGGGGACAGACCACACAGACTCTGGCTCGGAAACAGGAACAGACTCTGGGCCGGCCATCTTGTCCTTAGACACTGGCTCGGAGGCGGCCATCTTGTCCGTAGACACTGGCTCGGAGGCGGCCATCTTGTCCGTAGACACTGGCTCGGAGGCGGCCATCTTGTCCGTAGACACTGGCTCGGAGGCGGCCATCTTGTCCGTAGACACTGGCTCGGAGGCGGCCATCTTGTCCGTAGACACTGGAGGCGGCCATCTTGTCCGTAGACACTGGCTCGGAGGAAACGACGTGAACAGTCTCTGGATCGGCCGGGACCAGCGGTGGGGACTCTGGGCTGACGGGAAGTACAGGGAGGACTTCCAGGTATTGCAGGACGCGAGAAGTCCTCTTCCTCCTCCGTCTCCGAGAGCGAGAGGGCGCTGTGCTGGACGGGACCAGCGGTGAGGGCGCTGTGCTGGACGGGACCAGCGGTGAGGGCGCTGTGCTGGACGGGACCAGCGGTGAGGGCGCTGTGCTGGACGGGACCAGCGGTGAGGGCGCTGTGCTGGACGGGACCAGCGGTGAGGGCGCTGTGCTGGACGGGACCAGCGGTGAGGGCTCTGGAAGCTCGGCTGAGACGTGGTGATGCTCTGGAAGCTCTGGCTGGACGTGGCTGACATGAAGCTCTGGCTGGACGTGAAGCTCTGGCTGGACGTGGCTGACGTGAAGCTCTGGCTGGACGTGGCTGACGTGAAGCTCTGGCTGGACGTGGCTGACGTGAAGCTCTGGCTGGACGTGGCTGACGTGAAGCTCTGGCTGGACGTGGCTGACGTGAAGCTCTGGCTGGACGTGGCTGACGTGAAGCTCTGGCTGGACGTGGCTGACGTGAAGCTCTGGCTGGACGTGGCTGACGTGAAGCTCTGGCTGGACGTGGCTGACGTGAAGCTCTGGCTGGACGTGGCTGACGTGAAGCTCTGGCTGGATGGGTACTGTGGGGTTGCAGGGCTCCGTGTCTGCCAAACCCACAGTAAAGGTAGAGCCACACAGTAATAAGGCCAGATCAATATAAAACTCCAAGGTCCATTGAGGATTGTGCATTGGCATAACTGACCTGAATGGCTCAGATAGTCCACCTCTGAAGAATATCATAAGGCACACAGGGTCCATGGAAGTTTCATTAGCCAGCTCAATAAAGTCACTTACATACGCCTCTATTGGCCGGTCTCCCTGACGAAGACACATGATCAGTGCTGCTGGATTCATCGTTTTGGGTCGGTCGTTCTGTAACGTAGCAGCAGGGATGAAGCGGAGAGTGAATCCAATTGCAAAGCACTTTAATAACAGAATATCCAGGGATAACATGGAATAAGAAATCAGGCAAAAACACGGGATAAGGTACAAGGCATACAGAACAAGGAACTGGGAAAACTAACATCAAGCAACGACCGACAAACACCAACTGAAGAACAAGGGGTATAAATACACAGACAAACAAGCTTAACAAGATGACAAGGGGGCGTGGCTAATCAGAAACACCTGGGGAGACTAATCAACAGAACGGGGAACAGCAAAACATGTAAAGACAGAGAAACACATGACAGACAAGAACAAGGAACAAAACAAAACACCCACATCGTGACAGTTACAGCACAAGAAGTTGTGGATTTTGGCTTCAGAGTTGAATCATTGAATCAAGGCACAAGTTGACTAGAGCTCATTTAACAAACCAAAAAAGGGCCACTTTTAAATGACATACAATAGATAACACAGAGCAACTCAAGTGACTTTAATAGATTATTAATCATAAGAAAACGTACTCAAGGAGCCAAAATCCCATATGTAACTGTACAGAACAGCTCTGCCCACAGTAATACAGTGTTTGTTTGAAATGTATGAAATCCCTGGCCATTTCTTTTTTATATAGGTCACTTGAGAGAACTGATAAATTGGATTGTCCAGACTAACTTCTTATCTGTTCGTTTATATGCCTCATTAAGCAGCACTCAGAGAGTTATTGATGTGCACTGTCTAATTCATCATTTATGTTAGTCTTTAGTCTGACAATCTCTCTCCAAGATCTTATCTCTGGGTGGAAAAAACACATTCCAGTGATCATCTTCCAGTTCCAGTTTGAGTAAGGAGATACACTTTTTTATTGATATATCATATCCACAACATTCAAGTGAACACCGGAGAACAATGCGTTGGAGCATGTGTAGTATAACACAGGACAAAAAGGATCCAGTGATTAAGGAAATATATAGAGCATAAACAATATGGTTATAAAAATGTTTTTAAAAATCTAGCTTGAATTTTTATCAATATTAATTATTATGAAAATGTATTAGACCAGGATAGATCAGATTAAAAAGATGCACCAGATTTGTAGGAAATATTAGGTTAGAGTTATTCTAATTAAATTTCAAACTACAGTACATCTTAAAGGTGTATAGATTTCACTCAGTCTGCAAAAACTTGCCAATGAAATTTTAAGTAAATCTTATTTGTCTGCTACAGTATGTCACGGCTCTGACAAGCATGCAGAATACATTCTTTTCTATGTGAAATTTTATCATCATGTGTTATAATGCTTATTATGCATTCCATGTTCTTTTGATTCAATTGTGCCTGGGAAAAATGACCTTTCGCCCACTAAGAGAGCTTCTTTATATCTAGGCAGAAAGATTGTGCCTTGCAATTCATTTTGATGAATACACTTTTGTGGTATAGTCAGCGTGAAGGCCAAATTTCCGGGCGCAAATGCTATCTTGAGTTTCAGGCCCATATTTCCTCCTTCTGTCACTGTTTATGTCTCTCTTTCTCTTTCTCTCTCCCTTCTGAAAACTGCAAACATTGACCAGCTGTTCCTTTATTCATTTAAATTATCTTCTGCCAATCCACAATGTGGTTGACAATTAGCTTATTAGCAAGACTAGATAAAAAAAAAGGAGAATTGTTGGATCACAGAGGCCCAAGTTTGATGTCCCAATCGCATTCCCAGGGGTGTCTGAATGCGGTCAGTGCCACTTTACTGCAGAGTTTAGCTCCAACTTGCCTCAACCTGCCTGGAAGTTTCTAGTATAGTATGCCTAGTAAGACCTTCTAAATCGCCCCCCTATGCCCTTAAATAGGGCACTATTTGAGGGGACAGCGATTTGTAGGGGTGTCTGAAACCATAGTGGATGTTATCGAGTGCACTCATTCAATCCCACAATGCACGCAATAATGAGTGTACAACCAATGTACGCTCAAAGGCTAGAGCGAGATAAGAGGTATATATACAGCAGACTTACCTCTCTTCAGTTTTCCAGCATCCCTCCACCAACCCATCTCCTCACTTCTAACTCTTCCTATCCCAACCTAGGATGGGGGGGGAGTACTCTGGGTTCGGGCCTTCCCCTCGGACAGAAAGCCAAATACACATAAACTTTACTCTATTTATATGTAAGTGTGAACTCGTGAAATGATAACGAGTTTATTTTATGCGTTTGCATACGCAATAGCCTAAACCCTTTACTTCCACTTGTAACGTCATAAAACATGTCTCCACGGATATCCCATTTCCCATTAGTCACAATGGTACTAGACTGGGTAAACCCAGCCCGATATGCCGGCGATTTGATTTCGCCCTGCAGCTCAGGCTTGAAACCTGTACATTTTTCTATCCTGCTTCCATTACAAATCTGCGGGGACCAATCACAAACTGGCTTATCCACCTGGCGCTCTATTGGCGTGTTTAACACGATGACGATAGAGAAGAGTCCGTCAATCCAATTCCTTTTAACCTCTCGACGATGCTCTCTTCTTTAGTTTAGCAAACAAATCGCTCGAGTGGGTGTAAATACCACTCACTTTCATGTTTTTTTTGCACAACCTGCAAAAATCGCTTGATGCCATTGCTGCTTCTGCAAACCGCTGATCAGTGCTACAAACCATCACGTTTGTTGACACGTTTCCTTCCTGGAGTTTTCGCGTTGCTCTGCAAATGTAAAGTACGTCACTGGATCGTTGGTCTGATTGGTTGAAGGACTATCCAATTGTGTACAGAGTCATTTGAACTATACCCGTTGATCACGCCTCTTGTGCAGTAGAAAATACAGAGCAGACTCCACAGACTAATGTTCAATCTTAAAAGATTGAGCTTGGTCTGGTGATAGCCAGACTACAATGGTACAGTATAAGTGATGATTTTCTTCAACAAAAAAACAAAAAGAACATTAAAGAGATAAAGGCTGTGAAATGAAGGTGGTGACTTTGATGCGTGTGGAGTAAGAAGCCGGTCTATGAAGAGGGTAGAAGATTCAGAGGTGTGATAATGTGGTTCACAATTTTGTTCTGTTCCTTGACCTCAAGAACACCCCTTGAATGTACTTCAGAAACGGGAGGAGGACAGACAAAGCGATGACAACGATATAGCAGCGGTGACAGAGAGCAATCAGCAAGAAAAGTGACTACTTTAACAATAGGTCTCATTTTATGCAAATCTCAAATTAACTTTATGAGGTTGCATGTATGATGTAAATTATATGCAATTAAGCTTTATAATTGACGAGCATTCCATTTCTTGGGTGAAAAAAGTTCTCAAATTTAGGAACTATTAACTAAATGGGACAGCTTTAAATGCAGTGGGAAGATGCAATCAAAAGCAATATAGAACAACTGTAAAACTGCACTTTGGATTTGCAGCCTATTACAAAAGCAATGGTTGACAAAACCTTTTGCTGAAATTTCTTGACGCAAATGCAGCCTCAATACAACAGATTCAACAGATATTATCACCCTGAAATATAGGCACAGATGGGGCCAGGAGAACACACACTCCCCACTGTTTTTATGCAAACACTTATAGCTTTGTGCCAACTAAATGAGCACTAAAGCACTAGGGCTGTTCATAGCAAAAGATATGTAGTTTTGGGATTTCACTATGATTAAAACACATGAGCAGGGTTATGAGTACATCATATCATTTTAGATTCAAATTATAACACATTTATAAAAAATACGTATTATCTTATTAATTATAATTTTAAAAACAAACCAAACTAACAAATGAAATACATTAATTTAGTTTCATTAAATAAATAATAAAAAATGTGATAGATTAGGGCCACAAACAAAGGCTACGTCTACATTAATCCGGATACATTTGAAAACAGCGTTTTTGTTTCAAAATGCTCTTCGTCCACACTAATGTTTTCCAAAAGTATTTCTTCCTCACTGAAACACCAGAAAACACTAAATTCGCCTTACTGCGAATGCGTAAACCTCATAAAAACCTAACTGAGATGATATAGACAGAACAGACATCATAAAGTGCACACACAATTCTTCTGGCAGGATTCCGCTGGACAGCAATTGTGAGTACATTTTCTGTCATCTTTGCAGGACTGTAATGTGTACAAAGTAACATGTCTTTAGCAACAGTGTGAACGTGAATGGCACATAACAGGCACAATACCGGTATAAACATTATGTGTCACGTGACTAATGCATCATCGTTTTCAAACACCTCAATGTTCACAGTCCACACTACAATGCGAAAACACATTTTGCGATGTTTCAGTGTGGATGAGAAACTTTTGGAATACGCTTGAAAACCCTAGTGTGGACAGAGAGCGTTTTGAAACGAAAACACAATTTTCAAATTTATCCTCTTGGGAAAGTGTTATCAAACAGCTGTTTTCGCAGGACAAAAACGCCATCTCAGTGTGGATAGAAGGCCAAAACGGAGAGAAAAATAAGTGGCTTCAAACGAAAATGCCATAGAAGGTATCACTTCATCTTAGAGAAGCTTAGAGAAGCTTAGAAAAGTGGTGAATCATGATATTTTTCAGATGTCATGATATCAGATGAGGTCTTTGAAATCAAACATGAGATTCTAGATTTATTGCTCACAGACTTATCCATGATATCTGAGGTCAATGAAACAGCATTTATGACACACTGAAACATTATCTGGTGCCGCAGCCTGCCACCTATACTCTTCCTTAATGGACAAGAATGTCAAGGACTGGTATTTTCTGACAGTGAACTGAAACAGGTAGTGGAAATTATTCTTCTGCTTAACCCCTTTATGACAATTACACCACTCTCGAGCACTGAAACAACCTCCTCTGTCTCAATGATCCTCCCTCTGGAGAAAATGATTGTCGTACTATGAAACCAAGAGATGAGGACAGTCCAACCATAAAGTCTGCCAAGACAGCCATCACTCAGGCCCTGTAAAACAGATATACAGAGTCTAACCTTCAGGACTATCTCCTCAGAGCCTCATCCATTGATCCAAGGTTTAAGGGCATGTACACACTACAATTTATGCTGCGTCAGAGAATACTGCAAGTACAACAATTTCAAAGGTGATGGTGCATTGTAAGGATGTAAAGGAAAAAGGGCTTGTGAAAGCCAGGTTCTGTCGTACTAATAAAAGTTGAGAAAACACTTACAGAAACACACTGGGCCCTATCTTGCACCCGGCGCAAATGACTTTCTACACTGACGCATGTATCATTCCTATTTTGCACCCGCGCAAAGCGGACTTTTCCCTCCACAGACACACGTCGGTTAACTAAGAAATACACTTGCGCTCCCCGGGGCGGTTCAGCGCAAAGAGGAGGCGTGTTCTGGCGCAAACTTTCCCTCATGCTATTTTGCTGTTCTATAAAACAATTGCGCCACTGACCAGAAAAAAACTAGTCTAAAGTCAGTGGCGAGTTGCGCGTTGTTCATTATGCTATTTTAAGGGCGCTTGCTTGACAATAATGTATAGCGTGCACACCTCGCATACACTTTGATTCTCTCATCAACACAGATGCAGCAGTTTTTATTTTTGCAAATCATACATTATAACAAGGAAAAATATTACCACACGAGGGAAATCATTGTGGTGTCCATGAAGATGTGAAAAAATAGGCATAAATCTAGCTTATACATTTACCCAAATTTTTCAGGCAAATTGTAGTAATGACGGATCAGACCTGTTTGCCCAATACTGGCAAGACACATATGTATATAAGGACATCTGACAAATTAGTTTGTCCGTCAAGAACCAGGAAAAAAAAAAATCTGAAGACTGCGAAATCACCTTTACCATAATGTAAGTACATTAAAAACCCTACTCTTTAACTTACCAGTTAAGTTAAGCTTTCTCATTTTTTTTCTATTGATTTGGGTGGGTTTGTCCCATCCCCAATGTCACTTCTCTTTCTTTTACGGCCCTGACGAGAACATTGATCTCCTCGGCTGTGAACCGATTCTGAAGCGCGCCTGGTAAATGCGCCATAATAATAACAATCCGCCATGCAACATGCGCACCTGCTCTTAAAGGGTATGTTGGATGACGCTCTGATTGGTTTATTTTACGTAACGCCCAAACCACACCTATGAATAATGAAGCTATTTCAGACCAACCCCTTTTAAACTTGCGTCGGGCGCAAGAGTCATTAATCCCGCCTGGAAAATAGCAACAGCGCCGGGATCCGCCCACAAAGTTACTTGCGCTTTGCGCTTTGACACTTGCGTTTCAGATCGTTAAAATAGGGCCCACTATGTTGAGGGGAAGATGACTATTTTGTCTAAATAACTTAAAACACTAAAAACTGGAATCAATCCTTTTAAATGATGCAATTGAATTGTGTTAATGCACATTATGAAAAATAGATATTCATTTTGAGATTTACTAAAGATTACACTTAACTGCGTAATTCAATTATTAATTTCAATTAATTTAAAGATTGAATATAAGTGTTAGATGAAAGCAAGCATTGTCTAAATGTAAAAATAGAGAAAAAAATGCACAATTACAGTAAATATATCTGCTAATAACCAAACCTGAGCAATATTGTTATTAAAAAAAAAGTTAAGTCTTTTGCCGAGATCATAAGAATGAGGCGATGTCATACAACACAGATGATTGCATTCCCGGATCTGCTTGCATGGTGGAAGACCAACAGGAAAAATATTATTATATTGCTAAATTTGCAAAACAACACTGCTCAGTGCCAATTTTATCCACAGCAGGAGAGCTTGTTACCACAAGCAAGTCACCTTGCAACAGAAAACGTTATTTAACGTATTTTCTTGCAGACAAACTCGAAGACCTGAGATTAAGAAACCTCACATACGATATAAAGCTTCTGCATATTGAATCTATTTTGAGTTCAGTTTGAAATGAATTAAAATATTTTGTATATTGCTCTGTATA
Source organism: Gila orcuttii (assembly GCA_026230005.1). Taxonomy (NCBI): domain Eukaryota; kingdom Metazoa; phylum Chordata; class Actinopteri; order Cypriniformes; family Leuciscidae; genus Gila; species Gila orcuttii. The sequence goes on along the minus strand of JAPDVR010000002.1, from coordinate 15,923,049 downwards.
TGCTTACTTTGGAATTGGGAGTAGTTTTGCCCTCCCAACAAGTCATTTGTGTTACAAACGCACGCACATGTCAGCAAAAACAATTTGTACTATTACACATTTACACAAAAATCTGGTGGCGGGAAAGAGCGTTAGAGATTTTGGAGCTTTTAAGCAGCTTGAAATTAATCTGAAGCATCATTTGCTGATGCTTTGTTAGTAGCATTAAGAGAGCAAAAATAGTCTGACTTATATGACACTTTTTTTTAAATCAAATGTCCTACCCAGTTACACTTAATGTTGTCACAAATTCCTGGTTAAATAAACTACATCAAAAAACAAAAGAAGAAGAGAGAAACCAAATACAAATCTATTTTGTATTCACTATATGAAATGAATGTTAGTCAAATCAAGTTAGTGTTTTTAAGCATTTTTACATTTATTACAAAATAATAACTAATTACAGTAACAATTTAAACAATATATTATTTGTGAACTGATGTTCATGTCACTGAGGGGGCTTTTACACTGGGCTCGTTTGCTGCGGTCCGAGCCCGGGCGCGATTGTTCCCGGCGCCCCCCGCAGCGTTGGTCTGGTTTCACACTCAACTTGATTCTATCGAACTCTGGTGCGTTTGCGTGCATCTTACGTCATTGCAAACATGCACGGCGTATGGTATAAAACACGACGCGGGTCAATATATTGTGGTTTTTATTAATTTGGTGCTATTATTCATAGCTGAGTAAACAACGCAGGTTAACTGTGTGTGTGTTTCACATTTAAGCTGTCTTTCCGTTGCTTGCAAATGGACTCTTTTGAGGAGACAGTGGATTTCCATTAACTTACGTGTGTTTTATCTAACTAAATACATCATAATCGGCTAAAACGCATGCGCAGGATACTTTACTTCCTTAACAAGTGCGCACCCGAGTCCGTGTTGCTTTCACATACACGCGAATCGCAGCACGGTTCGGGAGCAACCGAACTCAGACCACCTCCTCCAGGTAGTCTCCGGTTCGGTACCCCAGTGCGCACCCGGGTCCCATTACAGCGTTCACATTAGCGATTTTTCATGCGAACCATGCCCCGTTCCGAACTAAACTGCCAGTGTGAAAGCCCCCTGTGACACCTGTCTTGGAATTTGTTTTGCCTTCTATGTTTGTGCACCATGTGTTTTCTTGTTAATCGGTTTCACCTGTTACCTGTCATCATCCTCATCACAGACATCATCACTCACCGTGTGCACCTGTTGTCACTTAGTCTCCTCATTTGTCTGTGTATATAGTCTCCCTAGTTTCAGTTCTTCCTTTGTCAGTTCTCGTTTGTATTTGGTCTGAGTTGTGTTGTTCTCTGTGATCATTAAATATTTGTTCCAAGACATTCTCCTTCGTCGTGCGCTCTCCTTACCACACCAGACCGTGACAGTTTAGCTATTCTTTCTAATAGTCAACTTATTTTCATCATTCATCAAGTGCAATAAACTCTATCACAGACACGATCAACCTGATCGCTCTCTACAGTCATCATGTTTTCAGGCCATTTCAAGTTTGTTTGTTTGTTTTTGACGGTGAGTGGAGATATACAAGTGGTTGAGTTATTTACTCAGTTTTAATTAGTCTTCAGGTTAACGCCATAATTTTGCTCATTCAGATTGATTTGAGAACACGCATGAAAACAAGAGGCGGGATTTATCACACGAACCAATCATATCCAATCATAACCGATCATATCCAATCATATCGCAATATATGAGAGTCATTGCCTCCTCTCATGTGACTTTCCCCCATTCATTCTCAATTACCCCCTACTAAACCCATTTTTCGAGGAGGCACTGCCTCCCTTGCCTCCTTGGAGGAAACGCCTCTGATGCAAAGGTTTGAGATGGATCAGCGGGGTCTCAACTGGACAGCATGGTATTCACATTTAAATGCTAAAAGAACAGATGTGCATGCAGCAATGTTAGGCATGACCTAACAAAGATCAACTTTAATTAGAGAACTGAGTAGTACATTAATTTAGTTGGCCTTTTGTCCTCATAAAATTATAAAGTCATTACTCTTTGATGACAGTAGTAGTCAAGAATTTTGGACACTGTGAAATATGTAATTTTCAACTGGTCGTTGCAGATATTTGAACACCAAAAAAATGAAGTTATATTTATAAAACAGAAGATAATGGGTGTGTGTGAGAGAGAGAGAGAGAGAGAGAGAGAGAGAGAGAGAGAGAGAGAGAGAGAGAGAGAAAGAGATTGAGATTTTAAATACATTTTATTACAAATTCCGTTTTTTTTCACACAAAATATTACATTTACAGCTGAGTGAAAAAAAACTCACAATATGCTGTTAAAAATCAAAATATTATTGATTATACTACAAAGAACACCTTTTATACACCATCTTTGCTCAAACAACATAAGACTCTTTGTTGCATTATAATAGCGATAATCTATTTGGATTCTTGATTTCAACATCATTGAAAAAAAGCAATACTACATCAGTGTTAGAATCTGTTTCTATTTTCCTTTTTCTGCTTACTTAAACTTCCATTTTTGCTTGACCCAAGAAAAAATTAAACAACTGACATTCATAAGAACGTTTTTTCAAATACTTAAAACCACAGATAAAAATCTCCAGAGAGAATACTTCATCAAACTGATCAAATAGATCTTGTAAGAAAATAAACAAGGGCCTTAATCTTATACAATGCATAAAAGTATGAAACAGTTTCTCTTTGTGAACAGAATGGACATCCCTAAATAATTCATGATTTATCACTGAAATAAATGCATTAACAGCTATAGCGCCATGCAAAATTCTCCACTGCAAGTCTCCTGTCTTTTTAAGTGACTTATAAAGTGCCCCCCATTTAGGTCTTGTGTTCTCACTTAAATGCAAGACATTGCGCCATGGTGTATCTACTTTACCATCAAGACTCTTTTTGTTAAACGCTTTAACACAACACTCATACATAGCTTTACTAGATGCTTTTTCTTTTCCAACCAACCTTAAATCATTACATTTTAGAAAAAAACCATCACACATTTCTAAATCAGGAGTTAAAGACAAATTCGGAAAAGGATCATCGTCTTTTGGTTGAATCCGCCCTTCTTCAAAGTCTTTTATCATTTTTTACTCTTCTTTGGTGATGGTTTCTTTCCATTTAGACAACAACTGAGTTACCACCCGTGTTGACCTCATCTTCAACTTTTCTTCCATTGCTTTGGAGTCAGATAAATCATGTCCAGTTATACGAATTAGACTTCCAAAAGTAATTGTCACAGTGTCTGGTTGTATTTTCACTGGGTGTCCACTAGAGGTTCCTTCCTGTATCCATTCACTCTAGAACCACATTTCCCATAATCCTTGTTTGTTCCCATCACTTGTGATTGCACCCAGCTGTTCCCATTTATGTTGTTAGTGTCTGTGCATAAATACCCTGGTTTTGTTAGTTCATGTCACGGAGTCATTGTATTGTTTGTCACGCTGCAACTCTGAGGTTTGTTCCTTGTCTGTTCTCGTTTTGTTCCTTGTCTGTTCTCGTTTTGTTCCTTGTCTGTTCTCGTTTTGTTCCTTGTCTGTTCTCGTTTTGTTCCTTGTCTGTTCTCGTTTTGTTCCTTGTCTGTTCTCGTTTTGTTCTTGCTTGTTTTGTAATATTATTATTCGGACTGATTAAATGGATTTCGACACTGGCATGGATGACTACGATTCTGATTATTTGGATTATGACGCTTGCATGGATGATGATGATTTGGATTGCCCTGACTATACTATTGCTGCATTTGGATCCACCCAATTCTCCACTATCTGTCGTGACAGAATGACTCCGTCATCAAACGGATCCAGCAGCATGAATATTTTTTAGGCTCTTGCTTCTATGGCTCGTATCAGGGAGGAGAATGCTGCACTCCCGGTTAATTCCGGGGAGAGAACAGCACCCAGTTGCTCGCGGACAAGGAGGAGGAGGAAGACTTCCCGTCTCCCTAATGTCCCGATGGTTCCGGTGGTCCCAGTTCCGGTGGTCCCGAGTCCGATGATCCCAGTTCCGGTGGTCCCTGTTTCAGTGGTTCCAGTTCCGGTGGTCCCGAAGCGGAGGAGGAGAAGGAAGACTTCCTCCGTGACTGTTCCGGTGGTCCCGAGTCCGGTGGTCCCGAGTCTGGTGGTCCCAAGTCCGGTGGTCCCAGTTCCGGTGGTCCCGAGTCGGTGGTCCCAGTTCCGGTGATCCCGAGTCCGTTGATTCCGGAGCCAGTGGTCCTGAAACCGATTCTCGGGGCCTCTGAAACATTATTGGGCTACTTCGAGCGTCTGGCCAGAATCCTGGATGTGCCTTTAGGACCCGTCATGCCCACTGCTGTTCCTGAGCCGGTGTCGGTTCCTGAGCCGGTGTCGGTTCCTGAGCCGGTTCCTGAGCCGGTGTCGGTTCCTGAGCCGGTTCCTGAGCCGGTTCCTGAGTCTGTGTCTGAGCCGTGGTCGCCTGAGGGGTCGTCTTCGCCCTGGTCATCACCGCCTTGGCCGCCCGAGGGGTCTTCACCGCCCTGGCCGCCCGATGGGTCGTCTGCTTCGCCCTGGCCGCCCGATGGGTCGTCTGCTTCGCCCTGGCCGCCCGATGGACTGTCTGCTTCGCCCTGGCCGCTGGCTAAACCATCACCCCCTGTTTCTGTTCCCTTCCATGGACCTGGCCCCCCATCCCTCCCCCTGATCCTCCACCGTTCCACCTCCCTCCTGGACTCTTGTTTTGTTTGTTTTTTGTGGGTCTTGGAGCGTCTGGTAGCCGCTCCGTAGAGGGGGGGGGGGGGGGGGGTATGTCACAGTGTCTGGTTGTGTTTTCACTGGTTGTCCACTAGAGGTCCCTTCCTTCCTGTATCCATTCACTCTAGAACCACATTTCCCATAATCCTTGTTTGTTCCCATCACTTGTGATTGCACAATTTATGTTGTTAGTGTCTGTGCATAAATACCCTGGTTTTGTTAGTTCATGCCACGGAGTCATTGTATTGTTTGTCACGCTGCAACTCTGAGGTTTGTTTCTTGTCTGTTCTCGTTTTGTTCTTGCTTGTTTTGTAATCTTATTATTCGGACTGATTAAATGGATTTCGACACTGGCATGGATGACTACGATTCTGATTATTTGGATTATGACGCTTGCATGGATGACGATGATTTGGATTGCCCTGACTATACTATTGCTGCATTTGGATCCACCCAATTCTCCACTATCTGTCGTGACAGTAATGATACGGGATTTAATGAGTAAGTCCATCAAAGCAGGAAAACGTCCTTCATTGGACACATCCAAACGCGATCCACCAATCAACGGTTCTTGAAGAGTCCAGTACAAAGAGTCTGTTTTTTCACTTCTCAATACTTTAAAAAATTACCACACTTTGAATAAATTACAATAAAAAATCGGTAACTTAGACACAGAGAACTTCTTAAGGTTTAACCAGAACAAAGACTTATCTAGATCCAGACCTTCAAAATGTTTTAAAATAATGGAAGCGACCAAGCTCCAATTATCATCTACAGAACTTTCAAGAAACCGTTGTACATACTTTAAACGAAAAGCTGCCACTCGACTCTGAAGATGAATCAAACCTTGTCCCCCTTCATTTTTTGACAGATATAAGACACTTTGTGGCACCCAATGTAACTTGTCCCAAAAGAAGTTGACTAATATAGATAATATAGATAATATAGATTTTTTTCAAAAGAAGTGCTGGGGGGGTCAATACATGCTAGCCAGTGCCAAAGAGCAGAGGCTGCTAAATTGTTAATAATTAAAACCCGTCCTCTATAAGACATGTTAGAAAGTAAAAACTTCAATTTATTCAAACGCCCCACAATTTTTTCTTCTATCCCCTCAAAATTCTTCTTTACAGTTATGTCGTCTCCCAAATATACACCTAAATATTAAAACCCATCCCTACTCCATTTTAACCCCGCAGGGAGACTGGGTTGTCCATGCGGCCACTTTCCAACTAAGATAACCTCACTTTTGTTCCAATTTACTTTGGCAGATGAAACAACCATAAAATCACTTAAAATCGTTGTTATCTTTGACACATCGCTTTGTTCTTTGACAAAAAGGACAATATCATCAGCATAGGCTGAAAGTTTAACAACTTTCTCACAGTTTGGAATACTTACACCCTTTAAATTTGCTCTAAATTTTCGTAACAGGGGTTCAATTGTTAAGCTGTATAGCATACCTGAAAGAGCACAATCTTGTCTAATACCTCTAAGAACACTAAAGGGGGCACATAAGTCACCATTTAACTTCAGCAAACTTTCAACATCACAATATAAAACTTTTAGCTTATCAATGAAATGTGTGTTAAAACCAAAAGCTTCTAAAACCTCCCATAGATAACTATGTTCAATCCTGTCGAACGCTTTCTCTTGGTCTATTGAAATCAAACCAAAATCCACATCAAAGAGCTTACCGATTTTCAAACATGTCTCTAATAAATGAGATGTTATCAAAAATTTGCCGTCCTGGCACACAATAAGTCTGATCAGCGTGAATGACTTCTTCCAAAACCCCACTCAATCGATTTGCTAATGCTTTGGATAGAATTTTATAATCACTGCACAATAATGACACAGGCCTCCAGTTTTTTATTTCACTCAGGTCTCCCTTCTTGGGCAATAAAGTCAGCACTGCTCTACGGCAGCTCAGTGGTAACCTTCCACTGTTCAGACTTTCATTAATGACTGCATGCAGATCGGCACCAATCTCAGGCCAAAACGACTTGTAGAAGTCTACAGATAGGCCATCTATCCCCGGTGCTCTGCCGCCTTCCATGCCTTGAAGAGCTTTCTTCAGCTCTTCCAACGTTATCTCTCTACAGAGATCAGCATTTGCCTCTTCAGTCACCTGAGGAAGATCCTCAATAAACCCATTGGGGTTTAACCTGTCTAGAAGTTCAGTGCTATACAGTTCTTTATAAAATTCTACCGCTCTCTTGCGAATATCTGCATAATCCGACAAGAGTACACCCTCTTTGGAACGCAAAACGTGTATAAATCTTTTTTGGCCATTCTTCCTTTCCAAATTAAAAAAAAAAATTGGAAGATACATCCATCCACTCTATGTTCTTAAAACGGGATCTGATCAGAGCCCCTTGTGCTTTCAGGTCTAAAATTTCTGCCAATTCTTTATTTTTCCTATTTAAAATTTCCATAAGCTCTTGATTTTGTTCAATTCCAATAGATTCTTGTAGTTTCCTTATATCATCTTCTAAATTTGCCATTGAAAGATTTGTTTCTCTAGTGATGTTGTAAGCATACTGTTGACTCAATTGCTTAATTTGCGTTTTTCAGAAATCCCACCACTGCTGCAAGGATTGGAAATCAAATTTAGTGGTTCGAAAATCATTCCAAAAAAACTTAAAAATATCCCTAAATTCCATATCCGTTAAGAGGCTGTTATTGAAATGCCACAAAGCACTCTTTGGTTTTATGGATCCTAAAGTTAAAAAACACTGTACTAAACTGTGATCAGAAAAGCTAAATGGAATGATAGAACAATCTCTAAAAAGATTGAGTTGATGACTTAAACCATAAAATCGGTCCAATCTTGCTAAAGACAACCTATTATCATAAGAGTGAACCCATGTATATTGTCTCTGTGCTTTATGAAAATTCCACCAAATGTCTACAAGATCATGTGTTTCTATAAATTGAATTAACCTTTTTCGAGAAGCCATATGAGGCTCAACATGATTTCTATCTGAGGCAACTTCTGTACAAATAAAATCCCCTCCAATTAAGAGCAAATCTTCAGTGTTGCAATCACTTATTGCTTTACATAATATATTTAGAAAACCCATTCTTTCAACTCCATTAGTGGGAGCATAAACACAACTAAAACAACAAAATACATTTTCAAATTGAGCCCTTTTTTTCAAAAATCTACCTTTTACAATCTCCTCCACTTCATAAGAAATTGGAATGGAGTTCTTTGAGAATAAGATAGCAACACCGCCACTTAAAGATGAATTATGACTAAAAATGCTTAGCCCATCAAATTCTCTTGCCCAGTCATCTTCATTGGTAATATCACTATGAGTTTCTTGTGCAAACAAAATGTCTATTTTCTTTATCCTGATTAACTCATACAATTCAAACCTTTTTTTCCCTTCCCGTACCCCATTTAAATTCAGGGAAGCAAAATGAAAATATTTCATTAAAGAGAAGAAAAGGATAGAAAAGACACACAAAAAAACTAATTTCATAAGTGTAAATTTTAAAACTTCTCAGTGTTGATTCCTAATTGAAAATTAACTTTAGTGAGAATTTTCCTCAGCCTGTATACCTCTTGATCTGAAAAAAGACCTTCACTCTTAAAAAGCTTCGCTTTTTCTGCAAATTGCTCCAAATCAGGAAAATACTCTGTGTTGTGCACATTTCTTGCATTCTTCGTTACTCTCAAGAAGAGCTTTATGTCATCTACACTGTAAGACTGCTCTGAAGACTCATCATTTGTTTGATCAAAAGTAACACTACATTCTGAAATATCAGTGTCACTTTCAGTATCAGGCTGACTATTCTCCATTTTTTTAAATTTACTAGAGTGGCTCTGTTTCATTCTCCTCTTTTGTGGTGTTTTAAAAACACATTCATCCTCTCCCCCAGAACACTGACCTCCTTCCAGCTCCATAGCTTGATTATCTTCCAAACTCTGGGTAACTAAACCATCAGTTAACTGACGCCTTTCGCCAGAGACAGAAGCTTCTTCTATACCTGCCACTGCCACTAACTCCTTTTTCTTCAAAGCATCACCTGATGAACCTGTGAAGTTAGCATCTACAGACTTTTGTCCAGTGTTTCCCTCAGCTGCATCCGCTGCTGTCGGCACCTCACTCCTAACATTTTGTGCTAACGGTACCTCCTCATCCTCACCAACGTTTCCAGCCGAAACTGATGGAATTTCTCTTCTTGATTTGTCATTCTTTTTTGGACAAACCCTCACAAGATGTCCTATTTCACCACAATTAAGGCACTTCATGCTATTAGTTGTGGCATAAACTACATAGTTAAAATCATCATGATTGAAGTTGAACGTCAAATCCAAATCCTCTTTATTGTCCTTTAAAACCATGAACACAAAACATCTTAACGACACTACGTGTTTCAGTAACGTCGATTTACAACCAATTTGAATCATCTTAATTGGGGAAACCAGTCTTCCAACAATTTAACCAGCACCTCATTTTTAATAAATGGCGGCACGTTTGATATAAAATCACTTTTTTGGACGGAGTAGACATCGGTAACACTGGAACAAAAGCATTGTCAATGACAACTCCACTTTCAAACATGTTTGCTAATTCAACAGTTTTCAAAAAAACAACAACCGCGTTGTTCATCCATGCTGCCGACAGAACATTTTCATAGCCAACCACCTCTCCTACAGCTAAACTGCACTCTTCCACACTAGCGATTAAACTTATTTTCGCAGCATTACGCCGTGTGAGGAAATCTAACGTCCTCACACCCGAAGTCATTCTGCCAGTTATCAAAAACTGGCAGACAAACAACAACACGCTATCTTGAAACTTTTAAATCTGTATACCACAAGAAACAAAGTTAAAGATAGAGAGAAAAAACAACTTAATTTTAGGCGCCGCGGCCGGAAAAAAAGTCCACACTCACCACGCTTCTCACTCACTCGCCCAACAAACGCTCACGCATGCGCACACAGAGAGAGAGAGAGAGAGAGAGAGAGAGAGAGAGAGAGAGAGAGAGAGAGAGAGAGAGAGAGAGAGAGATGAAAAGAAAGTAATTAACACCAGTGATTATGTATTTGAAGGCATCAACAACCTGGAACATCAGATATCAGTGCTGTTAAAAGCTCTCACTTGATGGTTCTAAGATTTGCTATTTCCTATTTGCACACTGTTGAGAACAAGAGGATTGAGTCATTATCAATATATATATATATATATATATATATATATATATATATATATATATATATATATATATATATATATATATATATATATATATATATATATACACAGTATGAAACATCCATCTTGGGTGATCAGGTTACAAGTAGACAGCACATTCAGTACTTTGCGATCCGATCAAACAAAGACCACATTCAAAGGTCAAACAAGCACGTAATTACGTCACAATTTATAGTGCAAGTATAAATGCATAGAACTGAACAAGTTACTCAACTATCAATGGACCGGTGGTCGATAGTCGGTGTGACCAGCTCACTTTTTTTCTTATCATTGCAAAAGAGACTCAAAATACTCTGTTGATTTTGATCTTACATATAAGTGTTATACATACACTTCATTACAACTGTTAAATGTCTTCTTTTATTTGTGTACCCTCATAATAAAAACAAAATGTTGTGTTTTTCATAAAATTAAGAAAATAAACATGATGCGCGTTCTGCCGTCTCTCTCAATGTGAAGTTCATTCTGAAACACGACAGAAAATGATCCGTAACTCAGCGAATGTTTGTCAGACAGACGTATGTTTTTACAAAGCTTGGAATCTCTATTTTTAAATGATGTAAATTATATAAAAAACACATATTATTTGTTTAAAGCTGCTGTCCGTAACTTTTTTAAGTTAAAAATAATCCAAATTAATTATTTAAATTTGTTTTTCAAATATATTAAAAAAGATTCAAAATGGTTAGCCTGTAATAATGATTTTAATTCCAGTGGTACTGGTGGGTTTTCGCGGGAAATTCGAGCATGTCTTTGCGTCATTACGTCACACCCGTACACATAAAGGAGTTTCGGCTAGCCGGCTATACTGCGCGTGAGGAGCTGTAGAGATAGGCTTTTCTCGCAGCACTTTACATGATTAAACTTATGGCCGATCCAGAAAGATCTAGACAACAATCATCAGTGTCAACTGGAGATTAACCAGTTATAAAACCCAAAAGACTTCGTACTTCGGATTTAAGGTGGAAAGAGAAAGAAACCGTCTCATGCGAACACAAGGATACACATCGGTGGGGCTTTTGAAAGGTGCGTGAACTCCCGAAGGGGTTCGAAACGGAAGAAGAGACAGCTTTTTCTGCTGAACAAGTAAGACATTTCAATAGTTCAATCATGTAACAGTACGTTTTCTTAATTCACACAGTTATGGAGTTTCCTTTGTTGTGCCTTTCTCATTTAGCTATTATGGAGAATATGAATTCTGAACTAGACAGGTAATCATAAAACACATTAAATAACGTTAGTCACGCAATTCTGATGTTGTTAACATGAACAATTTGAGAACAAAGTAGGCTATGATTTGCACGGTTGCTGTAAATCGCGCTGATTAAATCTAACGATCGCTTGTCATGTCGAATGCTTTTCCCCCCTTAGTTGATCAGAACAAAAATGGATGTTACTTACTTGTTCAGAAGACATTTTCCGGTGAAAATTCTTATGTTGGTCAAGCTTTCAAAAAGTGAATCTGTGATTCTGAATGACAGTATCCACACAGCGCGGTGATTGACAGCAGCACTCGCCTCAAAACACTGTGTTCATCCGTGCTGTTTCATGCTGATTTACAACCCACGTAAAGATGATAATTCCGCGAATCACTGCAGGTACAGATTTCGAACAGAGATGGCGACAAAAAGGGAAAAAGCTACGGACTGCAGCTGTAAGTAATCAGTGTGAAAGCAACGATGTGTATAGTTTCTCAAACGCGTCCTAATTAACTCTAATGTGACCACACCCACGCGCGCAAGAGCGATTGACATGCAAATATCTTGATAGCTCCGCCCCTACATTCACAAACACACTATGCAGCACAGGTCCCTCCCCCCTCATGAGTGGACACGCCCATTACTGATGATTGGCTACAAGTGTGTTTTGGTGCTCGGTCTGATCCACTTTCAACGGTGTTACTCAGAAATCGCTTACTGCACCTTTAAATAACTAATAATCAGTTTGAGAAAAGTGTAAAAGCCATCCTTTACTGATTTATTAGGTGGCCTCTAATTTTTGTGGACATGAAATGGCAACTCGACTTTGTCATTTTATACTTTTACGAAGTAGCACTTACATACAAACTTACATACAAATTTGTACAAAAAAAAAACATTACGCATGAAGCTACACCCCTAAACCAACCCTTGTTGTTTGAAAATTAACAGATGAGAATGTATGAATTTCCCACCAATTTCCTAAAAAGTAAAATAGTTAAGCTACCATGAGACTGTTGGAAAGGACGAGGCTCCACATTTGAACTCAGATTGTATCAATAGCTTGTGCTAAACTCAAGGTCAGGGATCCCACGCCCCCCATTTTGAAACACCCTTACAACAGAAAAAGACACATCACCTCTTTTACCTCTCAATATGATAGCAGTCCATGTTCATCTGATCAGCTGGACCTTCCTGTCGGGGAGTATGTCACACATCTCTACCCTTAACGATCTCATCCAGACCGTGGGTGTGTTTGCTTGAGATTCACACAGAAGCTCGTTGAGCTTAAGGATTCCACAGGGACATGTTTTCTTTTAATAAGACAAGAAAGATGCCAATTATAGGCCCTTTGGTGCTTTCTGACCCTTCAAGCTATGCCTTAAATTGGTTTGTTTCAAACACATCTCGCTGGGCTGCTCTCTCCCAGCCCAAGAGTTATGAACCCTTCTCTACTCCTTTTCTATAAAATCAGCAGATTTGTTTGGGAAATTGAGGGGATGGTGAATGTAAGTAGAGAAAATTACATTAGCAAGTTGTTTACATACCAGCCTCTTTGGTGCATAAATTCAGCATATATTTACTTAAACCTAGTCCTTGCAGAAATATTGAATGATACAACATGCTTAATACACATTTTGTACTCCTCGCTCCTATTTAAAGTCCCCATACATGTTAGCCTTACTGTTATCTATAAGCTAGTGTGCTCCAAAATATTGATAAAATTGTTCAAAATTTAGCATTCAAAACTTAGTCTCTCACTTCGGCCAATATGGATCAATGATTTTGATGACATCACTGCTCTTCAGCTTCTCATCAGACTTTCTGTCCAAATGCTCTCTAGAATCTAAAGCGTCTCGCCCCCTACATTATAAATAGACGCTGATGCTGTGGTTAAATCGGTCACTTGTTCACACATTTACTATTTTCTACATGGTGAATACCACATAGTGCACTTTAAAGGGGATACGGAACGTTTAAGACAGTGTAAATGCTTTCCATTAGGGCGAATGAAGTCTGGTTTTCACATTAGTGTCACGTGAACCGCTGCAGTGCGCCACAGTCTGCTCCGGTTCAGAGACACGATAGCACAGATCGGATCATATGCGCCAGTCTGCGCAGATCACAAAACGTATCGGACCCATTTGAATTCTGCACAGAATGCTGTATTTTAAAGCAACATGGAAAAGGTTAGAGATTATGAGGAAACTGCGGCTTTACTAAGCTCAACGGTACTGGCCAAACTGTGATAGGCCAATAAACTAAAGGCTTTTGGCTATTTTAAAAAAGTTGAGGAGCTGTTCGATATGTCCCGCCCTGTCTTCCTGTTTCAGTGGAAATTACGTCAACACATTTAAATATGGTGCGCGTTTCAAGGCACCCAGCCGGCCTTTAAAGTGGTCATATAATGGTACATGCACTTTTACAAGTTGATTGTACTGAAATGTGTGTTGGCAGTGCCTGTACACAACCATCATATAATGATAAAAATCCATCCAGTGTTTTTGTTTCAATCTCCTTATATGTTTTCCCTTGCCTCAAATTGAGCCGTTCGATTTTGTGACGTCAATAAATCGGACGCCCCTCCCACGATTGTTAATTGACAGCAGCGTTTCAACACAGACCCGCCCTGAGCGAGCTGTCATCGTAGTCCGCCATTGTTGATACACTGGAGCAGAATGGCGTCTAAGCGATTGTGGTGTTCTGTTCTTGGGTGTAATAATAAACACAGCAGTCATTTTAATGTTCCTAAATTCGAACCGCAGAAGACACAGTGGCTGAGTTTTATTTTTGAAGGGAATATTCCCAATGATCTACGTAAATGCTTTTATGTCTGCGCTAATAATTTCTCACCAGACAGCTTTCTAAACGAGGGTCAGTGTAAATCTGGTTTTGCTAAGAAGCTGGTCCTGAAAACAGAATCGGTACCAACTATTCGTGTTCCTGCTGCACCTCCAGAAGAAGTGAGTGTAACGTTTTATTAACCTTTAAATATTAATCTTTGCAAATCGCTTGCACGCTTCACGATGAATGCGGCTAATGTTTACACTCATGGTATATTACGGCATGTTTTCTCTGTAATGTTACAACGTTCTCAATATAATTCATAATCCCACGTTTATAATGAACAACTCGTTATGGTTAATGTTTCAGCACTGACAGTTGTACCTAACACTGAGATAATGTTACGCATCACTGACAAGCCTACATTTACCAAAAAAAAGTTTTTCAACATCAATCTGTCAACGAACTAACCTATACATCAGTGAACACATATCGTCTGTATCTCACTACTTTAAGTTACCTTGCCAGTACATAAGTTACAAAAATAGATCACAGTGACATTACCTTAACCAACCATTCAGAAACGTCCTGTTTGAGCCTTAATTTTGGAACTTATTCGGGGCCGTCATCTTGTTCCGGGTCCGACTCCGGTTCAAATTGGTATGGTAGAACAGATGTTTCCTCAAAGACTCCCGCTGCCATTCTTGATGCAAAATATACCCTCAACTGTTGTCAAGGCAACACTCCATGTGCGTGGTGTCAAAACGCCCCAAAGAACAGAGGGGCGGAGTGAGCAAAGCTCATTATCATTATCAGAAGTAGCAGGCCCAGTCTTGGTTTAACTGGGCACGAGCCCTAGTAAAATTGTATTTATGAATCTTCTTCTGACAAAGAAGCTTACCACTTTCCTATTTGCAGAAAATATTTTTGTCCCTACAATATTTTAAAGCAATTTCGTAGTTCATATTGCCTGTCGCTGGTTTAGATTCCGAACTAAGGGGAGGGGGAGGAGGGGGAGGGGGGGGATGTTAGAAATGTTACACACAGAGTGCTTTTCCCCCAAATATCAGCAGTATTGCAAATGTGTGAAGTATTGAATCTGATTTTATTCTGCAGTTGAATAAAGAAGTTAATATAAGTAACTTACATTTTAGACATTTAGTTTCTCTTCATCACATAGGTCACTCGGCGGTGTCGGCGCCATCGGCGCCACACTTGCTGGGATTTATCGCCGGTGTTTGAATGGGTGTCATGCAGTGAGAGTGAGGTTGTAGGGCGGGGTTCGCTGCTGTCATTGGCAGGCTGTGTCATTTCATCTTGTTGTGATGTAGAGGTTTGAGCTTTCTTGAGCCAATTTCGTATGTCCATGATTAAAAATGGACAATTCATATTTTTAGGCTACCTTAAGTCCCGTCTCAGAAAGTCAGCTAACGAATTTCCTGAGCGGGAAGCACACACGCAAGCAAAGTGGGCAATTAAAGAGACAGCTTCACCTATGCATATCACGATCGCGAAAGGACACAACCAATCAAATGCATTAAACATGAAAGCATAATGAAATAATTTCTGGAAAATCGTGTTAATGGAATTATTTTGTGATTATGAGTGTGAAATCCGTCTGTGTTTCTATTGTCGGCAAAATCTCGTTTACATGTGTGCTATTAAAAATTTAATCTGAGGGTGCTTTCACTTTTGTTTGAGGGTGCTATAAGCACCCCCGTAGAACCGGGCCTGTCGGTGTGTGACATCAAAGTATCGCGAGAGCAATTCGAAAGCATACGGAGCCGTCCGCTCTCTAAATTAAAAGGGAACTGGATTAAGAGGATACTTCCCTACTACAACCCATTGAAACCAAACCTGGAAATACCGGTAGGTTCTATTGTCAGCGACGAATAACCTCTTTGTGAAGTTCCACACCTGCACACTTTGACTACTCAGGTAAACACATGTTCCGATCATTTTCTCAACTGAGGTGTCAGCTGGACGCTTAGCCAAAGTGTATAATATTTGGTTTAAGCAGTGGGTTTCTTCACACTGATCCTGGACCTGTTTACTTAGGCAGCACTGTGAAAGTTAGTTTGTCCCTATGTCTTTGGCCCTTTTTTGATCTACAACAAACAAAATATGATTGAAGCCGAGACGTCAAGGTGAATTAAAAAATAAATGTTATTTAAAGCTCATAAGGACCTTTATATTTGTAAAAAACAAACTTGAAGCGTCTTTGTTTTTAATATAATAGTTGTTGCGAATACATAAACATAAATGTTCTTCAGTTGTTGTTTTTTTAGTGTAACGGTATAATAAGAGAGAATATTATTGTCATTAGTGTTATTTTAAGGTTAAGAATATCATTGGCTCCTGTAGTCTATTATGATGCAGTACCGAAAGACCCCAGCCGGGGGTGGGGTGAGCATGGAGAGTTAAAGGGATCGTTCACCCAAAAATAATTTTGTCAAAACTTACTACAGAAAAATACTATGGAAGCCAATGGGTGCCGTCAGCTGTCTGATAACCAAATAACTTATTAACAGATAAGTTAAACAGAAGAAAAACACTCATACAGGTTTGGAACAACATGTGGGTGAGTAAATGATGACAAATTGTCTTTTTGGGTGAACTATCCCTTTAATAACAGGCACAAGTATTCCCTTCCCCCACTCTTATAATACACAGATTGAGGGAAACGCAACGAGTGTTCATGTTGTCTGTTCTTTAAAATGTTCCCCCTTTCAGGGAGACTACCTTTGGTTCAGGACTTATCATCATGATTTCAATTTCAATGTATGGATCTTTGGAAATTAAATAAGTTCTTGCACACTATAGGTTAGATCAGTTATTGATGTTCCTTAGATCTGCATATTGATCACTTTAAATCAATTGTCATACATTTGGACACTAGTGAATGCCTCCCTAGTCATTCCAGGGCATTTAAACCACTCTTTAAGAACTATGAAATACTCTGGATTAGTAAGAATCAATGCAAACATAGGCCTGCTTTACTTTGTGGATCTTTTTCTTGCTTTAAGCATATTAAGCCTGCATGAAGCGGAAGTTTTGATAGTATGTTCTTTCTTGCTATATCTGAGTGAAAGTGCTTCTCGAAAAAGAAAAAAATGTAGGCTACGGCTGGACTTGGATGGTTGTGGTTTGCTATTGCTGTAATATTATGTGAGTGACAGGTTGATCCCGCCCTCGTGCCAGTAAACGCATCATCATAAGAGAAGAGATGAGCTGCAAGAGGGAGGGGAAGATATTTTGATAATAATAATGTGCACGGATAAATAATTTGTGATAAACACTGGAATAGTCAATAAAAAATGTGTCCATTTGGATTTCATGGTGACTTTAAGATGGTTTTATCTTACCCTCTGAGTGTGCTCTGAATACTGTCGTACCTGAAACTCATTCAGTCTGTGAACCTGTCTCTCTCTCTCTACCTTTGGCTGTCTCTGTCTCTCTCTCTCTCTCTGTCTGACTTTCTGTATCTGATTGCAAGACATCTGTCCTTTACTCTGTCTCTCAATGGAAGTAGCTGCCTTTCTGACTCCTCACCTGTGTGCTGCTGTCATGTTCAAAGCCTCACACACATACACACAGGTGAAAAGAGGTGATGAGTTGGTAGCACTGTGAAAAGTGTGCTGGGGTGGATGCTGAATGACTGCGGGGCCAGTTGAGAATGGACCTTTCAGTCTGTAAATATATGGATATTTGAAGCTAATTAAAGGATGATTGAAATTTCAGGTGGTTTTGAGAACTGTGAGTCACATATGCCTAAATTAAGGGCATTGTGATAGAATTTGTGGTTGGGGGTTGGGGGGGATTCGGGGTCATTGGCACAGTGAATGGCACAGGTCATCTCAGTCAATGTGAAATTACAAGGAAAATGACAGGAACACATTTAGGAACTGCTTAAAGAGATAGTTTACCTCTACTTTTAAAAAGAATCTGTATTCTATTGCCTCAGATATAAATACGTGTGTATGATGATCCGTAAGTGTTCAACAGTTTCTGAAAATGTATAAAATGTCTGTCTCTGTATGCACAAAAATGCTCCTATATAATTCAAGAAATCTTTTGATATAATTTCAGTTATCTGATTATTAAAAAGCAGTTAAGATGTTGTTCATTTTTACATAGATATTATATTAAAGGGGTCATGACGTATATAAGAAATCAAAATGGCCTTGATCTTTTGACATATACGAGGTCTTTGTACCATTAAAACATCCTGCAAGTTTCATAGCTTAAATTATCCTCCTCATTATAAACAAAGCATTTATTTAATCAAGCTCCAAAAAAGGCTCGTTCTGATTTTGTGGAATCTGTGACGTCACATGGGCAAAAACATTTGCATATGACTGCCTTTAGATCAAGACATCGATGAATAGTTCTACACTGGCACATCAAATCAAAATCAAATAGAAGACTCATTATAATCACTGACGATGTCTACAATGGAGAGAGATTTCATGCCGCCTCCGGCTCTCAACAAAACTCGGACGGACAGTGCGTACGTGACGGTTCTGTTGCGGGTTCCCGGCCTGTGTCCATTGTCAAACCGTATAGTTTGCCGATAGTGCTGCGCAGATCATAATCGGGTAGGCCAAGTAATAAAAACATAAAATTCCAATTAATCGAGGGTGGATGACAGATAAATCATTATAATGTGTTGAGTTTAATAAAGACACGGAACTCTCATCACGGTAAAACGCAATGAACGTCACTCTTTTACTTTTGTTTTCAACAATGTTATTGTCTTCAGTTAAAACCAATCAAGGAAAACATATCAGCTTGTCCGGGACACATGTGTTTTTTTGAAGGGACAAGTGAAAGAGAATTGTACTACTTGCCAAACCGACAAATGCCCAGATTAAAAAAAATTTCAATACCAAAAAAATAAAATAAAAAATAACTAGGGAATCACCGAAAATGTGAGGATGAATCTGATTTTATTTAATTTAATGTAAGTGGCGATTGATAGCCTATAGTTGATAATAATATAAGCCTACCTAATGTAGGCCTACTGACGGTAACAAAGTTGCGCTGTTGAGACTCGCGCAGTTATTTATTATACTATACAGTTAAGAAATATCACACAACCAGGGTGCTGTTTTCCTGAATACCATCACGATTGAAACCGAGACACTGATTTCATAACAGTTCTATAAACAAATATTTAAAATTAAGTCACTTACATTTTAGATGCAATGACTGCTTTTGTTCTGTTTTAGCAGCGAAAAATAGTTCCAAACAAAGATCACAGCAGAACCACAGCGCATCTCACAGGGACACCCATGTTTCATTACTGAATGATTCAGTGTTTTGAACGAATCGGTTGAGTCAAAGATTCAATTACCCATTCATAAACTGCCTCATTCTGAATAAATCAGCTGTTTGAAATCGTTTGAATGAATGACTCAATGACTTGCTCATTAAGACGGTCGCCTGCCGCCACCTACTGGCGGTTTAATTACAGGACCCCAGGACCCCCCTAGATGTACTGAGCTCCACCCACAAAAATACTGTGGGAAACACATTAGGCTATATGATGGTCTATGAAAAATACAAATTTAATTATCTTATTCTTAAAATACATGATCAGGATTTTACCACCTCCCCCTCGTTTTGAGCCATATGTATATATATATATATATATATATATATATATATATATTTTTTTTTTTTTTTTTAAATGTTATTAACATGATAATTGAACCTCAAGGAACATTAAATTAATCATACAAAACTGTCATGACCCCTTTAAAGCATAGTGATTGAAAAGTGTGTAAAGAGTGCGGCAGAAAGTGTGTACGTAAGCTCTTCAGTTGGCATGCGTATAAGAACATTTTCACATCAATTTCTGCCTTTATGAATCCCAAATTCTTAATCACTTTTGACATAGATAAAATCCATGATATTTAATATCAAATCTGATCATATGTGCTCTTTAAAAATTAGGCCCCAGGTATGGAGTGACATAAAGGTGAAAAAAGTTACAGAATTTTCACTTTTGTGTGAACTATTACTTTAATCAGCATTTAATGGACCAAAAACATAGCTAATAGGTCCTTATGGAATGGCACAGAATATTAAACTGCAGTAAACTTGGCAACTCTAGCCCATAGCACTAAACTGTCAGCTGTCTTTAGCCAGCTAGCATATTTCAGCTAGAATTCACTTTCATCTCTGCATCTCCTCTCTCTCTCTCTCTCCCTCTCTCCCTCTCTCCCTCCTCACTGAAACTCAATTTCATAGAAGTATGAGATATTGATTCCATAGGCAATGTGCTTGTGTCCAAGCTGTTACATTAGCTGTAGCCCTAATCAGGAGCCTGAACGTGCGGGTTTGGGCATAAATCTCTCCCTTTCCCTCTCTCTCCTTCTCCAATCCCTGGAAAAGACCCTTTCATGGTGATGTATTAAAGCCAAGCAGGTCTGAATATCCTTCAACAGGCCTCCAAACACAAATCAAAGCGCTGGGCAGGAGCAATATGTAAAACCATGGGCTTTGTGTCCATTGAGGGAAATCCTGCTGTGTTAGGGGTAAAAATATAATGCGTCCCTTGTCAGTAAGGCTCAAATTAAATAAAACACTGTTTAGCGGAGCAAAGAGCTGCATATGTCTGACTTAAATAGAGTGAATTTGCAATGGGGGAAGTGGCTGCGCCACGGGTGGTTAATTTTGGGTCTAGAGCCATTTCTCTGGCAAGCGCACCATCATTGTCCATTCAGGCTCACCAGAACATAGCAGGTCTAGGCAAAATTCAGAATCTTAAGAATTGGCTCCATTTTCATTCATGAGCTGAAATTTGAATTGAATTGTTCTCGTGTTCCACAGGACGCTTAATTGGAATGGCAGGAAGAGGAAAATTCACTAAAATACAATTCAAACCTCAAAGGGTTGTGTGTTTTATTTTTTTAAACCCAGCTTCATGTTCAGCTCCTTCTTCAAGATGTTCATGTAAATTAAGAAATTCTTGGAAATGAAGAGTTCTTAAGACATGTCCCATTAAATGAAAGATAATGTGTTTGTTCAAATGAAATATATTTAATGAATAATTAACAATAGGTTGATTAATTATTGAAATATGTACAACAAATAGTGTTAATGCAGCCACAGCGTGTAGCAGAGTGATATTTTCTTTCAATTAAATTTTATTGAAAAATAAATGTAGGCTACTATTAAAAATTACACTTTTATGAATTTCTTTGAGTTTTGTTACCAATTCAGTTTTTCAGACAAACTCTGACAGTTTGAACTTAAAAATGTTGAAAAAGTTGACAATTTTTACATTTTTATTTAGTAAGTTACCATTAGCATGATTTTTGTTCTGATTGTCTCTTTCAGTTAGTATATATAACTTGTTTTGATTTATTAGGTAAATCTATATAACATTTTCAGTTTGTTCAACAAACTGATACAGAAGTTAGTTAGACAAACTAAGTAATGTTAATGCTCAGCTTTAAATGCAAAAAGTTTATTGAACTTGAGTCCACAAGTTAAAACAAAAACTTTATTTTTGAGTTTATAGAACTTACAGTGTTTGATGAAAACATAGACCAACTTAAAGTTGATACTCAAAGTCCTGTGTCACGGTCACCTGCTAGTCACCACCTCCTCACTACATTCCACATCATCCTCCCTGGCCCTCACCTGCATGCACTTCCCAATCCCAGAGATCGCTGTCACCTGTCACCAATCTTCACTGATCATCATCCAGCACTATATAACTCTTCCCACTGACTCCTTACCTGCACCATACTTGCAGTATGATTTGCCTTCAGTCATCTGCCTCCTTCAGTCTTGATCTCCATTTCAGAACCTGCAACAGATAAGACCATTACTCATCTAGATATCCATCCTGAACACTATATTCATCAGTTACTCACCTTTTTCCATCGTTGCGATCACATACTTCTGCAAATAAACCTGTTGATTACTTTACATGTGTGAATCCTTGTGTTTCATGACATCCTGAAGCTGCTTGAGTTTTATCAACCGGAATTTTTCGTTTTAATACCGTTTACGTTAAATTCTAATTACAATTCGACATCCTGTCTGCATTCTCAATTCAAATTTAGGAAAATCAGAGAAGACAATAAAAGACAGTCTAATTTCAATTCAGAATGATTTACCTACAACTCTGGAACATGGGGGCAGTGACTAAATTGATTTATTTAGAAATGTATTTACAAGTACACTGCCGTTCAAAAGTATGAATTATTTAATGTTTTAAAGCGTCTTGTGTTCACAAAGGCAGAATTTTTTATATATATACGAAATTCAGATAAACAGTAGTGTTGTGAAATATAATTGCAATTTTGAAATAACTTTTCTATGTTAATATATATATTTTAAAATCTATAATGCTAAATTCCCATTTTTAGCAGTATTGATATTGATTTCTTTTTCTTTTTTTTTTTTAAAGCTTACTGAGCTTGACCCCAAACTTTTGAAGGGTGTGCATTTCCAAAGTTAAGTACAATGTGGTTAATACGCTTATTTCACGCAGCCGTTATTTTGAAATCGAAAGCGAGGCTCCGGTGGGAAGAACCCCGGAAGTAAAGATAAACAACAATGCCTTGGACTACCAACCTGAAGCTGCTGCCGCGATTTACACTATTTGATGTTAATATCCGATATAGTTGGTTCCTGCTATTTTTTTTACTTTCTGAAAAAAAAAAATTTTTAAATGAATTTCACTGTATATAGTCTAAAGTATGAAAGAAGTGTATGTACATTTTTAGAATAACTAATTTCCACATTCAACACAACAATACGTCATCGCATTCGTGACTCTCCTATGATTAAAGGCGACGCTTCCGGTTTTCTTTCCACCGAGCCTCGCTTTCGATTTCAAAATAACGGCTGCGTGAAATAAGCGTATAAGAACCACTTAAGGAATTGATATCAGAGAGAGACATTTCCATAGATATCCATTCACACTGACAGTTCAGTCATAACCCGTGATGAGAGCTCATCTTTTACATAATACTTTCTGCATGCTGATATATTGATGGAATATACAGTAACAAACAGAAAAGCAGAGAGAAACTGCTGTGTCATAAAACTGACTCATATTTCTGATCTTGTTGAAGGAAGATGTGTTTGATTCTCCATGGCATTACCTTGAGAATGCAGTAGGCCTGCTCTTTCGAAACAAGATTGCATCTTAGTGATCTATCACTCCAAATACTCTTCCATCTTCTCTTGCCATCTTAGCACAGACTGAAGCGCACAACACCAGCTTTACATTCATTTAGCCTGTAGTTAAAGCACCTCTTACTGAGATTCAGAGTGGGACCGACACTGAAATATTTCCCCAGACAGGAACATTAAGTACCTCCTTGAGCAGAAAGAACTCATATGTTAAAGATGTATAACTGTAGTAATACATATGAATTGGTGCAGGCTGATTTAGTTTGACCCTCTGGAGATGTCTCAGATGTCTTGGATATGGCAATTTCATGCCTTGCAGTCTTACGTCAGGTTACTTATTTCATCTCTGAATTTCAATTGTTTTTTAATTCGCTGACTGGCAGGTATGAGCTGGGACGATACACCGATTCAATACTATCAAGATACTTGGGTGCCGATACAATATGTATTGCGATTTGTTTTCACTACCTGGAAATAACCTGATTTATTAATATACAGGTCCTTCTCAAAAAATTTGCATATTGTGATAAAGTTCATTATTTTCCATAATGTAATGATAAAAATTAAACTTTCATATATTTTAGATTCACTGCACACCAACTGAAATATTTCAGGTCTTTTATTGTTTTAATACTGATGATTTTGGCATACAGCTCATGAAAACGATACTCGGTTACTGACGTAACCTCGGTTCTCTCTAGAAGAGGGAACGAGTATTGCGTAAGTTTAGCTTACGCTACGGGAAAGATCTTCTCGAGATACTGAAGCCAAAAAATTATCCTTAATTTTTGTATACCTTGTCAACGCAGTGCAGCAGCTAGCAGACCTAGAGCAGGCTATCTTGCGTGCTCATTGGCTGCTCTGCAGGCAACTGCTGCAGCCTACCAGTGAGCAGGGCGTGACATCACGCCCAATGAAGGGCGCCCGCGCCTTCATGCCGTCACAGCCCGCCAGAATGGGCGTGGCTTCAGCCTATAAAGGAATGGGCTGTAGGCTGCTTCCCTGGTTTTTGTCGACTGAAGCGAAGTCGCTCGTGGCGCGAGCACGGCCGGTTACGCAATATTCGTTCCCTCTTCTAGAGAGAACTGAGGTTACGTCAGTAACCGAGTATCGTTCTCTTACGAGAGGTTCTCTCGTATTGCGTAAGTTTAGCTTACACTACGGGAACACTTTGTCAACGCCGTGCGCGCCAAGCATCCACATGAGACCCCGAACTTAGGGGGGGAACCCCATAAGTGGAAAAAATAAGGTGGCCGGCCGTTTCGCGGGCCATCACTTGTACATAAGCACACATAGGGAATACAGAGCGGCGCGGGTGCAGCTCAACCAGGAGAGCTAAGTCATGTGAGAGTGATCTGAGCAGGGGATCTGGGCAGAATACATCTCTCGTTTAGACTGACAGTAGTTTAGCCTGCAAGGCGGGAACTTCTAGGTTATAGAACCTGACAAAAGTAGACGGGGAGCTCCAGCCCGCCGCTACACATATGTCGTGGATAGAAATCCCGCTGGACCATGCCCACGAAGAGGCGACGCCTCTCGTGGAATGAGCCCTGATGCCCAGAGGGCATTGCAGATCCTTTGACGCATAAGCGGTCGCTATAGCGTCTACTATCCATCTGGACAGGCTCTGTTTCGAGGAGGCGAAACCCTTGGTGCGCCCTCCAAACGAAACAAAAAGCTGTTCCGAGCGCCTGAAGGAGGCGGTGCGCGTAATGTAGCTCCTCAGCGCTCTGACGGGGCAGAGGAGGTTTACATCGCTTTCACTGTCAGACACTGCGAGAGCAGATAGTGAAATAACTTGCGCTCTAAATGGAGTGCCCATCACTTTAGGGACATAGCCGTGTCTAGGTCTGAGAATAACTTTAGAGTCATTTGGTCCAAACTCGAGACACGACGCGCTGACAGACAGCGCGTGTAGATCCCCTACGCGTTTTACTGATGACAGCGCAGTCAGAAAAAACGTTTTCAGTGATAGATATTTCAACCCCACGGAGTCCAGTGGTTCGAAGGGAAAAGCTTTCAGGGCCTCGAGGACCAGTGAAAGATCCCACATAGGAACCGACGGGGGGCGCGGCGGATTCATCCTTCTAGCTCCTCTAAGGAAGCGGATGACCAACTCATGCTTCCCCAGCGGCTGGCCGTGCGTTGGTTCTGCAAACGCTGCTACGGCCGCCACGTACACTTTGAGCGTGGAAGGGGACCTTCCCTTATCCAACAGCTCTTGTAGGAAAGTGAGCAGATGCGCCACCCCGCATGTCCGCGGGTCCAGACCTCTGTCAGGGCACCAGCCAGAGAACACCGACCATTTAGACGCGTAGAGCCTTCTCGTGGAAGGGGCTCTAGACTGTGTCATCGTGTTCATCATTCCTTCTGGCAGGGTAACAAGTACCCGTTGATCAGCCATGCATGCAGCGACCAGCGCTCTGGATGGGGATGCCAGATCGTGCCGCGAGCTTGAGAGAGGAGATCTGCCCTCACCGGAATCGGCCACAGAGCTGTAAGCGACAGCTGTGCTAGTTCCGAGAACCAAATCTGATTCTCCCAATGCGGGGCTATGAGGAGCACCGAGTGGCGCGTTTCCCTGATTCTCTTGATCACCTGTGGTAACATAGAGACCGGAGGGAAAGCATATAGCGGGAGGCTGGGCCAAACTTGGGCCAGCGCGTCCTCGTCCTTCGAGAAGAACATCGGGCATTGAGCGTTGTCTTTTGACGCAAATAGGTCGACTTCCGCTCTGCCGAATAGGCGCCCTAGTTTTTGGACCGTTTGGGGGTGTAAGGACCACTCCCCTGGGGGAACATTGTCTCTGGAGAGTCTGTCTGGGCCGTCGTTCAGATGGCCAGGCACATGCGTCGCCCTCAGCGAGCGCAGGTGTGTCTGAGACCAAATAAGGAGGCGTTCCGTCAGATTGCAGAGTTTTCTGGATCTGACACCGCCCTGACGGTTTATATAGGAAACCACAGATGTGTTGTCCGAACGGACAAGAACATGCTGGCCCTGTATGAACGGGAGGAAGCACTGCAGTGCGTTCTCGACCGCCATCATTTCCAGACAGTTTATGTGAAACTCCTTCTCCCGGTCTGACCACTGGCCAAAGGCCGGTCTGCCCTCGAACAGCGCTCCCCAACCTGAGTTGGACGCGTCTGTTGAGATGACTTTCCGGTGAGAGACGGTTCCCATCGTTACTCCCTGCTGGAACCAGCTGGCCGCTAACCAGGGCTGCAGAGCTGCTATGCAGGTCTGAGTCACTCTGATTTTCCGACCGCCAGATACCCAGGCTCGGGGGGGCACGCGAGCATTCAGCCAGCGTTGGAGCGGGCGCATGCGCAGTAGGCCCAGCTGGAGCACCGCTGCAGCTGATGCCATACAGCCCAACATCCTCTGAAAAATTTTCAAAGGGAGGAAGCTGCCCTTCTGGAAAGAAGCGGCTAAGTGGCGAACACGGCACGCGCGCTGTGTCGACAAACGAGCCGTCATGGTTACCGAGTCCAGTTCTATTCCTAAGAAGGAAATTGACTGGCTGGGCAGTTGTGAGCTCTTGGTCCAGTTGACCGTGAGACCCAAGCTTTCCAGATGACTGAGTAGCACTGTTCTGTGAGATAGAAGTTCTGTCTCTGACTGTGCCAATATCAGCCAATCGTCCAGATAGTTCATTATACGCAGCCCCTGACTTCTCAGGGGGGCAAGCGCCGCGTCCATGCACTTTGTAAATGTACGGGGTGCCAGGGGCAGGACGGTGTATTGATATACCTGACCGTCGAAGGCGAATCTCAAAAATTGCCTGTGACGGGGTACTATCTGAATCTGAAAATATGCATCCTTCAGATCTAGAGAGATAAACCAGTCCCTCGGGCGAACGTGCGCGAGGATTTTCCTGGTCGTAAGCATTTTGAACGGTCTTTTCGCAAGCACTTTGTTCAAATGTCTCAGATCTAGGATGGGTCTGAAGGCTCCGTCCTTCTTGGGCACGAGAAAATAACGGCTGTAAAAGCCTGACTCGCTTAGAGAAGGCGGTACCATTTCTATAGCCCCTTTGCACAGCAGCTTTGCTATTTCTGCGTGAAGTAGGTGTGCTACTTCCGCATTCACTATTGTCGCGGTCCGGGCTCGAAAGCGCGGGGGACGGCGAATGAATTGTAGTGTATAGCCCTGCTTTATTGTGCTCAGCACCCATTCTGAAATCCCTGGGATTTTTTCCCACGCAGCTATGCGAGCCGCTAGGGGGCGAATGGCCTCCGTGTTCAGACCGCCATTTGCTGGCTTGTGAAACTGAACCGGAGCCGAGAGCGCGCTGGGCAATGGCGGCTCGCTGACAGCCGAAACTGGCTGATTTATGTGAGATGTCCCAATCATAGGGGATGGGGAACACACTTTTACCACATTTTCTTGCGCGAGCCGTGCTCTGGGTGACAGAGCTCTCTGTAAGCGTGAGCGCGTGGGCGCGGGCAGGAGACTTACAACTGTATCTAACGCCCCAGTCATAATAGACGGGGAGCGTTTTATTAACGCTCTGCGTTTCGTGATAATGCTTAAGCGCGCGGGCGGGGCCCGGGAAAAGGTTTGTGTTAGTAAGCGTGAGCGCTCTCCGGCGGGCACGAGACTTACGTTTATAACCTGTTTGTTTGACCGTGTAACAGAGCGGGCAGATAGTGGGCACAGACTTGTGGACACATTTCTTACATGCAACACTCGAGCGGCTTTTCTGCGCTTTATGAGAGTGTGCTCTGTGAGTGACACAGGATTTTGAGTGCTTATGTGTAGGGGTGAGCACTGGGACGTGGGCACTTTCACTACACTTAAAACATTGACGGCATGAGCCGAACCAGACATTACACTCTTTCTCTGGGTCGCCGTGAAAACGGCGTTTGTGTGCAGGCGAGAGGGTGAATAAACCGGCTCGTTGGCTGCTAAATGGACCGCTGCAGTAGCCTGTTTGAAGGGGACTGACAGGGAAATGAATTTTGACGGCGGACCGGCCGCAGCGGGACACGCGCGTCTTTTCCCTCTTACTGTTAGGAGGGCTTCGCGTGCTCAGACTTCAGCGTGATTCTCTGCCGAGGCCCTCTGGGAGGCGGCAGTCTATGACGGCTGTCTGAGCGCGACCTAGGGCGGCCGCCCTGACGTCGCTCCGAAGGCTGAGGCTGGGGCTGTGCTGGATGCTGGTTTTTACAGGAGGCTGGCTTTGTCTCTCGCGAGAGCGGTCTGTGGCGGAACTCGAACGTCGCGGCAGGAAGAGGTTCATGGCCTGCGTGGTCTTCTGTACCTCAGAAAAACGATCAACGATCCCGTTAACCGCTGGGCCGAAGAGACCAGAGGGGGTAAGCGGCGCGTTGAGATATGTGGCTCGCTCAGACTCCCTCATATCCGCGAGCGTTAACCAAAGGTGCCTCTCCGTAACGGTTAACGCGGCCATAGCTCGTCCGATAGCCTGAGCTGCTGCTTTGGTAGCGCGGAGAGAAAGATCCGTTGCGCTTCTCAAATCTGTAACAGCAGCTGGATCCCGGCCCTTCTCGTCCCATTCACGGAGGAGGTCGGCTTGCAGGATCTGAAACAGCCATGGAATGTAAAGCAGACGCGGCCTGGCCGGAGGCAGCATAAGCGCGGCCGACCAAGGCGGACGTGGCTCTACAGGCTTTGGACGGGAGCGCTGACCGTGACCGCCATCTCGCGGAGGGCGGGCAAAGGTGCGCTGCGACCGTTTCTTCCACCGGTGGAATAACCTTGTACCCTTTCTCGGCGGCGCCGTCCACTCAGGAGAGCGACGCGAAGGCTGGTGACTGTAGTCGCGACGAAAAAGGAGAATTCCACGACTTAGTCAACTCCGCGTGAAGTTACGGCAGGAATGGAGCGGGCCTCGTTGCTGAAGCTGCGCAACGGCGGCTTTGAAGGAAGCAGCCGTCGAGCCTGTTCAGTGCGGGTTCCTCAGGCGGCGACCACTCGAGCCCGAGGCGGTCCACGGCCTGGGTTAGCAAACGCATTAGCTCAGCGTCAGCTCCAGCGCGGGTACGGGTGGATTCCTGGATCAACGAGGCGTCGGAATGAAGCGACCATTCCTCGCTGTCCGATGCCAGGATAGAGCAGCAGTCCCTCGTGGTGTGTCCCTCGGCCTCATCCTCTGAAGCGACGGCAGTGAGGCTCGTGAGCGGCAACTGCGCGTCGGGGAGGGGAGGCGGTGAAGGCAAGAGCGAGGCTCGAGGGAGGTTCTCCGGCGAGCGCGTCGCTGTGGCCACAGGTTCCGGCTGTCTCAGGGAACGGCGCTTCTTCTTGCGCGGTCCCACAGAGGGCGGAGTGACTGCTGTAGATCTGATAGCTTCGAGGCGAGCCCGCAGGGTCGCCAACGGAAGTTCCTCACAGAGCTCGCAACCCCCGGAAGCGAGGGCAAGTTCCAGGCCCAGGCAGAGAGCGCAGATCAGATGGCGGTCTCCGGCGCTGAGCGGGGCTCTGCACGAGCCGCAGGAAGTGCGAGGCATCTTTAAAAAGACGCTCGCTGCTCTTTTAGAGATGTGAAAATCAATCTAATGCAAGGCAAAAGGATACGTCGCCAGATAGCGTAGCTCGCACGGATGGCTGAAGGTGGCGAAGACGGCCGGCTTCCTCAGCGCTGTCCTAAGCTGGCTGTTCGCTGTTTCGACGGCGGCGATGGCTTCTCTCAGATCCAGCGATACGAAGAGCTCGCTGAAGAGACAAAAATCAGGGAAGCAGCCTACAGCCCATTCCTTTATAGGCTGAAGCCACGCCCATTCTGGCGGGCTCTGACGCCATGAAGGCGCGGGCGCCCTTCATTGGGCGTGATGTCACGCCCTGCTCACTGGTAGGCTGCAGCAGTTGCCTGCAGAGCAGCCAATGAGCACGCAAGATAGCCTGCTCTAGGTCTGCTAGCTGCTGCACTGCGTTGACAAGGTATACAAAAATTAAGGATAATTTTTTGGCTTCAGTATCTCGAGAAGATGAATCTTTCCCGTAGCGTAAGCTAAACTTACGCAATACGAGAGAACCTCTCGTAGGAGAACCCCAAATTCCTGTAGTCTTGTAAACGTGGTTTACTTGCGTTGTCAGGTTATTGGTTTGCATGTAAACCCGGACAACAGGTTATTTGAATAAGCTGATTTTTGAGTTATCAGTGTACTGGAGTGCATGTAAATGTACTGTAAAATAGCACTGCATAGTCTTCACTGTGTAAATAAAATGTAGATTAACTTTTGTAACTTTAATAAGGATTATTCAGTCAAGAGCAGGGAGTGATTTTTTTTTTGTCCTTTTTTGTTTGATTAAGATTAAAACAAAGAGCTGCACCGATCCAATGTACTGTTACACATGTATTTTATGTATTAACATATTATGTTTGTTAGGATACTCGCGGAGACCTACATTTTTTGACGTCATTTTGTGTGTATATGTCCGTTCAAGTGCAAGAAGACGTGAAAAAGAGCTCAACACGGCTTTCTGGGCGCAAACTTCGTATGTGTCCATACAAAAAAACCTCCTCACACTATTGAATTGAGTTTTCTTTCTTGTCTTCTTGCGTTTGAATATTTAAATTGGCAAGGCTTAAAAACAAGTGCAAAGGATAAACTTTCGGGATGCAGACCCGATCGGCCTCAGGCTGGTGAAATACAGGTCCTTCTCAAAAAATTAGCATATTGTGATAAAGTTCATTATTTTCCATAATGTAATGATAAAAATTTAACTTTCATATATTTTAGATTCATTGTACACCAACTGAAATATTTCAGGTCTTTTATTGTTTTAATACTGATGATTTTGGCATACAGCTCATGAAAACCCAAAATTCCTGTCTCAAAAAATTAGCATATCATGAAAAGGTTCTCTAAACGAGCTATTGACCTAATCATCTGAATCAACTAATTAACTCTAAACACCTGCAAATGATTCCTGAGGCTTTTAAAAACTCCTAGCCTGTTTCATTACTCAAAAACACAATCATGGGTAAGACTGCCGACCTGACTGCTGTCCAGAAGGCCATCATTGACACCCTCAAGCAACAGGGTAAGACACAGAAAGAAATTGCGGCGTGGCATGGAGGCAATCAGCCTGTGGCACTGCTGAGGTGTTATGGAGGCCCAGGATGCTTCGATAGCTGCCTTAAGCTCATCCAGAGTGTTGGGTCTTGCGTCTCTCAACTTTCTCTTCACAATATCCCACAGATTATCTATGGGGTTCAGGTCAGGAGAGTTGGCAGGCCAATTGAGCACAGTAATACCATGGTCAGGAAACCATTTACCAGTGGTTTTGGCACTGTGAGCAGGTGCCAGGTCGTGGTGAAAAATGAAATCTTCATCTCCATAAATCTTTTCAGCAGATGGAAGCATGAAGTGCTCCAAAATCTCCTGATAGCTAGCTGCATTGACCCTGCCCTTGATAAAACACAGTGGACCAACACCAGCAGCTGACATGGCACCCCAGACCATCACTGACTGTGGGTACTCCAGTGTTGCTTCTCTGTAGCCCAGGTCAGGCACTTTTGCCGCTGTTTCTGGTTCAAACATGGCTTGACCTGGGGAATGCGGCACCTGTAGCCCATTTCCTGCACACGCCTGTGCACGGTGGCTCTGGATGTTTCTACTCCAGACTCAGTCCACTGCTTCCGCAGGTCCCCCAAGGTCTGGAATCGGTCCTTCTCCACAATCTTCCTCAGGGTCCGGTCACCTCTTCTCGTTGTGCAGCAATTTTTGCCACACTTTTTCCTTCCCACAGACTTCCCACTGAGGTGCATTGATACAGCACTCTGGGAACAGCCTATTTGTTCAGAAATTTCTTTCTGTGTCTTACCCTTTTGCTTGAGGGTGTCAATGATGGCCTTCTGGACAGCAGTCAGGTCGGCAGTCTTACCCATGATTGCGGTTTTGAGTAATGAAACAGGCTGGGAGTTTTTAAAAGCCTCAGGAATCTTTTGCAGGTGTTTAGAGTTAATTAGTTGATTCAGATGATTAGGTTAATAGCTCGTTTAGAGAACCTTTTCATGATATGCTAATTGTTTGAGACAGGAATTTTGGGTTTTCATGAGCTGTATGCCAAAATCATCAGTATTAAAACAATAAAAAACCTGAAATATTTCAGTAGGTGTGCAATGAATCTAAAATATATGAAAGTTTAATTTTTATCATTACATTATGGAAAATAATTAACTTTATCACAATATGCAAATTTTTTGAGAAGGACCTGTAAAAGAGGTAACTTTCCTCTGCCTCGTCTATAAGCAAGGACGAAAATAAAACAATTTAATATGAGTTAATATCAATTCTGGAATTTAAAAAAAGATTTTAAAATTGTAAAAAAACAAAAGCGTGATAGGTGATTTGTATTTTTCCACAGCCCTACTGGCAGGTATAGAACATTCTGTGTGGAAACTCTCTCTTCTTACGAGTGGATGAGTCAAAATGTCTGGGGGAATGTGACTTTGCCACAGCGTTGTGTCATTAGTGTGACCTGTCATGGTTTTTTGCAGTTTGCTCATTAAAAAGTCTCTGTCGCTTTCTCCAATGCCGGATCAGCTGGAACTTAATCAGTGATTCTTTATGCAGGTTTTCTTTTTCTTTTTTTAATCTCTAGCCTATTATCACCCCAACCCCCAAAACTGGTCTGCATGCGACCAGACTTTAACTGTAATTTTCTTACACTAAAGATACACTACTGAATAATTTACACTAGGGAAGTTCTTAGAATGGGGAATGCTCATACGTCTTTTTAAGTGTTAAAGTCTGGTTGCATGCAGACCAGTTTGGGGGGATGGGGTGATAATGGGCTAGCTTTAGGATTGTAAGAAGGATCTTCATATGCAAATGTTCATTGGCAACACTTGGATATCCTGAAAAAAGGGTCTAATAATCAGAATTTGTATACTGAAACTCTTACTCTGAAGCTGCTGTTGCTTTTATTCTATGCGAAAATAGCTGGCTTATCTGACTGTTTTGTAATTACAATATTGATCAGAGTCCACAAGAAGGAGGAGAGTCTCTTGACACTAATGCTCCTGTTCTGGAGAGAAGGAAAAAGAGAGAGAGAATGGCAAGAGTGTATTAGGTGTAGATTGGACACATAAAGAGTTTTTAGCAAAACTCCTGAAGGTTAATGGAAAATTATTATCTGATTAATTTAATTTAATTTGCCACAATTTCTAAGCAGAATATGCATTATCGACCGAATGAGTGTCTGATGGCTGGTAAAAATAAAGCTTATTATAAAAGCATTTTTTTTTTGTTTTGGGTTTATGAAAATGGAAAAACGAGAGTATATATAATTGTACAAATGTTTGCTCAAAACAAAACAAAAACTTTAAAATAAATAAAGAAATAAATAAAATAGGCCTAGCCCCTAAAACACAAAATTGGAAAATTGGGATTTGAATCAAGAGGTGGATTGATATTCATACAGTTTCAGACACTAAGTAATGTAAGTTGCAGAAACATATTATTTATCTGCTATTCATTGAACAGTGTTTGAGTCATTTGTTTACATCATAGAAAAGTGAGAGAGGTAAAAAGAGAGATGGAAGAAATCAATAAACTAATTTCAAAGTTTCAAGAAAGTTCATAACTTGAATGACTTGGAAGCAGCTGAAACTATGGCCATTTCTGTTAATTGGTTCTCTATATTTCAAGCAACCACAATTAGGACTGACACATGCTTTAAGCCTTATGTCAACTAATGTCAACCACTAAGGGTGTAATTGTTGACCTGGTTGAGTCTGAAAGTTTAAGTTACTTTTTTTCACATATATATCTTATACTTGCTGTTTGTGTCTTTTCTTTTTCTTTTGCTTTGTCTTTATAAGGATGAAAGGATCAATCAGACTGTCAAACAACTGTTAGTGAGTTGGTTGTAACAAACTATTAGCATAGTATTCAGGATTATAACTGAATATTTCATTGTGATGTTTGAAGAACAATAAAGCAAAAACATTTTACTACATATGTCTTTTTTTTAGGTTTGAAATGCTTATTTATATGCAAATATTATGTGTAAATGTGTACGAACCTGAATATGAGAAACAAAGTGTGCTATTCTGAGGTTTCATTTAATGAATTCATTTATTCCCTGCATTTTTGTTGTTGGTATTTTTTTATGTATTTTTTTCCCTCTTTAGTCTCTGCAAATGTCTTGTAGTTTATGAAAGTACATTTCATTTAATTTAGATATCAAGGACACACAATAAACATGCTGTTCACAAAATGATAAGTAGGGAAAAGGTTATGTTGGTCGGGAAAAAGAAACAAATTTTGAGTATTAAGTTAATAATCCTTGTACACGTATTTGTCTTTATGCAGAAAATATACAATAAAATTTAAGTATTGCCACTACACAGGCTGTGCTGTTTATGCTATATCAGGATATATCGGTCCGAATGCAATGATACAATGTTCCACCTGCCTGTCAATGTATGTATTTTCATACCTCTGCGCACCCTGCTTGCGCAGACATCACACGTCACCAGCATGTTTCACGCTATCAGTTGCAACTGAAACAGCAGCCACCTTTTACAGTTCCTCCTGAACCAAAACAACAAGCTAATGCTGCGTTCACGCTATAACTGATGTAATTAAGAGATGGAAACCCGTGACGTTATACTCGAGTGGTTCGTGACTTGAATGTAGGCCTATGCGTTTCAATGGCAACACTATCAATGCTGAAATTAACCTACAGCAGTCAGGTGGTACAGGTCAGTGCTATTTAAGTGGTTTATGTTCATTTATATTGTAATGTTATTGTAATGTGCTTTAAGACCTGAGGTAGTTTAATTCCGTCTCTCATGGCGCGTTTATGTATTTTGAAGGAGGCGTGGCTTTGGAGAGACTCTGAAGGGAGGGTGGGATCTCATGCTTTCAAAGCTAACTCGCTATTGCTAGCCTCTTCGAAAATTGCCTACCCTACCTTTAAGACCAAAAGGTTGGGCAACTCTGGAAAATACTACAGAAGAAGCTAAATATTTGATGCCAATTGTATTGTTTGATGTCGAGTTCAGAAAAGACACACTGCTCTAGGGAAGAAACTGTTCTTATTTCTGATTCTTTTTTTTGTTTTATTGTCCAGAATCTCTGTTTGGAGAGTAGTGCTTTGAAGAGTTGATGAGCAGGACGTGTGGAATCAATGACAAAGTATGTTTCTAAGCCTTTCTAGATCTCGACCCACAGAGTCCCTGAGGGAGCAGCAGAGAGATCGCTAAACACGACAAATGAAGCCCTGTGGCGGATTGAATTTATTCAAAAGCTGTAGGAAGTACATCTGGCGACTCTTTAAAAAAAACACTTCCCTTTCACATCAAATCCTGTCACTGATGTTAAAGGAAGTCAGCAAGTAAGTCCACATCATTTCTTGTCATCTCAAGCCACTACTTGTCCTGTCTGTGTACTCGTTGTTACTCACACCAATAATGCCAATCACACCAAAGTGCCATCTGCAGACTTGCAATGAGTCGTGGGATATGAAAACACCAGTGTAGAAAGATTTGAGGAAGAAAAGATCTGTAGTACTCTAGTACTATGGGTCAGTGTGTCTGATGTGTCAGTGTGTTTGATTTCACGGCCTATTTGCGCTGTTATCAAATTGCACAAGGTCCAGTAGAAAGTCAATTATGGTTCAAGTTGGTTAGCACAAGTCGCTCAAATGTTTTCAGGACCGCAAGAGTCAAGGAGAGTTTGTAGTCATATCAGGGTTGGGTATATTTTTTACTCTTTTTGGTGGTTGAAACAGGCTGGAATAGAAGCCCAGGACTTTTGAATTTTCAGTGAAAACTGCTGTGAGCTGGTCAGCACAGAGCTTCAGGGAGGAATGGAGGGACATTGTCTGCACTGGTTGTGCTTTTGGTATACTGTCCCCTAAGGAAACTCTCATTGATCATTAGTGAGGATTGGGATGTGGTAGGACTGTTATGATTGTAGGAGGATACTCGTGTATGATTGATGTGGGCGGTATAAGGTTGGAGAAGGCTGGTCTGACTTTCCATTCTGCCCTTGTTAGGGCAATTGGATGGTAAAGGTTGTATGTCAATTGGAGAGATATCTCATATTTTTGCAGTTGGAACAAGGAGGCATTTCCATATGAGGATGGGTCATTGGCTAGAAACTTCATCCAGCTTTTTGCAGAGTAACCCTGCTTTGGCAGCTCTGACTTCACTCACTAGTTTGTACTTGGCTGCCTTGTAGAGGTTTTTATGCCCACTTCTCTAGGCCTCCTTTTTTGCCAGCAAAGCTGTTCCATTGTAAATCAAGGCTTGTTGTGTACAGCATTGGAAAAAGCCAATCAGCTACAGCACATTGTTTAGAGCTGTCTCAAGCAGACAGGTCTCGATAAAACAAAGGGCAATTGAAAAGTCCCTATGTATGTTTGAAAGGCATAAGAGCACTTGTGATCCCACTTTATTACCCCTATTCTTTATCTGAAGACCAGCAATAATTGCTGTGGCAATAGTTCAAGATACCTAACAAATCTCATCGTAAGGAAAATGCAGAAATCTGTTGGTACCATGTTCCTGGTTTTACGAAAGATCTTTTTTGAAAAGTTATAAGATGTTTATCTATCTGTCTGCCTGTCGATTCCTGATGGATAAAATCAAGTCCCGCCATACATTTTTTCTTAATTGAGAAGCTGTTTCATAATAGGGAAGAAAACACTTCCCTTTTATGCCAACTTTAAAAGGACAACTTTGTATCTTACCTGAAAGGTTTATATTAGTACTTTAGAGTAGTAATATGTATAGTTAAGGTACTACTGTGCAACTTTTAGGGGTAAATAAGGTGCAAAGATGTTCCTTTTGAGGGTCCTGTGGTCCCAATGACAAGCTGTTGTACCCTTTTTTTCTGATCAATCCATCTATTTCTCTATTAGTCTCTCTATCTGACTATCTGTCTTTCTATCTAGGCCTATATAAACGTTCCAACCTAAAGGCTTTTTAAACTTCTTCAACCTTTCAAACAAGGCTTTGTGAAAGCAACATTCAAAAATTGTCTCGACAAACTTTTCTTTTCTTGTTACTAGAGTTTTAACCTGAGCAAAGAAACACAGCATGTTACTCATTTTACGTGCAATATGGATGTTTCTTAAAGGCACAGCAGCTAATTCTAAGTGCTAGAGAGAGGGCTAAAACGTCATGAAAAAAAAAAACTAAAATATGACCCTTTTTTTTGCAGTGTGTAACTTTAAATATAAAGAATGCATTTCTGAGAGAAACATGCTGGTCAAAAACCTTTTGGTTGTAGTGTCTGGGCGGAAACACCTCAAACAGCAAGCAGCCAGAAATGTGTATGTACTTTATTCTCTCTTCACTCTCCATTGTATTCTATCATTTTTCTTCTCTATCAATAATCTCTGTTTTGACCTTTTCAGTCCATCACTTGTCTATAACCTTATTAGCAACCTTCTTGGACCTTTATTTGAGAGAATGTGCTAAAAAGGGGGAACTAATCAGATCTCGGAGCCAACAGTGGCCTGGCAGCAATCAAGCGTAATGGAACAAGCCTGTGAATCAATATCACTAGCAGTGATCGTGGACTGACAAAGGTTGTTTAGTAGTAGGTTTGTGCTAATTGAAATCAATGGGTAATCTGATGACAGTTGTTCGCCTTGATCCCATGGAGGATTCAAATGATAGGTGAAGAATATTGAAATGGGTGCGCAAACTGATTGGCTGTATCTCTTTTTTTCTGATTCACAATTTAGAAAGCTAATCTGTTCGATGGGGAGTTAAATAACTTGGATCAATAGCAGTGGTCTTTTGGATTTAATGGTGATTTCTGTACATCCATAAAGGTTTATCAATATACTGTTAAACACCTTATCTGACAAGATGACTCTTCACTAGTGAGGAATTTAGTGAGAGGGCACATGTCTGTGACTAAGTGAGTTAGGTTCTTCAATCTGAAGGCTGATTTAGTTTGTTTCTCCCCATCAATTTCACATTAATCTTTATGCATGATTCCTATGAGTCATAACCAATTAAGTATTCTTGAAAACATGACACATATTCTGACTATCACATAGTGATTTTTAACAATGGCTATTATTCTTTGAAATCTATTAAGTGGTGCTCACTAAGGCAATCAATATTATTTATTAATTCTCATATTTAGAGACTGAGTCAAATTCAGTGGCTGCGTTTACACTGCAAGTCTTAATGCAGAGATCTGATCTTTTGGCCATATCAGATTTTTTTATATCTGTTTACATTCACTTTAGACATGACTGGTATCCGATGTCTGTGTTTAATCCCCGCCTAAAATGATTATGTTGGTGAACGTTTCACTATGAAATTGTGTACTAACTCTGCCCACTGACGTCTGGCCCAAAATTACGGAAGATGCTGGTTTGTCAACAGTGGCAATAATGTAGGGGTAAGGCGTGTGGCAGAAAGTTTAGACCCTCTCCCGCCTTTTGCCTAACTCGCTCTACTCCCTTTTCCCATCACATATCATATCTGCAAGAAAATATTCAAAAAGTTGAAAAAGTTGTGGTTAGTTGGTGTAGGGATGGCTTTATTGTCCCAAAAAGGCGGTATCCATTTCATAATTTTATGAAATTATTGCATACCGTTTATGTACAACAACACTGGAGGCAAATCTGCCACTATTTATAAGTAGCTAAATAGCATCTAACTACTATTTACCCTTATTGCAAAGAAAATACTGCTATTTTACATAGTGTAAATAAAATCTTTGGCTATTTTTACATAGTGTAAATAGCAGCTATCGCTAAGAAAATATGCTATTTTCACTTAGTGTAAATAGAATCTAGTTGCTGTTTACACTTAGTGTTTTGAAATGATGTGAGGCGAGAGTGAGTCGGCTAAATGATGATAGAATTTAAATTTTTGGATGTTAAATCCCTTTAACAAAAGTAAACATTTGAAATCTCATACGTTGGCTATAGATTCAAATAATACGGTGCTGCACACGTCACATTGATGAAATCTTTACCTCTGGTTCACTATGTCCTGTTGGCTGTTGGCCCTCCCAATGTCAGTTTCATCAAAAGTTTAAAGATATGTCAAAAGGGAATAAAATGACAAAGCAAGGTCAATAAGCGACATATTAAAGATTCCGTCAAAGCAGATTCCCTCTCAGCGCTCCGAGTGCAGTTCTCTAAGCTCCGAGTCTCCGCTGGGAGACGTCTCTGAAGTGTCTACAGTCAGGGGGGCTATTAGTGAGATTATGTGGAGTGCAGTGTTTGATTTAATTAATCTGTTGGGAGAAATACCCGTGCAGATTTACTTACATCTGTTTTCCTAACGTTACTTCAACGATTCCCTACGCATACCTAATTAAACGCATAAACATTAATGCAGACGTGGTCGCCAATATCCCGCTGATGAGATGAAAACTGCAATGAGATGTCTTTGATCTATGTTTTGTTTCGTTATGGGCCGCACATATTAACAAAGCATGTGTGTTTTTCGGCCTTGGTGGTGGACGATCAAGTTAAAAGGCAGCTGTCAGTCATTCGGAGAGTTCTCTGAAAGTGACATTTGGCCTGGCAGAAAGGTCCTTGAAATGCAAAGCGGGGTGATTAGAAAAGAGAAACCAGTATTCTTTATCAAAGCGCAAGCTGGTCCTGCCATTTGGCTCATTTGAAATCTGGGCATCGCCGCTGTATTTGTCCAGTGCTTTCATACATGCGTCTGCACACTTTCTTATCCCTCAGCTTAAGTCTTCAATTGCCATGGACAAGGACACTGTGACAATTTAAGGCCGGATCTCTATCCTCACAACTTGCGTATTCATCCTGACCTATTCCAGCACATCTGCAGGCTTTAAGTTCCAGACTCAATTAATCAAGCTGTTAGATTTGATTGAATGTCCAATGAAAATTGTGATTTTATGGAAAGGGTGAAAAAAAAACTAAATAAAACCTTACAATTAAACAGTTTGAGGAACATTGGATAATATAGCCTAGCTATTATGAGAGTAAATGTATCTTTGAGATCTCTATATTAATCCAGTTTATTTCTACCCACTAAATAAAATAGAAATTTCTACTAAATAGAAATTTAATAGAAAAAAATAAATAGAAATTTCATAATATCTTAATGTCAATTTAAGAGCAAAACATTAAACTATATTAAGGAGTGGAAATGGCTAATAAGCCAGTGTATGCTCCTCTGCTGCAACCTACTGGTTACAGTGGTAATTTATTTATTCAGTCCCTCCAGAAAAACGTGATTATGCGATCGCATGATTTAGTGCATAATCAGCCAAAGTCCGCATATTCATGCGGGGCCGCATTTTTTCAAATACACCGCACTTTCGCCGCATAAATTGCCGATTTCCGCGCAAAATATGCGGAGCTTGCATGATTTCATAATCCCCGCATTTTCGTTGCAAAAAAGACACATATCTTAGCAGAAAGTTGAAAGATGTTGCGTTTACTTAACACAAGAGCAGCCATTTCCCCCTGTTGCCATGGGAACGTTATGAAGTGACGTGATTACGCGACGTGAACATCATCGAAAAGCTGCAAACCCTGCGACGAAGCCATGATGAAGCCCGCAAATCATTTTTGTAAGTTTGTGTTTAACACCATGTGTTTATTAAGGTCTGAAATAAAAAAAGATGAGAGAACTTAAATATTCCCAGCACTTTCTGTGATGTAGTATGCTTGCTTATCATAGGAAGTAATAAGAAATGACCCTTACATTAAGGTAGTAGCCTAGTGAGAACAGGGTGTTGGGGAATCACTTTTTTATTTTTCATCAAACAGTTTTTGCAAGTTCCAGCAGTTTTTGCAAGTTCCCACAATTTCATCGCATAAAATTGCATAAATATCCCGCATATTCCATCGCATTTTTTAAGAAAATGTGCCGCATAATCAAGGATTTTTGCCCGCAGCAATCACGAAAAAAGCGTTTTTCTGGAGGGACTGATTTATTGGAACTAAAAGTGTTTGTTTGCTACATCTTAGTTTTCCTACATCTTGCAACGTTTAGTTTTACAAATGGTGACAATCTTTGATAGATGAACAAATAATGTATTTGGTCATCACATTAAAAATTACATTTAAACTGGAAAAATATTTAGAGCTTTGAAGCGCTGGAAAAGGTGTGAAGCACTTGAAAGTATTTTAAAGTGCTTGAATTTCACTCTCAAATGTTTGTACGAACCCTGATATGAATAATGTAAAAACATTTAACTCTCTGCCACAATACCATGGTTACAGTTAGCGTTGCATTATGATAAACAACCATAAATGTCAACATTTAGTAATAATTGCTATGAACAATAAATTTGCCAGGTAATAGTTAATCGCTGTGGGATGCTTCCTATCAACAAATTAATGTTTTGAATGTTATTATTGAATGTACAGTCACAGGTGTGCGTACATTTGTCTGTTTTGAGTGTAGCTTAAGTTAAATAATCAGAATTGAGAACTATGTGGTTTATTACATAGAAAAGTGTTTTGAAGGTTCTTTGAGAGCTATACATCTCTCAATAATATCCCAAGTATCCTTGGAAAGTTATTTGCTGTGTAAATGATAGTGTACCGTAGTCACAGAGGGCACGTCTCCACTGAGAATAGAACAGCTGGAGTCTGCTGCCTCGCTGAGTTGTCTGCCTGACTTCCATTTTGAGGGTCACATGAATCTTGCTCTTGGTTATGCTGACATTAATGCAGAGCGAAGCTTTGGACTTTATGTAGGTTGTGTGACCTTGAGTATGATCATATGTTTTATATTTCAAGAAACATTATTCTTAAGTTCCCTGTGCTGGTTTACTTAGATTTTGGAATTGTCTTTTAAAAAAAAAAAAAAAAAAAAGTAGAAACCCAGCAAAAAGAAAAACAGTGAATGAAATAACCCATTGTACCTCTGTATTTAAACATATTTTTGAAAGAAGCTGGATATTTGACAAGAAAAAGTTTTGAGGCACAAGTTATTAGATTCCGATTAAGATTACATTATTTTTTTTAATAACATGCACTGATGAATCATGCAAAAAGTTACAATGACAATATGAATTTTAGTTTTTTTTTCTCTCCCTCTTATTTATCTTTTGTTTATTATTTTAAAAAAAACAATGTCTTTGAGTAACGTCTATTATTAAAGGTCTTTTGTCATATTATCAATAAATTTAATTTTAGCAGTCACCCCCAGCGGAAGCTCTGATTGTCTCATTGGCTTTTCGTTCAGAGCTCAACTGAACACAATTTGAGACATTGTTGAGATCTCTTTTGAATCCAGAAGAGGCTGGGTCAATGACATGACGTGTATGTATTTGTGTACAAGTGCATTATTGTAATGAATGAGGTCCACTGGAGGCAAGCTGGGTTGAGAACTTTAATTCAAAACATAATCAAACATAAAACAAAGGCATGGAGCTCGGAACAAGAACCTGGACAAACATTCAATACTAGACAAAGACACAGGGCAAAAATGAGGGCTTAAATACACAGACTAATTACTAGACAAGGGACACCTGTGAACAATTAAACAATGAACCAATAACAACATGACACATCAGACAAGCGAATACATGGCAGGATCACATGACTTGAACAAGGGATCACATGACATGCATGAAACAGGAACAAGGAGCAAAACCCAAACCGTGACAATTATTAAGCTGATGATTCTTTTTGTATCAATATAAAACATGACTTTGTTGCACTGTAGCCTATTCCAGTTCACACGAATGTGATGTGATATATTCTGTTTTTGATTTAGTTTACTACTTTTACTTCAATAGAGACTGTTGTTTAAAACACTTGTATTTAGGGATGCACCAAAATTTCGCCCGGAAAACGAATGACTTGTGTTCCTAAATGGAATGCAATTAAGTTTTAAAATAAATTGTATGGTGGAGAAAATGCTGTATTACTGTTACTACAAATAAAGCTCTTTCTGATTATGTTAGCCACTTGACAAAATAGCATTGTCTCTGAGGCACAGTACAAACATTACTCGCAAATCAAGAAAACGAGATTCAAACAATAAGACTAACCATGTTGAACTTTATAACAATGATTATATAACAGAAGTGTTTGATATTAGAGATTTTTGATTTTGTGATTTTTTTTTTTTTCTGTCCCATCTTTCAAAGAGTCCATGATTTGTTCCAGTCTGAAGCCGGATGAACCTGCAGATGGTCACAGAACCGAACTGTCAGTGTGACAACTGTCACATTATTGAGTGATGTCAGGCAGAGATAAGTAGTGTGAGATTTGCAACGTTGTGACGTGCCGACTCGTGTTTCAGAAGCGGAGGCGCCATTACGTTGTTATCCATTGGGGCAGAACGGAGAGGCATGCTACAAGTCGGCCCTTTTTCCAAAGAAAATGACACCCAGCCATCCCTCAAAAAGCGTTTTTCCACATTGTTTTCCTCTCTCACCTCCATTTCAGAGAGTATTACAATTACCAAACCCCCATCAGCAACCCAAAATGATTCAGACAGCGAGGAAAAACCAGAGCCAGGCAGGCTTGATTCTAGCTTGGAAAACAGCAGGCCTTAAATTGGGTGGCAGTGACACTGCCCTTGGGGTAAAAATCTGTCGCGCACAGCCTTTCCCTGACGCTGCTTTCCTGGCAGTCTCGACACGATAGTCCTCGTTGAGAACATTAGATGGTTCTGCTGAACCTCAGCCGGCTATATAGTTTCATTAGATCCATGCGTGAAAAGGGAAGTCAGCTAGACAAACATTTGATTTTGCTTGCATAAATCATGCGATGCAAGTATGAGACTGTGTTTGTATCTGAGTGCTGTGGTTACAAGCATCATATAGCAGATTTTAAAAGCATAATAAACTATGCATGGCTCCCTGTGGCATTAGATTAGGCATGTTTATATTTGCAACAGCCAGTAAACAAATCCGATGATGAACCTAACATCTAATATACAATGGACATATGATCTCTCTCTCTCTCTCTCTCTCTCTCTCTCTCTCTCTCTCTCTCTCTC
The DNA here is from genome assembly GCA_026230005.1 of Gila orcuttii. Lineage (NCBI taxonomy): Eukaryota > Metazoa > Chordata > Actinopteri > Cypriniformes > Leuciscidae > Gila > Gila orcuttii. Next base: position 15,879,055 of record JAPDVR010000002.1, on the reverse strand, counting down.
TCTCTCTCTCTCTCTCTCTCTCTCTCTCTATCTCTCTCTAATCCCACAAATTTATTTTCAAAATAATATTTAGAACATGTATATCAACTGGACTTTACGTCATAATTTTATGCAATGGGTATTCTGTTCTTTTAGTTCATAACAGCAACACATGCTTGGTTTATTTATTTTTATAAACCAGACTGCCTGCTTCTTTTCCTTGTGCATTCTTCATCTGTACAATAAACTGAATTTCTAAGTTTGTTGTAAACTGGGTTTACAGCAAAACAAGCTCGCAAAAAGATTACAACCACTACGCCTTCCTCCCTTTTATGTTAACAGAAATTCTACAAAAGAGTCTCAGTTCCTCCTGGCATTGCTTAGACTAGTCCATTCTGTTTCATTCATATCTCCTATTCATCACCAGATAGATAAGACCAGGCAGATAGTGCCTGTTCACAATATCAACGTGAGGGATGCACAATATGAGCAATGCAATGCAATTATAATCTGTTCAATGTTTTGCTTATTTCTAAGACAAATCTGTTAATTTTAGTTAATGCATCTGTATGAAACCACCTAAGTTGCAGAATTGCATCTAAAAATTGGCTGTTCTTTGAAAGAAGAAGTTTTAGATTATTTATTGTACACGACATGGAGTATGGTTGGAATAAATGGATGGAATTGGCATTCCAAAGCAACATAAGGCCAGTAATGTGGAATTATCTAACAATGAGACACATCTGTTTCAAAATGGAGACCATTTCAACTGAAGTGGAATATCACCCTCGGGCTATTTTATATGTGTTTTCACGTGTACATGAGTCGGTCGTGTGTCTAAGTGTATGCGTGCGAAGTGCACTGTCTGCTCGCTGCAAAACTTCAAAATGAACTCGGGAACCTGATGCAATTATTAATTTATCTCTGCGATTTATATCACAGACAGCTTTGTGTAAGCTTGGTATTTTTGTCTGTTTTGGGAATGACTTGTGTTCTGGCATGAGGAAACTGGTTTTGATCTGTCTACACACACACAAAAATTCAAGCATTTGAAGATTTCACATTTCTGTCAGGCTTTTATGTGTAAATCATTTAAGAGGAGATCTATAATACTGGGAGAAAGCTATCCCATAGCATTCCCATCCATCTCATTGACAGTTGCTGCTGGGCTGGAGCAGGACACCTGGAAGTACGTACAGTACAGTAATGTGTGTATGTGACATTTTAATTTCAATTGTTACATATTTTAAATATGCATAACATTAGCCTATGTGTTCTTGCTTCTAAGGGAACATAAGAAGCTAGCTAGCTTCTCTCATGTTAACCGGTTGTATAAGATTACAGTCCTTTCTTAAACAATATTCAAAAGGAAGAGAAAAATACCAAAACATAAATATGACAACTTTTAAGAAAATGTTTGCAATTTCTTATACACTTAACATACATTCTTTCCTGAGGGTAAATTCCACTGGTTTTTGTAGTTGATTTAATTTGGGAGTAATTTTAGCTCACAGAACTACAGTAGCAATATAACCTGGGGCTGGACACAGATGCTAGTTAACATGGATTTACTTCAGATGAGATGGTTGGTTATCTTGTGGCTGTGGTCACTGGTTCCTCATGCACATGGTCTCTGACTGTCATGACACACGTCTGTTTTACACTCCTAGGCATGATGCAAGCTGCTGTCTTCTGTGTCTTGAGATGTTTTCTGATGTTTTTGAGTAGCAGTCTCCATTGTTGGCAGTTTATTCAGTACTTTGACAGAATCTCACTTGTCAGTTCAACCTCTGTTGCTCAGATGGTGATTGCTGGTGTAGGGCTGCGCGATATAGGCAATAGTTTTAGCATTACCGCAGGTTGTGCGATTTGTAGTTTTACTGTACGGACCAGGCACCATATGATTCTCACACAGGATTCTCAGATTGCAAACACCTTTAACACCTGATCGCAAACTTTACCCATCATATTGCGAAAGTCCTCAGTTTAAACATTCAAGCAATTTTAAACCATTCGAGTGCACGAAGATGCGAAATAGGGGCTCTTATTCTCTCTCTTCTGTGTCTATTTGTGCTTGAATGGACACATACGTGCAAAATGATGTTGAAATGTCAAGTATCCTCATAAACACAGTCGCTTATAGCTTACATGAACGTAAACAATGAGAAAGAAATGGATGAGAATCATTACATTTGATCCATGCATTAGGTCTTAAAGTGACAGCAGCCTAATATTCTGCTGCTGCCTGTGTCATTAATCTTAATTAAACAACAAATTCCAAAGAGAAAATTACTTTTTAAGCTTTAACAAGGATTAATTGCATTTAATTGATACAGTGAAGACTATGCAGTGTGATTTTACATTTGATTATTGAATTTCTGTACCTTATTGTTCAGCGTGATCTCATGAGAATACGTGTGTATTTTTACGTAAAGTGTAATTCTACCATACGTACATTTACTTACGTTTTATACACACAGAAACGTATAATACTGACGTATTTACAGCACTAAAACGTAAAATATTTACGTATTAACAGCACAAAAACGTAAATTATTTACGTATGAACAACTCTACCAACGTACATATTGTACGTATTCTTATTTATGCATATTAAAATCGTGGCATTAATGTTTTGGCTCCATTGCATTCAAATGTCTTATCAATTAGCCTACGTTTTCAGTCGCATTTATTAAATGCAGTTTACTCAAGAAATAATAACATTTCGCTCTGTTCGTGCTTTCTGCTGCAAACTCGTTTCGGAATTTAGCCTAAATGCAGTTAAACAAGAATACACTTTAAAACCTTAAAAATACCTTCTTTAATCGTTTAACCATTTTGTAATATTTTAACGTTATTTAAAGTGAGACACAAAATGCGTTTTCTCCAATAGAACAATAATACACCAAAACCCAACATAAATTCACAAAAGACATCAATTTTATTAGCTTGATATAATCCAAATCTTTAGAATCCATACGTTTGCAAGAAAGAGATCCAAATTCAGCCCTTTATCCAGTGAGTGATCTTCATCTTCATTTCACACATGCTATCACAGCAGCGCAGTCGGTAACTGTCCCGCGCTCGTGATGAATTCAAATTCAAAAATTGCGCCCTCAAAAAGCGTTACGACATGTTTTACGGCAGTGATATCAAACGCTCATTGGCTCTCGCCACAGATTGCGACATGCCGTATTTCAGTCGGTAAACTACATTTGAAATGAAGAAGCGCGCGCGCCTTCACACAGAGCGAAGCCGGATTAACCTTTTCATGGATTAATAATTTAAATTCTGATCTATACCTCATTCAAACGAACTATTTTATAATGAAAGAGAGGACTGTGACTGCAACACATCGTCATGTGAACGACTTTTGGTACCGGTTTGACATTTTCGCAATAAATAAATTATTGTGATTACACGTATGTTGTTTTTCTTCATAATTGTAGCCTATATATAGTTTTAAGAAATTGTTATGGGTAGGTTTTGGGGTAGGAGTAGGATTAGCTGCTAAAAAAAAATCTTTTAATGCTATTGTTAATAAAATTGCCATTTCCCTAACGTATCTCTGTCCTTTTTATATTCTGTATAAAATGGGTAACTTAACGTTATGTTTAGGTTTGGGAGCAGGGTTAAGGGATCTTCCATTTATCTATAAAACGGTAAAGGGTAAATTATACAGATATCTTAATGATATGAAAGATTCGTAAATATTTAACGTTTTGTAGCTGTAAAAACGTAACATTGTTACGTTTTGTTGTTGCAGATACGTCCATATCATACGTTTCATCATCTATCCAAACGTATAAAACGTACGTTTTCTATCTTTGAAAATTACGTATTAATAGTACGTATTAACAATGAGACCAGGCTGTATTGTTAGGCTTGCCTGGAAAAAACATAAAACACTGTTTATTCAATTTTTATCTTTGTTCTATTGTATTTACCTATGATTGTAATTTATTATTTTCTATGCAGATGCACTTCCCTACAAAATCACCACGATCATTCTAGAATTATTCATTCTTTCCAAATAGAGCTATTCAAGTCATCTGGCGAAATAGTTTTCATATCACAATATATACGCAGAAAAACAAACGTTTGCAATGTCTTTATAAAAATAAATGTCTTCTGTGTAAAAAGTCCTTAAAACAAGGCACATTTACATTAGAAGCAAAATTGTAATAAGATATTGATGCTTATAAGATATTTTTCTTTAAGTTTACTTTTTTGCTTAAACCTGCATAAACCTCATAATTGATAGAAATAAATGTAGATTAATTCATGTAGTAATTTTAGTCAATGCATTAGGTGTCACTCTTTGGCTGCGTGAGGCACGTTTAGGAAGACAGATCAGGCTTAAAGTCTATTTATTTACGAACAAGACACGTACCAAACTTAGCAAACCGACAAGGGAGAACTGAAACTAGGGAGACTAGGGGTGCGTTCCAGTCCAAAATTGACATGACCTTCACTCGCTAACTTCCCTCCGTCTCGTTCACTCGGATGTGCGTCATTGCTTACGTTGCACGAGTGTCCACTTCTGGCGGAAACTGTAATGGGCTGAACTGGAACGTCCTAAGCCCTTGATCACTTGGAATCAGCTATGGAGTTGATTTATTATTTAAATTTTTTTTCCCTTTAAGAATTTGTTTAATGCAGCATCCAAATGTATATAGGTGTGTTTGGGTTATTTTATATATAAAAAAATAATTAATATATCATAGAGTTGTTTGTGGTGGTGGTGGTGATTAGACGAGATCGGCGGTGACATCACAATCGTGTTGCATTGTGGTATATGGAACTGCCTGAAGTGTACATAAGAAGTAGACTCGCTCCCTCGGTCAAAATCGAGGGAACGAGTGTCTGTCCATATAAACTTCCCTCGTCCACTTCACGAAGTGGAACGCACTTCAAAATGGCGGCAGGGATTCCCCCGAGGGGAAGTGCTTAGGGAAGTTCTCAAGTGCATGTCTAAAAGTGGACTGGAACGCAGCATAGATACACAGACAAGTGAGGAGACTAAGTGACAACAGGTGCACACGGTGAGTGATGATGTCTGTGATGAGGATGATGACAGGTAACAGGTGAAACCGATTAACAATGAAACACATGGTGCACAAACACAGAAGGAAAGTCCAAGACAGGTGTCACAGTGACATTAGGTGTCATAAACTAACAATGATATGGGGGGATATTTGCATATTTCAGTGTACAGTACATGCATAATTAATTTACATATAACTAACATTATTATTTTGTTAACATTTCAACTTTGACATTTAACACATTACATTTTTAATGTTACAAATCTACCATATTAGCATTAACCAAGATTAATACGTGTTAGTGCAGGCTTTCTCTTGCATTAATAATGTTAATGTTTACAACCTTATTGTGAAATATTACCACTTTTAGTTGGTGAGAAAAACTCGTCGGCTCTCTCTTAAAATCTTACAAAGCTTTTGCTTTTCAAATAATTATGGCTCATTTTAAGACTGATCATTTTTAGATACTTATAATGGAAACTGACTGAAAATGTATATATAAAAAAATACTGATTAAGAAATAATGCTTTGCAGCGTTCAAGGTCGAAGCCTCACCTCGCGAACACACAGAGCTCTAGTCGGACTATTTGCAGAGGGCATATTTTTTGGCCTTGTGAATGTGAATAACCTCTTATTCTTTCATCTCAGCCTAACAGAGTTTGTTAACTCCAGCTGGATTTTCTCTCTTACTTCTCTGTTTCTATCATGTGCTGTAGGGGAGTGTATGTGTGTGTGTGTTCAATGACAGTTCTCCCCAGGGGCTGTTTTTTAATTACATCATTTGGTGATATGGTTATGTCTGCGGCAGTCTGTTACAGTCAGTACATGTGACAAGTCCCAAATCACTGTAGCCACAAACGACGGCTCCTTCCTGATTCATGCTTCAGTGAGATTCACATAACTCACTTTACGTTTGGATTGAACGGTCACATATCTCACCAATTCAGATGATCAAAGATGACAATTTATTTGAACGGTTTCACACAGTGATAGATGAGGCTGGACCAATACATTTCACCCATTTTTTTTTTTTTACTAGAATATTTATCATGTCACCAACTATGTCAATCAATTTCTATGATTTACATTTGCAAAAACATCAAATGCAAGTTTGTGCCAAAGCAACAAAAGAAAGCAATTAAACCATCCTCATCAATCTGAAGAACAGAATACTTTGCCAGTTTGTTCGCGGACTTGAATTAGCGCTGACTTGTGTTCTGGCACCATCGCAGGGCTTGAGATTAACTGGCTACAGGCCCAAACAATTGGGCTTGATTTGACATGAAACAGCAACAGACTTTGATTGTGCCCAATACTGGACAGCCGCTTGTTTTCTGATCAGTGTATGCCAAACTTTGAGCATGTAGAGGCAAACTTTTTGATATAGTAATCCTGGAAGATTCAGATGTGATTAACATGTCATGAAGTATGTGATATGATGAAGAATTGGACAGTGTTGGTGTTTTGGTAATGGAGGAGATTTCTGTTTCATATTGACGGGTCGGTTTAAAAAAAAAACTATTTAACTAAAGGTTTTAAGGAATAATTTGCCTTATAATTGTTGTTCCAAAACCAAATTTCTATGTTGATGAATGTGCTCTATTCTATGAAAGTGAATGAATGGACTGTGTTTTTAACATTCATGCATTTGAATTCGATGACAAATTTTCAAGTAATCTTTAAATGGTGTATTATTAATTCAGAAGAAATGTGAGGTAAGTAATTACAATGAATTAAACATTAAAGTTTGGTAAATGGCTAAACAACTACATTTGAATTAATTGAAAAAAAAAATTCTTCTGCAAAGTTAAGAATATTTAAATAAATGTAAATTAGACCATTTGTTAAAATATTGATATATTTGTTAGCATTTGACACCATCAATTAATATATATATATATGTATATATGTATTATTGTTTTGGAACACGTTCGTGGAGGGAGGGAGTGAAAATGCTGCCCAGAAAGGGATTGAGCTTTTGGAGCGTTTTGGTTTTGGAGCTCTAGAGTTGTATAGTTCATGACGGATACATCTTATGCTATGTTCCTTCTCTAAATCAATCTGAATCGTTATATAACTATGAATCAGGGATACTGCGTCATCCATATAAATTAAAAGTTTGTCCCATTTGAAAGATGGATTGCCTCTAGGGGGAAATATGCCTGAATTACCTTTTTGGAGGTTCTAATGAAGTGTCTATATCCTCAGGGTTTTCAGATGAAGAAGATGCTCTTGTGCCATTATTGTCTGTGTTAAATACCCCTATAAACAGAGAAGTAATTCATTCGCCCCAATTTCAGTTACATAGTATTTCCCAACTGGTGGGTCCTAGGTTTTCTTCTGTAAATAAAACAGAGTAAAGCGTATAATCATCCAGAGTTTGGATAGCTAATCAAAGTCAAGTATTTGAGGGTTTATTTCTTTGACGGTATGTGTGAATTTTTTTTTGTTTGTTTTTGTCGCACATATGTCGTTTTGTAGAAGTTAGCTAAAGTAGCCAAATGTCAACATCGACAGGTTCTCTAAATAATTGATTTAAACATTAATTATTTATTCCATTTTTTATATAGTGTTGGGTTACCTGTAAATTCTGAAACAAAACCAGCATTTTCCATTTTTCAAAGTCTGTCATGACTCATGCCAAAAATTAAATTAAATAATTTAAAAAAAAGATAAAATGAAATCATTTGCAGCGAGATGTTATCATGTTTCAAAGGATGGTTGTCATGGACAACAGTGATGGCACTACAAATCACATAAAGTCAAATGGCAGGCCTCTGTTTTTCTCCAGGGTATGTCAAGGACATTTTTTTCGTTCTGTTCCACCTTGCCATCTTGACATTTTGCCTCCAAAAGGACATTTTTACCACCGCTGTATATCTTTAATTTTAAGTGTCAGCAAACCTGCATGTGTTGTATCTCTGCTGATTGGCAGGAAGACAGATGTGCCTGTGTGTTTGTGTCTGTCTATGACCTTGATTGGGCCACAGAACTGAGAAAAACCCGATCATTACGTCCTGTGGCATCACCAGCTGAGAGGAAGAGCAATTTGCACACACTACACTGTAGAGGCTCCTCATGCTCATGTTTACTGATGGATTGAGGACCTGAAGGACTCAACTTGAGTGCCATGTTAGCCCTTGTCCTTCAGCTAAACCCAGGTGCACAATGGGAATCTTTTTTCACCTCTCTCTCTCTCTCTCTCTCTCTCTCTCTCTCTCTCTCTCTCTCTCTCTCTCTCTCTCTCTCTCTCTCTCTCTCTCTCTCTCTCTCTCTCTCTCTCTCTCTCTCGTATGATTGTCGGTTGTCAAATTTTTCAATATGCACTTAACAAATTTAAACATTATTTTTCATCTTGTTTTCTAGTAAATATATAATAAATGTAATGTTTCTGCAGTTCCTCATTGAGGCCAGTTGCACATGTCACCTTTGGTTCAAGATACGTTTTAATATTTAATATAATCTAAGCAAGTTTAAGCAACTGCTTTAAAGATGTTTATATACACTACAGTTCAAAAGTTTGAGGTCAGTAATTTTTTAAAAATTAATCAATACATTTATTAAGCATGGATTCATTAACTAAACTTAACAATGTAAAAACTTACATTGTTTCAAAAGATCTTTATTTTTTTACTTTGTTCATCAAAAAATCCTGGAAAGAAAACGGCTTCCACAAAAATATGAAGCAGCACAACTGTTTTCAACATTATTAATAATAAGAAGAAATGTTTCTTAAGCAGCAAATCAGCATACTAGAATGATTTCTGAAGGATCATGTGACACTGAAGTTTGGAGTAATGATGCTGAAAATTCAGCTTTGATCACAGGAATAAATTATATTTTAAAATAGGTTTAAATAGTTATAATAGTTATTTTAAATGGTAATAATATTTCACAGTATTGCTGTTTTTACTGAATTTGTGATCAAATAAATGAAGTGTTGGTGAGCATAAGTGACTTTCTAAAAAAAATAGATTAGGAAAATGTAAATCATTGAGATATTAGGTAAACGACAAGGCAGACTGTGTGATATCAATGGTATTTTATGTCTATATTGTGTAATATACTGTATACATGATATGATGTGAAAGAATAATATAGCGCTTCCTAATTTTGTAAACGTGAATGTCTAAAGTGGACCATATAAATAAAGTGTTACCAAAACTATACATCGCATGTGTATTTGTTTAGCAGTTAATGCATTCCTTAGGAACCGAAACCCACAAGCTTCTGTTTGAGCGACTGAAATGCTTTCATTGTCATGTTGCATATCAATTTTATATAACATATAAATAAGATCGTATCAGCATTGTTTGAACATCTCTCTCCTTTCTCTTTCTCATACACATGCAGTACGTCATCAGTTGCTGTTTTTTATTAGATGGTTGTCATACCAGCAGTCACAAAATTCAATTGTCTTTTTGTCACACCTTATTCTTATGTAATGTAAGTCTTTTTTAACACTAGGAAAACATTTGAATACATCCTGAATGTTGTAATTAAGACCCCACTTCCCCTCCACAATCACATTTCCCCTGAGTCCTCGCTAATGCTATGGATGGCAATGTGAGAGTCATCACTTTCTGTGCAAACAAAATGGCTTATCGCACCTTTTTGTATTGACACAGTGATAATTATCACGCCGGCCATGATGGAAATCATCAAAGCACCTTTACTCAGCTGGTTTTGTGGCTTTGTGCTTTGAAGGCCCTGTCAGCTATTTTTAGTATGTCGGCAGTATCTTCTCATCACTGGAGATACGCGTTGGGCAATTACCCCATGCTCTGAAGAGAACAGGGTGGCTCTGAAACGAAACGCCAGCTGTTTTTTTTTTTTAAAGCAAATGCTCTTCTGAGACATCTGGTAACCAGGGAGAATCAAGTGTAAAGAGTTCTGAGAAAAAAAGCAGCAAAAAGATTTGAGGACAGCAGTAGAAAGTGTTTTACTCCATGAGCTGAAACATTAATGATTAAATGAAATCTGAGCTGAAGCATAAAGAGGGGGATATTTAGGAGTGAAGATCCCTAGTTACGCCACCATAACAGTAAATAAACCGAAGAGTATAGGCTACTTGCCTCACAAACATATATATATATATATATATATATATATATATATATATATATATATATATATATATATACACAATTCTTGAAATGTCTATTTTTAAATGAACCAATTTGAATCAAAAGCAAATACTCTCTGATTATGTAATCTTCATGAAAGTTGTATTTCTCTCTAAAGGTGCGTCAACTTCATCTTTAGTGTTGACACTGACTCTAGTTTATCAATACATAATTGAAACGTCTCATGCTCATTACCGACATGATAATCTTTACTTTTTACCGGTGCTTTGTAACAAGCTTTAAGCGTGCACTTTTCATTTTAGGGTGAACTATCCCTTTACGTCAGAATCAGTCAGTCAAAAGTAAAGCATGATGAGTCCATATAGCTTGAAAGAATGTCTTGAGTCCTAAAACCAACATTAACATAAATTCTTCAAAGTTAAAAACTACTAAATCTCCCACTTATCATTAATCTTGTGCACAAAAAACCCCCATTAAATTACACTTAGCCTAATTTTAGCATTTACTCTCACTTCCGGGTGCCATAGGCAAAGCATGCTGGGAAAGAGAAATCCAGCCCAGTTTCAGTTAAACTTAAGTTCGCCTAAATTAAAAGAAATAATTTCATAAAACTCAACACAATGAAACAGTTCAGTTTACCTAAAATATATCAGTTCTGTGAACTTCATGGAAAAAGAAAGAGCTAAATACTCATAAAAGTTAATTTGACTGAACTAATTAGTTACATTTAAGTTTATTCTACTCAAACCAATTAATTATTTTGAGCTTTAGGGTTTACAGTGCACTGTAAAATGTAATAAGTTGGCTTTACTTAGAAAAAGTGAGGAAACCAATTGCCTTACAATTTCCAAGTAAAGTAGTGTATTAATTTTTAGTTGGCACAACTTCATAACATTTGTATAGAAAACTTGTTAATCAATATACTCAAGTACTGTTGAATCAAAAGCATTAGTTGTGTTAACTTCTCATTAGAGTTCACATTACTAGGAAAATATCTTAAAAAGAGCAAGTAAAGTGAAATAGGAATAGTATGTGGTACTGACAAATGCTTAGTTAGTATAGTTCACTTACACAAGAGTTCTAGTAACTAAAAAATAACTGTAGAGAGTACTTGACAATTTACTTTAAATACAATTTAATTGTTACCATTGTTGTGTTTTGCATGCTGAATGTTGAAGTCTGTGTAACTCAAGCATGATCAATTACAAGATTTTCACTTTTATATTTAACTTTTATATGGGATTATATAAACCCAATTAAAAGTTTCACAAGGTGTTTAGGACATAATAGATAATTAATAAATAAATAAAAAATAGATTAATTGACATGAAATAGTTATACATCAATCATACACACACATTTATACATACGTATACATACATATATGTGTGTATATGTATGTATATATATATATAAATATATACATATACATATATGTGTGTGTGTGTGTATGTGTATATATATGTATATATATATATATATATATATATATATATATATATATATACACACACACATACATTCATATATTACTTCTCTGCCTTTGAAATCATATAATTGATTTCTTGTTGCATCACTGCATCAATGGGAAGAGAGTAATAATAATATAAATGAAGTTCCAAGTGACCAACCAAAGGGAACATTAATCGCCATAATGATGACTAAAAATATTTTAGGAAAATCAACAAGTCAGCTGATGTTCTCTCAAAATTGACAATTCAACATTCAAGATGACTTTGGGAAATGAGTGAATGCAAACAGAGATAAATACCTGCAGAAGTGGAGGAAATTAGTGAAAAGTTCATTAAGATTTTTCCCACCACAAAAACCACACTCAAACCAATCAATTAATCTTCACTTGGGTTTTCTGAGTAAACAAAGCATCGTGTGTGAATACATATTACTAGATTTTTACAATTGAGTTAAGACATTAAGTAAAGTTTACTAAAAAGTGTTAGTTAGTCTAGTCAAGTATTGTTTACTTGGGTTTTCTGAGTAACAAAGGCATAGCATGCAAAAAGTACAGATTACTAAATTGTTTTAAGTAAGTTCAACAAATTATTGGAAATTAAGTAAAGTTAACTAAAAAGTCTTAGTAAGAACAACTGTTAGATTTTACAGTGTGTGTTGAGTTAATTTGCCCCAGCTGTGCCTTGTTTCCCTTATCTGTTCTCTGTGTATTTAAACCCTGTGTTCTCCCTCATTCCTGGTCCGTTCTCGTTTGCGTTATACGTTTTTTGTATAAGGTGTTGTGTGGCTCCAGAGTTTCTTTATTAAAAACCCTGTTACCTGTTCATCCTCGTCTTCCTCGTGATTCATCCACCACGCACCTTGACAGTGGCCTTCTCAAAGAGAAAATGCAATAATTTAAGGCAAGTTACCTAACTGTAATCAGACGGCACTTTGATTTCAGTTGAATGACTCACGCAAAGTCAAATATAATGACCGCAACTACGTTGTCATCATTTGACTTACTGAGTCATACAGGAGAGTGATTCACAAAAATAACAGTTCATAATCTCACTGGTGTGGAAAAAAATGGCTTGTATCAAACAGGGTCCAACTTATGGAATAATGATCAACTAATTACCCTAACAGTAACTGCACACAATACCCAAACACAAAACAACATCAGCTAAAGCTAAATCCTCAATTTATACTTATTTACATGGCCCTATATGCTTTTATCATGTGTACAAGGCCTTAGGTATTTCCTCCCGCTACAATACTCAGAAGACAACAATATGAAGTTCATCACTTGATTAGCTTGATAAAGGATTTACCCTTCAGTTTAAAGCTGAAGTAAAATATATAAATTTAAGTCTCTAGAGAGATTATTGTTATTGTTATATTTGTTGTATTCATGTGTTCTGTAAAGTTTTGAGTCAAGTCAGATTATTGGGGTTTACAGAGAATATCGTTAAACAAATTGGAGGAAAAAAAGTGAGTTTGTGTAATAAACTATCATGTAGATCAGGAGCTTCTGTTAGGCTTGAAACTGAACCATCTTTCCCTGTCATGGTGATAAACTTCCAAGTTTTTCAGGCGTATAATGGGTGTTGAATTGTTCATTTATGAAGCCATCAGGTTTGTCAAGTCAGCTATCAAGTGTTGATTAAATCGCTCGTTTCTGCTGTGTTGCTAGTCCTTTTTATGCCATTATGGAAGATCAGAAAGCGATTAGCATTTTCTTCCATCCATTTTTTTTTTTCGTTGTGTTTACGCCTCTTGTCTCTTCTGTTTGATGTTTTTTCAATTTTATTTCTAGTTTGTACTAATGATAACTTTGAAAAAGACCATGTTATTGAAGAGGTTGCTGATTGTAACAGATAGTTGGGCCAATTAAAACAACAATACAATAAATTAACAATAAATTATATTAACAGACTTTATCTCAAGAGCGCACATCAAAGTAATAATATTGCTTTTAATATTTATAAATATTACTAAATATAATAGTTTTTACTGTTATATAATATTATTTTTGTCAAGAATAAAAGTAGAGCAAGTGAAATCTAAATTGAATTAATTTGAAATTGATTAAACCTTTTTATTAAACTATATTGATCAGGTGAAATTTCAAAACAATCTCCTTTCAAGTTCAAACAGACCATTCAGTGAAGCGTTTTTGTTTTGCTTTATGTTACGTTACGTTACGTTACGTTACGTTACATTACGTTATGTTATTCTTTAATTGGCTTTTTGAAATACCACATTTTTGTAAAAAATACTGAGCTTCCCACTCGTATTTACAACATTGTGGTGGTGTTCATGTGCGTTCAACTCGTAAATACGATCCTTACGAGATGACTTGAACTTCCATAAGTGTCATCACTCAAACTAGACAAATGTGTGTATACAATTTCCTATGATCTTTTTAGCTTTTTACAAGACAGTGGAGGGATAACAGAAAATTATATCATGCTTTATAGGGAAATGACGCAAGCCAGATTTGAAAATGGGTTTTGCTGCACAAAGTCAAGTGCATAAGTGGACTATCGGCAACATCTTTGGTCTATCTTTGTAGTCTATTCTCAAATGTTTTTTTTTTTGTTTGTTTTATTTATGTTGGGTGTTATGATTGACTCAGTTTCTCACAAATACTAGAGCAATTTCACTCTAACACAATCATAAAACTGCATCAGCTGCTCAGAAAACAACAAGAACAAAATATTCTATCCCATAATTTTAGCTGACACTTCCATCCCCTTTCTTCCAGGGCTTGTATACTGGCCATTCACATATTAAGAGTCAACACAGATATGAGATGAAGCCTGCAAATTCTGCTGCCAGCTCATGAATTGAGAGATAAAATACATGAGGCTTCAGGTGTTATGAATTACTGAGGTCTGTTCTTTTTCGCAGGAGGCTGTAATGGAATAACCCTGGGGACACATTGCCAAGTTGAGCCATTTAATGGTCTTGGGTCATAGAGCCTGTTTTATGATAAAGTTTGCGTTAGCTGCACTGCAGCTTGTTAAATTTGATGTTCAAAGTATAACAAACGAGAGGCCGTGCCCCGTCCAGATCTGCATTGTCAACACGCAGGCGCGCCACGATTTCTAACCGACAGTCAGATAAAAGGCCTCACAATAGTGAATAATTTATAGCTGTGTATTAATTTCATGGTCCAATAAGATGTTGGACTGTGGGTGGGTGAGTCTGTGGAAAAATGTCTCCTGCTCTCAGAAAGATGTGAAAACACTGGCACCAGGGACGTACGGTCAGGGTAGGCAGGGTAGGCAGTGCCTCACCAAAGGAAATGTTGACATTACATTTATTAATTCCAAGAGCTTTATTAATTCACCACATTATTAATTGCATTTATTTTATTCCAAATATTAATTTTTGTAACAAAATGTTTCAGGAATACACATATAATATACTCCTTTTGCCATTGTTTGCTCCTAAAAATCATTGTTTCATGCAGAAAATTCAAGGCCATGGCCATTGAGGCAGAGGTTAGCTGTGCCTCTTTGGTCCATAGAACGTAGTTTACGTAGATTTGCGCATGCGCAGTCAGTTCTCGTGCTGTCTTGAATTATCAACATTGAGGCAGAGACCGAGCGTGCTTCATGTCACGTGATCCACACGCTCTCACTCACTCCGTGCTTCAAGCTACTTAGCATCTAGCGGCGCCTAGCGTTGGAAGCGTCCTATGAAGAAAAAGAGTTGTGGTCGCTAACGGGAAACCGTTGTAGACGAAGTCCATCCGTCTATCCCTCTGGACAAAGATGTCAATTACTTTGTTGTAAAAGTCCTCTTTGTTGGGTGTATTTCACAATTTCATGAGTCTCTCCTTTTCAATGGAAATAAGAGCCAAGGAGGAAAGTCTGTTCTGCTTCATTCACGTCAGAGGAGCCCGCGCCATTGGATGTGCAGTTGCCGCAGCCATACGCTCACTGTGCTAACGTTAGCTGTGCAGCTGCAAATACGTTTTACACTATGGTTTTACATATAGGCTTCAGTAAATCGAGGAAAAGGAGTTTCGTCTACAAATAAAAGTAAGCACCCCCTTTAAAACGTAAATTATTCATTTGTTTATTATTTTTAAAACCCTTATATTGGCTTGTGTGTGTTGTCAGGCCTGCTGTGCACTGACACCAAAACCTTCTCTCTTCCATACCCTGGTGCAGGGCCGTTGCCAGAACAATGGGGGGGCATTTCATTTTCATGGGGGGGCACACTTTTTATGATCTACAAAACAGACAGTCACAAAAACAATAACATCCCCTATTTAGTCTAATATAACTGAAATAGACCAAATTCTATATTTAAACAACACCAAAACACAAAATATTAAGTTTCTGATCATTGGCGGAGGGTGAACCAACACCATGAGGATATGCGCTTCCCCTTTAAAAACATTTACGCAGGATTTGACATGGCAGAAAGCTCGCAAAGAGCGCCTATTTTATTATCTTTAAAAAGCGGTTATACAACTTCATCGCAATCTCACAAAGTTCCTAGGCTATCAGTAAAGCTGATACACAATAATGCCTTATTTACATAGCCTAACTGCTTATTATAATGAGAGGATTTGCACGCGCGTAGAACTAATCCACTCACCGCTCAAAACACCGGAGTTTAGCCAATATTCTTTTATTACGGAGAAAACTGATCCTAGACCAGCATTTATGGACAGCTTTTCCCTCTAAAAGCAATCAGAAGTATATGGAAGCTTGTTGTCGCCCCGGAATAAAAAAAAATTGAAAGATAATTGCGACTTTTTATCTTACGATTCTCACATGGATTTCTCTCAATTCAGAGTTTTTCTCACAATTCTGACTTTATAACACGCAAATGTGACTGTATATCACTCAACTCTGACTTTATAACTTGCCATTTTAATTTTATATCACGCAATTCTGAGAAAAATTACCTTTTTTTTTTACGTGGAAACAGTAGGCTGTTTTTAGCAGGCAAATTAAAATTCGACAAGCCCGCTTGGCCAGGGGAAGGTAAGCCTTGCGCAGAGCCTTACACGCTCCGACTAATTTTCATATTTCTGAAGACAATGTGTTATTTAAAGTTACAGAGATTAGTGCACCTGTGTGCTAAATGCTGCTGACGACATTTCGTTATGGAATACGTGGATACGTTTTTTTGCTCTCAATAGTTTGCTCAATGACCATATGATTAAGGGGGCACGTTGTGTCATCTGGGGGGGCACGGCCCCCTAATGCCCCCCCTTGGCGACGGGCCTGCCCTGGTGCGCTGTCACCTCTGCCACATTTGTACTGTAGGTCTATCTGTGCGATTATGGTGCATTTCGTAAGGGTTAAAATGCTGTTTTGTAGTTCTCTTTTTTTAATCCTGGTGCGCCGTCGCCAGACGCTCATTGCGTGTCGGTGTGTGCGCCTATAGCGCAGTTTGTAGGAGCGAATTTAAGCTGTTTTTGTACTTTAAAGCTGTACTGCTGACACAATGTTTTCGGACTGTAGCCTATTCAAATCCTGGTGCGCCGTCACCAGAGTGACCAGACCAATAGTGTGTGTGTGGCTGTCTGTGCTCGTTTGCGCATTTTGAAGGAGTGACTAGGCTGCTTGTCGGTTCGCTGACAACGCGCCGCCTCCCTCTCTTACTGTGTCCCGCACAAAACATTTGTTTGTTGTATAAGTCATAAGATAGATGTGTCCATTAATTTGATTATTAGATTTGATTGTGCATTAGCCTCACATATGACTGACTTTGCTGTATGCAGGCAGCGATGTGATGATGCCTGATTTGAACTTGGGTTGCTACATTAACTGAATGAATATATGAACATATATGCCACATTGATAGGTCACAGCCTACCCATGACAAGATTTCACCGCACGTTACTGACTGGCACTGACTGCAAAAGGCTTGTAGCTCTCACCAGTGTAATTGCTAATTGTTCTGTTTGATGGCTTGTGCTGCAATTTCCTCAGTGCTCTCTGGATGCCGGCAGTATCTGTGCTATTTATAGAATATCTTGTTAATTCTAACGTGGATAATTAAGCAGCACTGTTGATTTGTTGATTTCCAGCGTAATTATCCTGAAATCACTTCATGTATCTATCCAGGCATGCTATTAACATGTGATATGTAAGGGACAATGTACATCCAGCCGGTTGTTATCGCAGAATAAACCCTGACGGTGATCAGGACCCTGAGGTGAAGGGACTTGCATCATCAGCCTTGAAGGTGTTCATTGTGCGATAACAACCGGCTGGATGTACATTAACCCGCTTATTACATGGCGATTTGCCACATTAGTAAATAATTAGACATGAGATTGAGTGGGAATATTTTATTAGCTCTTTAAACACAAAGCTTCCACGGAGAAAGCCGTTGCTAGTGTAACCCACCCAATTAATTGAGGCTGTGTTCCTATTACATGTATGATTTTTTACATTTTTCCTTGCCTACTAACATCATCATGCGTTTAACTATGCGAACTTACAGAGACATGGTATGGCGAGCTGCAAAAGACTCTAGGATGTTGATGCTAGAGCCAAATTATGGCCGCTTGTCAAGAAGGCTCGTGAAGATGGAAAGAAGGTCTCATGGAAGGGTCCCCATGCTTTTGTTGCTGGGAAAAAAACTTGAACTGAACCCCTGAGATGTACCAGTCTTCGAGGAGCAACAGCGTTCAAATTTAACTTCCGAGTTGTGTGTGAACACATTCCTTTATTCGCAGACTACATTCATGAAGCACTTGCAATCGAACTTGAATCATGTGTTCCGCATGGACATTCTCTATTTGCGGTGGCCTTCAGGGAGCAACGTTAAAGTTTTTGTACTCTGCTGTGGTTCCTACAGCATAAGTAAGTTATTCCCTCCCATACAGTTGCACTTTGGCCTAAGTTTCAAGGTATATGTTAGCTTTGACTACCTCTTTGTTAGCTCACGTTTACAGCGGTAAGCATCAAAACTTTCTGTGTTCTTGTTAGTGTTCTGGGTTTTATTCTTAATATCCAAGTAATACTCTTTCCTGCTGTGTTTTTTTTTTCTTCTTCTTTTCTTTCCTTCTATGTAAATGCAAGACTTGGAGTTGAGTATTATTTCGTTAAACACTCGTGGTTTGAGAGATCTCACTAAAAGAAATGCTTTATTCTTATACTGTAGAAGGGCGAATGCTGACTTAATACTCTTATAAGAAACTCATTCCTGTGAGAGTGATGCTCGTTTTTGGAAATCAAATTGGGGGGATAAGGTTTACTTTAGTCATGGTTCTAACCACTCCGCTGGTGTTCTCATTTTGATTAACAAGTTTAAAGGAGATATTGTTGAGTCTTTGGTTTCTACGGAAGGAAGATGGGTTATTCTTGTCACTAAACTTGATAATGCTACTTTTATAATATGTAATATTTATGGCCACAATTTAAGTTCTGCCAACAAGTGTCTTATTTCATCATTACAGGGTATTATTGAAGCTTTAAAAGATAAATATCAACAGGCATTTATTATTATTGCTGGAGAATTTAATGCTGTTTTAGATAATTCAGCTGACAGATTTCCTCCTAAAATGGGCCTTAGTAATAACATTATTTGTACCTTGTGTGATCATCTCCATATTGCAGATGCATGGTGCTATTATCACCCAGATGTTAAGGAATTTACATGGAGGAATAAGCTGTAAACCTTTAAATCTAGAATAGACTTTTTTTCTGATTTCTCAACAGATACTGCAATATGTGTTTGATGTCAGTCACCAGTATGCTCCATTCTCGGACCACTTATTAATTAAGCTAAATTTGCAGACAAAACACAGGAAGAATACCTTGCTTGGTTATTGGAAGTTGAACAATACTCTGCGTAAAGATAAAAAATGTAATGATCAGATCAAGGGATTAGTTAAAGAAATATTTTCAAAAAATGAGCTTGAGTCACATGGTGCTAATTGGGAATTTTTTTAATTTAAAGCTTGATCACTAGCTATAAATAGAGCTAAGGCCCTAAAAGTGGTTAATGCTGATAGAGAAGCCAACTTGTTAAGTAACATTAATAACTTAATCAAAAAATAGAATCTCTCTGTTAAAGAAATTAGTCAGTTAAAAACCTTGCAATTAGAATTAGACCAGTTATATATCGAAATAGTTATAGGTGCCTTCGTTAGGTCCAGGGCGAGATGGATTGAGGAAGGAGAGAAAAATACAAGCTTTTTCTTTTCACTTGAGAAAAGGAATTTTAAAAGAAAAAGCATTTCTGCTTTGCAAGTTAACAATTCAGTTTCCAAACACCTTGAAGAAATAGAGAATTTTGTCACAAATTTTTATAGAAATTTATACTCTTCTGATTTTCAGGCAAACCAAAGCGAGTCATACCTACATCAAATTAAGAATTATATACCGCAAATTAGTGATGAATTTAAGTTATTATGTGAGGCTCCTGTTCCTTTAATTGAAATTAGAGATGCAATGAAAAGGGAAGTCGCCTGGATGCGATGGCCTCACTTTAGAATTCTTTATACAGTTCTGGGAGATTTTAGAGCAACCCTTTTTCTTAATGATTCAAGAATGTATAAAAACTGGAAGGATGATTCCCACTATGAAACAAGGATTGATATCTCTTATTCCCAAACCAGACAAAGATGTAACTATAATTGATAATTGGCGCTCTATCACACTTCTAAATTTTGATTGTAAAGTAATTGCTTCTATATTTGCTAAGAGATTAAAACAACATTTACACCATAACATTAATGAAACACAGACCGACTTTATGAAAGGACTAAGGACATATTAGTTGTAACACTCGACTTGTTTTGGATCTTATTGATTATAAGGAAGAAATTGAGTCTGATGCAATTATCTTATTCCTTGATTTTTATAAGGCCTTCGACACTGTTGAGCACCAGTTCCTTATAAGCTCTTTAAAGGCTTTTGGATTCCCATCCAATTTTATTAATGTTGTCCAAATGTTATATAAAGATATTGATAGCTGTATAATTTAAAATTCACGAACATCACCAAGGTTTCCTATTCTTCGCGGAATAAGACAGGGTTGCCCTTTAAGCCCATTTTTATTTTTATTGGTTGTAGAAACATTATCCATTGATATTTTGCGCAGTAAAACTTTGCTGGTCTTAGTGTCTTTAACAGAGAGAATCGAATCTCACAATTAGCAGATGATACCACTTTATTCTTAAAAGATAAAGAGCAAGTTTCTATGGAAGCTTGTTTCCGCCACAGAATGAAAAATAAAAAAGGTAATTGCGACTTTTTATCTCACAATTCTGACTTTATTTCTCACAATTGCGAGTTTACATCTCGCAATTCTGACTTTATTTCTCAGAATTGCGAGATATAAAGTCAGAATTGCGTGATATAAAGTCGCAATTGCGTGTTATAAAGTCAGAATTGTGAGATATAAAGTCGCAATTGCGTGTTATAAAGTCAGAATTGTGAGATATATTTTTTTCCCCATAGAATTGGACTTTATAACTTGCAATTGCGAATTTATATCTCACAATTCTGACTTTATAACACACAATTGTGACTTTATATCACGCAATTCTGACTTTATAACACGCAATTGCGACTTTATATCACGCAATTCTGACTTTATAACACGCAATTGCGACTTTATATCACGCAATTCTGACTTTATATCTCGCAATTCTGACTTTATAACACGCAATTGCGACTTTATTTTATGCATTTCTGACTTTATATCTCGCAATTCTGAGAAATAAAGTCAGAATTGCAAGATGTAAACTCGCAATTGTGAGAAAAAAAGTCCAAATTGTGAGATAAAAAGTCGCTATTATTATTTATTTATTTATTTAGTGGCGGAAACAAGCTTCCATAAGTTTCTCCAGTCTTAACTACAATTAATGCTTTCTCTAATGCCTCTGGACTCAAACTTAATTTATCCAAGTGTGAAATTATTTGCTTATTTGACAATGTAGAAACTGAAATTGAAAATATACCAATTAAAAATGAAGTAAAATATTTGGGGATTCATATAACGAAAAATGTAATTAGTAGACAGTTTCTGAAATTTTCTCCACGACTATCCAAAACCAAATATATTTTTAATATTTGGCTACAAAGAGATCTGTCAATTTTAGGCAGAGTCTTTTTATCCAAAGCAGATGGATTATCCAGATTTGTGTACCCTTCCCTATCTTTAGCTGAAGATAATCACACATCCAAAAATATTGATCAGATTTTTCTTGATTTTATTTGGAATAATAAATCTCACAAATTGAAGAAATATATTTTAGCAAACAAAAGGAGTGAGGGGGTCTTGAAGTCTTGAACTTTGATGATACTAACAATACATTCAAAATTAATTGGTTGAAGAGATGCTTGCTTGGGTCAGACTCTTTGTGGTATTTTATCCCAAATAACATATTTAAGAGGGTAGGTGGCCTTTCTTTTATGATGAAATGTAATTACTCCACTAGAAAATTACCTACAGTATTAAATTGGCTAGATTTCATCAACAAGCTCTGTTAGCCTGGAAATTGATTTACAAACACAACATTTCCCCCCATAAAACCATCTTATGGAATAATTCTGATATTAAAATTAGGAATAGATCAATCTTTCTTGATAAATTGTTTAGTAAAAACATAGTTTTTATTGCTGATCTATTCAACTCTAATGGGGATCTGTCTTATGAGAGTTTTATGAATATCTACCAATATCCTTTAAGTTAAATTTAAAGAATTTAACTCTGTTATAAAGGCTATTCCAAGTGGTTTAATATGTTTGATGATCGCTTCCCTTACCCATGAGTCATGTTCTAAACAACTACCCTTGCTACATTTGGGAGGTGTTTCGCTTTTAAGTAAAGATTGTAATAATATCATGTGATGTGTGCAAAGTGATATGTGCAAGTTGAATTGAAGGCAAAGAGAAACTTCAGTGAATACAGTTACTGTTCAGTGAACTGGTTTTCATTCATTAATTCATTTTATTTCATTCATTGGTTTAATTATTACTTTTCATTTATTTATCTAGTTTAGGACTATTAGACAACCGTTTAAACAAGTGCAGACCACTGATCTATATAGAATTACGGTATCAAAGCAATTTTTAATAAGCAGGTAAAATTTCCGACTTTAAACAAATACCCATTTAAATGCTTAGGGTGTTTGCGTTGTAAGAATGTTCAGGGAGACTTTAGATAGAACGCGTGAGCTCACGGGGAATACCAATATGGTGGCGCGGTGGCTTCACTGTTTATGACGTCATGAGCTATCCAGTCATTCTATATAGATCAGTGGTGCAGACACACATTTAAAATTATTATTATTGTTTTTTATTTTGATTATTGCAAGGTGATTTTATGTATTTGGTGAGCTCAGACCCAAGAAAATATTTTTCCTCCTTTCCTTTTTCTGGTGTTAAATCCTACTAATGGGTTACACTAGCAAGCGGCAAGTTCAAACTATACAGACATTTAAGGGATAAGGTACAGTCATAACAATTATTTCATGGCATTTCACCACCTACACAATTATGGGGATACAATATATTGATTTAAGATGAAACTGTTTTAAATCTCATCTGTTTTTCATCTTATAATCCATTACAGTGTACAAAACAATCGTCGCAAAATTGCAGTAGCTGCTTTTGTGTGAAACAAGAGAGTGAGTCTGCGATACCCAGATGACATCATTAAATAACTGTACACAAAATATTGATTTGAGTTGTAGTATTTTATTAGCTCACCAAAATGTGTTATCGGGGAATAACATACCGCTGGATGGCGCGCTTGACCGATCAGAATAAAGTATAATTTAAAACCTTAAAAAATTTTATTTCAGCTAGTTGCCAAAGTAACATTTCTCATTTTCATTTAGTTTAACTTGATGTAATTTAACCTGATGTAATTTAAATGAAAATGGAAAATACAAAAATAAAAACGAATTAAAAATATTTAAGACTATAATAGTATTTTAATGAGACTAAAATAACAGATATAACAATAATTTATCTATTTATTACTGATACGGAAACAGATTTCCATTTGGCTCTCCTTTTCCACTAACAAAATTGTCTTATTTTGTGGTGAGCCAGGACCCCATGAAAAGACCTCCAGTTTCTCCTAATAGTGTTAAGTATTGTGGTCATGTTCCAGATGAGCTACTCTTTTAACATCAGAGAGACTTAACAATATTTGAGGTGGTGTGGTGTGGGTGCCCATAGTGAATTTGCATGATTAATTTAGGATGTGCACCCACATATGCCAGCCCATGTTTTTCCCATCATACGCATTTTAGTGCTGATTTCCAGCATGCGGCCCAGGTTTAGTAAATTCATTTCCCTTTCAGTCGCTCACGTTCGACGTAGTCAACGTGTCGACTGATTGGGATCACGCTTATCTGAGCCTGTCATCTTCGAGTACTGTTAAAACGAGCCAATGCACATTGGTGTGCGAGATCTGCATCTCACACTCTGCCCCGCGGCGTGGGTATAAATACGGAAGTGGATGCACGCACCAGTTGTCTTTCGCATTGGAGCCGATCGGTGTCGATGTCTCTGAAGAGTTTTGAAGTTTTCAACGAGCGATTGTGTCGGTGTTCTTCTGGAAGACTCTCCCAGTGCTGATGGTTCTACAGTGCGAGTGCAGCGGTGATCGCGAGCTTCTGAGCTCTCAACTGCTGTTTTAACAGCATCATTTCTGTGTGTTTGTTGACGGTTGGTTAGAGGGCAAAGAAGTTAGTGCTTCACTGTTTCAGTTCACTGTCCCAGGCCGCCCAGCCTGTGTCAGGCGCTGCCAATCCAGGTGGCAAGTGTAAGGCCAAGCATCCCTAACACAGACCACCCAGGGATGGGGGAACGAGCTCTTCAGATGGTTACTGTTCCGCCACTGGCTCCCCGGAGTCTAGCGGTACCCGACTCAAAAGAAAGAGCAAATTCCTCTGTTCCTGGGTCCCAAGTGGGCCAGACTGGCGGTGTGTGACCATGTAAAGCCTTGCACCTCTCAGCTCCCTCTTGTATCGCCAGCCGACAGCTGGGTGTGTTTCGAGGACCCGGTCACGCCTTCTCACGCACCCCCTGCCGTCACGTGGAGACTGGTAAGTGTTGTGCACCACATTCAGACCCTGCTTCGGGCCGCCTTCGGGCCTTCCGAGCCGGGTCCCAGTCCTCCACCTCGCTGTCCCACCCCGGGTAAGTCTGTGGTACCTCTGGTTCCCTCGCCCGGTTCGTAGAAGCCTGGAAAGTGCTTCCGAACCGGTCCAGTCGGCTCCTCCGTACCATCAGACTCGGCTGTACGATTCAGTTCGCCCAGTGTCCGCCCAAGTTCAGCGCTGTTCGTTACACTTCGGTATTGAGGGAATGTGCCCTGTCATGCGCGTGGACATCGCACTCCTACTTGGCGAAGGAACCGCCAATATGGCTTCCTCAATATGATGACCGTCCCGAGGTGGCCGTGCCTGAGTGGCACGCTCCGTGTGACAATACACCTGGCCTGCCGCCAAACCCTCAGCCCGTGATCAGATCTTTGTTTCTCCGGGCCAGCCGCCCCTAGAACAAGTGTCCGCCAAACACCGGCTGAGGGGCCATGTACATGGGCATGCAGTAACGGGGGTCTGGGCGGGCCTCCGATTGCATTGGCATCAACTGCCTCGAGCTGCTACACCTTGCTTTGAGACACCCCTGCTCAGCAAGCTTGTACTGGTTTGTACAAACACTGTGACCGTTGCGCTACGCTTCCCTCACATGTTGGAACTCACCTGTCACCACCTCCTATGGGGTCAGAAGCATACCTGTCAAGTTTTGGATTTGAAAATAAGGGAAATTTTCCGGCACCCACCGCAAGCAGTCCCACCACCCCAACCAAGCTCCAGTAACGTTATCCCTTACATTTTAAGACGGGTGTTATAGCTTAAATGAAAACACAAAAGGGTTTCAAACCATCATCACTGCGTAAGAGACACTCTGAAGCCAAACTGTCTTTTAAAATAATTTAGGCTATTCTTGCAAGAAGGACCCAGTCACCAGACAGAAGTTACGCTAGTGTGAGTGAGACAACACGAAGAGCATTGAAGAGCATTTATTTAAGAGAAACCGACGGCATCGTCGACGACGCCACATGGCACCTCCGATAAATATTTATATTATTCGGTGACAGATTTATCGATTTTCTTACCGTTTTTTTCAGCAGAAAGCTAACGAGCTAGCCATCACGGGGGTGTCTTTGGTGTCTTTCTAGCCTTTACAGAAGGTTTTCTATCCAGCCTGGAACTTGTGCATCCTTTCGGAGTTTTTCAGCAATAAATCCAAACGCTTATATCCAAGTATGAGCCTCTTGATGTCCATAATTTATAAATATTCCGTCATTTTTGCTGCTAGCTCGATGCAAGCTGCCATTTTGGATATCACGTGATGTTTTCACGTGATGGTTGTTGACCAATTACAGGCTGATCCGTTGTAAACATTGGTGTGCGTCATCACGCACGAACCAAGCTCTGATATTGTGGAGAGAGAGACGCACGAAGAGACGCGCGTTTTACAGAGAAACACAAAGAAAAATGGATGTAAATCGAGCTCTGGCCTTTTTTGATGCCATGCAGGATGATGGATTTTCAGGAGAACAGAGCTTTTTGACAGATGAGGAACTAGATTACCAGGATAGACCCAGCTGAAGTGCCATTTATTTATTTACTGTAAAAAAGTATTATCAAATACAAATGAGTATTATAAATGTAGTATAAAAGTATAAAAAGAATATAATAAATAAAAGAATAAATAAAATAAATAAAATAGAAATGCAAAGCCTGTGATGTGGCCCTCTGTGTGATTGCTGATAGGAACTGTTTTGAGGCTTGGCACCAGTGAATTTCATGAGGCCCAAAACGCCTGGACTTCTTATGGAAAAATGTAAATAGTTTTGGTTCTGTACAAGTTATAATGTTTATTCCTGTGCTCCAGGACTCCAAAGACATGAACAAACTGTTTTCCAGAGGAAATTTGCTTAGCTTTTATTTATTTGTGTGTGATTTCAATAAATATTTGAGTGATTCAATTTCCGATTTATTTTTTCATTTGTCTTTGTGGTCCCATAACTTATTTTTTCATTCAGGTGACATCAATGCAACACAAATATGCTGAAAGTTCAATTTGTCCTGAAAAAAAAAAGGTGTGTCAATTGTCTGTGCAAAAAAGGGTTGATGTTTTACAAGCTTTTTTAGTGAATAACACCAGACGGAAAATTTATTGTAAAAATACCCTTAGGTCTCTGAGGGTTAAAGGCTTATTTGCATATTTTCTGTTCATTTAACATTGCTTGTCTCTACATTTTATTTTCATTCCACACATTCTTTTCATTTCATATTGCTTTTCTTTTACAGTTTTTCTTTACATGTCACATAACTTTTCTTTACTCTTTTAGTAAGTTATTGTTCAAATTTGCTGCAGACTTTGCATTCTTTGATCTGTTAGGCTGCAACCCCACTTTTGAAAAATCCCCAGAAATGGCATACCCAAACTGAAACAGATACATTTCATGAACCATTTGCACTAAAATCACGAGTATGATCTCATTTGAAAGATGACACCTGGCAGTTTATTGTAAATGTAGAATGAATTATTGTCATAATGAAAAAATAGTTATTAATAGCTACAAAGTTTTGTAAAGTTATTAGAAATTTTGTTTTTATGAAACATCTTCATGAAAATAAAATTGAAGTTGGCATTGTATCAATCTATGAATGCACTGCAGCTAAAGCCACATGTCTGACCATGTTATATCTATATTCTGAAGATGACAAGTCTAAAACTCTGTATTTAATATTGAGGAACTCCCTGAATGTCACATGATGGCTCTTCTTCATGTGTTCCATATATGGACTGCATGTGCACAGGGCGTCCTCAGGCTGCCAGTATGGATTGAAAAACCAGTACATCAGAGTATCCAGCGCTCATAATGATTACATCGGCACATTTGGGTACATTCAATAAATATTATTCCTGTCTATATAAATCGGATGTAAACCTATGAGAATCTATCAATATTTCTCCAAATCTGCACATTTAGATTTAAAAGCCCAGAGGGACGCTGTTTTGTCAAGCCCTGTCATGACGACCTCATAGGATTTTTTTCTAAATGACAGCGGCTGACGCTCATAATTCATAAAGGTATCGACTCATTTTTTGATCACATAAACTACTGACACAACTTAAGACATAACTGTCACTATAAGTTTCTGAGAATACAATAGTGGTCAAATACTGAAACTTGAGTGTTATATCTTTTTAATGATGTATAGTTTGTCAAGGTAATAACATTAAATCTGATAGTAACTTTGAACTATTTAAACGAAAAAAAAACGCTTCAGTGCGTCGGTGCACTGGCAACGGTTAACAGGTTTTAAGATGCTAAAGTCGCAGTTACAAAACGCGTGACTGTCCCCTACCCTGCTTCTCTTCAGAAAAGTAAATTCGCTGTCCCATTGATCGCGGTATTTTGGATTTTGGTTTTGTGGCAGGAGTGTCTTCCGTCTCTGTCGTAGCGTCCATCATCAGTCTCTGTTTTTTTTTTTTTTTTTTTTTTTGCGTTGTCACTCATCATCTGACCTCACACACTAACCTCGCGACAACTGCCACCTACAGTACCCACTGTACCTGTAGTAGGCTACTGCTGGTGGCAGTTATCGCGAGGCTAGTGACAGAGCTCAGATTGGGAATGTTTTTTGTTTTTTTTAATCCGCCCGGGCCCGGGGTATTATTATTTTTTAATAACGCAGGTTAAAATACGGGAGATTTACGGGAAAATACTAATACAGGAGGACGGCGGGAAAGAAGGGTTAAATACGGGACTTTCCCGGCCAAAACGGGATACTTGACAGGTATGGTCAGAAGCTTCTGAGGTCGCTTCATTCCACTCACGTTTCTGGCCTGCTCAATCGTCCTGCCGACAAGCCCTCATGACAGCTTATGGCCCAGGGACAGTGGAGACTCCATCCCAAGGGGTCCAACTTTTCTGGGACCACTTCTGGGCCACACAGTTACATCTGGTTGCCTCTCCGGACTCGTCCCATTGCCAGTTGTTTTACTCCCTGTCCGAGCAACCCTCAGCATGGAGACACTGGCTCACAGCTGGCCCCGGGGCGTCCGCAGAAATGCATTTCCCCAGTGAGCCCTATTGCACAGCACTGTGCTAAGTCAGGGAGGAGAAGGAGCAGGTCTTGCTAGTTGCTAGTTATTGGCCCAACCGGACCTAATTCCCCGATTATAAAAAAATTATTGGGTGGATTTTTACCATTAAAGACTGGTTGTTTACACACACTGTGGACACGCATCTGTGTTCAAACACCTTATAAAAGTGAATTTTGCATAATAGGTCCCCTGTTATGCGACTAAAACGTAAGTTTTTCCTCTCGCGATAAGTCATTCTAAAAATCATGGCAACGAATGTTTGTAAGTTTGTGTATATCGCAGCCACTGCACTAACAATTATTTTTAATCGAAGGAGACGTAGGTGTATTATCCAAGCATTAATGGCAAGGAAATCTCCTTATACTTAGGAGCGGCACATACGATGCATTTCTCCCTATCTGGTTCAAGGTCTTGATAAATTGTGTAAAGAACTCTGTCTCCTCTTCTGTTCAAACATACCACGCCATCTTTAAAGAATGATTTTTACGTACTCCAGATGACCTGTAAATACTTTCCATTGCAGTTTTGCAAAATATTTCATTGATATTCACAAATTCACATATTTATTTATATGGAAGTTTTGCGAAATTGACGTGTTTCCATTGGGCATAATTTCAATTTGCACAATTTAAAGAACGCGACACACACATCTCTCGGAATTCCTGGAGAATTAAACCAATCAGATGATGACTTTGAAATTCCCAAACTTTTTCCCATTTTGTGTGCCATATGCATCAGACATTCAGCCAACGGTCCGTGGCCTGAGGCTACTAAGATCCTACTTGATCTGATTTAATATTTATAAAACCATTTGTCAGTAACCCCACAAATGTATATAAATGACTCCCATGGTTTGTTTAGCTCTGTGAAACTAATTTATGATTCAATAAGCTTTAACCTCTTAAAAAAAATCAAAATTGAAATATATTCAATCAACTTTAATATTTTAGCAAAACTTGGAAATGGTAATACTTTAACACAATAAGATTCAATTTGTTAACATTTGTTAACTCAAGTTATCTGTTAATGCACTGTGAACTAACATGATGAACAACTGTATTTTTATTAACTAACATTAACAAAGTTTAATAGATGCTTTGAAATATATTGTTCATAGTTATACCATGGTCTGGGTGAATACTCGATTCTGATTGGCTGCAGAGTGTCCATTAAAAAGTGATAGAGGACACCTAGTAAAGGAGTTCTGGTGAAACTGACTGTTTACCGTTCGAAATTAATAAATAAATGTGCTGGCTACATCAGCTGTGAGTAACCATAGCAAGAGGCAGTCAAAGTATCCGTTTACAATTAATTGTATCAAAACAAACATCTAGTTAGCCGTTATACATAGCCTACTACTAATACAACAATGACCGACTTTGTTATTTCTTTTAACCTTTTTGGAGAATTTGACAACTTTGATGACTGGGATGCTGCTGAAGAAAGAACAATTGTAAATAAAACGGAGAAACGACACAAGGAGATAACACCGCTGAGCGGACTATAAATATCTCCGATTGCTAAATAAACCGTCAGGCGTAACCAGGGAATCCAAGTTATTGTTTGTAAAAACTTTAGATTTCGATTGTAAAACTAATTAAAATATAAACTAATGTTTTAAAAATGTGTTATTTGGCAAGTGACCATGGTATAAGCGGCTTAATGCCCTTCGAGGTGTCCATTGTGTAGGTATTAATGGACTTGCAACCGTCCTCCGCTGCGCGTCGGTTCACGCCTCGCCGTCGTCCATTAATACCTGACAATGGACACCTCATCGGGCATTAACCCTTACTTTGTTAGTTAATGCATTAGTTAACATGAACTGTGTAAAATGTTACCAAATATACTTTCTTGGCTTTAGACAGAGTTGGATTTTTTTCGCCAATCACTTACTGAGGCTAGATCTGATTTCTCATGATTTTAACTAAAAAATATTTTTTGTCCAACAGCTGGGAAATGAGTGGCTTTGGTCTTAAACTGGCTCTAAAACACAGCTGAGACTGATTTAATTCTGCAGTGTTGAAAGTGTCACAGTCTTCGTCTGCACCTGTCTGTCTTAGTCTTCACTACACTACCCAGAATCCCTCTTGTTTCCACACCTGAACTCACTCCCTCAATCATCCACCTGTTCAGCGTTATCATCATCTGTGTCACCTGTCCTCACCTTGTTATGTTTGATTTGTGCTTGTATTTAGTTCCCTCAGTTCATTCAGTCTGGGTCGGTTGTTAGTCTTTCATAGTTGTTAGTGTGAGTTTTGTCTGCCCGTTTGCCTGCCTGTACCTGTTTTGAGTTTGTTATGAGTAAATCTTTGCATTGGAGCCTTCTTGCCTTGAGTCCTCTTTCAACCCGCACGACACCGTGACAGAACAACCGACCACAAAAATAGTTAAAGTATTGTCTTCAGTCTGTTTTCTTTTTGTTTGTTTTTTCCTTTTTTGTTATCATGGATTTCCCTGCAGTCAAGCTCATGTGCCTTGAGCAGGGAGACAGCTCTCTCGAGGAACACCTGGAAGTGTTCCTGGATCTGGTGCCTCAGACCGATTTCCCGGACGACTGCCTCTGCACGTTTCTACGGGTGGGACTGAACAACGCCACTCGAGCGCAGTTGTCCGGGGAACCTCCTCGGAGCTTCGCCGACTATGTGGAGTGGGTGCTGGTATCCTGCGGTTCATCCTTCACCGTCGACGAAGTCAACAGCCCCACTCCAATCCCACCGTCCAGCACCAGGCCCTCTTCGCCGCTGGTTCCGTCCAGCACCAGGCCCTCTTCGCCGCTGGTTCCGTCCAGCACCAGGCCCTCTTCGCCGCTGGTTCCGTCCAGCATCAGGCCCTCTTCGTTGCTGGTTCCGTCCAGCACCAGGCCCTCTTCGCCGCTGGTTCCGTCCAGCACCAAGCCCTCTTCGCCACTGGTTCCGTCCAGCATCAAGCCCTCTTCACTGCTGGACTACGTCAGGCACGCAGAGGCCGTCCAGCCAGAGACCGTCAGGCACGCAGAGGCCGTCCAGCCAGAGGCCGTCCAGCCAGAGGCCGTCCAGCCAGAGGCCGTCCAGCCAGAGGCCGTCCAGCCAGAGGCCGTCCAGCCAGAGGCCGTCCAGCCAGAGACCGTCCAGCCAGAGACCGTCCAGCCAGCTCTGGAGGACGCAGTGCTCCTTGTGGGATCCATGGCTGTTTTGTGTGTGTGGGCAGCACACACATTCGTCACAGCCCATGAACCTAGCTCAAAGCCCTCTTCACCGCTGGTTCCGTCCAGCTCAAATCCCTCTTCACCGCTGGTTCCGTCCAGTTCAAAGCCCTCTTCACCGCTGGTTCCGCCCAGCTCAAAGCCCTCTTCACCGCTGGTTCCGCCCAGCTCAAAGCCCTCTTCACCGCTGGTTCCGTCCAGCTCAAAGCCCTCTTCACCGCTGGTTCCGCCCAGCTCAAAGCCCTCTTCACCGCTGGTTCCGCACAGCCCAGCCGAGCCTTCACCGCTGGTGCCCGTCAGCCACACAGAGACTGTTCACGTCAGCCACGTCCAGCCAGTGCTTCACGTCAGCCACGTCCAGCCAGAGCTTCACGTCCAGCCAGAGCTTCACGTCCAGCCAGAGCTTCACGTCCAGCCAGAGCTTCACGTCCAGCCAGAGCTTCACGTCCAGCCAGAGCTTCACGTCCAGCCAGAGCTTCACGTCCAGCCACGTCCAGCCAGAGCTTCACGTCCAGCCACGTCCAGCCAGAGCTTCACGTCAGCCACGCCCAGCCAGAGCTTCACGTCAGCCACGCAGAGACTGTTCACGTCCCATCTGCCCACCCAGAGCCTATCCCCGACTCTATTCTGGAGTCGGGGTTGAAATCTGTCACACTCCCCAATAATTTTTTTGGGGGGGGCCAAAGGTCCTCGCCATGGCCACCCGAAGGGTCTTCACCGCCATGGCCACCCGAAGGGTCCTCACCGCCGTGGACGCCCGATGGTCCAACAGCTCCGCCGTGGTCACGCCCACGTCCTGCTCCGCCCTGGTCACGCCCACGTCCTGCTCCGCCCTGGCCACGCCCACGTACTGCTCCGCCGTGGTCACGCCCACAGCCTGCTCCACCCTGGACGCCCGAGGGTCCAACAGCTCCGCCCTGGACACCCGAGGGTTCGTCTGCTCTGCCCTGGCCACGTCATGCTCCGCCCTGGCCACGCCCAGGTCCTGCTCCGCCCTGGAGGCTTCCTGCTCCAGATTGGCCTCCCCCTCGTCAGCCTCCAGGGTGCCCACCCCCCCACCCCATTGATGTTCTGCGGCGCGAGGTCGCGCCTTGTTGAAGGGGGGCGTTCTGTCACAGTCTTCGTCTGCACCTGTCTGTCTTAGTCTTCACTACACTACCCAGAATCCCTCTTGTTTCCACACCTGAACTCACTCCCTCAATCATCCACCTGTTCAGCGTTATCATCATCTGTGTCACCTGTCCTCACCTTGTTATGTTTGATTTGTGCTTGTATTTAGTTCCCTCAGTTCATTCAGTCTGGGTCGGTTGTTAGTCTTTCATAGTTGTTAGTGTGAGTTTTGTCTGCCCGTTTGCCTGCCTGTACCTGTTTTGAGTTTGTTATGAGTAAATCTTTGCATTGGAGCCTTCTTGCCTTGAGTCCTCTTTCAACCCGCACGACACCGTGACAGAAAGAACATAAAACTTTTGGCATTAGTACATAATCCATGTCTCCCGGCTTAGCTTTGTGCCACAATTTTGCATTGTTTTATCTTCATCAATAACATGACAGGGCATATTCCCAATGTCTTGCTGTGCAAATGCTCTCTAGTCAGAAGTTTTAAGCCTTAAATAATCCTTTTATTTATTATATATTTTTTTTCTGTTTATTTAGAAAGGTTAAAGGCTTACATAAATTGTTTAATATACTGTATAAAAAAGCACATTTATTTTGATTCACGTAAAGAAATAAAACCATAGACAATACCAAATTTAGGTGGTTGGAGGTGAACACTGTATGTTCAATTGTACGTTTTACAATCAAAATACTTTGTAACTTCATTTTTTAACAGTATATCTATTTTATAATTTTTTTTAGGGATGCACAACACTACTGATGTGTGACTTTAGTGTCTTTTTGGGCCACTACATGTGCATGACACTTTTATTATTCAACTGACAGCAGTGCTTTAATGAATCACACTGCTGGACTGCTACTCTTTATGTGTTATAGTGGTTATGTATGGTCATATGACATCAGAAAGATGAAGAAAATTATGCAAATCTTCTGCACCTGTCAGGCAAAATAATGATCCATGACCTGGTATGGAGGGAAGCATCCTTTTGTTCTGAGGCATCTCACACAATTGAAAGTCTGTGGGCGGATTTGAGATTCCCAGTCTCGCTCTCCAGACCTGTAAGCATTTTATGGGCAATCGACATTCTAGTCTGGATGACCTTTCGGCAGATTCAGACATACTTGTGAATGACAAGCACATTGATCCTGTAGCAAAGCACTTTGTTTCCCATTAGGAGGAAACAAGAACCTGCGCAGGTGATTATGAAAGAATACATTCCCATTACAACAGAGATGGATCAAACTA
The DNA here is from genome assembly GCA_026230005.1 of Gila orcuttii. Classification (NCBI taxonomy): domain Eukaryota; kingdom Metazoa; phylum Chordata; class Actinopteri; order Cypriniformes; family Leuciscidae; genus Gila; species Gila orcuttii. Next base: position 15,844,811 of record JAPDVR010000002.1, on the reverse strand, counting down.
CTGCAACAGGAACTCACGTGTACTTTTGTTTCCGACTCACTCGGGTGGATATACACACATTTATAATTAATTTAATACATCATATCACTGTCATTAAGTGGGTTAGCTCACCCAAAAATTGTGTCATTAATTACTCACCCTCATGTCGTTCCAAACCTTTAAGAATTTCGTTCATCTTCAGAACACAAAATGAAGATCTTTTAATAAAATCGGTAGAACACTATCGCTTTATACCCTGAACAGATTTAATTTAGGCTTTTATTCACATTAACATTCATCAACTCACACACATCAGTTGTGGTAAACGGAAGCCCAAGTATGATTTCTTGATGTGCGAGAACCAATGAGATTCATGCTAGTGTTACGTGGCACGTTTAAGCTTCTGCAAGAACCAATGAGATTCATTCTAGTGTTACGCGGGACGTTTGAGCTTCTGCAAGAACCAATGAGGTTCATTCTCGTGTTATGTGGGATGTTTGAGCTTCTGCAAGAACCAATGAGGTTCATTCTCGTGTTATGCAGCACGTTTGAGCTTCCACAAGAACCAATGAGGTTCAGTGAGATGAACGAAAGTATTACGGGTTTGGAATGACATGAGTGTACGTATGAGTATGAGTTAAGTATGAGTAATTAAGACAGACTTTTAATTTTGGGGTAAACAAACTTTAATTGGTTACCACAAAACGCTGTATCTAAGGCTCTTTCCCTGTAATGACGTATATGGCACAAAGTTTGGTCAGAGGAAATATATGCCCTCTTGGTATAGCAAAAGCAAATACTCACCTTAGTCCTTTCTCTTCCTCTCGCTCTGCCTTTCTCTATGTCTGTCTACTTGTCTTTTGCTGTATCTCTCTCTGTCTCTGCTAGACAGTGCTACTTGTATTTATGAGTAGAATGGTTTCACAAATCAAACTAGTGAGAAATGATTAGCTTTGCATATTCGGTGCCAGTCAGCACTGTGCTGTCTGCTAATACTGTTTGAGGCACCCGTAAATTCAATATTACCCCGCTCTCAACAGAACCATGTCTTCAATTTGCTGAATGTGTGCGATCACCAAATTCAAAGAGTGCACAAAAACAAAGACAAACATTCACTGTGAATGCTGCATTTGATTTAGGAGAGTACATTCCAACATTCTTACATCACAGTAAAAATCTGGGATTCAAAATCTAATTTAAACATGGAGATAAGTTAATTTATATTTATTAAGATTTTAAACATTTTATAATTTAATAGTAATTGCTGCTATTTTTGTTTATTTTAATATTATTTCTTTGTTTTTTTTATGATGAACCTTTAATAATGATAAAAAAAATATGTTCTGGTCCCCATTGACTTCCATAGTATGAAAAACAAAAACACTATGGAAGTCCATGGAGACCAGAAACTATTCGGTTACCACATTCTTTAAAATATCTTCTTCTGTGTTCAACAGAGGAAAGAAACTCATACAGGTTTAGAACAACTGAGGGCGAGTAAATGATGACAGTTCTAATTTTTGGGTGAACTATCCCTTTAACACGCCTACTATTCCAGATATTTCCTAAACCACTGCAAAGAGCTGAAAGCTAGTAGTTTCCCCATCCTATAGACTTCTCAAAAAGCAGGGCCTCCATTAGTGCGAAGCGGAGGACCTCTTTTATGGTACTCTGCAATCATTTTTTCACTTCTTTACAGGTCTATGTCTATTTAGGCAGCCAGCTATTCCTACACAAGCCTTAAAAATAAACTTCTACTCTGATTCTTGAGAGCCACTCTCCGGGAAATCTGAGCTCCGATGATTGTAAAAATGTCTCCTTTTCTGGAAACTACAGGTAGTAATTGAATTCATTCTCTGGTGTGACCAATGGCTTATAAGTGCTTCCCAGTTACTAGTCCCTCCTTTACCGACTTGCTGAAATGAATGAACCTCAAGGTCTGACAAACATGCAGAAAGTATTGAGGAATTACAATGTCTATAGACTAATTATCAAACTCTTTTAATAAACATGAAATGTATTTTCTAACAAACATGATGAATAACTGTCAGGATGGGTCTGCTAATTGATATACTGTTGTTGTTGGTTTTTTTGGGGGGTTTTTTTTGGGGGGGGGGGTGTTATTGGTTCTTATCCATTCTTGCTTATTCATTGAGTGTTAAGCATGCAGGTTGAGTCCATATGCTTGTGCTAATGAGGTCAGAAAAGTCTTTAGAGTAGCACAGCTGCCACTTAATTAGTCTTTGTGTTTGTGTGTGAAAATGACCCCGTGTTAATAAGCCCATTTGCACTCTCTGCCTCTGATTCTTCATTTTCTTGCTCTTTCAGTTGTTCTTCATGTCCAGTTGACTTATTGATATCAAATCAGGTTTTGTAGATCTTAAAACTGCCGATTTCAAATTGAAATTGACCCTATTTGCTTTTTAAACACATGTTGCTGAATTTGCGTTTCACTAAGAGATCAGTCGCATTCTAAAGTAAAATGGCTTTGAAAGGTTTTGTCTCTGGATATCCGTCCACTACCACCTCGTCTGAATCTTTTGCTCCTTTGTATGTTGATAGTTATTGCTTTCTTAGACTAGTTGATACTGGCTTTTGAGGTTTTAAATTACAATCTTGGTCTTAGAGTGTTATGACTTCCCTCCACGACTCTGTTCTCCCTTAAGTCCGCCTCTAGTTTTTTTTTTTTATTATTTAATATTGATAAAATAGAAATATGAAAAACCCATTGGGCTGAGCATATGTTCCGTAAAATGCTGAGCATATGTCGCATTCATTTTGAGATCCCACTTCACCTTGACACCTTGAGGTAAGGTTGTTCATTCAAACTTGTAGCCTTGGGCAAAAAAAAAATAATGCTGTTTTAAGTCCAGAATAAGTCGTGTTTTTTTATTTCTTACAGTGTTTTTCTAAAGGACAGCGGAGAACAGGTTCTGATAAACAATGTAATTATACCTAAATGCATACCTGATGGTATAAATTAATTTGTGATTGTAGTCAGATTATGTTCAACATATACAGAGACTTTTTCTGGAATAAAAAAGAATATTATATAATACAGCATGATATTGTTTTGGTTTATAATTAATACAGTTTAATCGGGCATGTGAGACCTTGCTTAATTTTTTTTTTTTTTACTTTAAAGTTTTCTAAACTTTTGCTTATTTGATGGATCTGACTAAATTTGTCAAGCTTCATGTGGTGTACTAATTATTAGGCCTGTTTGACTATTGAACTAGACTATATAGTAGACTGTATGAGTAACTTGCACAAAAACTTTCTATATAGAACATAAGCACCTGGTTTCACAGACAAGGCTTTAGTCTAGTCCCAGACAAATGCATGTTTGAGCTGTCTTAACTGAAAGGAGCTTGCACTGAGTTATCTTAAAATATGTCAGTGCCATTGTTTTGTCTCAAGATGCACACCAGTGATGTTTTTTTCTAAGGCACGATTATAAAAATGTCGTTATTGAACATTTAAAAGCCGAATCCTAGCTTATTCTAAGCCTTTTCTGTGACAAGGTGATTTCTGGATTGTAATCCATATAAACTGCATTTAATTAAATGTAAATATATGTATCGGCTGGGCTAACCTACTTTATTTACTTGCATAAATGTGTATACACTACATATATTTTAATAAGTTATAAAATGGCTTGATATGTAATTAACATGAAGACCACAAACCACAAAGTACAGCCTTTAAATGCTTATATTTTCTTTATTCGGTACGATTTACTGAATAGAAAGTTTTTGTGCATGTTACTCATGCAATGGGGGATTAGTTTGCGTATGTTACTTCATAAAAGCCTGTTGTGCAAAATATTGTGTTGATAAATATTTAATAGTGTGTTTTCACCATATTTCACACCTACTGTGCTGCTTAACTTTGGGTAGTGTGAAACCTTTACCTGCTACATAGTTATTGTGTTATTTTGGTGAATATATAACACAATACTCTAAACTTAATGCAGGGCCTATAGCATTTTTTTCACCTATATATGTTAGTGCTCTTGTTTCCATGGCATTGCAGGAGATAGATTGACATTTGTCTTCTGTAAAGATTGTTTAATTTTCTGTTCTTATTAAAGTTTAAGCTTAAACACTGGAATGTAGAGTATGTTTTGCATATAGGCTAGTTTTTCTCAGACTTTCACTAGTGACATATGAATATATGTGTTCAGGGCAGCAGGGTTTTTAGCTGACGTATGGCTTTTTGGTCAGTTGAGACTGAGTCTGTACATTGACCGAGTCCAGTGATCTACACAGTCTCATTTTAAAAAGATCTATATTTTATTATGAAACCAGTGGGCTTCTCACCATTTGTCAATACCCATTAGCATGCCATTCTTCCATCCAAATAACAGAAAGCAAACATGTCATAAATATATCAAACTATCATTTATTTAAATTAAATTATAATTTAAACTATCTACATAAACTATCAGATCCACTTTATTTGAACACATCCTGGCTCTCTGTAGTACCTTGTGCACAAGTATGAGCTTCATATTGCATTTCTGTTTGGTCTGAGAGCTGTTTTAGCCATATAAGGATTAAAACTTGATTACACAGACAGCTGACAATGCAGTTTGAGGATTGAATAACGGTCAACCCTTAAACAGCTCAATATGAGAAGAAAAAGAGCAGATTTATGGTTATTGTTTTAGTATTTTAAATGTACTTGCTGAATATGGAATCCAAAGTCCTTTTGATGTGGTGAGCTGTAATAAAATGTAGACATATGACCATTAGAGTAAGGACACTGATGCGTGTTGTAACACTGGGTAATTTCATCAGTTTAACCAATTAGAAATGAGCAAAAGGGGTCAAATCACCATCAAACATGACCACATCCTCCTGAAGGGAAACTTTAGTTTACATCATATATGTTCTAAAAAATAATTAGATATCATGGACACATAATTATTTTTGTTTTCAGTATTTGTTAACAAGTAGGCCTACAATTGGTTACCATAGTAAAGGCATGTACAAAATGTAACCTGATGATTTCCATTAGTGTTTCAACCCCGCCCGATAATGGAGATAGTTACAGCAACAGCATTCTCTGTACTTAAGATTAATTTAGACATTTTATGGAAAGTTGTAGATTCTGAAATACTTTAATTTGTAGTAGATAAAAATGAAAAGGGTGCGATTTTTAGAGACAAAAACCTCACAGACAGGGTTAAAATAATTGAAACAATGTGTCAAATTGATTGTCAAATTGAGCAATAGTTGTAATAAATCTTTAAACCATATTCTTGATGTTAAACTTTCAGAACAAGTGTGGATAGAGCTTTTCTTTTATATACGTGTTTGCTTCTTCCCCTTCTGCTGTATTCTCTAAATTTTTATATATTTTCCCACCTTATAGTTCAAGTCATGTAACCACATTACTTTGACAACAATTGTATTGACGTTTCTCAGTGTAGCGCACAGTAAAGTGATTTAAAAAGTAGTCTTGTAAGCAAGTTTTATCCCTTGTCCTCACAGGCTGGAAAAGTCACAAAGCATGCTGGAAAAGTTTGCAAAATGGCTGAATCAGGGAAAATCGTAGAACATTGGACCATACCAATAACCATGCTTTACGAGAGAAAATAAATAAATAAGGCTGGGAGACACATTACCTTGCATGTCGTAATGGCGTGCCACAAGGATTCGTGCACGGTCCTCTAAAAAGGCCATGCACAAGTGGGTAAGTTCTTACTTTTGACTAATACTATGAAGGAAGGCTATTTCGAAGAATCATGAAGAGATGAGAATGCGATTCGGCCATAGCTGATTTGTTTTTCCAATTTCACATTATAACCCACACTGCATTGCTTCCAATGGTACATTTGCTACATACATTGCATGGAATTCTCGCCTTTCTCATTATGCTAAATACCAAACAAAGACAGAAACAACCTCTTTGGAGCCATTAGGTCGAGCATGATTGGTGGCTTTCCATTTCCTGTGCCTTCAACCAGAGATAGCAAGTATTCCATAATTCAGCTCCATCCTTCACACTTCCTTGTGCTTTATTGCATCTCATGAGTGACACACAGCGGGTTATTATTCACTGTGTCTTCTCCCGAGTGTACTACACCTCTGCAGTGTCACTTGAAGCCTTGGAAGTGTATATGGCCATAGGCCAGGTAATACTCCATGGTTTCCTGAAAAGTAATCACTGGTGGCCCTGTGGGCATTTTAGTGTGAGGGCACTGCATCCACACCAGATGTGCTCTGGGAACTGCTGTCCACCTTCTTTACATCTGGGACTAGTCTAAACGCGTGGTGTCTGCCAATTAGTGCAAATATATGTCACACTGTAATGTCACACTGCTAACTAATTATAGCTCAACTGAGATGTAATAATATCACAGGGTGTAAATGGTTTACAGAATGTTTTAAAGGGACAGGACTTGGTTTTGGCACTAAAAGGTTAATCATGGTTGAAAATAACATACCATCTACACTAAACCCAAGCCTAAACATAATTGCTAGTGTTAACAGAAGCAAATGTGAGATAAAAACGCATTTGCTGAAGAAACAATGCCATTGTATCTTGCTTCAACAAGTCTTTGAGCTGTTTTAATGTGACTTTTTTTATTGTGGCTTTATTGTTTCACAGGACTTGTACCCTTTCATGGAAAGTCTGTTCACTCGGCAGAACAGACCAAGACCAATCTATTTGAATGGAGGAATCCTGAAATCTCAAAAATATATTTCAAATCAGGAACAAAATCTGACATGAATTGTCTCATAAATGTAGCTTTTTATTAAGCATTAAAAAAAAGCGTATTTTTTTGGCTAGACTTGCCAATGCGCATGTGCAGCCCTAAGCACGAGTCTCAAGGCCCGGGTATACTTCATTTTCTGCATTCTGCTCCATCTCATGCACAGTTGCACGAGCCTATCAAAATATACTCCATTGGTCATGAGCGCGGAAAGACGTGTGTGCGTTTTCTAGTGGATTTTGTTTTTGAGTGCTCAAGTCACTCGTACATGCGCTGTTGTACGGACACCGTCCGCGCGCTCACAAAAATTGGGCTGCATGCAGACGGGGTGTGCGGATAACAGCGGACCCTCCTGATGACGAAAATAGACCTTTCCCAAATTGCACACTTCATATGCATTTTTGGTGTGGTGGACTTACAATGGCTGCCGCGTGAAGTCCATGAAGACTGTAGGGTGTCCCATTTGTCAATTTAGGTTTCAGAAGGGGTCTCCCACGTTTGCGATCGATATGCGCCCTCGATGTGCACTTTTGCTGAGCCCAAACTGATGCGAGCCCTGCAGCAGACTTCTTCTCGACAGTCAAAGCGGCGTTACATCACGAAAGTGCAGAGTCGTAGGAAGACCGCGAGTGCTTAGGGTGCCATTTGGCACAGGGCCAATTGCAGACCTGGATGGCCGAAGAATACTTTGGAATTCAGGTTTCAATGGGAACTGGAGCTTCTAATGGCAGATGATGCAATGACTCTTGACCAATCAGCAATTGATCTCTCTTTTATTTAGAAGGCGGGACGTATTCCACCATATTGCACATTGCGGTTTCTCTCATTCATAAATGATAGCAGTGCAGTCTTTGTATATCTATAGTCTTTCTTTGAAATCCTAGTGCAGCGTTGTACCGGATGAGCTACCAAGCAAGTTTACTACATCAGAAAAGCCATACATACACATACAACTGGTTATTTGATGCAAACATCAAAATGTATTAGTTTATATAAACATCGTATAAATTTTAAATTATTGCTGATTACTTACAAAGCACTAAATGGTTTAGCTCCCCAGTACTTGAGCAAGCTCTTAACGCATTATACTCGTTCATGTCTATTGCGGTCTCAAAATTCTGGCCAGTTGATAATACCTAGAATATCAAAATCGACTGCATGCGGTAGATCCTTTTCCTTTTTAGCACCAAAACTTTGGAACAATCTTCCTAACATTGTCCGGGAAGCAGGCACAGTCTGTCAGTTCAAATCTAGACTAAAAACACATCTCTTTGGCTTAGCATACACATAACACATTATAGACTTCTATAATTCAATTTTATGCTGCATAGTTTAGATCAGCCGGAACCGGGAACACTTCCCATAAATCCGGATGTACTTTGTACATCATAAGAAGGATGGCGTCTACGCTAATATTAGTCTCTCTGTTTATCCCGAGGTCTACCACAAACTGCCGGATCCAGGCCATATCCAGATCTGATGAAGGACCTGCGCCTGGACACGACGACAACACATCCCTGAAGTGCCAGCCTCATCAACCCTGTGAAGGCCTCATGGACACCTCAACAAACTCATCTCCATTTCGGCGTGATGACTATGACCCCCAACCAGATGAACTGGATAAATATTGTGAAAGTTCTGATCTCATCTGACTTCTGACCTGATTATGCCTAAATCATAATCATACACTGTTCATTCATTGGCCAAAGGAGGACTGGCTGACTGACTGAGCCAGGGTTCTCCCAAGGGTTTTTTCTCCATTCTGTCACCTGATGGAGTTTTGGTTCCTTGCCACTGTTGCCTTTTCGCCTGTCTTCGCCTTTGTCGCCATTGGCTTTCGGCTTGCTTAGTTGGGGACATTTCATTTTGTATTTAACAATACTATTACAACATTATTTTTCTGTTATCTCTGTAAAGCTGCTTTGAAACAATCTCTATTGTAAAAAGTGCTATATAAATAAAGGTGACTTGACTTGACTTGACTTATAAATCATGTACTACGGTAAAATTGTTTTTTGAGGTCCGAAACATAGTATTGTGCAAGTTGATGCATGAGAACAAACCAGGTGACTACAATTTATTTCTATTGAGTCAGCAGAAAGTTATGGGATATAGGGAGAAAATAATTGCTTAAACAGAGCATTTGTAGACCATAATTACTCAGTCAGCACTATAATGAATATGTCATTTAATGATCTGCTGCTGTATGGACGACTTCTGTCAGAATGCAAGATGAGCCAAATCCTCTGAAGGGCTTTGGGTCAGATTCAAAGCTGGTGCTCACTGAATGAAAAGTTCCATAAATCTAAATGATGAACAGATACAATACCTCTGAGAGAGACATTATATTAGCCCCAGGAGATAAATAGCATTGTGGTGTTGTTTTTTTCCTTTATCATAGTAGGTTAAAAGAGTATTAATCATGTCACATTGTTGTGATTTCCATCCGTTTTACCAGGTATCTACTGTGAAGACTCCCCTGACCCGCATCAAATGTGAGAGAGGACCAATAAAACAGCAGTAGAATTCAGTGTCAGTCACTTGGCGACAATAGGAGCAGCACAGCTGTGGCCTGTGACTCCAAAGATTTCCTCTCCAAAAAGATGATATTGCCACATGTACGACGGGGCCATAATGAGGGCATTCTCATATTGCTCTGTCAAAAGCAGACCAGCACACTTGTAAAAATTTGTCATAACACCTCTGGTGGCTGGAGATTCAACAATACAAAGTTACCAGACTGGAAGGTGCAAGAATGTAATTCTCAGTTTCTTGGAGGAAGAACCTTGAATCTTTTTTTTCTTTTCTTTTTTTTTTTTAGACCTGTATCTTTAGTTTAAAAGAATAGTTTATTTATGTATTATACTTACATAAAAAAAAATACAGTTAAACTGTGAAGTGCCCAGGTTATCATTTGAACTATTATTTTATTATTCATTTTTAAAGCTACTGGACAAACCTAAATTATTTCCCTAGAAATCAACAATTTACACGAATCTTTGAACGTTACCCCAAATTTTTTTTTTATGTAACTTTGTTTGTACACTCGAAACTTGTGCAACTTTTGCTTTTGTTTAGTTTCTAAACCCGTAAGGGTAACATTCAAACTTTTATACAGATTTATAACTAGAAGTGCATGTTTATTTTGTCCTGTATATTCTGGGCCTGACGTAAAGAAAAAAAAAATTAGTAGTCATGGCTTATATAGCATTTTGTCAGTTTTTGACAACCTCTATTTTCTGAATCATTTGGCCGTCAAACCTGAGCGACTCCCTTACACAAGACACAATTAAAGTTCGAAATTACTTGGCGAAAATGTTGAAACCATGCTCGGAGAAGAAAAAAGCGGTTATTTTCCCATTATGCTTGCTGTGGCGTTCCATCAACTGGGTTTGGATTGCATCCTAAACTGCCCCTAAAACAGCTGCATAAGAAACTGCACAATTATGGAAGCCATCTGGAATAATAACGCTGGAGAATGAATATGATTAACGGTAAAATAAACAGATGGCAAAGTGTTAGATTGCTGTTCGACAAGCACATAATGAGAGGCAACCTTAAGCCCAATTATACAAGCAGGATTCGGCTAGAGAAGACGGGCTAGGGAATGGAGGGCTGCTAATTGAAGTCATCACTGCAGGGCGATTGTAAGACTAGATTCACTAAACAACAACGATCATCTGTCAGCCCCTTGAGAGGGAACAAAATAACTGTATGCTTAGCGTTATTGCTGTAGATCTAATGTTTAAAGGTTTCTTGACAAGACGTCAAAGTGTACAACGGCTTATGAGTATCATATAGTAATGAGCTGTCAGGATCGCGAGCCGTCATGGGATAAGATTAAAAACATTTGTCCTTTGAGATGGACAATTGGTCTCAACAATAGCGGACGGTGTTGACTATTCCTTTGCCATGAGACTTTGCACACTATCTATCATGAGATCAATGTGCGATCACACCTTTGTGGTTTTATCCCTTTTTTGCCATGTTCAGATTAATGCAAGACATTCCAAAATCCTTAGAGAAAGATGCACAAAGACGATCTGTAAGGTATTGGATCAGTTGGTAATTGACTTGTGGGGGATGGCAATGGTGGGCGGTGGATGAATGAATTTTGTCTCTGTTCTGAGACCAAAGTGTATGTAGCCTTTTCTTCCTGAGATACAATCTCAATTTCAACAACAACTGAAATTGTATCCTAGCCTTTCCATAAAACCCCAGACCTCATGTTCATCTCGCATCTGAACAAACTTTTTTTTTCCTTGTTTGAGGCACAATCTTGTGTCAGCCTGCCCTTGCAAACACGTGAAGCTGGTGAACAAAGTGTCAGACGTTAATTTTAACGTTAGTTTTTTTCTCAATATTGAAAGCTTAAAAGTCAGGGACTGGTGTACTCAATGGACCAGCAAGACTTGACTGGTAAAATTCATCAAACAAGATATTCTTGCTAGTTAAAAGGATCATTTATTATCATGTTGTTCCAAACTTGCCTGACTGACTTTCTTCTGTTGAATGTAAAATAAGAGTTTTTTTGTTTTGTTTTTAATTTTGTTTTGTTTGCCAGACATTGAAAGTCAGTGGGATCCAGTGTTTTTGTTGTTGGACCCCATTGACTTTAATTGTACAGGCAAAAACAGTCTTCAAAATGTCATCTTTTTGTGTTCAGGGTAATAGAGTCAATCATACAGGTTTGAAACAACATGAACCGAATTTTCATTTTTAGATTAACTATACGTTTAAACTTGAGAAGATGTGTGGTGGTGACACCAGCATCTGAAATACAACAAATGCTGGTGTTTGCAGCAGGAGTGGCAAATTAATATTTATGGGGAAAAGGAATTGCAATACTTTAGAAAGTGTGAAATCAGTGGGCAGATGGGTAAGAAAACAAGAAACCATCTTTTTATAGTGCTTGTTTCTCTCTTTTTCTCTCTACGTGCAATTTATTATTTTGACTCCTACACTATTGCCACAAGCTGTCATTAACTGATGCATGGCTAATACGTTGTTCCTAGCAATTCATCAAAGTGCTTAAGGATTCACCATAGCAATGTAGGAAAGTGTTCTTGTATACCTCTTCTCATTTGCAGATCTAGCGACGTGCTTGCATAAATCTTCCTGAGTGAACGCTGGTGATAGCCAGATAGGCACAGGCTTTAAAGGCTCAGATTCAGGTATTGTTTATGAAAATGTAGAAGTGCACTAGTGAGCCGATGTCCGCCTTCATGTCGTCATTTAGATCGTATCATAGAAATGGTTGAAGCAGAGATGGAAGTTGACTGCAGGTTCAACCTAAAGAACTTGTAGTGTAAATCAAGAGGTTTTTAACCACCAGGACATGGACTCTACATGACCACTGAAGGTGTCCTGTGGTATCTGGCACAAAGACTTTAGCAGCAGATCCTTCAAGTCCTGTAGGTTGCGAGGTGGATCGAACTTGCTGGTCCAGCACTGGACTGAGATCTATTCAACTATTCTAATCAACTAGAGCTGGGCTATTCTTGGTTGAACTAGACCTCAGAGTGTTAGAGAATAAATCTTCAGGGACGAATTGCATAATTGAGGTGTTTTATGAGAGCATTTTGGCCCATCATTGTCAATTCATAAATACATCTGTGCACTGTCATCTCAACAACAGGCCTGTGCTTTGTTTACTTTTTTAATCTGATTGTCGGAAATTAAATTGTCTATTCTTTCCATGCTGTTTATTACTGAGACTTGATATGAATGATTAATCTGTGCTGCATTTCTTACATCCTCAGATGACTGAAATGATCTTTCATCCATCACCTGATTAAAAGAGAACTGTTTCATCATCCATGTTTTTACACGAATGGCATTTATAATTATTAGCACTGAACACAAACCGGAATGTGGTAATTAAGACATGAAATCACAGTAGAATCTTTGTCTGCAGGCTTATAATTGGAGGCAAATCTCTCGGATTAGTCTCATTTCAAATGATCAGTGACACCCAACTGGGATAAACACTATATGCATAGTAAAAACCTAGACATGGGTGAAGAAAAAGAGAGAACAGGGAGAGTCCCCTACTTCTATTTAATAAATTATTAATCACTGCATGAACCAGCATGTCAAAGATGAAAAACCATCAGCAGTGCTCAACCGATTAATAAAATGGTGGTTTTGTATATAAATGCAATTGGAATTTTTATGGAGCAATGGGTGGAAATTTAAAACAGATTATTTTTTAGCATCACTTTGTGAAGTTACTGGAATGTGAAATAGTAATCACATTGACTAGAGAAGTTTAGAAAGAATTGAATTTATACTATAACACTAAATATAAATGGGTCAATGATATGAATCCCTGTTTTTAGTTATTGGAAAAGAAACGTCTCGGTTACGTATGTAACCCTCGTTCCCTGAGTAGGGAACGGAGACGTTACGTCGGATGACGGAGAATGGGGGTTTCGCCTAGAAAGCCTATCGACTTAGAGTATTACAAAACGAGCCTATGGCAATGAAATGCCATGGGTCTGCGGAATTTGCATAGCGTATCTCCGCTACAAAAGGAGAGACGCCGGCAAAGGCAGATCATGTCTTCGCTGAGGAGTCGAGACTGAACTCAGGCGTCTACCCAGCGGTACAGCGGAAGTGGCAGGGAGACGTAACGTCTCCGTTCCCTACTCAGGGAACGAGGGTTACATACGTAACCGAGACGTTCCCTTTCGTAGTCACTCCGAGTTACGTCGGATGACGGAGAATGGGGGTCCCCGTGTAATCACGCCACCTTCACAGCTGTCTTCCAGTGCCCTGCGAAAGTCTGAACCCCCTGTCGTGATACTGGCACGGACGAAGGAGTCCTACTAAACACAGGAATACCAAGGTACACTGGGGAGCATATCTCAGAGGAAATATGCCGCAGCACGCCTACCCGTAGGGAGGACTTAAGAATACACATATGGCCGGAGGGGCTTCATATGGAGAAACACTGGAGTGACCAGCCCGTGGGGTGGCAACTTTCAACTCCAGGGGTGGCAAGGTGGCTTGCCGAGGGAAAGACACATGCTCAAGGAGGCTTACAGTGGACATACACATGTGGGGGTTACTCAGAGGAGGAACCATGCACACGGAGGCACCTAGCCGACGCACAGGCAATAGACACTGGCGCCAGCGTCAACAGTGCTGGAGGAACTCAGGGCTTCAGAGAGGAAGGCTCACCTGAGGAAAAATCGCACGTATCCAGTCCGTGGAGTGGAATGGCGAGCAAGCGAAGACACCTGAAAGGGTCCGGTACTAGCTGGTTGAAGCGAGTACATGAGAGGACACTGGCCCCACTAGGAGATTATAGAATCTGGCGAATGTGTTCGGTGTCGCCCAGCCTGCAGCTCTACAGATGTCTGCCAGCGAGGCGCCATGCGCTTGAGCCCAAGAGGAAGCCACACTCCGGGTGGAGTGGGCTGTCACACCAAGGGGGCACGGTCGGCCTTGCTGTTGGTAAGCCAAAGCAATGGCGTCCACTATCCAGTGAGACAACCTCTGCTTTGAGAGAGCCTTTCCCTTCAGTCTCCCACCATAACAGACAAAGAGCTGGTCTGAGGTCCTGAACACTGCGTCCTGTCTACGTAGGCACGGAGAGCGCGTACTGGACAGAGCAATGCCAAGGCTGGGTCTGCCTCCTCCGGGGGCAGCGCTTGCAGGTTCACCACCTGGTCCCGGAAGGGAGTGGTGGGAACCTTGGGCACATATCCAGGCCGGGGTCTCAGGATCACGTGAGAGTAAGCCGGCCCGAATTCCAGGCACGCCTCGTCAACGGAGAATGCGTGCAGGTCCCCTACCCTCTTAATGGAGGCCAATGCAACCAGGAGCGCTGTCTTCATTGACAGGAACTTAAGCTCCACTGATTGCAGAGGCTCAAAGGGAGCCCTCTGCAGGGCATTTAACACCACTGAGAGGTCCCAAGAGGGAACGAGAGGAGGGCGAGGAGGATTCAGTCTCCTCGCTCCTCTCAGGAACCTGACGATCAGGTCGTGCTTCCCCAGAGACTTACCATCAACTGCTTCGTGATATGCGGCGATAGCGGCCACATACACCTTCAGGGTGGAGGGAGACAGCCTTCGCTCCAACCCATCTTGCAGGAAGGAAAGCACGACAATGATCGAGCATCTCCTGGGGTCTTCTCGGCGAGAAGAGCACCAGTTGACGAAGAGGTTCCACTTCAACGCATAGACATGTCTCGTGGACGATGCTCTAGCGGAAGTGATGGTAGCCGCCACCGCTGGTGGCAGGGTACTCAAACCTGCCTCGTCCCGTCCAGGAGCCACACGCTCCAAAGATCGGGTCGAGGGTGCCAGAGGGTGCCCCGTCTCTGAGAAAGGAGATCCTTCCTCAGAGGAATTGGCCAAGGAGGTGCTATCGCGAGGAGTATCAGTTCGGAGAACCAGGTCTGGGTGGGCCAGTACGGCGCAACCAGAATGACCTGCTCCTCGTCCTCCTTGATCTTGCTCAGGGTCCGTGCGAGAAGGCTCACTGGGGGAAACGCATATTTGCGTAGGCCCCACGGCCAGCTGTGTGCGCCAGTGCATCCGTGCCGAGCGTACCCTCGGACAGGGAGTAATACAGGGCACAATGGGACGAGTCGTGGGAGGCAAACAGGTCTATCTGTGCGTCCCCGAACTGGTCCCAATCAGCTGGACCGACTGGGGATGGAGTCGCCATTCGCTGGAGATGGCCCGAAACCGTGACAGCTCGTCGGCTGCAAAGTTCCGATCTCCCGGAATGTAGATAGCACGAAGGACCTCAGGTGCTTCTGACTCCATAAGAGGAGGTGCCGTGCGAGTTGCGACATACTGCGGGAGCGTAGACCACCCTGACGGTTGATGTACGCTACAGTCGCGGTATTGTCTGAACGGACTAGTACGTGTTGACCCTCAAGCAACGTGCGAAAACGGTGCAGGGCAAGGCGTACTGCCAGCAACTCGAGGCAATTGACATGCAGACAGCGCTGGGGTCCTGTCCAGGAGCCCGCGGCTGCATGTCCATTGCACATGGCGCCCCAGCCCGTGGAAGAGGCATCTGTGGAGACAACAACATGCCTGGAAAGTAGTTCTAGGGGAACTCCGGCCCGTAGAAAACTGAGGTTCCTCCACGGGGTGAAGGTCTGACGGCAGGTCGGAGTCACTGGGACTGCCATATGCCCCAGGAGCCTCTGAAACAATTTCAGTGGGACCGCACTCTTGCCATCGAACTGTCGAAGACAAGCCAGCAGTGAGTGTACTCCCCTGAAGCGGGGAGGAGACCGTGCGAACTGAATCGCATAGCCGTGCCTGATAGTTCGGGCGACCCAGCGGGACAGGCTGGGGAGCTCTAACCAAGCTGCCAGAAACTGAACCAGCGGGGTCATGCGAACCACAGGCGTCCCCCCGGAGGGGCAGCGAAGCGGAGTGACCGGCCCAGGCGTGGGTGGCATAGCGGCCCAGGCCGGGGGCGCGGTCGAGCTCCGCGTCCTGACAGAGGAGACCAGGGAAGGACCAGCGTTCCACGTGGTCTGCTCTGCCAGGGGTCTGGCGACAGAGGGGGACGAGAGTGGTGAGGTCCGAAGACGGCACACACTGACATCCGCACCCTCTGGTACAGAGGGGGACGGGAGTGGCGAGGCCCAGGGGCGGCGCACACTGCGGTCCGAGAACTCTGTGATAGAGAGGGATGAGAGCGGCGAGGCCCGGGGGGCGTCGCGCACTGTCATCCGGCTCTGTGTGCTCAGTGATGGGAGTATCGGTTCTTTCTACGGAGAACAAAAGATTCTCCCCCGGCCCTCCCCCGGGAAAAGGAGTGGTCCTGCTACCCACTCCTGGAAAGAACTGAGTCCCATCTCTGAGGAGCCCGTCTCAAGAGCGCCGCTTAACCCCGGCATGTAGTGGGGGGGCGGGGCTGGAGAGGGCTGTGGCGTCCGCCTGTGGCTTCCAGAGCCAGCCCATTAACGGGCGGGGAGGGAGCCGCGGGAGGGCGCCTTCGGCGGTGGGCAGACCGAGGGATCTGAGCGGACGGCGGGGCCGTCGGGACAGAATCAACGTCAGTCTGCACATGGGCGGTTGAGAGCTGTTGGGCAAAGTCCTCAACCGCACCGCCGAAGAGGCTGACCTGAGATATGGGAATGTCGGACAGACGGGGCCGCGCGACATCCTGCACATCAGACAGGTTCAGCCACAGAATGGTGAGCATCACCTGACCCAGGGAGCGTACGGCCACTTTCGTCGCTCGGAGAGCGAGGTCAGTGGCGGCACGCAGCTCAGTGAAGAGCCCTGGGTCAGTCCCGCCCTCGTGCAGGACCATGAGCATCTGGGTCCGGTAGACCAGCAGAATGACCATGGCAGCAGGGAGGCAGCTGCCAGTGGCGCTATAGGATCTCGCCACAAGTGTAGATGAAAAACTACAGGCCACGGACGGGTGCTTAGGATTGCGCCGAGAAGAAGCACTCTGAGGACACATAGCATCGCAACAGAGCGTTCAGCCGGGGGAACCCCAGTGTACCCATGGCAGCGGCCCCATCGAGGGGAGGAAAGGCGGATGAGATCAGCGAGTGGTCCCGAGAAGACCAGGGGGTCTTCTAGGACTTCGAGATCTCATCATGCACGTCTGGGAGGGAAGGTATTGGGGTTTGCCGTGGACGAGTGTCGGCGGCCTCACCCAAAACCAATCGTCCCAGGAAAGCATGGCCGTCATCTCTGGATCGGACTCAGGCACAGCCGTATGCACACCAGAAGGTGGCAGCTGTGACGAGTGGTCATTTCCAGAGAAATGAACTAGGGAAGCTGCTACAAACATAGTATCATCCTCTGTAGCTTCAAATGAAACACACGGGCCACCAGAAGGTAGACCCGTGGGAATCACCTGTTCACTAGCGGGCACCGTCATTGAGGAGGGGGGGCTGGGGCGTGGACACGGAGTCGGCGCCTTGTTCCAGACCAACACCCTCAGGTCACCCTGGCCACCAGCCGAAGATCGGGGGTGGATTAGGGGACTCTCACTCTTGCGAGTTCACCGAGTCTCGACCTTAATGACGCGATGTTCATGTTCCCACAGAGAGAACATGAGTCATCCACGAGCGCTGCTCTAGTATGATCAAGCCCAAACATACTAGACAACGCTCGTGCCCATCAGAGTCCGATACCAAGCTGCCGCAACCATTCTTTTTTTTTTTTTTTTAATGCACGGGCGAGCCGTCTTTAAAAAGACGTGCCGCGTGCGAGCTGTTTTTGTGAGAGGAGAGAAAACTACGCGATGTTGAAGCGAGCAGGGAGAAACACACTCACTGGCAGATCACTGCACAGACCAGCAGGCAATGTGAATTCGCTGCAGATCGCCGTCACACCAACACCGGAGAGCGGCTCGTCTCGTAGAGCGAAGTCAGAAATAGCTGTGGAGTGAAGAGATACTCTTGGCTCCGAAGCGAAAACATGATCTGCCTTTGCCGGCGTCTCTCCTTTTGTACCCACGCGGTGGGGCGGAGATACGCTATGCAAATTCCGCAGACCCATGGCATTTCATTGCCATAGGCTCGTTTTGTAATACTCGAAGTCGATAGGCTTTCTAGGCGAAACCCCCATTCTCCGTCATCCGACGTAACTCGGAGTGACTACGAAAGGGAAATACAGTTCACTTGACTTGAACCATCCAGAGATTCTCATTTAATAATTCATTAATTTAAGGTACACCATGTAACTTTTTTTGTCAAAATTTAAAGTTTTCACAGTGTACACTTATGTCACTGGTAGTTCCTATAGTGCTGGTTTAGACCCTACTCTGAAGTAGTAGCTAAATTAGTTCCTCAAAAAGTGCGAACACGCCAAAAACCGGGTACTTCCACCAATAGTTCTAGGAACTATGAAAAGGTTCCTCTGGTGCGAAAGCCCCTATAGTGTACCTTTAAGAAAAATAATAAATAAAATAATTGTGGTTGAAGATGGAGGAAAAAGTATGGAAGAAACTTTTAAAATTGTATGTAAAAAAAAAAAACTCCATTAGTGTTAAAAAAAAAACAATAACAAAAAACTCCAACTTGAAGAATACAAATACATTAGAAAGAACCTGGCATGTGTTTTAAACTATAATGATTTCTCCTTCTCTGACATCCTTATTTGGCATTGACCCAAATCAAATTTAAAGAACCAAAGAAAATCAAATCATGATAAACTACATCAGAACTTTCAAAATGACTACACAGGGGGACGACTGCTATGAGTGTAACTGAAGTATCATAAAATGCTTAGCTGCCGCACACATTGAATTAATTTAATCCTCTAGGTTCAGTCTAATTACTCCACCACAATGATTTCCTCAAAACAGAACTGTAAACGCATTATTCTAATGGGGCTTTTCCAGTAATACTCGTGAATGTTTCTCACTCATAATGAGATATTAGCTGTGTCATAACAAATAATGCAGAGTGCACAGAGCCTCTCATAATGATATGTTTAAGAAAGCTGAACTAAAGTTGAAAATAGTGTTTACCAATAATGTAATATCTTAGTTTTCACAGTTTAAGTGCTGAACTACATTGTTTTCCACAGAACATTCTGTTTTGCTTGGAAATATGTTGGCTTGTTGAAGTTAAAGGTGCATAGCGCAAGTGTCTGAGTTTTTGCAGAACTATGCCCCCCTCTGGCAACAAGTGAAACTGCAACCAGAGTGTGTTTTCTTTGTCTTACGTTGTCGCGCGAGTTGTCTTCGCTGATACGGAGAATTGCGGCGAATACACAAACCTGCCAGACATAGCCAGGTGAGCGTGAACGCGCATGACGTCACGCCCAGTCTCAAATTCCGACCCGAATCCCTCTTATTTATTTTACTGTACAGGATTACAGAGGCAATCACAGTGATCAGAGAAGGGCTCATTCAGCCCCTCGGGCAATTGTTTATGCATGTATGGGTTAGAAAAAACAATTTTTAACATGAACTGTTGCGCAATGCACCATTAAAGGTTTTGTTCATGCAATTACTTATTGTTTAGGACTTATGGTTTAGGACTGTCCTCTTTCCATATATAAAGAGCTGCTTTGTGGTTTAAAATGTCTATGTTCATAATTACTGTTCCCAGCTAACAGGGAATGTTCTCAGAACTTTGGCTAACATTCTGGAAAGATTCTCTCAAAGTTATGAACAAACGTTCTAATGTTAATAGAATGTTCATTCAGAGTTATCATGGTCTTCCAAATGTCAGCACAAAAATGTAATAACATTTTGTTTCTAAAACATTTTTGTTGGGAATTTGACTCTTTTTTTTTCAGAACATTCAGAGAATATTCACATTTCAATTTAACAGATATAATACCCAACAATCAGAAACCAAAGTTAGAAATAAGATTCTTCTATAAAACTTTTAAAAAAGGTGTGCAATTAAATAAAAAATATATATAACTACAAATAATAGTTAATTCAGTGAATGGTTTGTTAAGCTGAGTTTGTGAGTCTTTTGTTTAATGGTTCTGCTCAAAAGAGTCATTGGTCTGTGAATCGGAACTACACTTATTGTGATGTATGCAGATGTATGGGATTGTGAATCGTATTGGATTTACAACATAAATCGTATCGGATTTCTCCCGAAATACATGAAAGTAAGTGGCTAGTGAACTTGGAGAAGAATAGAGTGAACTTTATAGTTACCTACACAATGTGTATCTGATATGAATAAAACACCTCATCAAATTATGATTGAATGGATTGTTATTGCTGATTCTAATGACATCAGTGTGTATTTTTACAAAAAAAAAAAAAATTTTGTTAGTACTTGTTGTATAGTTGTGATATATGAGCACGTCCATCTCTGGCTCAGCGCATAACACGAAAAGTACATTTTAATCTGGCAGTATGTGAAGTCACTTTACATTTGAAAATCCCTTCCCACTAGTGGGATCCTTATTTATGTGGCCCTGGGAGTACAGTCCCACATAAGTTATGTGGGACTGTACTCCCAGGGCCACATAAATAAGGATCCCACTAGTGGGACCGTACCGCTCAAGTGGTTAAATGTAAACGGTTAAACTAGTTTCAGAACATCAGTGCCGATCCTGACCTCCCTGGGGCCCTAAGCAAAATTCTGCTAAGGGGCCCTCTACCTGACCCCGTGGGTGAATGTGATTTCACCAAGTACCACATGTTCCTGGATCAACATCTTTGTTGATCCTGGATCAACTTTCCAATCAACCAATCAGATTTGAGGGACAAGTTTACAGTTTATGTCAAGTTTAGGCTTAGAACCAGGGTGAAGTCCTTAAACATCAGTGTTATTCACTGATCATTACCCTCTGATTTTAGGGAAAAGTTGTGGGTAGGGTTAGGTTTAAGGGTAGGGATTGGGTAAGGACTACATTTTGGGACAGGAATGTTGATCCAGGATCAACAAAATATGTTGATCCAGGACCATGTCTTACTTGGCAAAAGCTATGTAAACCGATTGCCATTTCCACACAGTCACACCTGACACTTCAGTGCTCCCAATACAATCCTCCCTCCTTTAAACAAAACAGTCAAAGAATAAGTACAAAAATATAGAACAGAATGAGGTTCAAACAAACAATATTTATTGAATATAGTATTTCTATAGAATATTGGCTGATGATCCAGCATCTCCTCTACTGACAAACTTAAGCATAGCACCTGCAAATTATAGATAACTCATTTTATAAGCTGCATCAGACCCATTCAAACTGGCTCCCAATTTCCTTTTATTCATTTTCAAATATAAAATAATATTAATACTATGGCTTGGCTCTTGTAATATTTAACTAGTGAACTAGTGATGCAGATATCAATAATCCCTGTGAGTGATGACATCATTGATATCAAAAATTAACTTTTGTACAAGTGAACATGTAATTCCTGATATCAAAAATAGACATTGGTAGATAAAAATGTAACTAAGGGGCCTATAGTAAAAAATAATCAAGAATTCACATTGCAAATAGTAAAAAAAAAAATCTTGATATCAAAAATGCATGAACTGTAAATGAATAAAATCTAAAATGGCTTGCCATTGCATGTTAAAGGTTTTTTTTATTATGCATGTTGAAGCAATTTTTGATTTATGATTAATATTTACTGAGGGATGTCCATCCATATTGACCAGTATGTCCAGCTAGCTATTCAACATTTAAAATTCAATATAGCCAATAAATCAGTAGTCAAATTGTCAATACATTGCTTTCCATCTTGTATAATTAGTGCAGTTGTTTAGAGTTTTTAACTACACATTGACTGAGACTAGATAATCGGTGTCTTGTTTTAAAAGTATATAATGTGTACTTTGATTAGGAGTGCCATCATTCACGCCCATATATTGTACAGTATGTCTGGTCGTGGTCTCCACATATATTTCTGCTTGAAAAATGCCCGTTTCATTTCGTGCGCGCGCATATGAACGCATGATAACACACGCGACGCGGTTATCTTTTCCGAGCTGCAGTAAACAAACACCGTTGCACTTTGTCGTTCATCAAAAACAAACGTAATAAATAAATGTATTTTACTCTCACTTTTGTCAGGCACAAAGTGATGCAAGAGATGCACTGACTGCCTGCCCAGCTAGGTTAGCAAGACCGAAAAAACACAGTAGAAATCCACATAAACTTAACTTTGCTGACATCAAACTTGGAGAGGAGAGAACACAAGTTTACCTGATTGTTTTTCCCGCATTTCACTCTCATGTTTTTCCCCCCTCTTTTCGTGACCAGAAGAATAGTTTCACTTAATTTTGTCATGGATGTTGTAAACATTAATTGACGCGCTATGGCACAAGGGGGAGGCGGGGCCTTGAGTAATTTGCGGGGCCCTACGCAGCTTGTGTAGTGAGCGTATAGGGCGGATCGGCTCTGCAGAACATGCAGAGAACATTCAAATGTAACATTCCCAAAGTGTTTGCAAAAAATTCTAAAATTAAATGTTCCCTTAATGTTAAAAAAAAATTACATTTTGAGAGGTAAGAGAACATTCCGAAATTATGTTTCCATAATGTGGAAATTATTTTTCCATTACTCAAAATCATATCCCGGACGAGCCCCCAAGATGTGCTACTGTGTCAAACCCTTAAAATCTGTAGAATTAGTGGTGCATACTTTTGTCAAAACGTAGTTTGACATTTAAGGGTGGGGGTTTTACAACCTGAGACGTATTGTGTATGTGTTGCTGGTCTTGTCTCTCTCTCTCTCCTTTGTCCCTCCCTTTCTTTCACAGGATTGGATCAGACTAAAGTGGGATCAATAACTTAATGGGAACACAAGCAAAATGTTCTTAGAACATATTTTTGTTTGCTGGGTTTGTCCCTTTATTTATATGAAAGAGTTTCATTCTGTTGCTTTGGCAGATCACTTGTCTGCATTCACTTTGAGTTTCCTAGAACTGCTAAATGAATCAATTGAAAAGACCTCAACAGAGTCACCTCTCTGCTTTTGAGAAGAGGTTACTCTCCTCTTGTTTTGAAAAAAGTGCCTCTGCATTACTGGCGAGATTATGAGGTTCACCTTTTTGCCTATTTTCATATTCTTTATTTTTCACCAAATAACAGACTTTTCACAGATGCCTCCCTCTGTGTCCTCGATGAATTTAACTCCCATCTTCAGATGGAAGGTTATAGGAATAAGACAAATAAATAGTGTGGGCTTTATAGCTTTCAGTTTCTGATTGTTGGGTATTATCTGTATCTGTTAAATATACAGCGATAGTAAACAGCCCAATTAATTTTATATATATATTTTATATTTATTTTGTACATTTATTTGATTTTTAAGAAGACTCTTACTTCCAACTTTAGTTTCTGGTTGTGAGAGAAAGCTGGTTAAACCTTTCACATTTTTGATTGCTAGTTAAACTAAAAGACTTGAACAGTGAGTTTACCTCAGTCAAACAATGTGACAGAGTAGGAAGTGAGCCCATACATTTCTGTTTATGGATGGAAAATTTGCCAAACAAAATATATTTTTTAGATTTATTAGTGGAGTCAGTGTAATAACAAATAAGATTTTGCAAAGATGGAGGGTTTATTTAAATGGAAGTATAAGTTAGACTAAAACTTGTTTCATCTTTGTGAGCAAAACGTACAAGTACTAGGAATATCAACATATTTGGTATATATATAATTAACAGGGTATATCCAACGCTATCTCACGACCAATTCGTACGAGTGAGTAAAAGGTGGCTAATTCGTACAGATTTGTACAACCTCACTCGTGCGATTTGTCTAAACCCCAGTGATGAGTAGGTTTAGGGTAAATATGTCATGGGTGGGTAACTCGTACGAATTCATACGAATTGGGCAACTCGTAAAATATGTACGATTTAGCAAAAATCATCCAAATTCGTACGAGTAAGGTCGGATAAAGGTACGAATTAGCCATCTCGTAAAATTCGTTGGTATATCTTATGCGATATTTTAAAGAGGACGTCTTTGGTGTTGTTGGGAATAAAATATTTATAGGGCAAGAACCATACTCTTCTCCAGTCTACATTGTCAATTAATGCCCGGTACACATTGTACGATTTTGGGCTGTCCCAGGTGAAAGATGACCAATCGTGGCAATTTCTTTGGTCGTGGCTCCTAAATAGTGGTCCTACGTCGTACAGTGAGATAGGTTCAAAGTCGACGACATTGTCAGAAATTTAACATGATCATCTCACAGTGTTTTTGCTTCGACCTACGTCTACTGACTAGCCAATAAAAACGCAACATGAAAAGACGTATTGATGAACGTGACAGTGGTAAAACTTAAAACTGCTGACCTCAAGCTCAATTTGCAAAATTGGCCTCTTTTCCCTTTAGCCATGATCGCGTCCATATTCTTCTCTTTCGCTTTCTCTTTTTTTCAGCGCACATAAAAATTTACTAGCCACTAGCGCATGCTGATGACGTTTTATTCTTCAATACTAACGTGCGTCATAGCCTACGATTCAATAAGTGTCATCATCGTACAGTCACCCAAGTTTATTAGATCCATGTCATACAGTGTGATTTGTAATGATTGCCGAAATCTCACAGTCTGTAGCAGGGATAAGAGGCGTGAGACCTGATGCACCACCCTTGCGCTTGCAAGCACATAAACCCATGTGTCTATGCACACGTTCATAAACGCACATGAACACAGGTCCTCACCTCAAGGCTCAGCCCTGGGTCTCTCCTCACACACTGCATGAAGCTGTGCAGTCACACTGGTGCCGCTACTGCACTGCGGCTCATTTGCCCGCAGACGCCACCAGCGCGAGGTGAGGTCACACAGTTAGCCTCCTGACCGCTCAGATCAAGATGATTTGGCATAATTGTGTTATCACCTGCTGAGCAAAGGGCACCGCTTTCGAAGACGGCCGTATTGGATTTCTGCAAGCTTTTAGTCTGCCTATGTCAATGTGATGTAGTTTCCATGAAAATCAATTCGGAGGCGGGGGTGTATTTGACTTATAATCCCAGAACTGGAGTTGTTACTGCTGACACAAGAAATCAGAGGGAGTAATTATGAAGAAATATGGACACGCTGTTTTTTTGCTGAGAGAAAACGTCTCTCTGCACAACTTTATAACACCGCTCAATGGGTGCTAAAACGGTTAAAAGCTTAACTATAACATTTTTGTGAGTTCATTATTCATTATAGACAACCCAGATTGGTCAAAGCTTATTTGTTCACTTATTGCCCCTGTCAGCTTCCCCCCGTATTCACAGCGCTTCCTAAGGTTCGGAGAATTCCCCTTTACAGGTCTGCAGTAATTGATCAATGAAGTTTCCCACAGTCTCTTTGGTTGATGCTTATTTTAGACTGAATTAGGTGAGGATTCATTAATTGGATTTTCAGCTCAGTTTTTCCCTGAGTCTCGACACAGAGCTCTGAGGGTCATATCCTGATTGTGTTATTAAAGAAATAGTTTACCCAAAAATACTGTCATTATTCTATCTATCTATCTATCTATCTATCTATCTATCTATCTATCTATCTATCTATCTATCTATCTATCTGTCTATCTGTCTATCTGTCTATCTGTCTCTCTGTCTGTCTGTCTGTCTGTCTGTCTGTAAATGACCCTACAGATTTGATTAAAATATGAGGAACATTTGTCAGATATTTTAAATATGAGGGAAGAACAAAACACTAAACTTGGTTAAGGTATTTATCTATCAAAATTCATCGGCAAAAAAAGCTACAGCTACAGGTTTTATTTGACTATGCAAACGCATTGAAAAAAATCTCACAGGAACAAGCATTGGAACACAATCAGTTTTTTTTTTTATATATTTTGCTGGTTCTCTCATGTTATTGCATGTGTTCTTTGTTTGCCAGCAATTTTATGTGGTAATAAAAATAGACCTAAATGAACAATAGCCTTTAAAAAAAAAATATATATATATATATATATATATAATAACAATGAGGCAAGAGATCAAAAAAAGTAATCATATGGTTTCATTGAACAACACACTGTTAAAATACAATAGGCCTAGATCTAATTGTAGATCAAATTCTTGTTTACAGTAATATTGGCCAAACAACGTTTAATTCAAATGTCCTCACAATCTTTCATCATTCTCCACTTCTATATGATAGAAATCCTAGAGCCACTGTAATTTCTTGAACAAGAACATGTTGACATCAAAACATGCAAACTCATATCGAGGGTTTAAACTTTTATTGTGAAATTGCGATGAACAACAAATCACTCCGAAACCCACAGCGCATATATTTATTTTATTTAACCAATATAATAATACTATGAAATGGTTTTAATATATCGTGCAGTGGCTGCAGCCTTATAGAAAAGGGTCTACTAATGTGGTCCATTGATTCTCCTCCGTAGAATGTGCCACTTCTAGTATTTTTCTGGTGAAATGACATGGGTAAATTGTGGATTGTTTTTAAATCCAGCACTTTAATTTAATTCGAGGAATCGTGACAGCCAATCTTGTAACGAATGTCACTTCAGTTCTACGTACAGAACAACATAATGCAAACACTGTAAAAGTTTCTCAACTCCTTTATGCTGATATCGCCAAACAGCTTTCATCTTGATAAGAAATACAGCCACGTTTTAATATCGCGAGATCTCGTCACACCCCTAGTGAATGGTATTACCATTCACGCTAAGATCACACACACATATTACTTAAGGTATCCGCCCATACCAAACAATACACACTCAGCATTTAATGCATCAATAATTGGATTTTGTAGAGAATTCTGAGTAGTGTAGGCACTTCAGAGTTACTCCAACCATTAGACTGAGTACATCCATTCCAGAGGATTCAAGGGACGCATTTCCAAACTGTCACTACAGTGGACACTGGCCTTTATGGCTTCAGACACGAGCAATGCAGGACAAGGAATTTCACTCGCTCTGCAGGGGCCGTGCCAGCCTAATGTATATTCAACAGCTCAGGAAAAGCCGATGGTCCCTATTGAAAATATGTCACCTCATATTCAAGCTTTGAGACAGGAGGGCAGACTGCCAAGCAAGAGGAGACCGCCGTGAGGAATACAGCTCTGACCTGAGGGATCTAAGCTTGCTGACCTTTGAGCATTTGATAGATCCTTTGCTGCATCATCGTGTACTAAAGCACGCAAGAGGTCGACAGACCACTCAATAGACAAGAAAGGAACAAGGACAGGAAGGAGTGAGCTTTTCAGATGGAAATATCCCAACACACTCTCATAAGGAGACATTGCTCCAGTGATTTATATCCTGCAACCATCAAAATATTGCTGTGTTTAAATAATTTAGGAGGATATAGGATTTAGGATAGTAATTTTTAAGGGTCAAAATTGAATCAATATAGCTACGTTTGTAATTTATTTCTTTGAAGAAGAACTTGTTTAATCTTAGGAAGATTTCATTCATTTGCGTATATTTGTGGGGTTCAAGTTTTAGCTTTTTATTTTATCAGAATATCTGAGCTGCAAACTTTCATGCTCCAGGAATGATAAAGGAGCAACTTGTGCACCTTTTCCAAGTATTCTGAGTGAAAGAAGTAAGAGTCTGAAATATATATTTTTTACTTCCACTGAAGTACTTCTTCAATATTTCATAATCTTCCCCTCAAGACACATGGAGTCAGGTTTGACATTAGTGATGTCAAATGACACTTGCTCATAAATGGTCTCGTGACCGATTGCAACATGTCAGTCTGAATCTTTCTGAATGACATTTGAGAGACACAGACTTTCAGCAAATAACTTGAACCTGAAAAGGATTTTTGGGGTGATTTCTACCTTCCTCCTGAATAGTCTATGATCCCAGCCCTGCAAGGGAATGTAACGTATTGTAACATCTCAGAATGCCCGCTCGAATAATCCATTCTGCTGAACCCTTTCCTTTTCACGGTAATGCCCTATTAGTGTTGACAGCAGCCCTTAATGTGCGGCTGAAGGTGTGAGATACCACACTTTCTTTGTTTTATTTATGACGCATATTTTCAGGTTAGGTAACATATGGAGCTGTTCAACAGGAGGTTGAACACAATAAGGGCAAATGCAGCTGCAGGCTTTGGATAAGGTGCTAAATGATGCGTTTCCTGTTGAAGATGAAAGCAGGACTTTATACGTGAGTTGAGCTTCTATTACTTGGAATTGTCGGTTGACTGGCTCTGATTTATCAGTATTTTACTAACTGATATTATATATTATGATATTATATATATATATATAGAGAGAGAGAGTTTTTTTGTTATTACTATATTTACTAGAATATATAGAAATAAGTAAACTAATTTATTATAAGGAAATTAGTATTTAAAAAGTCAATTTTCATCTGCAATCAGTTTAAAATATGAGGCAGGCAGTGGATTTATATATATATATATATATATATATATATATATATATATATATATATATATATATATATATATATATATATATATAGTGTATAAATTTAATATAATTCAGAATTTAAATGTTTAAATTAAAATTAAATTAAAAATAACAATAAATAAAATTGAGCAAGTATCAGTTTTATTAGTAACTATTATTTTTTTTGTTTATTATTTAATATTTATTTAAACAATTATATAAAACAATTAACTCTTTTATAAAATTTTCTTAAAATTATGAGTAACCTCCCAACTCATTGTGGTTTTCAGTTTGATATAGGAAAAAAGTGAATATAATAAGGAATTAACAGTCACAAGCCAAAATATTTTAAATGTTATTATTGGTTAGAATATATACCTATTCAAAATATGAAATGCCTTCTTTTCATGTTTTTCATGCGTTTGCTCGAGAGCATTCTGGAAATGTCACAATGAAAGGTTTGTCAATTATATGTATGTCTGTGTAAACGGAATGTCAAACTATGCCAAGAATACATAATGTAATTTCCATCATGGGTCCTGTACATGTCAAATGTCATGCATCAACCAGCTGAATGGCTATTCCCATCCGGAAAAGAAGTATCCTCAAACGTATTGCAAAATACCCACAGATCCAAAGTAGAGCATCTTGCAGATTTGAAGATGCAATGAAACAACAAAATGAGTTGACCTAGGACAAGACTTTGTACTACGTGAATTACCATATTAAACATGCTCCCTCTAGTGGGAATTACTAACCTCTACAGCAGTTATGCAAAATAATGCAAGGTGCTGGTGTGTAGCATTAGGATTAGGTTGAATTGGTCTGTTGTAATGATGTAACAAGTCTACCTCACAAGCCTACACATATGACAGACTCATAACAGTTCATGAGTTACACAACAGCCCTGCAGGAAACAAAGGCATTTCAGGCAACTGCACAATAACTTGCAGCTGTAAAGGACAAAAGGTCGCTCTGAGAGGAATACTGCGAATTTGCATGCAGACAGTAAAGCATTATAATGGTATTTGAAAGTGAGCAATTGAACAGCTTGTGTGAATAAGCTATTTAATAACTCTGCCCCATGTCATTCCAACCATGGATTATTTTATTTTCCCTGTGAAACACAAAAAGAGATGTTTGGGAGAATGTCCACATTTGGTGATTTATACTGCCAAGCTCCAGAGATCTCGGATTTAGAGTCAAATATTGTATTATAATATGTTCATTTTATAATAATTAAATTATTCTTAAAGAGAGAATTCATTCCAAATGAAAATTCTGTCTTCAAAATATCTGAAGAATATCAGAAGAAATAAAGTCATACACACAGGGTTTAGACCAATTTCAGGCTTGAGTGAATTATGGCAGCATTTTTTATTTTGGGGTGAACTATCTTTTTAAGACATGCAATTGCTATTGACTGATAATTTTCTTTCTATAGAAGTTCTCAAATTTCATGAAGTGTTGTGATTAGTCATGTGACAAATGAGTACCAATAACATCTGGCTTCAGTGACATGTAACAGCACAATATAAAAGGAGAGGATTTTATAAGTCTTACGGAGTTCTTCTTGATTATGGTATCATTCAAATATGATTGCTAATGAACGGTAATTTATGATGATTGAGAACTATTTGAGCCATTAGTGTCACAATTGACTGTTTGCAGCACGACTCGGGAAGTGGAAATCATACTGATGACCTCCATATGACAAATATCTAGCGCAATTGACAAGGTTTGTTTCATAGTTCGTGATAACCTTCCCTTTAATGAGAATCTAAAGTTAGGATTTAGGTTTGTCAAGCTAGCTAACAGGGAATGTTCTAGGAACTTAGCTAATACTCATGCAAAGTTATCAACAAACCCTCTAGTAACGTTCAGACAACATTCAAAACTAACGTTCCCATAATGTTTGCAAAATTTTCCCTTAATATTCGTACAAGCAAGAAGAAACATTTTTATGGTACGTTTACATGACAACGATGTACTAATAACAGCAACTTTCCCGATCCGCGAAAACGACTGAAAACGTTTTATTCTGCTGCCAGGCCAGTAGATGGCGATGTCACATCGTAAATAAACTACACGTCTATATACTGAGCATTTAATATGAACATCACCGTTTCCACAAATTCACATTTTTGTATGTTTCCACAGAGACGATAACGGTATCATTTTCAAAAACTTGCACTTTGAAACCCGTTTTTAAATTTTGCGTTTTCCGGCCCCCAAAACGCTGTTGTGTAAATGAATGGACAAAGCGCATAAAAAGTTTTCCATTTTTAGTTGAAAATGGTGCTGTGTATGGCCTCTTAAAACATTTTTAAAAAATCTGAATATGAATCTGACATTTTGAACGTTCAGAAATAATGATTTCATAACTTAGGGGCCATTTACGCAACACTGTTGTGTAAAGCTTTTCTTCCTGCAACTAATGAAAGACAGATGTAGATGTGTTTTTCTACTCGCATACTATCAACAAAACTATTAAAGAAGCCGTGTTGGAGCAGTGGAATGGAATTAATGAGGATGGTTGGGTTCTGAGGCGTCCCTGAAGAGCGTCTATTGTTGGAGATTACGGCTGACCCAAAAACTCAAAAAGTTTAAAAGACTTGTTGCTTCCTTAGCTTCAAACACACAAATGTCCGGGGATCCAATTTAGTTTTCTTCTGCATCACTTTCACCGTAAACTGTTACATGTGTGAGCATGTGACTGAATACAATTCTGTGGAAAATATGAGATGTAACTAGCAATAGTGATGATTCACACACTTCACCTGTTTAGTCTTCTCGTCTCAGCAAACTCTTTACATCGTCTATTAAAAGATGAAAGGCAAGACCCATGTCTGCCAAGCTTTCGATGAAAACATACACCGGTCTATATGTTAGTTTCCATTTGTTTTGAACTTTCCTTTTTCATACCATTCTACGGTAGAATTCTTTTTTTAATCTGTGATCAAATCTTCTGGCTACACTTATCTATTATTTAATATGTATTTTTACATACACTATAAAAATCAAATACATATAAGAAATATTTATATATTCATGATTTTATATATATATATATATATATATATATATATATATATATACATTTGTTAATTTGTGTTTGGTTCATTTATACGTATGCTCACAAAAGGGCTAAAGGCGCATCAGGGTAAAAAGCCGCATTTGACATTATTCTCTTTTAAACCTCTAGATAGTACAAAAATGCAGAATCGTTCCTTTTTAACTAACTTTTACTTATTTTATTTTTTAATGAACATATTTTAATGACAGTATATTTATTGAACAAAAATGCTTTCTTTTATTTATCAAAATAAAGCAAAAATAGTACAAACTTTGCTAAAGGGGTTGTTCCCTTACGAAGGGAACTCAACGATGCGTCGATCGACGCCATGGGAACGCCCCCAGCGTGACTGCGTCTGAAGCATCTATGTCAACTAGTCCAATGGAAAGAATGAGCGTCACGGGCGGGTGACGTCATGACCAGGAAATGATAAAAGCACATCCGGTGCAAACCGGCATTAGCTTCTGTTGCCTCAGCAAGCGATCTGTGTTATACTGTCTTTGTCTATTTATTGTTGTCTGTTGCAATTTATTCGGAAACGTTATGGCGAAACAAATGTACAAACAGTGTGTTCCTCCCTGCCCGCGTTATTTAACGGGTGGGGACACACACGAGCTTTGTGTCATTTGTTTGGGAGTGGAGCATGCGGTCTCAGCCTTCGAGGAGGCTGAGTGTCAACACTGTGAAATGCTACCGCTCCGCATGCTCCGCTCTCGCCTGTCACTCTTTGATGTAAAGAGTGGGCAGGCTCGCGATCCTCAGGGATCAGGACCCGCGTCTGCCGAGGCGGCGCGGAGAATGCATTCCTGGGGATCGCAGAAGGATCTTTCGGAGGGGTTGGAGACGGGTCCCTTGACCTTTTCTCCTTCCTTACCCGGAAGATCCAGCGCTCTCCCCCCGGTGTCGGAAGCACGCTCTGCGGTTTCTTCCGCCCGGGGAGAGAGCACTCCATTACTTCAATGCTCTTCCTCCGAGGAGGTCGATGTTATGAGTATGGAGAATGAAAGCACACACATGGGGGAAAAAGATTCACAATTTATTTCCCCAGCATATGATGAGCTGGTGGATGTTATGTCACGGGCTGTAGAAAAATTAAATATTGTATGGCCATCTGAGAATAAAAGCGCTCGTCCTAAAAGTAAATTAGATGAGCGCTTTTTATCGTCCACGACATTATCTCCACCACGAGAGCTTCCCTTTTTTCCCGATCTCCACAATGAAATATCAAAATCGTGGAATAAACCGTACTCTTCACGACTTTTTAGCCCTCAAGTTAAAACTTATTCGAGAATAAGAGGGCTAAAAGAGT
This sequence comes from Gila orcuttii, assembly GCA_026230005.1. NCBI lineage: Eukaryota > Metazoa > Chordata > Actinopteri > Cypriniformes > Leuciscidae > Gila > Gila orcuttii. Next base: position 15,811,944 of record JAPDVR010000002.1, on the reverse strand, counting down.
ATGGTTATGAGGCGATGCCCCAGGCGGAACAGAATTTAGCTAGCTATCTTTCGCCTGGTCCCGCATCGTCCCTGAAAGCCTCGGCTTTGCCCACTAGACCGCTTAAAGCCACCTCGGTTTTAGTGGGCAAAGCTTATACGGCAGCAGGTCAAGCTGGAGCATGTCTGCATACAATGGCAGTGCTACAGGCGTATCAAGCTGACCTGCTGGGGGATCTGGATAGTAGTGAGGGAATTTCTCATGACGATATTCAAGAACTTCGTCGTGCTACCGATCTTTCTCTCAGGGCTACTAAGGAGACCGCCAGAGCAATTGGGCGGTCTATGGCAGCCTTGGTAGCTACTGAGAGACATTTATGGTTAAATCTGTCAGAGATTAAAGAAAAAGATCGAGCTTTTTTATTAGATGCTCCGCTTGAACCTTCTGGTCTCTTTGGTGACGCAGTCAACGCGGTCGTCGAGCGATTTCAGGAGTCTAAGAAACAAGCTGACGCTTTTAAAAAGTTTATCCCTCGCCGTATCCAGCCCCCTGGGGCTGCTGGGCGTGAGCAGCCCCAGCCGTCGAGCTCATCATATCATGTGCAACAGAAAGAGAGTGTTGCGTCTCGTGCACCTCCACGTAGACACTGGAGACAGACGCAACCCTCTCAGCCGAAGTCTTCTAAGTCGAAGCCGGATCTGAGGACCGTTCTTCAGGCGAAGAAGACTTCGGCTCAGAAAAAAAAAAGGTCCTGATGTTCATGCGTCAGGCCTGTGAGGACAGCCCCGACCGAAGTAGAGCGGTGTACACCTCATTATACGGTGCCCGTTCCATTTCGGGGTCCTCACGAGACCGTTCTGCCAACCCTGCCACCCTTGGTGCTTCAGGGCGCAGCGGTCTCCAGCGAGTCGCTGATGCTATGCTGCGGCACAGCATCGGTTCCGCGCCCTCTGAGGGGGGCGTTAGAGCAGCCAGTTCAGGTAGTTCCTGCCATGATGTTTCAGGCTCCAGAATTAGCTGTCTCAGTAACACCAGAGACCAGCCTCGAGAGGCTGGTTCCCTTAGTAAATTTTCTGGCAGCGTGGAAGCTTCTGCCGAATATTTCTCGTTGGGTCCTGCAGATTGTAGAAAAAGGATACAGAATCCAGTTTGGTTCTCGTCCTCCTCGTTACAACGGGGTGTTGCCCACAGTGGTGCATCCCGAGCAGGCTCTGGTAATGGAGCAAGAGGTAAAGGCCCTGTTAGCGAAAGAAGCTATAGAACAGGTGTACTCACCCGACCGAGAGTCGGGTTTTTACAGCCGTTATTTCATTGTTCCAAAAAAGGATGGAGGGTTGCGTCCTATTTTAGATCTTCGTTTGTTAAATCGGTCAGTTCAGAAACTAAAGTTCAAAATGCTGACACTCAAACAGATCGTGACTCAAATCAGATCCGAGGACTGGTTTGTCACGATAGATCTGAAGGATGCCTACTTCCATATCTCCATCCTCCCTCAGCACAGGAAGTTCCTAAGGTTTTCTTTCGGGGGCAAAGAATACCAATATCGGGTTCTTCCGTTCGGTCTAGCTTTATCACCCCGCACGTTCACGAAATGCGTGGATGCAGCATTAGCCCCTCTCAGGCTTCAGGGCATACGTATTCTGAACTACATCGACGACTGGCTGATTCTAGCGGAATCAGAGCAGTTGGCGGTTCGGCACCGAGGTGTCGTTCTCGCTCATATGCAGATGTTGGGGTTGAGGCTCAATGCCAAGAAGAGTGTGCTTTCTCCAGTACAGAGAACCACTTTCCTTGGTGTGGTATGGGATTCAGTGACAATGCGGGCCATCCTATCGCCCGTTCGTGTAGCTGCTATCCTGTCAGCCACAAAAGAGCTGAAGCTAGGCCAGTCACGCACTGTAAAACAGTTCGAGAAACTGTTGGGTCTTTTGGCAGCAGCGTCCAACGTGATACCTTTTGGCCTGCTGTACATGAGGCCTTTACAGTGGTGGCTCAGGACCAGAGGGTTCTCCCCGAGGGGAAACCCACTTCGTATGATCAAGGTCACGCGGCGTTGCCTTCGTGCCTTAGTTATATGGAGGAAGCACTGGTTCTTAACCCAAGGTCCGGTGTTGGGAGCTCTTTGCCATCGAGTTACTATCTCGACAGATGCTTCCCTCACCGGCTGGGGAGCGGTAATGGAAGGCCGCTCGGTTCAGGGTCTGTGGAAGAGTCATCATCTCTCGTGGCACATAAATTGCCTGGAGATGATGGCTGTCTTCAATGCGTTGAGGCAGTTCCTCCCAGACCTGAGGGGCCATCATGTGCTCGTACGAACAGACAACACATCAGTGGTCTCTTATCTGAACCGTCAGGGGGGCCTGCGTTCGCGTCCGCTTTGCAAACTGGCGCACCAGATCCTCCTGTGGTCTCTGGGGAAGGTACTCTCTCTGAGGGCAGTGTATATTCCTGGGGTCCAGAATATAAGAGCAGACATCCTGTCGAGGCAGGAGCTGAGGCCAGGGGACTGGAGACTCCACCCCGAGGTGGTGGAGAAAATCTGGGAGTTTTACGGCCAAGCACAAGTGGATCTGTTTGCGTCTCAGAATACGACGCACTGTCCTCTGTGGTTCTCCCTTACTCACCCAGCCCCTCTGGGGCTGGATGCTATGGTGCAGACGTGGCCGAGGCTACGTCTGTACGCCTTTCCCCCTGTTGCTCTGCTCCCAGGAGTTCTGGAGCGAGTCCGCCGGTATGGAATAAGCCTACTGCTAGTAGCACCACGCTGGCCAAGTCGGATCTGGTTTTCGGACCTGATCCATCTCCTAGATGGTCCTCCCTTCGAGATCCCGATCAGGAGAGACCTTCTGTCTCAGGCCGGGGGCACAATATTTCACCCTCGACCAGAGATTTGGAACCTGTGGGTTTGGCCTCTGAGGGGGCCCAACTCATAGAGAGTGGTCTTTCAGCCGAGGCTGCTGAGACCATTCTAAGCTCCAGAGCCCCAGCTACTAGGAAACTATATGCGCTTAAATGGAGAGTTTTCTCTTTATGGTGTTACCAACATCAGTGGGATCCAGTTAACTGTTCTGTGAACACAGTACTCGAGTTCCTGCAGGAGCGCTTTACGTCAGGCCTATGTCCTTCCACGCTCAAAGTCTACGTGGCGGCCATTGCGGCTTACCACGCCCTGGTGGGGGGTACATCGTTGGGTCGAGACCCCCTGGTTACACGTTTCCTTCGTGGCACTTTAAGGCTGAGGCCTGCAACTCGCACTAGGGTGCCAGCTTGGGATCTTGCTATAGTACTAGAAGGCCTTTCTAGGGCTCCATTTGAGCCCTTAGATTCGGTTTCAGATAAGTTTCTTACCTTTAAGACTATCTTTCTGCTAGCTATTTCGTCCCTTAAGAGAGTTGGAGACCTTCAGGCCCTTTCGGTTTCCCCCACTTGCCTTGAGTTTGCACCGGGGATGGTCAAGGCATTCTTATATCCAAAACAGGGGTACGTCCCTAAGGTGCCGACCTTGACTCCGAGGCCTATTGTGCTGCAGGCTTTCTGTCCTCCTCCTTTTGCATCTGCAGACCAGGAAAGACTGAACCTCTTGTGTCCAGTGCGAGCACTGGACACTTATGTGCATCGGACTTCTTCATTTAGGAAGTCCGACCAATTACTGATTTGCTTCGGATCACCTAAGAAGGGTCTTCCTGCTTCTAAACAGACGGTCAGTAGGTGGATAGTTGAGGCTATTTCACTTGCATACGAGTACTCGGACCAGCCATGTCCTTTGGTGGTCCGAGCTCACTCTACTAGGAGTATGGCGGCTTCTAAAGCCTTACTATATGGTGTTTCTCTTCGGGATGTCTGTGATGCGGCGGGCTGGTCCTCTCCGCTCACATTCGTTAAATTTTACAGTTTAGACCTGGATGCTGCCCCAGGTTCTCAGGTGCTTAGTGCTTAGTTACAACAGACTAACACTCAGGTACTTGGAATTCTGGCGCTTTGGGTATTCTCGTTCCCATGGCGTCGATCGACGCATCGTTGAGTTCCCTTCGTAAGGGAACGTCTCAGGTTACTATTGTAACCATAGTTCCCTGAGAACAGGGAACGAGACGATGCGTCACCCTGCCATACTTCCTGCATCCCTGTGATCGGCTTGCTTCGGCAATTTTCGAAGCTAATGCCGGTTTGCACCGGATGTGCTTTTATCATTTCCTGGTCATGACGTCACCCGCCCGTGACGCTCATTCTTTCCATTGGACTAGTTGACATAGATGCTTCAGACGCAGTCACGCTGGGGGCGTTCCCATGGCGTCGATCGACGCATCGTCTCGTTCCCTGTTCTCAGGGAACTATGGTTACAATAGTAACCTGAGACGTTTTGTACAAGCATTAACTTAGACATTACTCTATTTAAAAACATTATTTTAGCCAAAGTATTTGTATAAATAATGTGTGCCTTGTAACCCCGTGAGTGGGGTAAATGGCCCACCTTGCCACCTCATACATTTATAACATTTTTAAACAAACAAACCAGTTTTATGATTTATTTTCACACAAAATCAGTATATCATATATATATACTGTATGTATATAAATTTTTTCATGTGCATATGTACAAATCATAGTCTAAACTGTTTTCAAAGGCGAATATGTAGGAGCCACAAATTTGTTAGTTTGTTTTGCAACAAATTATCCCTGATTGTAGCTACTAATCATAGCGAATATCACTTACTAGCACACAGAACCATTCAATAACAGAGATTACACTGAGATTAATTCTCTTTCTCTGTGCATGGTAGAAAGAAGGATGTTATGTTTGACTTGTTTAATGTGAATTTAAGTGGGAAGGGGGTTATGGCCCTGCGGGACGTAGAGAGAAGCTCACTAACTGGGGGCAAAGAGACTGACTGTGAGGCCGCTGGCAGGAAAAACAATTAGGATTTTGAAGGATAAGGTCATTGCTGCTGATTTACAGCTATGGATCCGAGGTGTATTCAGAAGCACTGCCACAGGCAGAGAAAAAGGCTCTTCAATTAGTGTTTTTGTCATTTGTGACTGGGAGCAGAAATACATAAATGTTAGTTTTGGTATTGTAAAAGGCCTCTTAAGTCATTATGTAGTTGCATAAATCAGCATTTTCTAGGAATATTTTTTTCTAAAATGAACAGATTGTTATAATTGCAAAGCAAACCCCTTCAGGTTCCATCTGCTTTTTCTTTTAATATGCTTTATTGCTATCTTTGTCATTGTAAAATATTTCACATATTTCAAACCAGCTCCCCATCTTTCAGATTTTCAAAACTCCTTGAACTGCAAGCAAACCCTTAATTACAATCATAAGAAACACAGATCTTGATCTTAAGGGGGCGGCTGCTGTTGTCAGATGGGTTAGAGTCCTGCCTCAGTGGCCAGTGGCCATTAAAAGATTTTGCCATTACTTATCTGTTTTAGCTACCAGAGGAGCTATCGGACAGAGCTATTGACATCCACCAAGCCACCCTATCCAGGTCACAGCCAGACGATTGATGGAAAATTTCAAGCTTCACTGTCTGCAAAGTAGCAAGTACACACACACACACACACAAACCCACACACATTAATAGGCCACCTTGATACACTTGGCTGAACTATCCTTTTGAATTTCTTACTAGGCTTCTAAATCGAGGTGTTACACACCAACTCCGAGAGAAAATGTGTTGCCATTTTAGACCTTCCTCTCTCTGGTCAAATCAGCGTTGATGAACCAAGATCTGCCTGGGCTTAACATTTGGAGATCTCAGAAAAAGTTTCTTACCACATTCTCATAAATAAATATGCAAAATATTTAACTATATTACACATATTTACCTTATTACAACTATAATGTAGTGTATGAACTTAGTTTTCCCTTTAAATAAACTTTTCAACATTGACACTGAACCAACATTTAATCTGAATTGAGCTGAATAATGACACCATTGTCTACTAAAGTGCTGCTTTACAGCTGAAATTGATGCGTTTTGCAACATTAACTGTTATTTTTCCTGTGTATAACTGTGAAACTACTAAAGTGCTATATAAATAAATGTGACTTTATTAAGGGTGCTGCCCCGGAGGCAAGTTGTTGAACCCCTAAAGGTACAAATTTGCATAAAAAAATTCTTGACATTAAAATAGTCCATGCAAACTGGCGCAAAATAGTCGAAATCTTCTAATGTCATACAAACCTATTTACATATTATTCCGTGAAAATCTTGATGTGCAACATTTTTATCCTTTTCTGTTGGTGTTACTAGCAAAGCCTTAACAACTTCATTGATCTTCATACATCTGTTGTATCACAGAGCAGGCATGAACATTTAGTTGTCTGGCGTCTCTGAGACCCCAAAGATGAGAATTGTAATTTGCATGCATGTTATTAAGACAATACTTTTTAAAAGGTGTCATCAGATGAGGAAAACTAGAACAATAGCCTATTAGTGGCCTTAGGGTCTCTCAGATGCCAAAAAAGAATATAAAGCTGAAAGCAGCAATTTCTCAGTAAATTAGGACCTTGTGGACCTTCAGTGAGACTGCTTGTCTAGTGTTTGAGGATGTTTTTTTTAAAACATAATTTTTGGTAGAACAAACAAGACAGGAAGGAGCTGCCAAACATGCTCTGTACAAAATGTTCCTGTTGTGTATGTGTAAGCTAACACAAAAGCTGAGGCTTTTACTACATAGAAAAAAGCGACTTTTCTGTTTCATGCTGCCAAATGTGAGGTACAGCATTACTCCATTACCCTCTGAATTTTTATTATGCAACATACCACATTATATATACACAGTGTACTTTGACCCTTTCTATTTCCCCAATCCATTAGCACACAAAACTCATAGCTAAAATGATCAAATGGAAACAGGACAAATAAACTTTGTGTTTATAAGACTTGTATCTTTTTCCTCATACCTGCCCTTTACAGTATACATTTTCTGCTCAGTTCAGAGATGCTGAACACTTTTTGTGCAGCAGGAATCTCACATTCAGAAGCAAATGTTCTTGATGTGAACAATAACAGCTTTGCCATCTCGAGCACATACAAGTAATTATGTACAAAAAGGCAGACTAAAGAGTGATAGTCAATATTTTATTTTATTTTACTACATTCTAAAACATCTGACTTCTTATTTTGCTATGTTTCAAAAAACGTATTGTTCCTTGTTATTTAGAACGCAAGTTGCGACAGCAATGCCTTTTAAAATGAATCTTTTTTTCTGCGAACCTGTTCATTCACGTCTGATTGCAACGATGAACGACGTATTCAGTGATTCTGTTAACAAATCGTTTAAATGATCATGTCTGACGGAAAAGGAGCAAAGAATCGAGTAATATGATTGTCAAAGTTCGAGTGTGCGTTCACCGCATGAGATTTGACTGATGGTGTGAAAAGTTACTAATCACGAATTTTACCATTGTTTTGTAAATGAAAATCTTAAATAAAAAATATTAAGCAGGACTGACACCGATAGAAAAAGCAGAGCAGGTTGATATGAATCAAAGTCTCAGCTTTCAAATTCTGTCCATTTTATTAAGAAATTCAAACAATAAATATCGTTTTGGCGCTCTCAAATGTGACGTGACAGATCGCTGTAGCGCCTAAGTTCAAGCAACACGTGAAGATCATCTCTTCTCTTTACCTACTAGTTAACAATACATAAACACGAATGAACATTAGAAGGTATGTTAAAAGATACAGTACAACTTACTGAAATTATTAACAGTAGATCGGAGTATTTGGCTAATCGATGCACCATATTAAACATTTATTATATTTTTACTCATATCTTAAAAATATAATGTTAATAAACCCCATTATATTAATTTGAGTTGTTAATTTTAATTTTTAATAATAATACTAGCTGACAGGGCTCACTTTATGTTTACAGTATTAGTTTAGAGATTTATTTTTCTTGAGAAAAAATAACGTAGGGACTGTACCTGATATTTATTCAAATGAATCGATATTGAATCAAGTTCGGAATCAAATCGCAAGCTTATGAATTGAAATCTCAAGCTAAACTCAAAAATTGGCAGCCCTGCGCTTATTTGTGTACTAAATATGAAATGCTTAAAGGTACAATATGTAAGAATTTTGTGTCAAAATATCCAAAAACCACTTGCACAGTGTTATATATTTCTTTCAATTATGTAGCCTACTAACATTATCCTATGTGTTTCCAAGAATTAGTAAATTCAGAGAAATTCAGAATTTTAAATAGTGCCCGTCCCTTGTCACTTGGGATTTACGTCACCTGTCAATGACGTAATATCCGCGTTATCCCTGGTTTCCGCTTGTACTGCCATAATAACCATGGCGACAAATATGTGGACAACTGCATAATGTTTAGCGGCACGCTGTTGTTAGTCGTTTTCGAGATGCCGAGACCTTTGCGGCAAACTTCGACTTGACAGAGACGCCGCTCTTGCATATTTATTAGACAGGTGAGCAAATGTACATAAAACAAATCAATGTTATATAGCTCAACATGATGAAATATGATCAGTATGTTATTCTAATGTTGATCTAGCTTACTGCTAGTCTCATATAGCCAACAAACTAACACATATAATAACATTATAACTTTCAATAGACTCAAATGCTGTTTAGTATGATAGTGTAACGTTAGACCAAGTGAAACAGCGCTGCGTTACCTCACAAGTTTAATTCGTCAAATAAACTGCCCTGTGTGAGTAGTAATTAAGCACTTGCAGGTAGTTCGGTAGAATAAAATATTAGTCCTTTATATCCACGGGACTCGCGTGTGGCGCTGATATCTGTCTCTTAGCAATCGCGCCCTGCTTCATACCACAGTCATGTTAAAAAACATGAATGCTTTCACTCATCCATAAACATTATTAAATCCATCAGCATGACAGCAAGTTCCATAATTCCGTTTATCACCGAGTCATCAACTTACGCCTTTATTATTGTAAGAGGTTAGCAACCCCTAGCGGCGGAAAAAAAATACATATTGTAGCTTTAAATTTAGCCATATTTGTATGTTTATTCAAGTAGCCTACTTTGTCAACACTCTCTGTAGGCCTCCTTGACATCTAATTTCACAGTGCAAAAATTTCATTATATAACAGACAAACATGACAATATTATATTGTTGAAACACTCTTTGGTCTCTGCTATAGGCTATGTACCGGTAATAAACCTCTCCAAAACATTCCTGTGAATGATATTTCAATTACAGCCATTGTTTATCACGCTATGTAATCATGTTCTATAATATAGTTACATGAAATTAGGCCGTGTTTATCAAAGATGATAAAAAAATATATATATAAGGATTTCACACTCTAACGCATCATAAATGATCCTGTCTGTAATATAATATGTATTATATAGATTTTGCAAGAACACTCTAAAGTCATCCACACCTGACACTCGTTATTTTCTGTATGTTCACTCTAAACAAGAGCGGCTTCTGATTCCCAGCATGCTTTACTCTCTGACTCTGTGGGAGGGTTGCAGCTGTCAGTCCTGTGCGACTAGAGACTACAGACACAGTGAGTCAGCACATCCTCACATTTTTCATGATTAGTCAGACGAAGTCAGAACCCGTACCAGCCTCTGACAACAACCATCACATATGCTGAAAAAAAGTAGTATAAACAGTTTTGTGAAGTAAATTTCACAAATAATAACAAAGAAACAACATGGAGCACATTGAATTAAACATGAAATTTAGAAGTTCTTGTAAAGTCTTTGTTTTATTAACTTTGAATTATCTGTTTATACTTTTGCCGCTGACTGCACGTGCACTTCCCCAAACGGACGAGGCATTTAGACCCAAGTCCCTCACTCGAGTCGTTTCACTCGATGGCCATCTTTGAAACGACTCTCGGGCAGCTGTTTCAGTCATACAAGTGCAGCTGCTGTCTCTTTGAATGGGGAAACATCCAATTCTCCAAAGCTGTTCACCAAGCTTATGATTAAATTGAATATTTGAAATCACCTGTGAAATCTGGTAACAACTGTATCATAAATGTGGTTTCTTATGCTCAAATAGAGATAAAAAGGCTTATTTTTCAGGCTGGACCAACCACGTGCACGTGCAGTCCTAAGTGTCAGTCAGTCTTCTAAGATTTTGAAGGTGTGACTTTCTCTCATTCATACGCTGTGTCCAAAATCACATACTAGGTATGTACCAATTCGCCTGCTTGTGCACTATTCTATGACGTTTTGTAGTATAAATAGTGTTAGTGTGTTTACTTTGAGCATTCCAAATGGAAAAAGTGGACACTTCATGCACTCAACTGTCGCAGGTTTAATTTTCATAGCGGAGTGGGATTCGATGTTAAATGACAAAGTAACCTTATAAAGTTCATACACTGCACGGTTGAGGACAAAGTACATAAGTACATAACTGCACAACTACTGTCTTAGTAGGTACTACATTTGAATTTGAACTTTGCGACCAGTAAAAAAAAAATTGAGTTCTATGTAGTATGAATATGGGTTGTATGAAATTCGGACGGACTACATCCAACATGTTGCTACTGTCACGTGACCTACCAGCGTCAGTTGTGTCACTTCACTGCCATTCATAAATCCTCTCCTGTGGCCTCATGGGATAGAAAAGTGTCACTTCAGAATCTCGGTGGAAGTAATAGGTCATCCAGGGACTTTTCGTCTACTGTTTATCGAATACTATGCATTCGGATATACTACTAATAGTAATACTAGCGATAGTAATACGAGTGCAGCGTCTTTCTATGTATAAAGTCTTTTGCTGTGTCCCGATTTGCATACAATCCGGCCTACATAGTAATTTAATCCAATGGCTAATATTGCCCACAATCCATTGCGCGTTGGATAAGGATTCGTTCAAACTAAGTGTTCAAAACTACAAACATGGCGTATGTAGGCCTACTTCAAACAAAAGTATGTACTTTTTCTTCACAAAAACAGGTCATACTTTTTGGGCATAGTAAGTAGGGGAATGGGGATGCAGCATTTGCTCATACTTGAAGCACTGTAAAACCCAGTTAACTTTGAGAATATAACTTATGACGTTAAAACAAAATGTATGAACATCTGTAGCCTATGTAACTAAATTAAACAACAATCTCTTGAAAATTTTCAAATTTCCTTAAACTTTAATTCCATGAAAATTTTTTTTTATTAAACATGGACCTTTATTTTCATTAAAAAGGCTTATTTCTGCTATTGTAGGCTTGTTTTGTAATTGTAAGCAATTAATTTAGACATGCGCAAACTGGGTGCCGGTAAGATGCTTCGGAAATCGTGCAAACAAGTTACAAAACAATTCTGTGCTCAACAAACACGAACGGTTGCCCACCCTGCGATGACGTCATTTTTGCCGCTCGCACCTTCGCTCTCATGTGGACACAATAAGTATAATCCAGGCTTAAGCGGTAAAAGCAATTTTGCAACCACAGCGATTTTTTTGTTTAAAGCCCTTAAAAGTAGGTTGACATCTACACAGCTCTAATAGAAACACATTCTTTAGTATGTCCATTCGGCGGTGAGAGCTATTATATTTATGTGTTTTAAAGTTGTGGAGTGTTTTAACTTTGGAGAAGCTCTCTGTGGAAGCAGAAACTGATCTCCTATGCTCTGATAAAGTGCTCTTATATCTTTTATTATGCTACTGCATTTTTATATCATAGGTCATTATTTCCCATCTGTTTAATCATCAAATGCCTCGTTGTAAGTTTATCATGAGTGGGAACTGATGTCAAATAGTGCAGGCTCCTTGTGAAACACTTGCCTGTTGAGAAAATCAGCCTTCTAAAATGAATGTCATAGATCAGATTTGTTTTTCCACCAGGTATGCATCGAGGATGAGAGTCTGAAAAACTACCTACTTTAATACTTCTGTAAAGTTCTGATTCATGGGGATGGAAAGGGGAAAAGAGCAGCTTGGACATTCTGCTTAACATCTCATTCTGTGTTTAAGTCATGCAGATTTGGAACAATATGAGGGTGAGTAAAGGAGGACAATTTTTGTTTTTGGGTGAATTGTTGGATGAATAATTCCATAAAATAAAAAGATCATATATTTTTTTAAAATACATCATTGTTTCAACACCATATTCCACATTGCCTGTTCAAATAGCAAATGTTATTTGGCAGTTTCCTCAGGGAGAGATATATTTTTTATGTTCTGAATAACAGGTGCCTGAGCAGAAGTCATAGTTTTATTTTAAAAGAAGGTGTCTGCAAAATCTCACGATGTTCTTGTTTTGTAGGCCTCTTGAATGTGAAATCAATGTTTTGGGCATAATAATTCTATGTATGCGCCATCTCATGTCTGCCAACCCTGCTTCTTATTCAGATCACTCCGCAATGCAATCTGCCCCATTGATTGAAACTTTACAGTAACGTTATTTGATTCTCATGCAATTATTAGTCACAATCACATACTTTTCGGGATTTTGTGGAAGTACATCTCATTCACTGATACGTGTGCAGAAAAGTTTCTCGCACAAAATTTCCACCGGATTCGCAACAATACATTGAACAATAAATGTAATAAATACAAAAAAATGATGATTGATCTTAATGTCTTAATTTAAAAAATGAGGAAAAATCCAACCTTTAAGGACACCAATTTTCTTTGTGAATGAATAATGTATCGTAAATAAATAAATGTTCTTCCTTAAAATACAGGTTGCATAAGTCAGGACACCCCTATGTTAAATTCCCATTGAGGCAGGCAGATTTTTATTTTTAAAGGCCAGTTATTTCATGGATCCAGGATACTATGCATCCTGATAAAGTTCCCTTGGCCTTTGGAATTAAAATAACCCCACATCATCACATACCCTTCACCATACCTAGAGATTGGCATGGGGCACTTTCCATTAGATCATCTCTCAATGCAAATCAAACCAGCTATTAGGCTAACTGAAATAACACCATGCCAATCTCTATGTATGGAGAAGGGTATGTGATGATGTGGGGATATTTTAATTACAAAGGCCAAGGGAACTTTATCAGGATGCATATTATCCTGGATCCTTGAAATATCTGGCCTTTAAAAATAAAAATCTGCCTGCCTCTATGGGAATTTAACATAGGGGTGTCCTGACTTATGCAACAGTTTTTTTCTTCGGTAAGAACATTTATTTATTTACGATACATTATTCATTCACAAAGAAAATTGGTGTCCTTAAAGGTTGGAATTTTCATCATTTTTTTTAATTAAGGCATTAAGATCAGTTTCCAAAAGATGATTTTTGTATTCCTCTTTTTAGTCAACTTTAGCATGGGTGTGTTCACTTATTCTAAGCACTGCAGATCTTTTATTTCAGATTAAATGATGGCAAAGAATATTCCAGAATATTGCCCCTATTCAGTTTTCTAAAATATAAAATTAAGAATTTCTAAAAAATAAATGCATTACACAGACTGGGTTAAAATCTATTCTCAATTTTATGAACTAATATCAATTCTTAAATCCCAAGAATCAATATTTCAGTGTATTCTTTTTTCAGTTGATGAATAAACAAAACTTTGTAGTGCCTTTCATCCAATAAATCGCAATAAGCTTTGAGCTTTGTTACTTTTGATATGAAACTCAGCTTTCAAATTCCTTCCATTTTATTATGAAATTCAAACAATAACTACTGTTTAATGTGGCGTGACAGGTCACTGTAGCGAGTCAGTTCTCCTCTGCTTTACTACTACTGTAGTTACAGAACGAAATAAACACGAATGGACAAGTGTCTTGTCTCATGTAATCTCTCAATCAGTGTTTCGTCAATAAAACAGCTTGCCCAATCCTATTCCTCAAATGACATTGGCATATAATGGCTTGATAATTTATAAATCCTAAATGTGATTTAATGAGAAATGTAGATTTTTATGCATTTATTTTATTTTTGTTTGTGTGTCATATGCTAGAAATATAGAATGATTTCCACAAACAAAACAAAAATTCAATCAATTCAAGAAACATCTGTTCCAGATCACCTGTTTTATTGATTTTTAAGGTAACTCTGTCCACTGATCATTTTCTTGGTATTTTTTTTTTTTTTTTTTTTTTTTCATAGCTTGTAATCCATACAATAAAATATTATTGGCAAGATTGTTGTTAAAACTGAAGAAGTGGCCTCTACTGTTCATCCTCTACTGTTCTGCCACTTCTTCAAGTCTCATTTTTTGATATGGTCAGTGACATTCTATGAACTCTATTAATATCATCGTCGTTGGGTTTTGATGAACTCATTGACTGAAGTCGCAAATTCATTGGAAGTTCTTAATGGCAACAAAGTGGAGACAGTGAGTGCGCATTGTACCAAGTAATTGTTGGAACGTAAATGTGGCTGGAGCTGACATTGTAATGCAATTATTACATTATTTAAAGCATGAAGTGTTAAATGGAGTTGACCCCCAGGGAACAGAGAGTTGCTAACCAATTACATCTTAATTGAAAATGATCTTGCACATATTAAACACATCAGCCAAGTGAGGTACATCAATTTCTATTATCATGCCTATAGAACTCGTGATTCACGAGTAAGATTATGTAAAACCTTGAATGCATCAAATTAAGGCACAACTTTGGCTATCCAGAGCACATTAGGAATGTGCAATATATAATTATATTTTAGGGTTACACTTTATTTTGATGGTCCACTTTAGACATTCTACTAACTATAAGTAACTTTGCAACTACATAACTATCATTAGAGTATTAGTTGACTGTTAGTTTAGGGTTAAGGTAAGTTGACGTAGTTGCAAAGTTGCTTATAGAATATCTATTGAGGAGCATCAATATAAAGAAGTGTTAGCAGATATTAAGCAGACAGTCTAATACTCTAGATGACATGTAGTTGCAAAGTTACTTATTGTTAGTAGAACGTCTAAAGTGGACCATTGAAATAAAGTGATGCTAGATTTATTTATTTATTTATTTTAAATCTTGATGCATGCAAAATATTTTTTTCTGGATCCGCAGAAGTGATCTGAAATAATTTACATGATAGGATGTGTCATGACTTGTGAGATCATCCTGACCACTCTGATCTAGCAAAAGAGTTTGTGAATAAGTGTCAAGATAGTCAACAGATTCTTTGAAATAGTAAATAGAGAAGCCCTATTCATATATTTAAAGGCATTTTCAAAGGATTATCATTTTACTAATGCGTTCCAGTCAAGGAGGTACAATCTGCATTTACAGAGCCGTGAGTCTGGTATCCTGTGCGTCACACTAATTTGCCGCCGACAGCGATTAAAGCATTCACCAATGAATGAGCCCGTGGCCATTAGCTTAAAATGACCAATCATGCGGATATTATCAGGTAGAGTGTATCTGACGCAGCCAGAGTCAAAACAATGACTCATACATAGACCAGGTGTCTCTTGCGTTTCTTACATTCTAGAGTTGTTTTTCACTTGAAGTCAGTTTTCTGTGAAGTCTAGTTTGAATAAATTGGTTTAAAGTTAGACATTCACTTGAAACGAAAAGGATATTAATTTGTGGTGGAATAGGTTTCATTTGTTTTTTCGTTATTCATTATAAGTTTCTCCTTACCAGAGAGTCAGAACACGTTTATTGTGAATTCAAGAACGACTTGATAAGGAAGCAGTTCACGATATTCATTACTTTATGAACTGCTGCAACACTCATTCAAAAGTTTAATTTTCATAGTTCTATCTTCAAACATTAAGAGGGAAACGGCCCAAACCTACACAGATGGATCAGAGCTATTCAAACATGGTCTCATATTTGTGTGGACCATGCAAAAACATTGACTTAGCTTCAGTGACCCACTTCAGCTTTAGGCTGAAGAAACAAAATCCACCTTTTGTCAGTCATTGATTGGCTTGGTTCTGCTTTTTGGCCCTTTTTGTTCAACCATGTTGGCATAGGGCAACCCTTTGAGGTTCCTTTTGCGTCTCCCCTGGTTGTAAATCAGAGGAAAAAAAGAAGCAAAGTAAGAGGTGAAGTTTTATATTGTGCCTTTTGTAAAAGTACCAAAGCAGCCTCAGTTTTGAAAAGCCCAGCACAAAGCATATTCCTTTATAAACAATGCAAAGTATGGTGGGGTGAAGCAGAAAAGTGCTAAATCCTCTCAAAGAGGGGATGAATCTTTCATGAATGAGACACACTTCCCTTCTTAAAAGAGCAGAGTGGAACACGCTCTCACACAAACACACACACATCTGCACACACTCGACACTTATAAATAAGACGCAGCCCGCCCTCAGACAACAAAATGCGAAGCTGTTTGGATTTCTCCCACTAACGATGTGAATTATAAATGAGAGACTGTAATTTGGAGGAACTTGTGAGCTTGTGATTCCTTATCAAGCTTCAGTTTCTGCTGAACTCTGAAAGAAAATTAGAAACCGTTTTTGGGGAAAGAGTCATTTTTGATCTTTTATATTTTTGTATAATTCAATAATTCTGGTTCCATTAACCTGTAACATATACATTGAAAAGTTTGGTGTCTGAATTAAAAAAAAAAAATTGTAAAGTTGTTGAAAGATCTTCCATGCTCACCAAGGCTGCATTTATTTAATCAAAAATCTAGTATAAACATTAACATTTTAAAATATTAGTACAGTGTAAAATAACTGTTTACTATTTGAATATATTTTAAATTGCAATTTATTCCTGTGAAGCAAAGCTGAATTTTCAGCACCATTCAGTGTCACATGATCCTTCAGAAATCATTCTAATATGACGATTTGCTTCTCAAGAAACATTTCTCATTATAAATGTTTAAAACATTTTAATATGTTTGTGGAAACTGATATTTTTTTACAGGATTCTTTAATGAATAGACAGTTCAAAAGAACTGCATTAAAAATAAATATTTACTGTCACTTTTGAACACATGCATGGTGTATTGTCGTGTAATTTATACGCGAAAATGAGTTTTTACGTGTATATGAGACGCAGTTTTTTGCGTGCATTTGATACGCAGTTCATTTGCGTGTAATACACATGCACCCCACACCACTACTAAACCTACCCTAACCAACCAATGCGTATCCTATGCACGTAAAAACTCATTTTAGCGTATAAATTAGGCTACACGACAATACACATGCGTGATAAAGACGCATTTAGTGTGATCGGGTTGCATGAATACACACACACACACATAAAAACTTCTTAATTTGTACAGAAAGCACAGAAAAAAACACCATTGGTTGCCAACTTTTTTTAGTTAGTAAATTGCATTCTTTTCGTTTTGGGGTAAACAATCGCTCTAATTAACTTAAACTTTTCAAAATAGTCCTTTATCATATTACTTCTATACAGTATGTACTATTAGAGCCATGATATATTTCTTCAGGAAAGCTTTATTCATCTAATTTGTGGCACCTGCAGAAGCTCATTTGCTGTGCAAGACACCCACGTCCACTGGAGTCACGCAATTCTACGAGGTGCTGTAGTAGCCCTTTCTGTTTTCATTACCTTTGTATAGTGCACTTACAACTAATTTCACAGTTGCATGGATGCAGGGAAATTTAATTTGAACAGGTAAATCAATGTTAAGTCTCTGATCCACTGTATTTAAATGTAGGACAATGAAAAAAAGAACTTTATTGGACTGTCTTGAGGGGTACGCAATGCTGTTATTATTATTTCTTGAGGTTGGGGGGGGGAAGCGTGTCTCACTTGCCCTAGGCTTAACACATTCCCATCAATAATTGTAAACATTCAAACCCACTGATTGACTAATGGAAATTCATCTTATTTTATTTTGTCTTTATATTAGGAGGCACCTCCCGCAGCCCTGAGTTTAAGCAGGGAACGAGGAGCACAAGGATTGCACAAGTGAAGGATTGAAATATTGTTTCAACCCGAACGCTATTGCAGCAGGTTGGAAAAGATGAAGGAAAAATTCAGGGAGCAAAAACAACTCAAAATAAAATGGCTGTCACAAGGTATTGTAGACACATCACCCACTAAGGAAACAAAATAAAGGCCCATATTAATAAAGAAACACGACAATAAATACACAAGACCAGAGGGATAAAAGAAGTTCACATTTTATTACCATACCACATGGAGGAAAGACAGACAGTGAAATGTTTTTTTTAGAGAACTATTGCACTCCATGGTTAGCCAAGCACTGCTGTGTTCTGAGTCTTAACACTGATCTTCCACAAGAGATTTAAACCGCATTCAACTGCAGTATAGCTGCAAACAGTGAGTGCTGCACTCGGCATGGTGTTCTAGAACACTGTGCCGTGACGGGTTGTCAGGTTTGCCATGGAAAATTAAAACATTCCAAAAAATAAGTAAAAAGAAATGCAGCAAATAAGAATATATCATCGCTGTCTGGCCGAAACCATGTATCTCTATATAGAATAGTGTAGGTATGATGTAAATCTATAGGCCAAAATGCGGAAACAAGTTAGCATTTTAGCACTTCTGTTTCCATCGTCCCAAAGTCAATGGGTTTTTTGAATGGGTTTTTTGTTTAAATGGCTGAAGGAAGGACTGTGAAATAAAAAAGAATTCCAAACTCCAAATGAGTGAGAGATTATTGTCACACTTTGAAGCTGCACAGATGTCGTCACTCCTCTGGTGTTTCTCTGTCTCTGAACAACACTGCTGGAATACTCTATTTAACCTAGAGCTATAGAGATCTTACAAAGTCTCATCAAAAACAATACAGCGGTGCTGAAGGATGATGCATTAAAACTTAAGCCTAATCATCAGTTCAAGCCCTGTGCTGCTCTGATGTCCTCAAATAGTGCATATTTGTTTCACAAAAGGACATTTCCTTGACTTCAATATACAAAGTAAAGATAGTTATGTTAAACAAGAACAGTATTTGATGTTAATTAGCGCTTAATTTAATCTGTTTTATTTTGATTTATAAAAACCGATTGAGTCAGTGCATGAGTGCTCAGTTTCAGGAGGAGAGAGAGACTGCTCAGCTGCAGAAGAGACATGTAAGAGGTGGAGCAGAATGTGGGCGCTCTTTCCTCTTTTATTTGCCCCTACATGCATTTTGTCTCCTAATTCCCACCTCTCTGGTTTGAAATTTACATTTCCCCTTCCCCACAGGGCGGCTGATGGATGCAGAATGGCATCTGAAGACACAGGCGGCTCAGAAACAAAGGCTGCTGAGTGCTACCCAACTAGAGAGCATACAGCAGTGTATAGGGCACTGAGCCGTAGTCATCAGAACACCCTTGATGAAGAGAAACAGGTGAATGAATACAAACGTATTTTTAATAATAACAATCTAGGTAATCTAGTCTTCTGAAGTCATAGCATAGCTTTGTATGAGGAACTGATTGACATTTAAGTCATTATTCAGAGGTAGTCGTCTCAGCGGTAGCTCTTAAATGTAATTTGCATGTCTGCAATCAGTGATGTGAGGGGGAAAAATATAAAATATATATATATATATATACAGTATCTCACAAAAGTGAGTACACCCCTCACATTTCAGCAAACATTTTAGTATATCTTCTCAAGGGACAATACTATAGAAATGAAACTTGGATATATTTTAGAGTAGTCAATGTGCTGCTTGTAAAGCAGTATATATGTACTGTCCTCTGAAAATAACTCAACATACAGCCATTATTGTCAAAATAGCTGGCAACAAAAGTGAGTACACCCTAAGTGAACATGTCAAAACTGTGTCCAAAGTGTCAATATTTTGTGTGAGCACCTGTAACGAGTCGGGAGACTGAGTAGAATCCATTTGCAGCTTTAATGAAGAAACGTCAAACAGGGGGTCAGAGAACAGCAAAACAGGGTATTCAGAGAGCAGGCACAGAGAGTAGTCAGGGAACAGGCAGAAGATCAGGGCAGGCAGCAATAAACAATAATCCAGGGTAATCCAAGTCAAGACAGGCAGCAAACAGGCAGTAGTGAGATAACAATCCGTGGTCAGTAAATAGATCAGCAAGATAGGACAAACGCTCAGTGATTACAGGCCGAGGCAATGCAATACTTCGCACTGAACTTCTGTTTGTGTGTGGCTTATATGGAGAGTCTGAATGAGGTGCAGGTGTGTGCGTAATCAGTCCCAGGTATGAGGCATTATGGGGATTTGAGTTCCAGAGTAATCTAGTATTCAGGTGAAGGCTCCCTCTGGTGGTGAAGAGGAGGCGGTGCGGAAGCCCGCTCTGTAACAGAGCCCCCCTCCTGCGAGCAGCTCCTGATGCGAGAAGGCAGACGACGCCGGGGTCTTCCACGGGGTCTAGGGGCCGGTTTTTCCGGGTATGTTTGATGAAACTCTTCAATGAGTGATGGGTCCAGGATATCTCCGGCATTGACCCAAGATTGTTCCTCCGGACCGTACCCCTCCCAGTCCACCAGGTATTGGAGGACGTTACCCCGGCGTCTGGAGTCCAGCACTTCGTGCACCCGATACGCCTCCTCGCCGTCAATCAGGATGGGTGAGGGGTCTGGAGCTGTAGCTTCCACTTCCGACGCTCCTCTCGGCCCACCGGCAGGTTTCAACAGAGATACATGGAATGTGGGAGAGATGCGGGCAAATCCAAACGAAAAGATACAGGGGAAACTTGTTTTAATATCTGAAATGGTCCAACATACCTGGGGCTGAGTTTGCGGCAGGGAAGTCGAAGTCTTAGATCTCTTGTGGAGAGCCACACCCACTGACCAGCGTTGTATTTCGGAGCAGGGCGCCGATGACGATTGGCCTGTTGTTCTTGTCGTCTGACTGCATGAAGGAGATGAATATGAGCCTGATCCCAGATCGCTTCGCTCTTGCGTAGCCACTCTGTGACAGATGGTAGTTCTGTAGGCTCCCCTGACCAAGGGAACAATGGAGGTTGAAAGCCCAAGATGCATTTGAAAGGCGTAATACCTGTGGCAGGTTTGATCAGTGAGTTTTGTGCGTATTCGGCCCAGAATAGATACCGACTCCATTCGGTTTGTTCCTTCTGGCAGTAGGATCTTAGGAAACGTGTGACATCCTGGTTCAGACGTTCTGTTTGTCCGTTAGATTGTGGATGGTACCCTGAAGTCAAACTGATGTTGATATTCAGATTTTTGAAGAATGCAGTCCAAACTCTGGATGTGAATTGGGGACCCCGGTCGGACACAATGTCCTCAGGTAACCGATACAAACGGAACACTTGATTGCACAGAATCTCGGCTGTTTCTAGCGCCGTGGGGAGTTTGGCTAATGGTATGAGACGGCAGGCTTTGGAGAATCGGTCAACGATGGTGAGTATGGTAGTGTGTCCTTGCGATTTAGGTAGGTCTGTGATGAAGTCAATTGCAATATGGGACCAGGGGCGGCGTGGTGTAGGGAGTGGTGTTAACAGTCCAGCGGTTAATTGTCTGGGTGATTTGGACGTATTACAGCTGACACAGTTCCTTACATGTATAGTGGTGTCGATCCTTAGCGTCGGCCACCAGAAGCGATTCTGCAAGAGGTGAATGGTAGCCGTGATTCCTGGATGGCCTGAACTGGGGTTGGAGTGCACATGATCAAGGAGCCGGGGCCGGAGCAGTTCTGGAACAAACAATAAGTTCTCCGGACATTCAGAAGGGGGTCTCACCTGACTGTTAGCCTGTTGAATTTCCGTGACCATATCCCACTGTACTGGAGCTACCAGTAGGTTTGTCTGAATTATGTTCTCAGGAGTGTGATTCTGAATTGTGCTTTCTGTTTGACGTGATAGAGCATCTGCTTTGACATTCTTGGTTCCTGGTCGATAGGTGACGGTGAATTGGAATCTAGTAAAGAATAATGCCCATCTGGCCTGTCGTGGATTTAGACGTTTGGCTGACCGTAGGTATTCCAGGTTTTTATGATCGGTGAGTACGACAAAAGGCTGGCTTGCTCCTTCCAGCCAGTGTCGCCATTCTTCTAGTGCTAATTTCATAGCGAGCAGTTCTCTGTTTCCCACGTCGTAATTTTGTTCTGCTGGGGTAAGTTTGCGGGAGAAGGCACACGGGTACACTTTCCCTGGATTACCTTGTCGTTGTGATAATACTGCCCCGACTCCTGTGTTAGAAGCGTCTACCTCCACAATGAATTGGCGTTCAGGGTCTGGGTGATGGAGGATGGGTGCGGACGTGAATCGGGACTTGAGTTCCTTGAAAGCCTGTTCCGCTTCCTCTGTCCATTTTAACCTAGTCGAATGACGTTTGGTCATCGTGGTTAATGGAGCTGCGATGATGCCGAAATTTCTAATGAATCTTCTGTAGAAGTTGGCGAACCCCAGGAAACGTTGTAATTCTTTGAGGGTTTGAGGTAGCGGCCAGTCCAGAACTCCCTTTACCTTCCTTTCGTCCATAGCAACCCCTTCGTGACCGATAATGTAACCCAAGAAGGATGTACTTGTCTGGTGGAATTCGCATTTCTCAGCTTTGGCGTAGAGTTGATGTTGTATGAGTCGCTCAAGGACCAGCCTGACCTGCTGAATGTGTTCCTCCATGGAATTGTAATAAATTAGAATGTCGTCAATGTAGACGATCACCCATTTGTCCAGCATGTCTCGGAAAATGTCATTCATAAAGGATTGAAACACGGATGGACTGTTGGATAAACCGAAAGGCATGACCAAATATTCATAGTGCCCACTAGTGGTGGAAAATGCTGTCTTCCACTCGTCCCCCTCACGAATACGGATCAGATTATAGGCGTTGCGTAAGTCCAGCTTAGTGAAATACTGGGCCTTGCTGAGTTGTTCGAGTGCCGCAGGCACAAGTGGTAGAGGGTAGCGGAACTTGACTGTGATATCATTTAATGCTCGGTAGTCAATGCAGGGTCGTAGACCACCGTCCTTTTTCTTGACAAAAAAAAATCCAGCGGCAGCAGGGAAAGTTGAAGGTCTGATGAAACCTTTGGATAGTTCCTCCTGGATGTAGTTTTTCATGGCTTCGGTTTCAGGTTGAGATAAAGGGAATATCCGTCCATGAGACGGAGAAGTATCTGGGAGGAGGTCTATGGCATAGTCAGTAGGGCGATGTTCGGGGAGCTGGGATGCCCTCTTTCTGCTAAAGGCTTCGAGGAGGTCTGTGTATACCGTGGGTAGGTTAGTCTCTTCATGAGAGGCGGATTCAGGCTCTGTACTTTGCAAAGGAATGTGATTCACCCTCTGTACTTGGTGACTAGAACTGATTGGATTCGACGGCTCACTTTTCCTCTCTTGAGGCGGAATGCGAGTCACAGGAGTCAAGCAGCGGTTCTGGCATAAAGAATCCCAACGTATGATTTGACCCTCCTTCCAGGAAATATGTGGGTTATGAGTGTATAACCAGGGGTGTCCCAATATAATGGGATGGTGGGGTGATTGAATGACATAAAAACTGATGACAATGGGCCAATGGGCCAACGTGAAGTTTAATCTCCTCGGTGGTGTCCTGAATCCTTCCCTCTCCGAGGGGTCGGCCGTCTAACGCCTCCACTGCCAAGGAGGAAAGACAAGGTGTTAGATTGAGCCTGCATTGTTCAGCAAATGTACGGGATATAAAGTTCCCAGCAGCTCCGGAGTCAATGAGAGCCGTGGTTCTGAACTTCTTTCCTCTTATCGTGATAATTACTGACAATTTGAAACTAGATGGATTTATGGGAATTTTAATGCGTGGACTCACCGAACGGGGCCTGGCAGATGGACGAGTTGGGCATGCAAATTTCATGTGTCCTGCTCGACCACAATACATGCACAATCTGTGTTGTCTACGGCGCTCTCTTTCTTCTGGTGTGATGTGAGAAAACCCAATCTGCATGGGTTCATGTTCAGTGGGCGTTTCGTGATGATATGGCTGTAGAGGTCGAACTGATCGTCGTGAGCGAATAAGATTATCCACTTGAATGGCTAGATCGATGTATTCCGTCAGAGTTCTCCCTTCATCACGGCAGGCTAATTCAGACTGGAGTTCCATAGTGAGACCTTTGCGAAAGAGAGTTTTCAAAGTGCTTTCGACCCAGTCAGTTTGTGCAGCGAGCGTGCGGAAAGTTAGGGCATATTCGGCTGCAGTTTTACTCCCTTGAGTGAGAGATAACAGTTGTTCCCCGGCGTCTCCGCTCTCAGTAGAATGATCGAAAACATGACGGAATTGTTGCAAAAATTCATTAAATGTAGAGAAGGAAGATCCATCAGTTCTCCAGACGGCCGTAGCCCATTCTAGCGCTCGTCCTGTGAGCAGTGAACAAACGAACGCAATCCGGCTTGCGTTGGTGGTGTATAATGATGGTTGCTGTTCCACAAAGAGAGTACATTGAAGCAGAAATCCTTTGCATTTCGTGGGGTTTCCATCAAATTTCTCGGGGAAAGCCAGCCGTGGATTTACTGAGGAAATGGCGGCCGGTGGAGGACTTCCTGAGGGAGGACTGGCAGGTACAACGGGAGGATTAGCGATTGCAGTTTGTAGGTCTTGCAGACCTTGAACCAGTTTTGCGGTGAGTGAAGTCAAATGACTAAGTTGTTGGTGATGTAGATCCAGACGAGATGCTTGAGAGGTGAGTTCGGTGGATATCTGCTGAACAGCTGCTGGATTCGTTGTTGGCGAAGTATTCTGTAACGAGTCGGGAGACTGAGTAGAATCCATTTGCAGCTTTAATGAAGAAACGTCAAACAGGCAGGGGGTCAGAGAACAGCAAAACAGGGTATTCAGAGAGCAGGCACAGAGAGTAGTCAGGGAACAGGCAGAAGATCAGGGCAGGCAGCAATAAACAATAATCCAGGGTAATCCAAGTCAAGACAGGCAGCAAACAGGCAGGAGTGAGATAACAATCCGTGGTCAGTAAATAGATCAGCAAGATAGGACAAACGCTCAGTGATTACAGGCCGGGGCAATGCAATACTTCGCACTGAACTTCTGTTTGTGTGTGGCTTATATGGAGAGTCTGAATGAGGTGCAGGTGTGTGCGTAATCAGTCCCAGGTATGAGGCATTATGGGGATTTGAGTTCCAGAGTAATCTAGTATTCAGGTGAAGGCTCCCTCTGGTGGTGAAGAGGAGGCGGTGCGGAAGCCCGCTCTGTAACAGCACCATTGTTATCTAGCACTGCCTTAATCCTCCTAGGCATGGCATTCACCAGAGCTGCACAGGTTGTTGCTGAGATCCTCTTCCACTCCTCCATAATGACATCACGGAGCTGTTGGATGTTAGACACATGGCACCTCTCCACCTTCCGCTTGAGGACGCCCCACAGGTGCTCAAAAGGGTTAAGGTCTGGAGAAATACTTGGCCAGTCCATCAACTTCACCTTCAGCTTCCTCAGCAAGGTATGTCATGTTGGTGGTGTGTTTGGGGTCGTTATCATGCTGTTCGGCCCAGTTTCTGAAGGGAGGGCATCATGTTCTGCTTCAGAATGTCACAGTATATGTTGGAATCCATGTTTCCCTCAATGAAACGCAGCTCCCCAGTATCAACAGCACTCATGCAGCCCCAGACCATGATGCTACCACCACCATGCTTGACTGTAGGCAAGACACAATTTTCTTGATACTCCTCACTAGGGTATCGCCACACATTCTGGACACCATCTGAGCCAAACAAGTTTATCTTAGTTTCATCAGGCCACAGGACATGGTTCCAGTAATTCATGCTCTTGGACAGGTTGCTTTCAGCAAACTGTTTGCAGGCTTTCTTGTGAGCCAGCTTCAGAAG
Organism: Gila orcuttii; assembly: GCA_026230005.1. NCBI lineage: Eukaryota > Metazoa > Chordata > Actinopteri > Cypriniformes > Leuciscidae > Gila > Gila orcuttii. Next base: position 15,786,409 of record JAPDVR010000002.1, on the reverse strand, counting down.
AGGCTTCCTTCTGGGACGACGGCCATCCAAACCGACTTGTTGCAGTGTGCGGCGTATGGTCTGAGCATTGACAAGCTGACCTTCCGCTTCTGCGACCTCTAAAGCAATGCTGGCTGCACTTATGCGTCTGTTTTTTAAAGCCAGCTTCTGCACCTGACACACAGCACAAGGACTCCACTTATTTGACTGACCCTCGCGAGGCCTGTTCCGAGTGGAACCCGTCTTGGGAAACCTCTGTATGACCCTGGCGTGTACTGTAACTCAGTTTCAGGGTGTTACCAATCTTCTTATAGCCTAGGTAAACTTTGTGGAGAGCAACAATTCTAATTCTCAAATCCTTAGAGAGTTCTTTGCCATGAGGTGCCATGTTGAGAGAATTGTACTCAAAGCACAAATTTGAACTGCTCTAATACAAGATACACAAATTTGTATGGACCTGTCTAGCAGACAAAAACATGAAAATTATGAATAGGACGTGGCTTTGCATGGTTAAACGAAGTACAGCTATTATCACTTAGGGTGTACTCACTTTTGTTGCCAGCTATTTTGACAATAATGGCTTTATGTTGAGTTATTTTCAGAGGACAGTAAATATATACTGCTATAAAAGCAGCACATTGACTACTCTAAAATATATCCAAGTTTAATTTCTATAGTACTGTCCCTTGAGAAGATATACTAAAATGTTTGCTGAAATGTGAGGTGTGTACTCACTTTTGTGAGATACCATGTATATATATATGGCCTAAAATCAACACTCACCATGCACCAAATGCGAGTAAAAATCTGCGTTGGTGAGTATATGAAACAGTGTCACTCGCCAGTTGGCTGGTAAAATTTTTATGAATTCTAATAATGCATGAACATGAACAAAGGTCAATGACGCTGAGGACAGTTGACGGGCCAATGCTGCATCATCACGAAAGTTTAAGCCTTGGCAATATTTAAGAAGACTCGAAATGGAGCTCATTTCGTTACTCGCGCACTTTGTGGAGAGTTTAATGAGTGCAAACATCTGAAGCGCTCACCCAGAAAACCGTGTCTCAGACAGCGAGAATACTAAACTGAGCTCTCTTTCATGTCCTCTTGCACTTGAGCGGACAATTATGTCAAAAATAGCAAGTATCTGTAAACACAATTGGTTATGTCTTAAGTCAATGTAAACAATGCATGTGTATCAGTATATTGGATCCGTGCATTCGCTCTTAAAGTGACAGCAGCCTAATAATCCTGCTGTTGTCTGTGTTTATAATGTTAATCGAACAACAAAGGACAAAGAAAAAATAATCACTCACTGCTCTTGACTGAATAACTTTTGTAACTTTGATAAGGATTAATTAATAAGGATGTTTAATTCATACAGTGAAGACTATGCAGTGTTATTTTACATTTGCTTACTTTATTAAAGTCCTATACCTGAACACTACTGTCAAACATGAAAACCTAGAAAGCAGTTTATTTAATTTGTGTCTTTTGTTGTATTGTATTTATTTGTAGTTTTGCTTGTAATTTAATTATTTGTTTTTATTTTACTGCTTGTCTTTAATATATATCTTTTTTTAATTATATTAGTTAGGCTAGTATTTTTAAGCTGTGGTATCGAAATTGGAATAGAGAATTGTGAATTTTTACTGGTGTCTAAAATTGTGCCATTAAAGCCTGTTTTTGCAAACGCTGTTTCATAAATGATAAACTTTCATAAACTGTTAAAAAAATATTTATGGCCGGTATATTTTCTGAAGTCATTGGCAAGTGTGGCAAAAAGTTAGTTTTAATAAATACTTTTATTTAGAAAAGAAAAAAAGATGCATCAAAAGTAGAGCTGCACAATTCTACATAAATTGAGAATCACAATTTTTTTGTTTCAAATAGAGATTGCGATTCTCCTGTTGTTCTGAACAGACAACTAAACAAAATAACATGTAATTTACTTGAAGTTCTGGCAAAATGGTTTCATTAATTGGTGAGCATAAGAAAAAAAAATAATACAAATCTTACAGACCCCAAACTTTTGAAAAATATATATTACATACTTCTAAAAACTTGGAATATAGTGCTCGTATTGTATGGAATACTTTTATGTTTTTTGGCACTGTCATTGTCATTATGTCTCCCCTTTTTAATGAAGGATTTACTTAAGCAACATGATGTTTCAACATGAAGTATCTGTGTCACCAGGCTTGATAACTTCACAGTGCTGCAAACAGATAGACGTGGCAATGGGTTTATTTGCCCACATCAATTGTACCATTAGGCCGCTAATCTGAAAACATCCTTCATGCTCTTTCTCAGGTACACAATTAGCATTTAATGCCTGTTAGCGATCCAACACATACGTTAGCACTCAGAGACTTTACCGTCTGATGAATTTGGGAATTTGTACTTGGCTGAACAAAATCAATGGCAGAAGTTACTGCATGTGGCTTTGTGGTCAAATGCGAAGTATCACCATTGTATTACCAATTTCTGTGACTTTTTGGCTTCATTCTTTGAGGACAGAATGAGGACGAGTGGGCCGTTTTATACACTGTTTTATCACTTTGAGAGCTTTCAGCCTTGACAAACTGGGCAGCCCAGGCACTAACAACGACTTCAGATGTATGCGCGTAACATTTTACATAGAGCATATTTTAAAAGTCCCTTGAGACAATTTTAAATGTCTTTAAAGTGGGGATTGAGTGATGTAGGCTGTATTCTCTTGCCCCCTTCACTTTCTCCCCTCACATAGCCATAGTTTTCTCTGTTGTCGGCGTAGCATCTTTAGCAGAGCCTTTCATGCTGTTGTCAGTGGAGCGTTACGAGTCGACAGCAGCGTTCAGCCGAAGCGGTTCAAGGCCATTATGTGACGATCTCTGCAACTCAGAAAAGAAAAAAAATTTGAGCCAGTCCTACACTGCACCAAAATAAACTCAAAAAAGGGTTAGGTAATAAGCTACATCCCTTTCTTTTATGATGGTGTTGCATAACTGGAAATAAAAATCAAGCTGTGCTTGTCAGCTGTACGCAATTCTTGTTTTATAGCAGTGTGTGGTTCATCCTATTGGGGGGCACGGAGGCAGTTTGAAAAAGCTTTCACGGTGAAAATAATTTGCAGTGAAAGTCACCGGGCATCATTTTGCGATGTGAGAAAGGTGAGCATGAGTAGAAAATTAATCTTGTTTTATTTATTTTTTTCTTTCTTTCTTTCTTTCTTTCAATTTTACATGTGGAATTAAATGTCCAATTTTTTACAATAATGTTCTATTAGTTGCATTAACTAACATTATTACACTGTGAAATGCTTGATTCTGATTGGTCAGTCTTGACATTCCGAGGTCAGTTAAAGGAATATATTTAAATATTTCAAATCTGTCATTAATTACTCACCCTTACGTCGTAACAAACCCCTAAAACATTCGTTCATCTTTGGACCAAAAATGAAGATTTTTTTTATGAAATCTGAGAGCTTTCTGTTCCTCCATTGACAGTCTACCCAACTACCACTTTCAAGCCCTATAAAGGTAGTAAAGACATCATTAAAGTAATCCATGTGACTCCAGTGGTTTAACCTCAATTTAATAAAACAACGTGAGTGTATTGTTTGTGCAAAAAAAACATTTCTTTTACCACTAATTTACAAAATATTCTGTCAAATTTCATTAAAAGATCTTCATCTGTGTTCCAAAGACAAACTAATGTCTTAAGGGTTTGGAACGACATGAGGACGAGTTCTTAATAACATAATTTTTATTTTTTGGTGAACTATCCCTTTAAAGTGCATTCATACCATGTCGGAATTATCGAAATTATGAGACTTGTGACTTGTAAATACCATTCACATTCTCATAGAACTTGTAATTACAACTTGAAAACTCTGAGAAATTTTCTGAGAGCTCCGACTTGTACCACATGATCGCTGCAGATTCATTTTGGCATTGATTTTGTTGCTATCCACCTTATTCCTGATGAGCTTACTGCGTTTTGAATTATGGGTGGCACTTCCGGTTTGGGGAACTTCCATTCAAAAAGACTGAAAAGAATCATTTCAAATCATAAGGTTGCCTTCAAATAAAGCTGATCCGTCAGTTTGACTCAATGAGCTATCAGTTTTCTTTCATGTTTTATCTAAGAATAACGTAACACTTGGTATTTTAACGTGAAATGTTATAAGAATATCTATAGTAAGAGCTCTGCATTCTTTTCCTCATGATTATTTTCTTTTTTCCTTTTGAATTCCGCTGTAATAGTATGATAAAGGTCAGCATATACTGCACATTTGTGGTCTGTTCTCCCAATTTAATTTACGATGTATACCATTAATAATTCACTGGAATCTCTTTTTTTCCCCTCCCCAAATCCTCACGTCTATGGCAAGCCGTTTTAACTTAAATTGTACACAGCCTTACTCGTCGTAATTACTTTTTTACTAGTAAGAATTCAATTAGAGAGCTCTACAATTCAATTCTTACTAGTAACAATTACAATTAGAGACCTCTCTAATTCAATTCTTACTAGTAAAAATACAATTGGAGAGCTCTCTAATTCAATTATTACTAGTAAGAATTACAATTGCAGAGCTCTCTAATCCAATTCTTACTAGTAAGAATGCAATTACAGAGCTCTCTAATTCAATTCTTACTAGTAAAAAAACAAATTAAAGATATGTATAATTGCAGAGCTCTGTAATTGAATTAGAGAGCTCTGCAACTGCATTCTTACTAGTAACAATTCAATTAGAGAGCTCTCTAATTTAATTAAAGAGCTCTGCAATTGAGTTGTTACTAGTAAGAATTGGATTAGAGAGCTCTCTAATTGTAATTCTTACTAGTAACAATTGCATTAAAGAGCTCTCTAATTCAATTCTTACTAGTAAGAATGCGATTGCAGAGCTCTTTAATTCAATTAGAGACCTCTACAATTGAATTGTTACTAGTAAGAATTACAATTAGAGAGCTCTCTAATTGCATTCTTGCTAGTAAAAATTGAATTAGAGAGCTCTCTAATTGTAATTCTTACTAGCAACAATTCAATTGTAGAGCTCTCTAATTGTAATTCTTACTAGTAACAATTCAATTGTAGAGGTCTCTAATTGTAATTCTTACTAGTAATAATTGGAAAAGAGAGCTCACTATTCAGTGCCATCTCATTATGATAATCGTGCCTCATGTTTATTCATCTGGCATTCATATTGATCTTGCATATTTTGATATATTTATTAGGCTAATGGTACCGAAGATGTGTTGTGAATGTTACGTTTTGCTTATAGACATATTTGTGAATGTGATACATGCATGTGTGTAGGCCTACATCAAAGTGAAAATTAAGTGTATTTCCAACTCTGAACTCAGTCCCCAAGTAAATTCGGTTATTAAATAAACAAATAGCAAAACGAGTTGTGCGGTGTCCCCACCACTTTTCAAAGCAAAGTTACGCTACTGCTTATCCCATATAATTTGCGGGATAATTAGGGCCGGACTGGTCGTTAAGGCTCAAAGCTGCATGCTAGGAACTGTTTTTGTTCGGGGAAGCTTTGCGTTTAAAAAGCTAATTATTAATTTACTTATGTGGCAAATAGCCACGTAATAAGTAGGATGATATACATCCAGCCGATTATTATAGCACAATAAACATTATCCTGACCTTGACTAACAATGAGCAATGCATTTGTTACAGTATTTATTGATCTGTTAACATCAAAACAAATGCAGCTGTTCATTGTTGGTTTATGTCAGCTCAGGTCCATTAGATAATATTAACAGATCCAATGTTTTAATAATTTAACAATGAATTAGTAAATGTTGAAATTAACATGAACTAATGTTAAAATATGCTTTTAGAAGTATTTTTCATTGTGTTTATTAATGTAGTTAACTAGTGTAAAAAAAATAACCTTAAAGTGACACCAATATTTATATTAGATGTTGATTGTAATAATTTCAATTAAAAAAAATATTTACTGATAACAGTGACAAACAAATCAATGAGAAACCCTGTTGCCAGATACTGTAATCGAGTACTTCACACTCACTTTGACCCGGTCGTTCAGCAGATGCAGGCAGTTTTCCACTTCAGAGCTCCCAACATTCAAGCCTTCAGTCTTGCCTCATTGGACAGCAGATCAATATTGAGATTGTAGTCATTCAGTGGTGATCAACCTGTAAGTAAGGACAATCTGGACACAAGCCACTGTCCTGCTCGTGCACTTATGAAACTTACTTTTATAGGACTCTTTCAAAAGACTTCTTCACAAACAGCTAACATTGCAACTTATTCTGGCCAAAAACCTTCTGTATTTAAACATGGAGACAAGAAAGTAAAGGCCTGTTCACACCTGTTTGATGTGAAAATACATTTCTTATCATTATCAATGCTAAAAACAGATTTTGCTGCTGAAAATGTATCTGGAAAATGTGATAACTATTAAAAAGTGTGTGGTAAGTAAGGTTTAAAAAATAAAATAATACTTTTATTTAGCGGGGATGTATAAAATTGATTAAAACGTTTACAGCAAAGAATTTATAATCTTACAAAAGATTTCAATTTCAAATAAAAAGCTGTTCTTTTGAACTTTCTTTTCATCAAAGAATCCTACTGTTCCCACAACAAAATATTAAGCAGCATGTTTTCAACATTGATAATTACTGAGCACCAATAATATTAAATCATCATATTAGAATGATTTCTGAAGGATCATGTGACACTGAAGACTGGAGTAATGATGCTGAAAATTCAGCTTTGATCACAGGAATAAATTACATTTTAAAATATACTAAAATAGAAAATGGTTATTTTAAATCGTAAAAGGGGCTGGATTTCCTGAAACCTTCTTAACTACTACGTCGTTCTTAAGTTATACCTTAAGCTGTACCTCATTGTTAAATTAACACTATGTAGTTTTTCAACCTTCATAATATATTTCCAAGACCCTTGAGATGGTACATCGACTTACAATAGGTTAAATGACACGTCTGCCATAGCCTGACGTGGTCTGTATCGCTTTTACTGGCACTATGTAACTTCGGGTTTCGGGTAGTAACCGGAGCACAAAAAGAACTACAAAATTCGACTGCTTTACGGCATACATAGTTTTTCTTCGTTTGTGATGTCTTTCATAAAATCATGCATCATACTCTACCTTGTCTGTGGCCATTGTTGATTCCAAAGCCGGTGCTGGATAAACAGAGAGCGTGCGTGTGCGACAGTAGGCTGCTGTAGGCTAAATTATTTACGACAGCGGTAATGGACAACTCCGCTTCCAACCTGTAGGGCGACCGCAGAGGAAAAGTTCCTTGGTGTTGCTTTAATACGTGTTTCCCGAAATGTTCTTAGTTAAGTATATCTTCTGTAAGTCATACGTTTGGAAAGTTGGTCTGGACCACTCTTAGCTTTACCTTATCACTGTTAACAGGTGGCCACCACTGCAAAAAAAAATATTTTTTCAGTTTATACTAATATAATTCTGAAGTTAATACACCCAGTGTTCAAATTGGGCTAGTTCAAGTGTTTTCATGCAAATAATAAAATTGTCATTACACTGATTGTTGTTAGCTTTTTAATTATAGCCTATTATTCAAAGGTACATCAGCTGGCAAACCAGGCAGTAAAGGCTTTAGAGTCTATTTAAGGGAATGATTGTGGTGGGCAGTTTGCTCAAACTACGGCAAGGATACAGCGAATAGTTGTGCTAAAAGATGGCGCCGTCCGCGGAGCGCTTTCAAAGGCCAGTGAAAGCATACTGTCAGTTAAGCCCTATTCAGACGTTAATGTTTCTCATGGGATCGTACGGTATTTTCAACATTTACGGGGGTTAGTGGGTGATTTTATTGCCATCTGAATCCAGAATGTCAGTGTTTTTCTCCCACCACCCGCGTAAAAATCCCCGGCCAAATTGCCTACTGTTTTTTCAAACCTTGCAAAGTTATACAAACCTCAAGTAAAAACGGTAAATTTTTTAAATGCTAACTAGCAGTCCAGCTCTTCTAATGTTTCTCTATTCAATAGCTAATGTGTTTTTGGTGAGCATATCACGCCTCATTCAACATTCACCTCACTTTGACCTGGTCTTTACCTCAGCTACCCTGGGGCTGATCCACACAGCTGCTGTAGAGAAAGTCACTTGCTGTCAAAGCTCAGGTCAAACTCTGTGGCTGTTTGAACCCCAGTCGACGGAGGTCTGCACGCTCAACGATGAGGGCAAAAGTAAATGTGAATCGTTCAGGGATTTATGAAACGTCTTTGGAGACGTCAGCCCATGCATTTAACGCTGGACTAACCAGCTTCACGTCAGTTCTGCTTTGATCTTTTTTTTTTTTCTCTCTGGAGGACCCCCAAGGTAAAGCCATGTTAGCAGAAACTTTCAGGGTCAATAATAAAGCTACAATAGCTTCAGGTGAGGTCTGACGTCCTGCTGGTGTTGAACACTACGTTCAGCCATCCTTTGACGTCAGTGGTGATTTTTATCATCCTGAGACTGAAAATACCCTTCAGAGGTTCTTGTCTGAACAATAATGTTGGTTGCTTCGGTAACCACAATGAACAGGACCACATAGTTGAAAACATTTTTTTTATATTCATGTAAGGTTCATTCTCTGACTCTTAGAATTAATTATGGAACATTTTTGCTGCTGTGCCTTTAAGACGTTTTTAGCACAAACTTGTGAGTTGTGGCTTTCCTGACTATAGTTTTGCGCTGCACCATCCTTCATTAGCATCCAATTTACAAAGCCTGTATCACATTCAGGGCTCCTGTGGATATGGGAAACTTGGAAATATATTTAAATATATTTTAAAGTTGTGATTTTCATAGATTTTTCTGGTTGTTACATATTTGTATTGTTTGATATTCATTAGTCCATTCATCCATTCTCCAAACCTTATCCTCTCTATCACAGGGTTGCTGGAGCCTTTAGGTATTCAGATGTTCTATATTAATAATAATTATAATTATTTAATTAGTTCATAAGTTGTAATTTCATTGGCCAAAATGTGTAGGAACCCTGAACAATGTTTCTGGTTCACAAAAAAATAAAAATAAAACTATCTATCTATATACAAAGTTCTGTTATGAAACTCTAGATGGCGCAGGCTAATAGGTCCTTAACTCAATCTGTTTGCAATAACATCATTCTCTATAGGCCCACTTTAGCGTTTGCTGTAGTATAGCAGTTGCAGTGCGCTTCAGAAACCCTCCACCTTCCCCAGCTCCACATGTGTAGATCTGCTACAGGTAATTATATCTATCTATCATCTATCAGTCTATATATCTGTTTTTCTATGTCTTTCTATATATCTATCGTTTAATTTATCTGTCATTCTCATTCAGCTTCCTGTGGTATATGTGTTGCACACGAAGTAATATCCAGAACAGCATGTATTTTACTCTTATCATTTGTTCTATAATGGTTCTGCTGTTCTGCAGGCTACATTTATGAAAACCAGGTAGGTGTTGTTGATTTGTCAAGGTAGACATCATTTGTTCAAATATGTTCAGTTTTCCGTTGCAGCTTAGTTTCAATAAATGTTCTCTTTGAACTGTGGAGGACACAGAGTCCTCTTTTATTTGAAAAGATCAAGGCAAATTTGATTCCTCACAATATGACCCCTTCAAGCTACTAAAACCCAGAAGGTCGAGATCTACTGTATAACTTTACACGGAGTTCCTCTCAGGTTGTTCCTTGACATTTATCCTCCAAAGCTATTTAGCGCTCTCAAGGCACACACCCCATCTCAGTTCTCCTTATAAAAGTCGATTTCATTCCGTCTCTCAGTGACCATAAATCTCTTATTCAATGCTTTGGGTCGTGTAGGTACATTTTCATTTTCACTGACCCTTTCTTACCTTCATCTCCTGTCCGTTGCTTCCTTCCTCATTAGAGCTTTCCATCTGCTGAAACAGGGCTTTGAGATCTCTACTCTCCTAGTCTCTCTCTCTCTCTCTAATCTCTATTCCCTGTCGTGATGTTCAACCTCCCTCGGAGTCTAGAGAAGGTCTTTCTCCATCTGTACCATCTCCCTTTTTTGCCCTTTTATTTCTCCTTGATCTGCAATATCTCTGCTTTTAATAAGCGTGATCATTCTCTTTCTTCCAGTGGAAAAACCTTGGAGTCATTTAAGAGTTACTCGAAACTGGTGGGAGTATGTCACGGTTTGGCAGCGTTCAGCTTGGCATGTAACGGTTTCATTTCTGTTCTTTTTGTTGTGGTGGCTTGTATCTTGTTTTCTGTCTCTTTTAAATCATCAGAGCGCTTATACTCTAGAATTCTTTATGTTTGTTGGGGAGAAAGACAGGGGAGGGCTGCTTTCTAAAAGATGCATGTTGCAAACTTTAACACAAAAAAACATTCTTGGTCGCCTTTGGTGTATTTCTGTGCCTAACAAAAGGTGTCAAAAGTCTGCGCCTGACGAAAGATCGTCAAACATCACCAGGAACAAAGATGTTGCTTTTTAAACCTGAAAGTCATTTGGGAATCAAAGCGACGCTCCAGGTTGAGTTTACAGAATTTTGTTTACAGTCTCGTATCATGCGACACATTCATTTTCCGTTGCACCTGATTATGCAAGTTCTCTCTGTAATTATTTATTTATTTTTTTTGATGCAACAATACATCAATGAACAAAACCAATGTTTTTATGACTGATACCAAATACAGATTTTGTATTATTTGTAATATTTTGCATTAAGTGTCCAACTACAGAGACCCACATGACATGCGGACAAAAATACATATATATCGTTTTAGTAAAATGAGGGAATGAATAATTAAACCGTGTGCATGATTTACTTAAAACGAAGGAACTAATTAGTAAAACATGCTGACATATAAGTCGTGAGAACAACTTGTTAATTCATGGCCACAATACCACTCGTTTAACAGCAGTTAAACGAGTAGTAATCTTTCTTAATTATCCATTTTGAGATTTAGTCTAATCTACCATTTTATGTAACATACTTTAAAGGGTAACTAAACCCTAAACCAACTTTTTTTAGTTAATGATCTGTAAGACTGGGGCTTTATTATTGCTGTTCATTGATTCAAGTAATTTTTTTGACATTTGGGTTTAAAGTGTTTTAATTCTACAATATATGGTGTAAAAACGTCTGAGTGCTGCCCTCTTCGGGTTGAACGGTGGCTACTGCAGTTGAATTTTCCTATTGGATGTTGCGGTGGTTCGTGACGTAAGCAACCACCAGTTAACCACACCCTTGCCTAAAGAAAGACGCGTCTCAGATGCACGCCCCCCCCTCCGCTGGGCTCTGCCCACTTTTCCAGCATTTTTCAAATATTGCCAGTGGGTGGAGTCAGGCTCTGACCAGGGGTTTAGTTACCCTTTAAAAAGTTAGGACCAGGCTTGAAGAAAAACAAATAGATGACTAATTTTTAAGACTAGACTAAGCAGTTTGTGCAGCCCGCTTCAGGTTTTGATGCCCAGTTCCGATTTGGAAAAGCTTAGGCTGAAAAGGAAGTAAAAATGATGATTTGCCATGAATGCAGATGAAATGATAATACAAGCTTTTGCGTTCCGCACCATTTTTAAAGTTCAGCAAAACATCGGGTTGAGGCTTCCATTCCGCCATTGAAAAGAGTCATGTGATCGTGGTTGATGTCATTCGTCACCGTCGCTTATTTAATGGCCTACGACTCACATTGACGGGAATATCCGATCTGTCCGCTTACATGGCAGACGCAAATGCTACTTTCTGATTCATATCAGATTTATTAGATTTAGGCCTGAAACCGATCTGAGAATATCGGAATCCATTTTTTCCTGGTTATATGTTCGTAGTTCATATCCGATTTGTGCCACATGGGAGGAAAAAAATTGGGTCACATGAACCATGTAATGTAAACATGGCCTAACATACCAAACACCTCGTGTTCTCCAATATTGCTCATTTATGACTGTCGGCTTTGACGCAAATTGCCTCTGAAAACTTACTTACAAGTGATAGAAAGCTATCAGACACTTCTGCACCACATTAGTGTCGCCATGCTCAAAAACTTTCATACAATTTGTCGACTGTCCGGAGCTGGGATATCAGTTTCAGGGTCACACCACAACAGGGTGCAGCGCTCAGGCTCTGAGTGGGCCTGTGAATAACTAAGAGTGTGATTGGGGATGACACTTCTTAGATGGGGACAAATGGGGGGCTGGGCCCTCAGCTTGCTTCCACTGACCCTGACACAACTCCTTTTGTGGTGCTGCAAGGGGTGGGTCACCTGTGTTTTTTTTAAGAGAAACAGATTAAAAGGTTAATGGATTCAGTTCAGAAGACCTGCCAATCCTTTGCAGTGGGCACACCAGTGTGAGGACGGATTTGTTCGGCATATTGATGCAGGATGAGGATGTTTTTGAAGGTGCCTCTGCTGCCCCCTTTGGGCAAATGTGTGACATTACAGGCTCAATACATAGATACAGGAACAAGCAACAAATATACTACTCAAAAAACAAGTGTATACTACTTTTCTGGAAGTTCATAAGCAGCATAATTATCACTTGCAAAAATAGTACATTCTTTAAAGGTCCCATTTCAACCATAGCTACTGAAAAAATGCCACATTTTCTACTTGTATTGTTACTGTTGTCAACTTTTAATAAATTAATCTGGCATCTTAATGAACTTACTTGGTAAAGTTGTTTATGGTTGACTCCTTGTGATGGTTAAACCAGTATTTTTAATATTTTTGAAAGACGTCTCCCATGCTCACCAAGGCTGCATTTATTTGATCTAAAAAAAACTAAACTGTAATTTACAGTTTTTTTTATTCGCTTTGGTACTATTTTCACAAGTAAGATGTACATTTTCAAAACTCTTAGTGTGAATATCACAAGAGATCATCAAAAGTGCACTTTTTTCAAACATTTCATCATGTTTTCAATTGTGTTAGTACAATTCACAAAATCACAAAGTATACTTTTCACAACACAAAATAAGTGTTTCATCTACATAAATGTTTCATTCACAGTAACTGCCTTTCATAAAGCTCTTACTATCAAACTTTTGATTTGCATCTCTTTTTGTTCAGTTTAATACATTTGTCTATTATTTAATCCAACTGATCTTAATGGTTAATCAATCAATCATTTGGTACACCTATAGATTTCTATACAAGTGAAACTCGAAAAATTTTAATATCATGCAAAAGTTCATGTATTTCAGTAATTCAAATTAAAAGGTGAAACTAATACATTTAGTATATAGAACTATATACACATGCATGATCATACTTTTCAGAGGGATGACATTTCTGTATTTACAGTAAAATTATTTTTTTATTGATTTCATGTCATATTCTAATTTTCTGAGATTTTGAATTTGGGTTTTTCATAAGCTGTAAGCCATAATCATCAAAATTATAACTTTTGCACGATATTCTAATTTTTCGAGTTTCACCTGTAGATATTGATTCTATATACAGTTTCTATAGAACTTGTTTACAATTTCCGATATGGATAACCAAATGTAATGAATTATTTTTACATAAGTGATTTATAGATATTAACCACCACTATGTTCAAAGTGTGTGCACTCACGTGTGTGTGAGAGAGAGATACAGAGAAATTTGCCATTTGTGAAAACACTGTAAGCAGAATAGAGTATAAGGGAGAGGAAACAGTCAGTGACTGTAAAACGTTAGATTGATTAGAGATGCATCAGTAGAAAGGAGACAGATGGCATCAAATACAGCATTTTACATTACATTATGTATGTCATACATACAGTGATACTGTAAACAGATTACCATGGACAGCCACATTACTGTAACTCAACCTTCATCTGTAAAGGTCCACTACAGTATAGATTCAGTCAAATGGTATAGAGTGAAATCATTTACTGTATTGCCAGCAAACTCTGTTCCAGCACAGAACCTCATGGCTTTGTCAGACTTCATCACAGCTTTTGATAACTCACTGCAGATACTATTACAAACATTATGGATTCAATTAGATAAGTTAGGTAATGCATGTGTATTTTGTAATGTGGCAACTGTAGCCTGTATTACTGTAATTATTTCAGCAACATGAGTGATTTGCAACATGTGTCTTGCATTGTTTGCTGTTGAATTAACTGATTGTTAAAAGTACTAAATTGAAAGAAGATCATTCTGTTGTGTTTCTGTGATTAAACCAAACGCTCTCATTACGTATTACAATAATCTTGTGTTTGAAACAATGATTATGTGGACTGAAAAATGTATAACTGTAATGAAAGCATGAGATCATGTTTTGAAAGAATGACTAGCAGCGTTACTAGTATGATCAGTTTGGATTTTTGTACTAAGAGTTTTGAAAATGTACACCTTACTTGTGAAAATAGTACCAAAGCGAATAAAAAAACTGTAATATTATTACAATTTAAAATAACTGTTTTCTGTTTGAATATTTTACATTGTAATTTGTTTATGTGATGGCAAAGATGAATTTTCAGCATCATTCCTCAAGTCTTCAGTGTCACGTGATTCTAATATGCTGATTTGATGATCAAGAAACATTTCTGATTTGTGTGTGTGTGTGCGTGTGTGTGTGTGTGCGTGTGTGTGCGTGTGTGCGCGTGCGCGTGCGCTCGTGTGTGTGTGCGTGCTCGTTCCCTTTCCTTTGTTATGAGGACAAAATGATGGGGGATAAAATATGCCAATATCCAAAATCCTTGCAAAGTTTTCTGTGATTGCATTGTGTCAGTGAATGTCCTCACAAAGATAGATGTGCAAGAAGTGGCCACTTGGATAAAAGAACCAGAGTCAATGACCAGAAACAATGTTCAGACTGTTCCAGTTTATGTCCAGCTGGCAACCGTCACCGCGGCACATGGCAGACTGCAGTGCTGTGCTTTAGAAGTCATCATTTTACTAACCCTTGTGCATCCTTGTGGACATTTTTGGCTTTTTCAGTTTTGTTTTTTTATCACTTTGCCTGTTAATGCTAACTGCATAAAATTTGGCACAGGTGTGTATTTTTATTGGAATTTTACTGTTTCACCGCCATTTCCTTTAAAAAATCTATTTTGCACTAGGTACACAAAAATGGTAGCCTGGCATACCAGACCTACATCAAGATGTTAGGTCTGGGAACTCTCCATTGGCATGCCTCATTCCGAGGGGCGGGATAAACGGTTGTCTTTCAGCGCTACAACCAACCAGAGCAACGAAGAAGGTGACGTAGTCAGAGTCAGAGCAAAGCCGTTCTTTGTTCTGGTTTCAAAGAAAATTTTAACTTCAAATCCTCCAGAGTCACGGCCAAAGCCGAATCAAAAGACCGCTGTTCGCCAGCAGCAGCAGCCATTCTTTGTTTTCAAGTAGCAGAGAACCGTCGCAACTCTGTCGTCATTATGTTAAGCCCGCCCGCCGACTCTATACACGATCTGATTGGCCTGACCAGTTTTTGGTTTTTCCAGCTCGAAAGTCAACGGAGAGTTGCTAGACTACACTTGCTGCAAAATAATTTTTGCTGCTGCTAGGGTGCGTCTAGATTTCTAGGCTACAAAAATGGCCCCATTAAAACTGCAATTTTTTTATCCCAGGGCCATTTAACTATAAAATTATGCAGTCTTTGTTAAGAGGCTTTCATTCTGTTGACAAGGCTTCAAAATTTAAATTCTTACAATTTTTTTATCAGATGGTGCCATTTTTCCAGGTTTGGCCTATAAAGCAAATACTCGCTTTATTCCTTTTTTATGCTTCGGTATATTATAGAGCCAATTGGATAAATTGTGCAACGATAATTGTGTGGGTGTGTTGGTATGGATGTCTGAGTGTGGTTTCTATGTGTGTAATAAAAAAAATGTGTGTGTTTGTGTGCTTGTAATATTTGAGAGATAAAAACTCAACTGCAAATCTAAAATCCAATCACTGTGCGCACCAGTGGAGTTTTGCTGGCACCCAATGGGGAAAATCTGTTACTGCGCCCAAACAAAATCTTACCGAAAGCTCTGTAGATCCGGGTAGTGGCAAAAAACTGAAGGACTGGGTGACAACAAAGGCCCTGGAGGGCAGTGCAGAGGCGTAACCTCAAAAGTCTGCAGCACAGGCAGGGCAATTTCCAGCCATGCTGGAGCCAGTGGGACGAGAAAGCATGGTGGTGCCGATGGGACGATGGTCCCAGGTGGAGCTGATGGAGGGAGGAACCAAGGCCCTGAAGGTCTGAGGTGGAACACAGGAGTCGAAAGACCTTGGCTGAGCTGGCGAAGTAGAAGTCCATGGTGGATACTAACAGGTAAGAGCCCATAGAGGAGATGAGGGACTCAAGGGCACCATCGTAGGTGGGGTCGAGGGACCGACTAGTCTGGGCAGAGGAGGTGGGAAACAGTGGCAAGTTGGGTGTATACTTAACGTCATAGCAGTCTCAGAGCTGGGTTTGGCCAGCAGACTGGGTGGAATTAACAGAGGGAGGCTGTCATCCTCATACAGCTCTTCTCTATTTCCCACCGGCTCATAGGTAGAAGTCAGCACGCACACCTGA
Source organism: Gila orcuttii (assembly GCA_026230005.1). NCBI lineage: Eukaryota > Metazoa > Chordata > Actinopteri > Cypriniformes > Leuciscidae > Gila > Gila orcuttii. The sequence goes on along the minus strand of JAPDVR010000002.1, from coordinate 15,769,975 downwards.
TCAGATTGGGCGACTACTCTCAGCCCTGGGACAGACGTGGCACACACTGGCTCTGCAGTGGCCGTTAACTCTGGCATCAGCTGAAGGTAAGAACACTGCAGACATCGGAGGATCGCCTCTCTCCACATTCCTTCACTCATGTCAGGTACATCAAGGGGGGGATAATAATTGGCTCCAGTCCAATACAGAGACTTTAGTGTCTCATCGTTAACATCTGTTTTCACAGCCAGTTGATAGAATCGGGCAGTGTACTCCAAGATAGAGAGATTGATACACTGGGCTGCGATATCCATTTTCTTCTCTTTTGGGTTCAGTATTCTGTCACAATTCGTTCCAGGTAAGATGAAGAAGGATTAAATAGCAACAGTCATTAATAAAGTAAAGCAAACTACTTAAAAATAACTGTTAGACTAGTAGCCTGTAGTGTAGCTTACTACTTTTTCAAAACAGTCGCTTGACTGTCATTGAACTACTTTTTATCATGAGTAGCTTGTAGCTTGACAAGCATTTTCAAAATAGCTTCCTTACATTGGTCCATGAGAGAGTGATTGGCAAGACAGGACATTAGATCTCGCTTTGACCCAAGAGAATGTGTGAAACATAAAAAATCATAGTCCTTCACTCTGAAATAAATCGGAGAGAGGTGTCACTGTCCAACAATATCTCAGATCCAACCAACTGATTGATGCAGCGTGTTTTCATCCTTGTCATCAGCTGCTTTAATTGAAGTCCAGCATTATTTACAGCCTGACTGACCCGGCAATCTGTGCAGTTTGCGAAAGCCATTTTGAACTGCGACACATGAATATTGCATACAAGTTGGCGTTATACGATTTACAGTTTCCTTTGTTCTGATGGTGGCATCAACAACAACTGGGTTGTATTTCATCATCATAGATAAAATATTTGCAGATCTAACGAACCGTTTGATGGACTGCATAGATGCATGTGACAAAGTTTGTATATGGGAGATATGTTCAATGAGATTTTTTTCAGAAGCAATACATCAAATCACCAGGAGCATCATATAAGGCAAATGCACTACGAATGAGCCGCATTCTCTGATAGTTTGGTTAAAGCACTTGGGTCTTTGATTTATATTAGAAATTATATTTTTATTAGAAAATTGTATGCAAACATTTAACAGTACTCTACTGGTAGGCAGACAAAAGTATACACACTTTCCAGATTATATTTTTTTTTATATATGGGTCTTTGTACAGTAATCTATTGCAAGGGGGTCATCAAATTTGGGGTCTGTGGAATCCAAAAAAAAAAAAAATATATATATATATATATATATATATATATATATATATATATATATATATACATGCATATGATGTCAAATATTTTTAGGTGGAATTATTCAAACATATAACAGTATTATAATAATAGGCAGAAAAAAATATAGATTTTTGTTTTAGTTTTAAAAATTTATATAGGATTGTTGGGTTGTGAGAATATTTAAATTTTTCTATAAATGGGTCTTTATACATGAAACTATTATATTTATATTTTAGGAACAGGGCCCCTTGCAAGGGGATTGTCATATTGAGGGTTTGTGACATCAAAAAGTTAGGATTTATGAGAGGATTTATGAATAGAAGAGAGGATTTATGAATGGCAGTGAAGTGATGCAACTGGCATTAGTAGGTCACTTGACATGACAGTTGTAGTAGTTTGAATTTCATCCTTTTTTTAACGATCCCAAAGTAAATTCAAATGTAGCACCTACTCAGACAGTATGTGATTTCAGACGCAGCCCCAGTCTTTGATCTCAGCGCGTGGCTGGGATTATCCCAGAATGCTCCAGGTGAATTTTCAGATAAAAAGCATCTGCCAAGTAACCACAAATTTTAATATACCATCATTGAATTTCAGTAATCTGGTCAGTCTTGGTAAAAAAATGGAAACTGTCCCCGGTGGCGTGTTTGGGAGTGCTATTACTTTTTTGAAAGGGATTTTGTGTCATATCGCCAATAACAGTCATTTGCTGGAATTGCAGATTGCCCTTTTGAAGAATTGAATTGAGTCAGTAAGAAGAATGTTTTTTTTTTCTTCCCTTTTTTTCTTTCATCTTGAGAAAACACTGGAGGACCACTACTGCAAGGCTTCAAGAGATTCTTGATTACACTATTAATTTTCATTATTTTCGGACTCTTCATATGTGGAAGTTACCAGAAAAAATTGAGCCTTCATTGAATGGACACACTAAGGTGAATCTGAGTTTTGCTGATTTAAATTAAATTAAATAATTTTTTAAAAACACATTTTTATAGTCACTTTTTGTATGGTAGTTTTTAGAAAAAAATGTCAAATGAAATGTGACTTGGAGATTCACCTGTTTACAACTGAAACAGACAAAAACAGAGTTGCATAATATTTATGTGTTTGTTTGTTTGCTTGTTTGTTTGTTTGCTTGCTTGAGTTTGAAGAACTTTATATTTATTCAACTATATACTTGAGCCCACCACTGTTTTGAGATCAGGCCCAAAGCTTGATTTTGCAGTAGGCCTATATCTTGGGAGATATGAGTGGAAGGATATAGAGAGAGGAAGACTGACAGTGTGGAAATTTATTGAGGATCTTTTCTTCTCTCCACTCCCTCTTAGTTAAACCCAGAGAAAAGCTTTGATTTCCCCTGAGAGAAGAGAAAGAAGAACACACGCGCGCACACACATACACACACACACACACACCCTTCGGTCCAAGTTTATGTCCTCCGTGCAAGATGTGGTCCGCTGCCCTTTACGACAGTATTGACAGTGACTATGTGAAGTGAGTGATCGCATAACGTGGTGGAAGTAACACAAAATGTCTTTAAAAATATTGTATTGCTTACATGTATTTTCTGCTTGCACATGGATGACTTTTATTTTAAAATATAATAAATAGGCCTGTTCACACCAAGAGCGATAACTATAAAGGTTACAAGCATCCACACCAGGACGAAATCATTCAGTTAATTCTAAGCACGCGCTTCAGTTTTGGCGTCTGTCGCTTTAAATGCTTGTGCTCTTTAAAGCAGGATGGATTCTGATTGGTTCTCAGTGTCAGCTTTTCTTTTATACTCAAAATAATTACCTTGAATTCTTAATGAATTGTAAGATATTTTAAATTGAATTACTTTCCTATTACATTGTCCATGCAGGCAATGACATGGGATTGTTTAAGTATAGGTTTTTCAGATGTATTCAAAGTTTTAGTGTCAGACTGAAAATGCATACATGAATGGATTAATGATAATAATAATTATTGAATTCATGCTTCTTCTTTTTTTCTCAGGGACAAAAATATGCATCCAGAAAATGAACCAATGACTTATTATAGTGGAGTGGCATAATGGTTAAAGATCTGGACTGGTTTGAAGCACACAACTTTGAGCAAGCACTTGGATAAAAGCATCTGCCAAATTATTATTTTGTCATTCTTCAAACTTTGAGGCGTTTTGAGTGTACATTTTTAGACCAGCAGATGGAGCTCATGTAAAATCTAAGTTACTTCAGGAGGACAGTATCTAACATGTTTACCTATATAATTAATCATACAAGTATTCTTATATCAAGAGGGAAATATAATGGATATGGAAAATAAATATGCAAAATAACATTAAATTGGCTTTATGCGATTTATTACAAAACAGTACAAAAGAACACTGTACAATATCTTGTTAGGTAGCCTAAAGATATACTTCATGTTATAAAAAACATCATGTAAAAAAAAAAAAAAAGATGTAATATGACAGAAATAGTTCCTTAGTAACAACTGCACATTTTAATATTAAACATTGTACAATAATTTAAACAAGCTCATGATAAAACCATTTAAATATAGTTTAAATACTGCTTGGAGTAATGTTACATTCAGTGTTTCAGTCATACAGCAAGTGAATTCTAACAATACCGCTTTTATCGACAAACATCTGCGTCTGTGGTTACTGGCAGCCGGCCTGCTGTTTTCAGCTCTTCTGTGATTTCCCATTAACTGCATGAGGCCAGCTCTCAAATCCCAGGATTCTGATTGGGCAGTGCTGAGTCATGTGACAGGCTGGAATTCCACTTGCAGGGTCTCTGGAGTTTCCAAATCCCCCGTTCTGTTCTCCCAGGCTCTTCTGTACTTTCATTTCTGGCTTTAGGCATTTTGTGTCATTGGGCAATTGGACATCTTAAAAGTGAAGGTGTTATTGGTGTTCTTGCTGTTGCAAAAATAACAAACAAAAAAGTCACATTAATCTAATGCATAATTTATGAAATGTACTATATGTGAACATTAGCCTGAGAATTGTCTTACAGACCATTAAGGAAATTCCCTTTTTAATGCTTAACTTTGGTATAATCTCTAGTTATTCTTAAGTATACGGAGCTATATGATAACACTTTACAAGAAGGTTTCATTAGGTAACATTAGTTAAAGACTTTAGTGAACATGTACTAAGAACAATCATGTTATGTAGATGAAATGAAATGTTAATTTCAACATGCACTAAAACATTATTAAAATCAAAAGTTGTATTTGTTAACATTAGCTAGTCAATGCTCTCTGAACAAACAATGAACAACTGGATTTTTATTAACTAACATTAACGATGATTAATAACAATTGTACTGCTCATTGTTAGTTCATAATAGTTAATACATTAACTAATGGTAACAAATGAGACCTTGTTGCAAAGTGTTACAGAGTATATTTGGTCCCATTAGATTAGTGTGGCAAATATTGTCTGGTATTATTTGATTATTAGCGATTAAAAACAAAGTGACATAATAAAAATGTCGGTACCTCTTCCAGCAAGACTGCAGGTTCTTTCCTTGCAATGTGTTTGGATCCAAGCAGCGCTCGATGCCTTTACTTGAATTATTCCCATGTTTTAGTGTCAGTCTGCAAACATTGAAAACTCATCAAATTAATACGATTCAGTCTATGATATTGTGTCAACAAAGTTAATATGTGTATCCCTATGTGTGTCTACTTAGCAACTGTATGAAATGCAAGGTAATTATGGCATTTTGTTTAATCTGATTGGAGCTTTTTCCCAATAAAATATCAACAGCACAAAAAAAAAATAGATTTACTTGATAAGCAACAATGCATAAGATAGTAAGACTTGTTTTAAGAGAATGTATTTTTAATTCAAGCTGTATTTTGCACTTGTCTTCAGTATAAGCTTGTTAAAATCCTGTTATCTTAATTATGCATTAAGCAAAATACATTGCATATACCTACACTGCATATAATATGTTTAATATCCCATGCATATATTATGTTTTATCACATGCAGGTTAACAGATTGACACTTACATGATTTCTACTTTGTTGCAGTATGGTCTAATGGGTAAAATGGAGAACTCTTCAATAGTGTCCTTTCGGAGACCTTTCTTCAAATTTTCCACACACCAGCATCTGTCCCGTACGTCGGCTAGAACTGTTAGGGAATAACATTGAAAGATTAACTTAAAATGCATGATTCTGATTCTGAACAAAAATCACTGTTTTAAAAAAAAACAGCAAGACGTCCAAAATATATAACAAGCGCATTAAACCGTTATTGTCTTACCTCCACTCAGCTGAATACAAACTACTGCGAGCAGCAGCAGAGGAAGGACTTTGGGTAAAAATGCCATAACTTGTTTGCTAGTGGAAAAAATAGATAAGAAATGCAGAGATCAGCTCCAATGGTTTGATGAGCTTTCAAAGAAAGAAGCAAGTGCTGTTGGAGCTGAAGTGAAAGTGTGAGGAGTGAAGCCTCTCCTCCGGGTTTTATAGGCCATTGAGAGGGAATCCCACATCATTTCCCAGCAGTCATGGAATTTATTCACCGGAATTTCCAAAGTTCTGCCTGTTGGAGCAAAGAGGGAGTAAGTGCAAGTGATAGAAAGAAGAGGGGAGAGGGAGAGGGAGGGGGGGTGGTATTGAGTGAAAACACAGTTCCAAATAAATGTAGGATAGAAATAAAATGAAATAAAATGATGCGTTATTTTGTTAGTCAGAAAAGTAATATTTCTTCAACCGGAATATATTTGGTCACACCAATGAAAGTTTAAAAAAAAAAAAAAGCAATGATTCAGTATCCTAGCGGATAACATTGAGCAGCATAATGACGCATATCAGTGTCAGAGCACGCGAACTGACATGTTGAGCCTGATACCTCATAATCATGATCTCTGACAGAAGCAATATGCCTTTGGGATTTTTGGGAGATTCAGGGGTCATTTCCCCAATTACATTAAATGCAAACTGCACATGGGAATACATTTAGTCCAGAACCTTATCTCACTCTATATAGAACCTTAAATGTTTCTGTCAGATGCTTCATATATTGAACCTTTGAGGGGTTCATGGGATCATTTTATGGATTTAGTTTTAATCAATGTTGGAGGTAACGCATTACACGTAACATGAGTTGCGTAATCAGATTACCTTTTTCAAGTAACTAGTCAACTCATTGCTTTTGAATTTACAACAAAATATCTGAGTTACTTTTTCAATTATTATAGTTATATTATCGTTACTTTATCCAATTAAGTAATGCAAGTTACTTTGTTTTCCCATTTATAGACTGACAGCTCTACAGTCCTCATGTTGAGAGAACTCGAGAAAGATGACTTTAGATAAACATCACATTGTCACATTTGCTGTGTATATAATCCACAAGACAAAAGGAATTAAAGCAAAGGGAGTTTTAATGAACAGTAACAAACACTATCAACATCAACGCAAGACCAAGGACTGAAGAAACTGAGGTCTTAAATACACAGGAATGGCAATCAACAGAACAACGAACAGGTGGGGACTAATAATAAGGACTAAGGAACCAAATAACAAAGAAGTGTTGGGAAAACAAACCTAAACACAGGGACAAGAACTAAAGCAAACAGAATCTACATGTGACACACATTTGTGTTTTAATTTAAAGTGGGTTGAGTGTTGAACTTTGTTCTCCTACATCTTATTCTTCTGTGATCCAGAATGACAGCGCAGCTGAAAGGTTTGTTTGAGCGCCGCCCTCTACTGTACAGGCGTGGATGTGCATTTCCTTCAGCCTGAGGCTTATTCGTTTCAATTTTTGTGTGAAAGGGCCTTTACATTTACAAAAAATATAACTTGTTTTTAAACAAACAAACAAGCCCAGCCTAGATGAGAAAAAGTGACACAAAAGTAATGTAGCATTATTTTTCATAAAAAGTAATGCAATTAGTTATTTTTTTAGGGAGTAGTGCAATATTGTGACACATTACTTTTTAAAGTAAGTTTCCCCAACACTGGTATTAATTAAAACCCTCTGGGGTACTTCGTTTTCCAGTCACACATAGGACTTTCACGGTCAAAAGTGACCGGATCCCTGAAATCAAAATTTTTTTTCAGTAAAATCAATTAAATGTATTTTTGTTAAATAATATTTTTTGTTAAATAATTCTATGATAATAATTAATATTTATGCAATAATTATTATCCATTTTTTCCCATTGAATGTAATAGTTAATTAATGCTGTATTTCAGGTTAAATTAGGCCTATAGAAAAAAAAATTTGAAAGCAGAATTCTAGTTGTTGACATCTGGTGGAAGTAGTGAGCATAGTTATCATGCAATATCATATTGTAACAACTATGGATTTACAGCTCTCTGTAGAAAGGCTTGTGAATTCTAGATGTTTTTGCACATATTTGCCTATTTTTTCAGGTTGTGGATTTTAATATATAATAAGAGATTCTCAAAGACTTTTTGTCAAGTTTTTTGTTTGGTTGGTTGGTTTAAAATAATTTTTTGTACAATTCAATGAACAGTAACTCTTATTCAAAATTGGCAACAGCAATTATGAACAAAAAACTAAAATAACAGCAAAAGTATAATAATTATCAAACAGTAAATGGAAAATAGGATGATATTTAAAACACTTTTTTAATTTCTCTATTTTCCATTTACTATTTGACAATTATTATACTTTTGCTGTTATTTTAGTTTTTTGTTCATAATTGCTGTTGCCTTTTGAATAAGAGTTACTGTTCATTGAATATGTAAATAATATGCACATATATTTAAATATAGTTAGGATGATATTTAAAACATTTTTTTTTATTTCTCTAACTATATTTACATATTATTTGCATACTAACTGTAACTGTATTTTATTTCACATATTCTCACATTTCTCTGTTACAGTTTCACCAGTCTCATATTTCCTTATTTTCTCGTGTGTGTGTGTGTGTGTGTGTGTGTGTGTGTGTGTGTGTGTGTGTGTGTGTGTGTGTGTGTGTGTGTGTGTGTGTGTGTGTGTGTGTGTGTGTGTGTGTGTGTGTGTGTGTGTACACAAAAAATGGTATGGTCTATTTTGCAACCTTGATGGCTTACAGTCTCATGCTTTCATTGCTGTGCACTTTTTATTCCTTACATTGATGAATAATTGCTTTTATTTCACACATTTCCCAAAATTAGCTTTTGCAATGACACACGTTCATTTGTGTGTGCATGTGTTTTTGTGTGTATAAGTATGTGTGTGTGTGAGTGTATTTGTCTGTTTTGCACTTTTGATGTTTTAGAGATTCACCCCTTCACTGTTGTGTGCTTTTTTTCTGCATCGTGGCTGATTTGTAGATTGTACGCACAAAAAAACTCTGTATTTTCATATTTTTGCCAATTTCCCATTCATTTCCTATAATAGGGCGGTCACTTTTGACCGAAGGTCCTGAGTCTGACTAGTTTTTTTACGACCACTTAGACTTTTCAAATCATGTCCCCAATTGTTTTGTGTGTATATAAAATAAGTACCATAAAAGTCACCAAGTTTCGTACCATTCTGATGAAGCTACGATTTTTTTAAATTCTTTATTTAAAAAATTCCGATCAAAAGTGACCGAAGTACCCAACGTTTTCCTTTAATCAATTTTTCATTTTAATTAAATTGTTTGTTTAATTCGTTTGAATTGTATGAATTCATGAATTAAATTAAATGATTGCATAATTCTTTCATGTATTATGCAATCATTTAAGACATTTCAACTTATATAGAATTTCTATATGTTTCTTATATAGAAACACAGTTTATGTCAGAACCACACAGTTTTGGACACTACTGACTTCCATTATATGGACTAAAACATATTTATCAAAATATCTTCTGTATGATTAAATTTTTTCTGTGGAACATAAAAGGTTTGGAATGACCCTTTAGCCAAGTACTGGACTCCGCGTCCCCTCCGCCTTGAGTCCAGAATACGATTCACCGAATATGTGGGTTCCCCTTCTACGAGTCGCGGCGGCGGGGGAACCGGGGCTGGCGGATTAATGCGAGAATTAAATACGGGTTTGATTTTGGATACATGAAAAACGGGATGGATTTTCCTGTACACTGGAGGAAGATTAAGGCGGACTGCCACTGGACTAATGATCTTGGTGACAGTGAACAGGCCAATGAATTTGGGAGCAAGCTTATTAGAAACGGAGCGGAGAGGAATGTTCTTGGTAGAAAGCCACACTTTGGAACCGACGACGTATACGGGAGGTCTAGACCGGTGGCGATCGGCCTTGGCCTTGGTGCGCGCTCCCACTTGGAGTAGAGTCTCACGGGCTCTAGTCCAAGTGCGACGACACCTCTGGACGAAAGCGTGGACGGAGGAGACCGCGACTTCGGATTCCAGACTAGGAAAAATTGGTGGCTGGTAACCTAGACTACACTTAAACGGAGATAGGCCCGTGGATGACACTGGTAACGAATTGTGGGGGCGTACTCCACCATAGACAGTTGTTGGCTCCATGAGGAAGGATTCTTGGAGACCAGACATCGCAACGTTCTCTCCAAATCCTGGTTGGCTCTCTCAGTTTGACCATTGCTCTGGGGATGAAACCCTGAGGACAGACTAACAGTCGCACCCAGTAATCTACAAAACTCTTGCCAAAATTTGGACAGAAATTGGGGTCCTCTGTCGGAAACCACGTCCGTCGGGAGGCCATGTAACCGAAAGACGTGGTTAACGACTGTTAACAACAACGACTGGAACAATGCCCCCACTGAATGACGTCAGACCGTAATTTCTCTGGCACAAATAAACGGTTCGGTGGACAACCGACCGGAGGCGTTACCCCTTGTAAGGCCGTCTTGACCTTCGATTCGACCTCCCATGTGAGTGTAGAGATAATTAAGGTCTCTGGAAAAATGCACTCGGGAGTAGACGGGCGATCCGAACGGTCAAAAATGTGCGATAAAGAATCGGGCTTGATGTTTTTGGAACCCGGGCAGTACGAGAGAGTAAAGTCAAAACGTCCGAAAAAAAGTGCCCACCGAGCCTGCCTAGAGTTCAATCTTTTAGCAGTTCTAATGTATTCCAGATTCTTATGGTCGGTCCAGACGATAAAAGGTACCCCCGACCCTTCTAACCAGTGGCGCCATTCTTCCAACGCTAACTTGACTGCCAACAACTCTCTATTACCAATATCATAATTACGTTCGGCAGGGGACAAACGGTGAGACAAAAACGCGCATGGATGCATTCTGTCGTCTGTAGGAGAACGTTGGGATAACACTGCACCTACCCCCACCTCTGACGCATCGACCTCCACCACAAACTGACGTGATGGATCAGGGGTAGCCAGGATGGGGGCTGAAACAAAGCGGCCTTTCAGTTTGGCAAACGCAGCTTCAGCTGCGTCTGACCACCTGAACGCAGTTCTGGGGGAGGTCAAGGCGGTCAGAGCCGAGGCTAGTTGGCTGAAATTGCGAATGAACCTCCGGTAAAAATTGGCCAACCCCAGAAACCTCTGTAGGGCCTTACGGGAATCTGGACTTGGCCAATCCACCACAGCCTTAACCTTCTCAGGATCCATACGCATTCCCTCAGACGACACAATGTACCCTAAGAAAGGAACCGACTGTGCATGAAAAGCGCATTTCTCCGCCTTGACAAAAAGCCCATTCTCTAGCAACCTCTGAAGCACACGTCGGACGTGCTGCACGTGTTCCTGGAGAGAAGAAGAAAAAATCAATATGTCATCCAGGTAGACATATATGAACTGGTCGACCATATCTCGCAGCACGTCATTGACGAGTGCCTGGAAGACTGCTGGGGAGTTGGACAACCCGAAGGGCATGACCAAGTATTCAAAGTGCCCCCTGGGGGTATTAAAAGCAGTGTTCCATTCATCCCCCTTCCTGATGCTGACCAAATGATAAGCATTACGTAAATCCAACTTTGTGAAGATCGACGCTCCCTGCAACCTCTCGAAGGCTGAAGACATCAGTGGCAAAGGATAAGTATTCTTTACCGTGATACTGTTCAGCCCCCGGTAGTCAATACAAGGTCGCAGGGATCCGTCCTTCTTCCCCACAAAAAAGAACCCCGCCCCCGCTGGAGAAGAGGAAGGGCGGATGAACCCCAATGCCAGAGAATCAGAAATATATTTCTCCATAGCCTCTCTTTCTGGAACAGAAAGTGAATATAACTTGCCCTTAGGCGGAGACGTACCTGGCAGTAACTCTATAGCACAGTCATAGGGACGATGCGGAGGGAGAGAAGCAGCACGAAACTTACTGAACACCTCCTTCAGGTCTAGATACTCCGTGGGCACGTTTGACAAATCCACTACTTCCTCCTGAAACGTAGAAACAGAAACAGATGGACAAGCAGACACAAGACAGGACTCATGACATTTACTGCTCCACTCTGATACTGATTTCAGCTGCCAGTCTATTCTGGGGTTATATTCAATGAGCCAGGGGTGTCCTAAAACAATGGGTGTGAGGGGGGAGTCCAGAATGTAGAAGGAAATGGTTTCAGTGTGGTTGCCAGATACGCTGAGTGTGATGGGTCCAGTGGTGAATGAAATAGTGGGAAGTTCTTGGTTCGTGAACTGCGATGGTACGTGTGAGAGGCAGAAGGGGAACCTGAATCTTGAGTGCAAATGTGTAGTCCATGAAATTACCTTTTGCCCCAGAGTCCAGTAGTGCTCGACAGTCGTGAATGTGGGCTGACCACCTGAGTCTTACCGGAAGGAGCGTAGATGTTGATGAGGTCTTCTCAGCGGAGATCCCACCCGACAGTAGCCTCAGATTTACTGCCGGGCTTGCCCTTTTACCGGGTAGTTGAAAGCAAAGTGTCCCGCTGTGCCACAGTAAAGGCAAAGGCCCTGGGATCTCCGCCTCTCCTTCTCCTCCCGGGAAAGCCGAGCTCGCCCGACCTGCATGGGCTCGTGATCGTAGACGGGGCAGACCGCGTCCCCGCCGCTGACTCGCAGAGTCTCCACCGCTCCAGACACCCGAGCGGTTAATCTCCGACGTTCGACCCGGGAGAGTCGGGAATCCACGCGGAGCGCCAATTCGATCAAACCATTGAGGGTGGTTGGTAAATCCAGTGCATAAATCTCTCTTTGGACGCGGTCAACCAGCCCATGATACTGAAAGATCAGTATGAAAGATCTTTATGATATCTATGAAAGATACTGATCTTTCATCTTGCTTAAGGTCCGCGAGAATCCGTGCCGCTTCTCTTCCCGCGACCGCGCGGTCAAAAACTCTCTTCATTTCGGCGGAGAGTGTCTGGAACGAGGAACAGCATGGATCTTGGTTCTCCCACACCGCCGTCCCCCATAGAGCTGCCCTCCCAGTCAGTAGCGTGAGCACAAACGCGACCTTGCTTCGTTCCTCCTCAAAGGTCCTGGGCTGCAGAGAAAAGTGCATCGAACAGCGTGTTAGGAAAGCTCTGTAAAAGTTAGGCTCACCGTTGTATGACTCGGGAACAGGTAGACGGGGCTCTGACTGGGAGACGTTCTCTGGTGGTACGGGGGGAGCGGGAGGTGGGGGAGGCGCAGTGGGAACTTGCATTAGTTGGAATCGCTGGGTGAGCTCGGACACCTGCGCCACAAGAGCTTGAATAGCCCGACCCGACTCATTCATACTCCTCTCCTGGGAATCCATCCGTGAAATGCTGGACCTGATGAACTCTTCCAAAGAAGAGGAGGTTCCGCTTGCTGCTTCCATTCTTGGTCAGATCGTTCTGTCACAATCACTAGGCGGAAGTAAAGATGCAAGTAACTCGTTTATTAATTGGTCAGAAGACACAATAGTTCAGGAACATGGGTGGGCTTGTGGCGCAGGGACTCGATGGTCAGCGTGCTGGTGCAGAGTGATGGTGGTGAATTCAGTGCAGGTGAACATCCAGACGAGACGAAAACCATGAAGACACCGAACAGGAACTCGAACCAGGACAGGACTGCAGACAGGCACACGATGAACAAAACACGGAGGACACCAAACCAACGATCTGACAAAGAGGGGAGAGTGAGATGAGTTGATATAGGTGAGTGAATTGGCAGCAGCTGGTGCAGGGAATGAGATCAGCTGGCATGCTGATCAGTGGAACGAGCGGTAACGCCAACTCACACACGCTCACACACACAGAACAACAAATACACGAGACACGAAGAAAACAGCGAATTCATGAATCGTGACAAGATAAGCAACATTTGGCCAAAATAAACAATCATAAACTGCCTGAAGTAATAACCTCATTGAAGAATAATGTTTAGTTTCTGCAATATTATGTGCCATCTACAGTACTTTAAAAAATATTACACATGATATTTTTGAGTAGTTTTCAAGGCTTGATTTCTTCAGTGGAATCCACCTGAATGAATCATGCAAAATACCCTACAATATTTAGTTTATGACACAATGAATTTAATATTTTTGCTGCAATATGCTTTTATGTTGAGTGGACTAAAATTACCTGTTTGTATGTGACTTCGATTCATGTTGCACGATTAAAAGACTATATGCTGCTTTAGCACAGCACAACTTGTAACTGCACTGGCATCAGCAAAGCTATCGCTCTTTAAACAAAGCAACATGCTTCATAATATGAGTACTGGCAGTTATCCACAACATAACCATGAGCTCTACTCTTCTGCACAATGTTACTTCAAAATAACAGAAACTCTTTCAAATGTCAAACATAACTTATCATCATTAAACATTAACAGATGTTTCCCTTCAATAACACTTCATTTCAATGTTTACTCTCCATTTACAAAGCATGCTGGGAACTAACAATGGTGTCTCTAAATAAAAATGCATAATTGAACTAATTCTTTTAAAACAAGGTAGCCTTCTTTCCTTTTTTTTTTTAATAGGAAAATGTATCTCTTGGTTTTATAAGTGAAATGTTCTCAATATTTTCTATACAACAATGAACCACAATTTCCATAATAAAATATGCACATTATTTTTTTAATTAAAATTACAATACCCGTGGTTAATTTTTTACACTGCAGCAAAAAATGTCCACCAGTGAAAGCTAATGCAAGATTTAAACCATGCTTTGAGAAAGCGTGATGAGTAAGTTGTTTTGACCCATTTTTAATGGATGAGGCAAGAGAGAGGAATTCAGAGAGAGAAAGCGCATGTTGTCTTAAAGGGGAAATGAAGCAGTCAGTCAAGTTTACATGATTTACAAGATGGATGTCCACTATAATCAAAAATTATATAAGAAACATGACAAATGTTAACATATAAAAGAAACACCGTTATATCTTTCGGGGCAAGGGCGCCGCCATTGTGCAGTATTATAACCGGTGACGTCACAGGGTTGGTTTGGTCTGTGCTGAGTTCAGTAAAATACAGTGAAAGATGCATGTAAGCTGGTCGAACCAGCGAACAGCTAACGTTAGGTACAGTCATTGTTAGCTAAAAGCTTTAAGCATGAACTAGCTAACGCTAACTTAGTGTTTAGCTAGTGAACTTTATTAGTACCAGACAAAAATACGACGTCTAAAGTTAACAAACTGCACATGGAAACATTGTTCGCGATGTCTGCCATCATATTCCTGTCTCTTGTCAACACCATGGTTGCAATACATGGTCAAGATCAGCGTCTTGACAGCAGATGGATCGTGATATCGTGGCGTAATAATCTGTTTGGTTGTAAAATTTACTTACCTGAATGAAATGAAATCGAATGTATCGTCCTATGGAATCATTCATTCACAGACAGCATACTAATCTTCCTGTTACGACTCCGAGTCGAGTGTGAATTGAAAGCGCTTCAGTGATTCAGTGCGTGCAGGAAACCGAACAGATCATTACTGATTCGCGAACCGATTTAGACAGACCTGCCAACATGTTTGATGAAGTCTTTGAACAGAATCGACAAAAAACAGCACATAACGAGATTTGGGCCATACAAAGTACGGGAGTTTCACGGGAGAAATAACAAAACGGGAAGGGGGCGGGAGATGGATGTGAGAGACTCCTGGGGAAAACGGTAGTGTTGACAGGTATGAGCTACACCTAATACACCATAACACCATAATTTGTATGGTCCTGCATATAACGAGATTTGGGAGATCTGTCTAAATCGGTTCGCGAATCACTTTGAATGATCTGTTAGGTTTCCTGCACGCACTGAATCACTGAAGCGCTTTCAATTCACACTCGACTCTGAGTCGTAACAGGAAGATTTAAGAACATCAAGAGCGTTGGATGAAGTGGCCATGGACCTACCTATAGTATAGTCTAGTGAAAACAAATCTAACTGTTATATTGTTTGCCAGCGATGAAGATCTTTATTAGTTGAACATCTTCGTATGCTGTCTGTGAATGAATGATTCCATAGGACGATACATTCGATTTCATTTCATTCAGGTAAGTAAATTTTACAACCAAACAGATTATTACACCACGATATCACGATCCATCTGCTGTCAAGACGCTGATCTTGACCATGTATTGCAACCATGGTGTTGACAAGAGACAGGAATATGATGGCAGACATCGCGAACAATGTTTCCATGTGCAGTTTGTTAACGTTAGACGTCGTCTTTTTGTCTGGTACTAATAAAGTTCACTAGCTAAACACTAAGTTAGCGTTAGCTAGTTCATGCTTACAGCTGTTAGCTAACAATGACTGTACCTAACGTTAGTTGTTCGCTGGTTCGACCAGCTTACATGCATCTTTCACTGTATTTTACTGAACTCAGCCCAGAGCAAATCCACCCCGTGACGTCACAGGTTATAATACTGCACAATGGCGGCGCCCTTGCCGCGAAAGATATAACGGTGTTTCTTTTATATGTTAAAATTTGTCATGTTTCTTATATCATTTTTGATTATAGTGGACATCCATCTTGTAAATCATGTAAACTTGACTGACTGCTTCATTTCCCCTTTAAATTACTGTCATTTTCCTTTAAACAGTTTACCACTTTTCACTTGTCAATTGTTGTTTATGTATATCCTATGTATTTAGTGGTTAAATATATTTTATCAATTTAATGCTTTCTTGATGAATATATGTAATTATTTCAACAACACAAAAAAGACCCAAAACTTTTGAAAGTTAGTGGATTGAATCTAAACTGAACCAAGCTAAACCTGATTTGATCCCATCATGCATCATCGCAATAATACACATCTACCTTTTCATGAAAGAATCTCCCATGGCAGCATTGAAACTGTTTCCCATTGGATGCGGGAGTGTGACAGTGGTGAAAGGTACAAGAAAGGTTTTAACTCATAAAGTGTTCTGTTAGATGGTTTTATTTAGCGTTAGATAAGTGCCTGTTAAATGATGACTTGTTTATTAGGGGGAAAAACTACATAGCTCACTTTTTAAATGCATAGAGAGACTTGTTGCAGACATCAGTCAACTTTTGCAGAGTCACTCTGAAATAAGCAAAAACTTCAAATTGTTCATACGTTAATTAGATCAAGATTCCCAGAACTTTAAGAAGGAGGATTTGCCATTGCCACATAAAGAAAATCAGGAACTGGGATGAACGCCATTCTCGGGAAGTCATGATCAACTCATTCACCCAGTATGCAGAATGGTTATCAATGTGTGGGACAAAAATCCCCTAACCAGTGAAGCAGAGAATCCAGAAAAGCAAAAGAGAGACATACATAAACTATGGGGAAAAAAATAAGAAGACATGTTTAAAGATTGCGAAATAGCTTGGCTGTCTAACTCTCTCTGGCCATTGAACTCTATAAAAGCAAGCTTATGTTTACATTATAACTTCATCCACACACAGAGCTCTCTGCTTTTCAGAGTGTGTGTTGCAGTGATTCAGTCCTGAATGGTTGTGCAAGTTTTTTTTTAAATCAGCCTGGCAGCAAAACCACATTCTTTTTTGGTTAAATAAATCATGGCCAGTGTATCTGAGAACTACAGTGGCTTAGGGGAAATCGAAACCTAACTAGCTTGTGTTTAGTAGAACATGCTGACTGTAATTGCTTGCTTCTGTTGCTCTTTTTTGTGCATTTAGTGCATAGTCATTTCATGCAAAATTATCATATTATTTGTATTATTATTATTTTAAATTCATTAATATAGTCTACAGTTCATTTAACTGCACATTTACATTTGTGATAACATAATGCTTCAAGATGGCAAAATTTAAACAGTAAAATTACATCTTTTAAAATGTAATTTATTCCTGTGATGCAAAGCTGAATTTTCAGCATCATTACTCCAGTCTTCAGTGTCACATGATCCTTCAGAATGCTGATGTTCAAGAAACATTTCTGATTATTTTCTATGCTGAAACCAGTTGTGCTGCTTAATATTTTTGTGAATATATATATATATATATATATATATATATATATATATATATATATATATATATATATATATATATATATATAAATTTTTAAAAATCAGGATTCTTTGATATCAGAGATATTAAAAATATAGACTTTAATGCATCAAAATTGTATGCAATAAAAATATGAATTTCTTCTAATCTTACTAATCATAAACTTTGAACGGTAGTGTATATATACAGTATCGCAATATTTAAATATATAATAGCTACTGAGGATAATTCATGAAACAACAAAAATGGAAAAGGTAACACAAAAATTTTTCAACCATTTGGCTATCAGAATGGTATTTCATTTACAACCTGATATTAATGAAACTTATTTTATAGTTGTTTGGATGCATCCCTTGTGACAACTAGCCCCCATTTCTGCTCAAAAATCACAAGATTTATTATAAAAATTTAGGGATGTCCCTGAAGCCAAATACTATGTTCGGAAAAGACATGATAAATTCTATGGAGCATGGACATGGTGAAGGAAAAATATATATTTCAATCCTTTTGCATTCTCTCGCAATTATATAGGTGGGTAATTATATTGTATATAATTTGCGGGTATCTGGAAGCCGCAATCAATATGCGGGGTATTGAAATCACTTTTTTTCTTTCACTTTCTAATTCGCGATCTCATGTGCTCTGTGTATAGCAGCGGTAGTGAACACACATTTCACAAGATAAAATATTTGTCAATGTTGCTCAGGATTTGTTGCGCACCAAATCCTCCGACATCGTCCTGTCAGTCATCTCTCCTTACTATCTTCATGTGATAACTGAAATCTGATGTAATGTAATGTAACCTGACCATGTCCCTTTAGGGCCTCCGTAGAATGCATTATTCATTTTCCGTGCCTTTCCAAAACCGGATTTAAGCTTCAGGCACATCCCTATTAAAATGAAAATAATTCATTGCAACCGTTATTATTGCAGCACATTCATGAGGCTGTGACTACTACTCATCATATCATGCACACGTCTTCCGGTCTGGTCTGAGCGAGTGTCGCCCCGCCGTGTTGCGCTTGTGCGAACAGCCAGTCCAGAGGCTCCTGATTTGAACTGTCCGGGCCCTTTGAGTCTGTCAAGGTTAGTGATTCGTTGTCAGGTCCATTGAGAGCCCAGGGCTTGTGTGCCAGTGACATGCTGGGGGATTTGGCCATGCGTAGCGGTGGCAGACGGGAGCCCTGAAGGGGCCCGCTGAGAGGTTAGGTCGGTTGGGACAGCTCTCGTATGGAGTCCATGTACTCATCCAGACTCTGCTGAAGCTCGCTTTCCTGGAGCTCTGCGATCGTAGGGAGAAGATCCACAGAGGTCAGCCGCCTCCTGGGCTTCATGCTGGAACTGAGAGAGCGTGTCAAATAAACACTGGATTCAAGCCTGGTTTATTATAATGTTATTACTATAAAAATTAAACCATGAGAAGAACGTGTTAATAACATTCCTCTAACATTAGTATTTCATTTCCTGAGCTTGATCAGCTGTGAATCGAAGAGTATCCATATCATCAGGAGATTTATTTGAAATGTTTAGGATTTCCAGACCTGTTATCATTGTGTTTAGCTGTTTTTGTGTAAGTTTGATTTTGCCACATTAGCCGCGTTTCCATCGGAACAATTTGTCCCAGGAACTTTTTTTCCCAGACCTGTTGCTGTCTGCGTTTCCACCGCGGTCTAAGGTATTGTGAAGATTATGCAGATTAGTCTGGTGAAGTAGGCCTGCATGCTTATTTACAGTTCCCACTGAATTTAAGCTTAATTCTGTTCCCACAGAATTTAAGCCTGAACCTCGTTGTCGGTCCACCGGTCGTATTTTTTAAACTCCATTGCTGATTAGAATAGCAAACAACTGTTACTGCACGCACCGCAACAGACTTTTAAAAATGGTTGTTGAAATGAAATGTGGAGTCAACCAATCAAAATGTGGCATGAACTCAACCAATCAGCATGCTCAGCGCGCAAGTCCCACTCCTGAAAATTCCAGAACTTTGAAAAAGTACCTTGCAAGCAGGGACTTTCTGAGGGAGAAAAATTTACCCGGAACTTAATTTAGAAGTTAAGTTCCAACCCCCCCCCCCCCAGCTATTTAAAGTTAAAATGCCTTTGAATTTAAAGTAATAAGGATTTTATCTCTAGGTTAACTGTTATGAACGACAGATTTGTTATGGAATAAAAATTGTACAGCATCTGAATCTTTGAAATTGGTAATGAAATATTTCATATGGTCTAAGACTGTTTAAATTGATAATCTATACTGTTAATTGTATAGTGTGTGTGTGTGTGTGTGTGTGTGTGTGTGTGTGTGTGTGTGTGTGTGTGTGTGTGTGTGTGTGTGTGTGTGTGTGTGTGTGTGTGTGTGTGTGTGTTTAGATATGTAATATACACATTTTTAACACAATATTATAGTTTTGCTTACATATACATGTTTTTAAATACATGTAAATATTTTTTTCATTTATAAAATAATTACTATTTGTATAAATATATATATAATATGTGTCTGGGTTTTCTCTATTGTCAAAATAATAACATTGTAAAATTATATGATCAATAGGTTATGACAACATATGTTTTTACATAGCTTTAACTCATCAAAATAAGTTAAGTTTAAAGAAAATTATGTTACAAGATTCAACTCGTTGTTTTAAGTCAATTTAATGTAATTTAAGTTGCAATGACTTAAACATCCAAGTTGATTGTACTTAAAAAAAATTAAGGCAGCAACTTTTTTTTTACAGTGAAATAAAATAACTTAAAATGTATAATCGTATACTATACAGTACCGGTCAAAAGTTTGGGAAGATTACTATTTTTATTGTTTTTGAAAGTCTCTTACGCTCATTAAGCCTGTATTTATTTGATCAAAAATACAGAAAAAAACAGTAACATTGTGAAATACTATTACAATTTAAAATAGCAATTTTAAAAAGCTGAATTTTCAGCATCATTACTCCAGTCTTCAGTGTAACATGATCCATCAGAAATTATTGTAATATGCATTCTATATATATATATATATATATTACTAGAGGTTAGGTTGTCTAGTGGAGAATAATTCCCTGTAAAGGCTCACCTGTATAAATGTATATCTTGAGTGTTTATGTCCAAATCTCTGCCCAGAAGAGCAGCTTCACGAGCAGGTAAGTGTGTCTTGTGTTCTGCTGAGTATTTTACACATAGCTAGTGACTTTAAATCCTCTGGCATCAAGAGCAAATGTACTAAAAATAAGCAAAGGAAACCCATGGCTTTAGTGTGTGTGTGTGTGTGTGTGTGTGTGTGTGTGTGTGTGTGTGTGTGTGTGTGTGTGTGTGTGTGTGTGTGTGTGTGTGTGTGTGTGTGTGTGTGTGTGTGTGTGTGTGTGTGTGTGTGTATGTGTGTGTGTGTGTGTGTGTGTGTGTGTGTGTGTGTGTGTGTTGTTTCCGAAGTGTTTTTAACTACAATTTTTACATGCATGTTATACAACCCTCTGATCCGTATTTTATATTATATAGCACTTATATAATTTGTTTTTGTATGATATTCGCTTCTCTGATTTGCATTTCACTCCACTTCATACACTTTATACATCTCTCAGTACAAGAAGTGTTGTGCAGTATTTGTTGAGTATTTAATCTTTAGGTTTGAATAGTAATGCATGTTTTCAGTCTTTTTCTTCATTGACATTTGACTGAACTTTTCTGGACTCCTAGTTAAAGTATAGTTCTAGTTTTAACAAGAAAAATTGAATATTTATATTTTTCTTCATGATTCACTGAAGATGATTGCGAAACACACTCCTGAATTTGTGCCATCTCTATTTCATCATCTAGACATATTCCCACAGAGCAAACAACAGATCCTTGGTTCGGATGATTAAAATACACTTATATCTAAGTTAGTGGAGTCGCTGCTATATTCCTTCAGGGTTTCAATAATACATGTTATAACATGTAGTTCAGGTTACTGTGGGAATTAAAAGACTTCTCACACCTACGACTCAAAGAAAACATTTTAGTAATGAGTATTTGATCCTTGCATGTGACATAAGCAATTACAATATGACTGTGTAGACTGATTTTTATCTGAAGGACTAAGGATGTTTTTCTAGGGATGTATGCGCGCTCCCGAGAGTCTCTCTTCCGTTCCATGACCTTGTTTTATTCAATCTATGTCCATTACACATGAAATAAATGCTTATATAGCCTACAATGTTCAGGCTGAAATATTGTATATCATGTGCTGCAAAGTCAATGTGTCATGAAAGGAAAATGGATTCATTCTAACTATAGCTAGTCTCATAGCCAAGACTATATAGTCTCAAATCTACTTTATAATCGATCTATTATAACAGTGTGATTTTAATTACCTCATCTGTCGCAGGTGAATTGCAGAGCTGGTGCAAACATATCCAAATCACTACGATCAGATGCTTTCTTTTGTCGTTTTTTCACCGCATGCAGTCATTTTTGTTGTATGGCTTTTTTTATTTAGAGCATGCACTACATTTACATATTCATCTGAACGTCAGCAGCGTGGACGGCATTGAGATGTTTGTTAACAGATGAAAAGGTATTTCAAATTTATTTTTACTTTTAAGCAAAGAACGAAAAATAACTTTGCTGTGATTATAACGGAGCATTGAATCACGTTCAATCAATCTCTTGTAAATTACATTTGCATGCGAGCGAGCACGTGCAATAAATTGATGGCTGCTGTTCACTTAACGGCCACTGGTGTCGCTAATAACAAGGGTTTCAGAATTATATTGTCACTGCTCATGGTCTTTAGGAAAATGTGAATGAAATATACAGGTGCTGGTCATATAATTAGAATATCGTCAAAAAGTTGATTTATTTCAGTAATTCCATTCAAAAAGTGAAATTTGGATACTATATTCATTCATTACACACAGACAGATATATTTCAAGTGTTCATTCCTTTTAATTTTGATGATTATAACTGACAACTAATGAAAACACCAAAATCAGTATCTCAGAAAATTAGAATATTGTGAAATGGTTCAATATTGAAGACACCTGGTGCCACACTCTAATCAGCTAATTAACTCAAAACACCTGCAAAGGCCTTTAAATGGTCTCTCAGTCTAGTTCTGTAGGCTACACAATCATGGGGAAGACTGCTGACTTGACAGCTGTCCAAAAGACGACCATTGACATCTTGCACAAGGAGGGCAAGACACAAAAGGTCATTGCTAAAGAGGCTGGCTGTTCACATAGCTCTGTGTCCAAGCACATTAATAGAGAGGCGAAGGGAAGGAAAATGATGTGGTAGAAAAAAAGGGTACAAGCAATAGGGATAACCACACCCTGGAGAGGATTGTGAAACAAAACCCATTCAAAAATGTGGGGGAGATTCACAAAGAGTGGACTGCAGCTGGAGTCAGTGCTTCAAGAACCACCACGCACAGACGTATGCAAGACATGGGTTTCAGCTGTCACA
The DNA here is from genome assembly GCA_026230005.1 of Gila orcuttii. Lineage (NCBI taxonomy): Eukaryota > Metazoa > Chordata > Actinopteri > Cypriniformes > Leuciscidae > Gila > Gila orcuttii. Next base: position 15,746,956 of record JAPDVR010000002.1, on the reverse strand, counting down.
TTCCTTGTGTCAAGCCACTCTTGAACAAGACACAGCGTCAAAAGCGTCTTGCCTGGGCTAAAGACAAAAAGGACTGGACTGCTGCTGAGTGGTCCAAAGTTATGTTCTCTGATGAAAGTAAATTTTGCATTTCCTTTGGAAATCAAGGTCCCAGAGTCTGGAGGAAGAGAGGAGAGGCACAGAATCCACATTGCTTGAAGTCCAGTGTAAAGTTTCCAGTCAGTGATGGTTTGGGGTGCCATGTCATCTGCTGGTGTTGGTCCACTGTGTTTTCTGAGGTCCAAGGTCAAAGCAGCCGTCTACCAGGAAGTTTTAGAGCACTTCATGCTTCCTGCTTCTGACCAACTTTATGGAGATGCAGATTTCATTTTCCAACAGGACTTGGCTCCTGCACACAGTGCCAAAGCTACCAGTACCTGGTTTAAGGACCATGGTATCCCTGTTCTTAATTGGCCAGCAAACTCGCCTGACCTTAACCCTATAGAAAATCTATGGGGTATTGTGAAGAGGAAGATGCAATACGCCAGACCCAACAATGCAGAAGAGCTGAAGGCCACCATCAGAGCAACCTGGGCTCTCATAACACCTGAGCAGTGCCACAGACTGATCGACTCCATGCCACGCCGCATTGCTGCAGTAATTCAGGCAAAAGGAGCCCCAACTAAGTATTGAGTGCTGTACATGCTCATACTTTTCATGTTCAGACTTTTCAGTTGGCCAACATTTCTAAAAATCCTTTTTTTGTATTGGTCTTAAGTAATATTCTAATTTTCGGAGATACTGAATTTGGGATTTTCATTAGTTGTCAGTTTTAATCATCACAATTAAATGAAATAAACATTTGAAATATATAAGTCTGTGTGTAATGAATGAATGTAATATCCAAATTTCACTTTTTGAATGGAATTACTGAAATAAATCAACTTTTTGATGATATTCTATATGACCAGCACCTGTATATATATAAAACTCGTGATCATTTTTATCCAGCGTGTCTTTTTATTGATATTATATTGACTTGTAATAGAACAAATTCAACTACATTTTACTTATAGTTTTACATTTTAAATCTGAGATTACTATAGGGTTGTCATTTGATTAAAAAAATTATTGAATGAATTAAATTATTATTTTTGTTTTCAAAAACAGTTCACCTCTTGAAAACACATCTATACTGTTTTTCATTTTTAAATGCTAGAATGTATTTTGGTGGATTTTATTTAGTTATTTTTATACAATTAATTGTACTAAATTAACACTTTGTACCATGAGTGTTAATTTAATATACTTATATTCATAATTATTTTTCTATTATATTTATTTATTATTTTAATAATTATTACTTATTTGCGAGCTTTTTAAATGCATTCTATTGAACTAGAAGTTATTCAACTGGATAATTCAATACTGACTACATGTGTTGTCAAATTGCACATCTATGTACAGGAATAAACTCAATAGTGCTGAGTCACATATTATGACAGGAACTTCTGTCCTTATCTCTGAGTCAGAAATTAGGCCGGAAAGGGAAAGAAGTTCTTGATTAGAACATTCATGAAGAAAACTCTCAAGTACTTTGGTGATCATATGGAGAAATATTCCGCAACAGGAAAGGAAACAGCCCGATGATTATTGCATGACACCCGGTATTGATATCACTCAAGATAACATAGTCTCATCCCAAGACGTCATATGACTGACGCTTTTGACCATACGTCAACATCCGACGTTTTAGGGTACCCTTTAACGTCAGTTAGATGACGATCCTAGGGCGTCATCTACTGACGCTTTACCTTTAGCGTCAGTTAGATGACGCGGGTAGGTTTAGGTCTGGGGTAGGGTTAGGATTAGATAGCGTCATCTAACTGACGTTAAAGGGTACCCTAAAACGTTGGATGTTGACGTATGGTCAAAAGCGTCAGTCATATGACGTCTTGGGATGACGTCACTAGACGTGCTTAAAGCATGTTAAGACCTTTTATTATCACTGTGTCTTGGTTCTGGTAAAGGATCACGAGACATGAGGAATTAGAATTCCTGAAATTCTGTGGAAATGCACTGACCTCAAGTCTCTGGACACTATACTTATGAAGATGCAGTCAGCGGGTGCGCAGACATTTCCGGACTGAATACTTCTGATGATTTACAGCTGACCATGGAGCTCATATTGCTTCTCTTTATTATAATTACGCACAAAGGAAGTGTAAAAATGTTTCGGGGTAAAGGTTTACTCAGGCTTTACTTGTCACAGTTATAGTATGCTCAGATTTGGTTTCGTTTTCTATCAGTCTGTTTAGTCACCTGTTTTCTTGTTTTCCTTAGTTCTTCTTTTCACGCCGCTAATCATTTTCCATAGATATTCATTTGTAAATCTTAGCTGTTCATAATTGAGTTAAATCACCATGTGTATTAAGTTCACCTTCAACTTATTTTGCACACTGTTTCGAGTTGTTGGCTTATGTTTAATAAAGACTGTCTTTATTCACACCTTCTTCTTCATCTTTGGACTTAAAGGAACATGCCGAATTTTTGGGACTCTAGCTATAAAGCTAAGCTATATAGCTTAATATAGTTCCCAGTATGTATACGGTTAGAAGATGCCTGTGTCTCATATGACCTTGTTATTTGTACACACTGTGACTATACAAATCACAACATATAAATAGGAAAATGTTGGCATTATTTTGTCACTTACTGGTTGCAGTATGCTAGCTGGAGCCATTTACTTCCAGTCTTTGTGCTAAGCTAGACTAGCGGTGGGTGCGTCAGACAGAGTCACAGCACGCACGGAGATGAAAAGGGTATGTATGGACTTATCTAACTCTGGGGGATACGGTAAATAAGCTAAAGTCCCAAAAAGTCGGCGTGTTCTTTTAAACATGTTCTGAATCACTAAAACGTCACTCTCAGGCCGCTATTCAACTATTAAAGCCAGACGATTCAAGGCTAAGTGTTTAAAGTTGAAATTAAACATCCTGATTTTTTTTTTCATACTGACGCCTATAGAATATAAAATAACATAAAATAACCAATTTTTGAACTAATTGCTTGAATGAATGATTGCCTATGACAGTCGCTCGCTGCTACTTACTGGCTTAAAGTCGGCATGAAACAGAAGTTGTGATAGTGTTTTCTTCGCTATTGTGACGTATATCCAAATGAAACGGCTTCTCAAGCAAACAAAAAATGTGATAAGAAAATTGATTTTGTCAATTGGGAATTGATTGGATGGTTGTTGTTTGCTATTGCTGTGATGTCATGTGAGTGACAGGTTGATCCCGCCCTCGTGCCAGCAAACACATCATCAGAGAAGAGAAGAGATGTCGTCGCAAAAGGGGAAGCTACAGGGAGGAGAACAAAATGGAGGAATTGGAGGGAAAGCCTTTTATCTTCACCATGTGGAATTGTATAAACCTGGAACATTCAAATGGACAAATCAGTAGAGCAGAGAATACATATACCAATGTAGAATATAAATATTACATGAAGCAGCCAGCAACATATGAACACGTCAGTCCTCAGGCTTTGATCTCCATCTGCAGCTTTGTAGGAACAGAGATACCAAACGCTTTTGCTTTGACAGATTAATCTGTAACCAAGGGAAGGAAGACTTCTGATTTTATTCAGTCACCACGGTCCAGACTCCAACTGCGCAGAAAGAGATTTGGTTTCTGAGACACCATTAGACATGAAACAACTGCTGCTGTAATTGTGTGTTTATGTGTTTCCTCCACAGGCGTTTGATGCACAGATGAGATGAACTTGCTCTTTACCAAAACAACATTAATCACAGACAAACAACATAAACTGGCTGCTACTGCAATGGACACTTTCACGTCTACAGCTGGATTTATTTGGGCAGGTTTATTTAGCCTACTGAGGAAGAGTAAAAAGTTCAACCTAACTTAAGAACAATGATACTGTACGTAAAAATAAAAACTTTAGGTAGTTATCAAACACTGGTGTAAAATCCATGCTGAGATGTAGACCGGATATACACTATACACCTCATTTTTCAACGCAGAAACTGTTTTCTGTAAATGTGCGACACTAGCTCATTTGCAATACAAACGAGTGTATTATTAAGACAATAGCCTACATTAAAATAATATGGTAAGAAATACCAGTTTGCAATATCAAGAAGCATATCAACCTGTTATGTACAGCAAAAAGTTTTTTTTGACGATTTTTTCTTATGCTCACCAAGGCTGCATTTATTTGATCCAAAATACATTAAAAACAGAAATATTGTGAAATATTTTTGCAGTTTGAAATAACTGTTTTCTATTTGAATATATTTTAAAATGAAATGTATTCCTGTGATGCAAAGCTGAATTTTAAGCATCATTACTCCAGTCTTCAGTGTCACATGATCCAACAGAAATCAATTAAATATTCTGATTTTCTGCTTGAGAAACAGTTTTGATTATTAATGTTAAAAACAGCTGTTCTGATTAATATTTTTGTGGAGACCTTTTTTATATGTTCTTTAAATACAATGTTCAAAAGAATAGCATTCATTTGAAATATAAATATTTTGCAACAGGTAGGCCTAAGACTTTACAATAAAGGTTCTATTTGTTAAATTAGTAAACTACTTTATTAACATGAACTAGCAATTAAATACTTCTACAGCATTTATTAAGCTTAATTAATATTAGTTCAAACATTTGCTAATACATTATTAAACCAGTCTGTTAATACTATTTCATGGAACTGAGCTAACATGAACAGTGCTACTGCTAAGATGAATAAATACAGTAACAAATGTATTGCTTATTATTTGTTAAAGTTAGTTGATGCATTAACTAATGATACCTAATGGGATCTTATTGTAAAGTGTTGCCTTGTCTCATATACACTTTTTATAATTAGTAATATTTATACTATTATATAAATTATTATTTTTTTGTTCTCTTTGACTTGAGAAAGATGACCATCATAAAGACATTATGAACAAATAAAGTGATAATGATTTGGTGTGGTGAAGAGCACATATTCCCCCTCATCCAGATGTTCACGGTCTCTTCCATGGAAGTGTGCTTGGACAGGACAGCTTTGGAGGAGGCGGATTCTAATATGATTCATGAAACTCATCTCCCCAAGAGAAGCATTATTTTGTCAGCTGTCGTAAATAAGCAAATTTAGGCTGTTACATGATTTCTTGGATCAAGTTCAGGGTACATCTGTCCATTACAACCGCTGGGGTTTTGTTTAATCCTAAAACTTTGAATAGATAGTTTTATAACAGTCAAAATCCTTCACTAACTCAATTACTTTTCAGGCCTGTGTGAAGATTTGTATAAAATGTAGTTTAGCCATAAGCCTATAAAATATCCCGTGACTGGCATTTCCCGTCATTCCCAGATTAGGCTATTTGTGGAATTAAAGCAGTCACCAGAAAAACGATTAGGGTTATGTCTAATTTAGGAGTCCTAGTTACTGTAAATAAGGCCTGGAAAGTTATCCAGGGCTGACCTGGGATTATCCTCAGCTTCTGTGATAAATCTGGAAAGGGCAGTTCAAAAGATTGGCATGTGACCTTTCACTTTGTTTGCAATCGGATGTTGTGTAAATGATTACAAAGGGTTATTACTCTTCACACTTCAGTCAAGTTGGAAAGTCCCGTTTAAAAAACAAATAATTATTTTAAATGCCACACTGCCATCTAGTGACAACAGGGAAGTCCTGAACACATCAAATGCCTTTTTGTTCAGACTATTAAACACCTTGTTCAACTATCTTACAATCAAGACAAATATGGTCAGTTGACCTTTGACATCTATTGGAATTTAGAACTGATTCAACTGCTAAAGGCTACACTCAGAATGTATTACAGGTCTAGTTCACTGTAAGGCCTTTATTAACCCCCTGGAGTCATATGGATGACTTTTAGGATGGATGGATGGATGCGCTTTTTTGGGCTTCAAAATCCGGGGTAGCCTATATCATTCACTAACGTTATAAAGCTCGGAAGAGCCAGGATATTTTTAAATATATCTCCAATTGTGTTCATTTGTAAGAAGAAAGTCATATACACCTAGGATGGCTTGAGAGTGAGTAAATTATGGGATTTTTGGGTGAACTAACCCTTTAAATAGAGCAGTGGTTCTTCTCAACCTTTTTGACTAAGATCACAGGGAGAGAACGAGAGAGAGTTCATATATTATTATTATTATTATTAAATTTTGGTATAGGTACATTAATTAACCACAATTTATTTTATGATTCCAGAAGTTTCCAGAAATGTATTTATCAATAAAAATAAAATAAAAAGCTTAAAATGCTGTTTAAGCCATATTTAAGATTTTAAAAATACTGACACTAGGTGGCAATGTTGCTTATTACTGCAAAAGATTTTGGTCTCGAAGCTGAGTCTATGCTTTTGATGCATAAAGTACATAAAAAATATAGTCTTCGTTGGGAACGATTTAATAAAGTATGCATACTGAAATATAATTGACTCAAAATTATGACTAAGCAACAAAAAAAAAGACTAACTCAATTTCGAAGATTTCATTTAACTGAAGGTGAGAAAAAGAAATGTAAACTGACACGATGGACTAGATGAGAGAGCTGGCATGATAAATTCATAACGTTTGGTAAATCCACAGCATACTCGAGATAATGAAATGTCCATAAGCTGAGACAGGGTGATACTATTCAGTCTCTCTGTTCAGTGTGTTACTTAGGCTCACTATACGCAATCACAATTGCCAAAATTCCAATAATGGAAAAATGTCTCCGGATAAAAATCAATTCCTAGCTAAATTCTAATAGGCTATGCAGGACAAGGATTGAAAGTTGCCTATAGGCTATTCTTGTTACGATTTTATTCTTCTTATTATGTCTAGATCTTCACATTCATATGATCATGCAGCCTACAGTATTACTTTGGCCAACAAATATTGTAATGTAAAATAAAAAATAAAACTCTTGTCCTGAGAATACAGTAGCCTACATCATTTTGGTTAAAGCTTGATTATTTAGTGCACTTATATAAGTGTTTATGTCTCTGTAATACTTTTGACTCAAAAAGAACACATTGGAAAACTTTCCGAACTAGCCTTCATATGTATGGTTAACTAATTTGCCTAGTTTAACAAAGAACAAATAAGAGAATAGCCTTCATTTAAAATATTGAATATAATGAAAAAAAGATTATGACGTTCTAGATGAGACTAATAATAATATAATTGTAAATAATACTTGACAAATAATTGTAGTCTACGAAACGATTCCATATTTCGAGTCAAACGTATTATTACAAACGTATACATATTGGTATATTTAATAATTTAATTTAAATGTCACTTGCTTTAAAACCACCTTTTTTATCCGCGTAAAGCGCAAGCTAGGACTCTTTTTGCAACACATCTAAAAATATCAGGCTACTGCCATTTTCATTAACATAGATCACCCCCACAGATGCTCAACGTAATTGTGAATATCATGTGTAATAGGAATTTGTCACATTGATCAGCCAGTTATGTGCTGCGATGCGGCTGACATCATACAGCGGCGACGGCCGCGGATGCGCTTCAGTTATTCACACGCGCGCGCGCACCCACACACACTGCCATAATAACAGCAGCTAAAGCTCCGTCAGCATCAGCACCATCAAGACAACCGCAGGGAAACCAGTGAGTAACTGTATTTCATTTCATAATCTATTTCCGATGAAAGACAAATGGTAGGCTGTATTATTCGATGTTCATTTCTAAATGGACCTTTGTCGTTTCTAAGCGGCTGATATTAGAAAACATAGAATTTATTCCGTTAATTAAAATTTCACAATCGAAATTCTTTTAGTGCATCGTAAGAATCCAAAACATGCATAATTATCCTGAGGAGTTATGTCTCAGTGAACGCGCAGCTGTTGCGTATATATGGTCCATTGTGAGTGCATAATGCGTGTGATGAATTAGGCCTACAAATCGCGTTTTAAGCTTCCGTTTGTCCTGAATGTATATGAGATCGTCGATTATAACGTTGTTTATGATTTGACGAGCTTTATGTGTTGTTGGTATGTGCCCACACACACACACACGTATGCTGATGTTTGTTACATTTGGGCATCTCGGATAACCTTGATAGAGCGTAAGGTGCTCGTGTGGAAGAGCCAATCAAATCCGCCTATTCCGTGGCCTGCTTCACGTGCAGTGTTTGTGTCAGAACAGCAAACATCAGTTTACTTTTTGAATACCACAGTTTCAAATGTAGTGCGTTGTCTAAAGAACATTATTGGGTGTTAACAATGATGAAAACCAACGAATGTTTTTTCAGCAATCCATACTTATATTTTAAATATGATAAATTATACCTTTAAAATGCATTATAACATAAAGTAGGCTACTACGGGAAAACACGTTAATTGATTGATCTACGGAATATGTTTGGTCCCCATTTGAAAAGTATGGTTTTCATATAAACGGGGTATATTTGATGCACTGTCTATTCTTCCCCACTAAATGTCACATAAAAAAGTGAATGTGATTGGGGGTTTTTAACATGTCAGTCATATGGCCCTTTCATATCAACATTTTGGCTTGATTAATCTCTAATATGAACCACATTAAAGAGCTAAATCTGAGCTAATATACAATCTTTACTTAATTCACTCCAAAATATTTTTAAATTAATAATTTAAATGATGGGAATGGCATATAGGGGCTACCATGCCTGATCACAGCTAGCTTTTTATTGGGCAATGTGGAAAATCGCAAAATGGCTTAATATGGACTGACATTTCCATCCATCACTAGTGGTTATTGTGTTTATGTGTTTTGAAATTCTGTAGAGAGCTCTATAATAGCTATAATATTAGAATGGAAGAAGATAATGAGAGAGAGGTAGTTTTCCTCAGTCAGCTAACGAGTAGTGTGTGTGTGTGGGTGGGTGAATTAGCACAGTCGTAAGTGTGTGTGCATGCGCACTGAGTCATAATGAGATGAAGAGAGATTCACAGTAACTGAGTAACAGCATTACAGAGCTCCAACAGCAGAGCCCTCAGACAGAGACTTAATGGAGAGATATTATTTACTCACTAACTAGTGCTTAATGGAGAACGTCAACCAACAACAGAAGGAAAAATGGAGCAACAGCATCAATTAGTTATTGCATCCTAACTCTTTATATATATATATATATATATATATATATATATATATATATATATATATATATATTAATATACACTACTGAGTGTCCAAAACCAGATGCAAAGCAATGTAATGGAAAAATATGACACTAATGTCAACAAAATAGTGTGCTTTAACCGAAAGGAAATTGTGTAAGTATTCGGTTGGATGTTTTACTGTAAATACTGGGTTCATTTGCATTTTTTTTCCCAAATATAATATCGAATTGTGTGTGTTTGTCTCAGATATGGTGAAACTAGGCAGTAACCTGGCGGAAAAGGTGACAAGACAGCCGTCGGTTGAGGACGGTTTCGACAACATCCCCCTCATCACTCCACTGGAGGTCGGACAGTTACAGCAGCCGTTCCCTGATAAGGTAATTACCATTCATGCATTAGAGAGCAGAACCCACACATAGAGCCATATGAAAGACAGCAACACACCTCTGTTATTCATTACTCCGCGTAGAACTTCATTAAGAGGAAGAATGTCATAGGAAGCCGGAGGTGGACCGGCAGACATCCACTATCGCTGATACCATCAAAGACAAGCTAGAAACCACCCTGTTAGATCCTAGCGGATAGCCTGGCATGAAAGAAAGAATTCATGTGGCACCATCAAGATTTGTCACCGAGTATGATACACTTTGTCACTGAAAGGCTTTGCAAACCATCTGATCTTGCAAACGCACACACGCTCATGTCAGGACTCTCACAGATGGCTTGTATCTATTCTTAGCTCTGTAGGAGGTTAGTGCAATGGGTGGAAACGCACAGCAGAGTTTGGATTTAACTTTGCAATGACTCATCTAAAAGATGACAAATGATATAGTAGCAGGAGCTCTCTGCATAATTTGTAATGTGCTGAAGTAACATCCTGTGCATCCTACAACACAGGCTCACTGGGAAAATGTGCCTCTGCCTAGATTTTTGTGAAATTCCAAAAAATGACCAGTACATATACACACAATTCACTTCAGTTTCCAGCTGAATAGAAAAGTAGTGGCAGTAAAACACCAATGACTTTTATTCACACAAATCGTAATTATTTTTTATTATTGATTGTTGAACAATTTTCTTGCACAATACTATGTAAGACCTCAAAACACTTAATTCCATAGTGTATGATTTGTAAATGAATGCATTTTGATGCTTGCATCACATAACCATCTCCATATTAATGGCCTTTCTGATGTAGTAAACTTGCTCGGTAGCTCATCTGGTACAGCATGGCACTTGTGACGGTGGAGAACGAACCACTTGTAGAATCAAGCTATAATAGCATGGTAGCTTCAGCAAATGCGCTTTATCTCACATTTGTTTTTGTTAAAGTCCCCATGTATTCAATACTTTTATCCCCTAAAACTCATCTTTGATCACCAAAATGACATTTAAATGTTTTTTAAATGAAAAAAATTCTTCATGCCTTAAAATAGCTTGAATGTAACTCTACACTTGTGCCTCATTTAGGCCCTGTCCACACGGAGACGCGTTTAGCTGTATACGTACAAATCTTGTATCATATTGCCGTTTCGTCCAGACGGATCTGGCGTTTTGGGACACTGAAACCGCTTTTTTTTTAAACCGGGTCCCAGATTGGCTAAATCTGAAACAGACACCCATGCGTTTTCGTGTGTACGGCCAATCCGTACATTTTGTGAAACGATGATGTCATCACGCCACGTGTCAGCTTTAGTCACACACCGCTACGTCACACGTAACCGCAACAACAATCTTCTTCTCCTTGTTTAGTGTATCTCTGTGGCAGAATTACAGCGCCACATACTGGTCTGGCATGTATACCATATCGTTTTCAGTCTGTTTCAGTAGTTTTGTGTGTACGCATATATTTCTTGAGACAACGCCGTGTTTACAAAAAAAAATTTAGAAAGAGAATGAATATATAGAGAATGAATATTCATAGATGAATATCTATGAATATGCAACTTAGCCCCGCCTCCACTCACTCACACCAGCTCAGAGATCCACTCGTTGACGATCACACGTTGTCGTGATTGGTTACAAGGTAGCTTGTGACGTCAGAAACACCAGCGTTTTCAAACCGTGTTTTTGAGTGTCTTTGGTTCATTGCAGCTTTAAGGAGAAAATACTGTAAAATAATGTAGGATAACCTGAATCCCTAAACCCTGTGGTTTACACTGATGTTAGAACAACACTTCTTATGCTACAGTAAAACACTGCTGTTCACTTTCAGAAGTTGCAGGGATGTTTTCTTGTCACAAAAAGAATGTGAAACACTTCTGTAGGTTATATAATTTTACAAATTTAATTTAAAAAAAGTAATTTAAGTTTATTTTACACACTTGAAGCATTATCGTATCGCATATCGAATATCGCATTATTTAATGAGTTATCGCATATCGTATTTTTCTTCAATATCGTGCAGCCCTAATTTGGAGCACATAAGGCTTGGTTGGGATGTAATGTTGACTCTACTTTGGCTTTTCAATCATTTTTTTCGACTCCTCGTGTGCCGGTCACAAGCTCAATCCACCTTAACACAGTCAAGAACATGACAAGTTGACAAGCTAGAAACCAGCGATGACGTTCGAAATCACTGCTACTCGCTTCAGCTGGTTTTCCATTAGGGTTTCTAATGCTTACTATGAAAGCAGCGAACCCATTCTTGTGGTTTCTGCCCAGCCCCCTCTCATTTATGTTCATTACGTGGACTTTTAATAGTTAATTCTTTCTCTCTAACTCCATAGGTGATTGTTAAAACCACAACAGAGTATCAGCTGAAGGAGAAGAAGAGGAAGATGTATGTGCCCAGTATCAAGAAGCTAAACATAAACCTTTATGATGAGATGTCAGAGAAGCTCAAGGTAAAGCAGTTTTAAACCTTCATCCTACACATCTCTCTCTTTGTTTGTGAGGGTAATACAAAAATGTGAATATAAATAAAAATAGAAGGCATGATTTCATGTGTGAAACAAAAGTGTCTGTTTTCCAGCTGACTGGGTTGATCATTATCACCTTGGCGTTCCTGGCGTGTCTGCTGCTGTTGGTCATGTATAAAGCGCTGTGGTACGATCAGCTCGGCTGTCCCGAGGGCTTCGTTCTCCAGGTAAACACACTAGCTCTGTCCCTGCTGATAGAGATCATCTGTGCTCTACTTTAGAAACCATTTTTGGTCTGAAATCACACACTTCATTGAGCTAACGTCTGCACTTGTGGCTTTAGTGAAAACTAGCCTGTGGTCGCCTCCCATATGATATCTCAACATGATTTTTTTTTTACCTTAGATACTGAACGCATCCATTTTTCACTCTCAGGGAAGCGTCTCGGAATGGTAGTATCCTATAGCGGGCAGTAACACAGAAAATTCACTAGGCAGCCTACTAGGTTTTGAAGCAGAGCGATTAAGTATTAACTTCGTTCGTGTGATATTCGTTTAACATATTATTTTGTTCACAGCTCAGCAAAGCTTAGTCTTCTTCAGACAGCATCTAAAGCTTTGTCGGAGTGTGAGAATGTCTTTAATTAGTCTGAAGCATGACTAAACTGTGATTAAGGCCTGCAGGGGTTTCCACCTCTCCGCCTTTGATGCAGATACCACTGCTGTAATTAGCGTGCCACACTAATGTAGCGTTGCTAACTTGAAGAGCGGGAAAATTGCCTCTTGTTAAGATGGAATGAGGTTTATGGATGCTTTGGCATGTTGACGTCTCTTGATTGACGCCTTTCAGTCACAAAACGCCCTATTTTCTATTATTTTGCTGTGGGATGGATGAGTAACTGTGAGCACTCGTTGCTCAACTGTCACTTTATGCTTTTAAGCATCTGTTTTACAAATTGGAAATGTAATTAACCTTTCATAGTTCGCATTCCATAGAAATAGTCAGAGACACATTGAGAGTTTTTTAATAATTTAAGATAAGAAAAATTCTGTCTATAAGTTCTGTAAGCTCTTTAGTTTTGGTATTAGTATATACTTTAAGAATGTTTCTTTCTTTTTCTTTAAATTTAAATAGCCTATTCCATACATAAGAATATGTATTACATGGTAAATTTGTTGTTTTTTTAACATTGAAAAAAAAAAGGTAGGTTGAAGACATACTCTGTTCGAAATATTATGCAGCCAAACTTCTCTTTAATTTTATAGAATGTACATTTTGCACGGTATGCAAATTTCTGTATTCCAGAAAGCCCAGATGGTCTACTATTTTCTCAAATGAGTATTTTACACCAGACGGTATCCCACAATGCAATGTACATTTTTGAGATAATAAATGAAAATAGTTTGCAATTTTAACTGCAGTTTTTAAAATATTTTTACTCAAGATACTACAAGAAACAAAAAATTAGATAATAAATTGGATTAAAAATGCACAGTATGCACAAATGCTAACGTTTTTATTTCTAAGATGATAATTGGCCACTCATTGAATTAAACATGCGCTATAATGAGATTGCATACTACTATTTGAAATGCTTGTATAATAATGTTTTACTTGCTATTTTTACATACAATATAATATATAAATTATACGTGTGTACACATACACACACACGTATAATTTATTTTTATATATATATATATATACACTACCGTTCAAAAGTTTGGGGTCAATACGATTTTTTTTTTTTTTAAAGAAATTAATACTTTTCTTCAGAAAGGGCGCATTAAATTGATCAAAAGTGACAGTAAAGACATGTATAATAATGCAAAATAATTATTTTTGAATTAAATGCTTTTCTCTTGAACTTTCAAAGAATCCTGAAAAAAATGAATCACGGTTTGCACAAAAATATGAAGCAGTACAACAGTTTTCAACATTGATGATAATCATAAATGTTTCTTGAGCATCAAATAATCATATTATACTGATTTCTGAAGGATCATGTGACATTGAAGACTGGAGTAATGATGCTGAAAATTCAGCTTTGATCACAGGAATAAATTACACTTTACTATATATTCACATAGAAAACAGCTGTTTTACATTGAAATAATATTTCACAATATTACTGGGTTTGTTTTGTATTTTTAATCAAATAAATGCAGCCTTGGTGAGCAGAAGAGACTTCTTTTAAAAACATTAAAAATCTTACCGACCCCAAACTTTTGAAAGGTAGTGTATATATATATAATATAAACAAGCTTTCGTGTTAGATGCGATGTTAGACACACACACACACACACAATACAGCGCTCTTGGAAAAGATGGAGATAGAAAGACTTTGTCCTCTTATACAACATCGATTTCCCCAAATGTATTCATGCGTGTAAATGGAAGTGTTTCAGTGATTTGTCCGCTTTACCGATGCTACATCAACAGGAATGCAGAGCTCCGTGACATTCACCTTTATGTTTGATTTATTAGAGAACCTGCCTGACCTTCTCCGTACTAGTTAATGTATTCCCGTCTAACCTTTTATTTGCAAACATCCAGCACAGACACTGCACCCCGGCGGCTCTGGAGATGTACTACCCTGAGCAGAGCTCCAGGGGCAGCTTGTACACCGCCATCACCCACCTCAACCAGGCCAAGAAGAACATCCCAGAGCTGTCCCCTCCCTGGCTCCCGGTCATGAAGGACGACGTCAGCCACCCCGAGAAGTAACTGTCTTTCATTCGTCTGAAAGGGTTTGTGAGGACACAATCCAGAAAGGTTAATGGTGAAGTCAATCGGAAAGGGGTTTATGTGTGTGTTTTGTGTTTGATATGGGGAATATGATGCGAATAACTATTTCGATTAACTCTGACGCACACAAATGTCTGAAGTGAAGCCTGTGGGGGGGTTCCCAGGTTTCTACTTTCTCAGTCTTTTGCAATACAAATGCTTTCAGCCACTCAGAACTCTACTCCCGATGCTCCATACCTGTTTAGAAGAAATCTAGGACGATCCGTTTTAAATGTCACTACGCCACTTTTTTTGATGGCACGTCTCATTGTAGGTTTAGTCGTGCTGCTTGTAATTCTGCGTCGTTTGTTAGGCGTTAGTTCTCGCTTATGGTTTCATTTGGAGTCATTTAGCTTAGTGTAATGAACTGTGCATTGGCTGTGAATCGTGCTCTAATGAACTGCAGTGCAACTGAGAAACAAGTGCATTGGCAAGAAAAAGCATTCCAAAAACTCAGATCTTTTTCCCTAAAATCAACTCGTACTACTGATTGTTGTCTTCAAGCAATGTGTCTTTGATTTAAAAGAGAAAATTGACTTAAACTGGAGTTTTGGTTTCTTTTTTGTACATTTTACTAAATGAGATCTGACTTTTGATCGTAAGGACGAAATGATTGGTGCAAACTGTAGATTTTATACACATTTGCATGCTTGCCTTGTTCCATCCTAGAATTTGAAAATGAATGTAAATTGGAATAACGGTAAACAACCATTTTTAGGTCTTTTCAAAAATGTAACATTTTTCTGTTTGTTTGTTTGTGTGCTGAAACACTTACACACTAAGCACCAGCAGCTATTTAAATGTTTAATTAATGTTATACATTTTCAAGAGAAAGTTCAAGAATGTGATAACGCCTCATGAAGATGAGTGACCTTTTGAATTGTTTTTGTGTACTAAAGCAAATGAATCCCAGCTGAATGTATAAACTTACGATATGTTTCCCCCTCCTTTGTTCATTTATTATGCTTTATATTTGTCTATTGTGATCTGTATTATTTTTTCAATTGCTATAAACGTGTAAGGTTCTAATGTGTATTTATTTATGTATTTATCTTGTAAGGGTTCGCAGGTGAAATCATAAACCCTGCAGTATTACTCATTTCTGTGTCCGACACAAATTCCTCCATCCTCAATGGATAATAACAGAATAAAGGTTTCAGTATTCACCAGCGCTGTGTTCTGTCATTGCATACGAGTTTCTGTGCAGTTGTACTTCTAATGCTGTATAGGTTGCTATTAAGAAAATCGGGACCCTTGATTCTAAAACGGTGGTGCTGTAAATTAACAGGAAGGCATAACACATAATTTATTAGTAGTAGTCAGAGGTGGACAAAGTACACAACTTCCTTACTTGAGTTAAAGTACAGATACTACTGGTCAAATATTACTCTGTTACAAGTAAAAGTTGTAAAGACTGATTTTTACTTAAGTAAAAGTACAGAAGTACTCGTTTTTAAAAGTACTTAAGTATCAAAAGTCAATGCAATGTTTTATTATTGTTGTATGTAATACTTACAGGAGCTTATGCCTCTGAAGCAACCTGTATTCAGTGAATACACCTACCAGTTTGTAGTACCTGTGGAATTATGAGCTTTTAGAATGTTATAAAACCTATAGAAATTAAACAACTGAATTGACAAAAAAAAAGACAGCTGTAATCATCTTCTTTATTTATTTAACCCTCCTACCACCACAACAAAAGAAGTATACATCTATGTAGTGAAGTAAAAAGTCCAATATTTGTCTTTCAAATGTAGTGAAGTTAAAGTAAAAAGTTTTCAGAAAAAAATAATACTCAAGTAAAGCACAGATACTCAAAAAGTGTAGGTTTTTTTTTTATTTTTTTTATTATCCAACGAACTTTAGTAGTATAACATATAGCATTTAGAATGTATGTCTTAATACATCCAAAAAAACAAAAATAAAAAACATGCAAGAGTGTACAAATTGATTAATTAATCAAAAAAATATATATTCATTCAAGATATGACAAGGCTTTCTTGTTGACAATGTTCTCCAGACTGGTGAAATAATCCTTGGTCTCCTGAAGAAAATGCATAAAATTTGGCTTGGATCTTCACCATTTATACTTGTGTATATGAAATTTTCCCAAAATAATAAAAAGTTAAGTTATTATTATTATTATTACTTTCATTGGAATAATACATACATACTATATTAAAATTATTTAATTTAATTATAACATTTGCTTTCTTTCTAATGAAATTTTCCACATTCAACCAAAAAAACTTTGTGTATATACAATCACAAAACAGATGGATAATAGATTATTTTTCTATTGAACAAAATCACATGAATATCACATGATAATCAATATCTAAATTAAATCTCTCTAACACCCTTTTAGCTGGATATATACCATGTAAAATTTTAAATGTAACGTCTTTTACTTTATTATTTAAAAAGTATGCTCCACAAATACAGCAGGCTTTATTCCAGTTTATATTTCTAAATACACTGGTCCACAATGAGCTTTTATGAGTAGCTGTTTCACCTGTTAAAATATTCCTAATATGTTTTTTTTTAAAAAACTATTATTGACCTTTTTTGACTAATTTGACTATTAACTATTATTCAAATTATTATAAAAAATAAAAAAGTGTACTTAAGTACAGTACTCAAGTAAATGTACTTTGTTACTGTCAACCTCTGGTAGTAGTATATTTACATTACGATTTAATTTGTTAACATTAGCTAAATGCATTCGTTAATTCTCATTCTCAGTGCATTTCTTAATCTCAATTAATAATTTCAACATTTACTAATACATTTTACTAATACATGTTATCTGTTAACATTAGTTAAAGGAGCCGTGTGTAAGAATGTGGCCAAAACTGGTACTGCAATCACTTTCAAATTACTGTAGAGCGGTGTACCCCCTCTCCCTCCTCCCTGACTCGAGGTTGCCAGATACGCTGCAGGATACAGCAGGAACGTAGGCTGCTACAAGAAGCTTTTTCTGTTCATTAGTTTATGCTTCAAATGAGAGATGTTTTGCAAAGTAATTATATAACGCAAAAATTTACTAATGGCGATTAGCCAAATATAATCGTAAAGATGTACGCTCGTATGTGACAGTACATTGTTAGAACAGTAGCTGTTAGTCTAACTTGTAACGTTAGGTATCTGTCATTAACGTAAGTACAAGCACAAGCCTGTCACTGTGTGTAACCGATATCAAAGATACAGCTATTCATTTAGCTGACGCTATAAGTGAAAGCGACCAGCTGTATTTTTTAACTTACCCTGCAGTACACGTCCATAACGCTAAAATATGTGATGTGAAAGATTACGTGACATTCCATTATTTTTGGCTGTAGAACTTGCATGATAAACAATAATGGGCGTGCTAATGTTGTTTTCCTCAGCGTCTCATCATAATGACAGAGAAACGGGCTCTGATAATGCATTGCTAATGTTAGCAATGACGACTCGCCGTTTTTATTACCCAAACAATTCCTTACCTTTTCAATTCGATGACCCACCTCCTCCATATGAGCTAACGTAATGTTACTTTGCACGAACATGCATAACTTTGTTCAACTGTCATGAATATTTGAAATGTCCATTTACATCAAGTACAAGTTAGCCAAACATAGATGAATCTTACCTGTCCAGGAGAAAATTAGCAACGTTGGCATCTGTCTTCAAATTTTTTGGTTTTGCAACATTAGACATTTTTTTATCCGATTCCGACAAGTTTGTAGCTGCAGTTGTGGTAACTAGCAGAGCTGGCAACCCGGATGCCGCAACACTACTGACTTTGTGATTGGTAGATAGGTGGAGGGTGGCGCATCAGACCAAAACACAACATGACAACATCAACATCAGTTGAGGGATGCAACTTCACTTTTTAAATGACAATATCCTGGCCGGACTACTGTTGTCAGTGATATAAGTATTTGAAATGAACATGATTTCTTAATGTCTAGTGACATATCAGGGCCATTTTATGATTAATTGAAATAAATTTCTTATATACAGCTCCTTTAATGCAATGTCAAGTTAAGTCACCTTCAATATAGCGCTTTTAACAATATAGATTGTTTCAAAGCAGCTTTACAGTGATAATAGGAAATTACAGTAACAGAGATTGTTTTGGCTTTACAGCAGCTCTAGAATAAAGTTATTGTCCAGCTAAAGTTAGTTTTGATTGATTGATTTACTTCCGTAAATTCATTGATTACTTCCGATCATTAGTTATTAACTTAGGGGGCGCTAACACGATACAGTTCTAACAGAAAACACTCAACACGCTCCGGCCCGCTCATCCGTACAAAACGGTGCCTGGTGGCTCGAGAACGCAAACCCTAGATTCCAAGGTTCAAGCCTTGAAAAAATTTGAAAAAAAGGTTATCTCTGCGCAAACCTCAAAAACGCATCATGTGTTCCGTCGATAGGTTTGCGCATTTGAATACATTTGTGCGCAGGTGTGTAGTCCTTCTTTGCAAACCAACCCTCAACAAACTACTTGTCTGGCCTTGAAAATTTATAATAGAGAATTATTTAGTGCTAGCCACGTGAACCGGAATTATCCCGACAATGTTTTATCAGTACAGAGGTAAAGGGAAGGAGGCCTTCACAAGGGAGAGGCTAGTGACACTCCAGGCCTGCGTTGTCGTCTTGTCCAGGTGCAGGTCCTTCATCAGATCTGGATACGGCCTGGATCCGGCCGACTGCGGTAAACCTCGGGATAAACAGAGAGACAAATATTAGCGTAGAAGCCATCCTTCTTATGATGTACCAAGTACATCAGGATTTATTGAAGTGTTCCCGGTTCCGGCTGATCTAAACTATGCAGCCTAACATTGAATTATAGAAGTCTATAATGTGTTATGTGTATGCTAGGTCAAAGAGATGTGTTTTTAGTCAAGATTTGAACTGACAGAGTGTGTCTACTTCCCGGACAATGTTAGGAAGATTGTTCCAAAGTTTTGTTGCTAAATAGGAAAAGGATCTACCGCCAGCAGTCGGTTTTGATATTCTAGGTATTATCAACTGGACGGAATTTTGAGATCGCAATAGACGTGAAGGACTATAATGCGTTAAGAGCTCGCTCAAGTACTCAGCTATTCATTCTGTTCATTTTGTGAATTGGTAGGTTTCGCATGGCGTGAAGAAATATAGAGCTGAGTATCATCAGCATAACAGTGAAAACTAATGACATGCTTCCTAATGATATCTCCCAATGGTAGCATGTACTGAGTGAACAGCAAAGGTCCTAGTACTGAGCCTTGTGGTACACCATACTGAACTTGTGAGTGATAAGACATCTCTTCATTTACTGCTACAAACTGATAACGACCAGATAAGTATGATTTAAACCATGCAATTCAACTAATGCCAACATAATTTTGGCAAAGTGAATGGACATGAACAGAACATTTTTATTAACTAACATTAACAAAGGTTAATAAATGCTGTAAGAATGTTTTGCTCATTGTTAGTTCATGAATTTACTAATGTTAACAAGTTAGACCTTATTGTAAAGTGGTACCAGTAGTATTTTACAATGGTGATGGTAAAAATAATAAACTAAATAAAGTTAAATAGTTAACTAAAAAGCATTGAAGTTAAAGAAAATGTAATTAAATTGAATTAACAAATTATATCAAAGGGAAAAACAAAAGTCAAACCTTAACTATATTTGTCAAAATATAAAAAGGGACTTATTCATATTAAATTTTTTAAAGTTTTTACATTTTTATAGACTGTATTCTATGCAACATATATAAACATATATTTAAAGTCACCATGAAATTTCAACATTTACTAATACATATTTAAAATCAAAAGTTATATTTGTTAACATTAGTTAATCATGCAATATGAAATAACATGAACAAACAATGAACAGCTGTATTTTTTATTGACTAATGTTAACAAAGATGAATAAATACTGTAACATTACTGTAACAATGTATTGCTCATTGTTAGTTCATGTTAATTAATGTTAATAAATTAGACCTTATTGTAAAGTGTTACCAATTCATGTGCCCTCATAATCTATAATTAAAATACCTTCCCCTCCCTCTTGCAGCTCATCTCTTCTCTGATGATGTGTTTACTGGCGAGAGGGCGGAATCAACCTGTCACTCACATGAGATCCACCAATAGCAAACCACAACCATCCAATCTATTCCCTATGGACAAAATCAAAATTTTTTTCTTTCCGTTTCACTTTAAAGACTATCACAATTTCCGTTTCAGGCCGGCTTTTAAATGTGAAAATAATGCATTTAAAAAGTTTCCCATACACACACAACTTTCTATATATAAGACTCATAAAACCAAAAGAACACACAGGATTTCACACCATGTTCCTTACAGTCCCCAGTGTAATTTACATTTTCTTTCCTTTTGCTGTACTGTTGTGCAGCCGCTGAACCCAATAAATTGTTAAAAAGTAATTATATGAGAATTGCATGGTCAGCACACAGCTGGTGTTGCCAGGGGAAAGGGCATTCATTTGAGTGAGGGTGTAGAGTGGTTGTGGGTCAAGCCCTGTTTGAGGAGTTTGTGTGTGTTTCTCAGTAGGATCTCCCGAATACTGGCGCCAGGAGAGAATGTCTTTCTCTCTCTCTCTCTCTCTCTCTCTCTCTCTCTCTCTCTCTCTCTCTCTCTCTCTCTCCTCTCTCTCTCTCTCTCTCTCTCTCTCTCTTCTCTCTCTCTCTCTCTCTCTCTCTCTCTCTCTCTCTCTCTCTCTCTCTCTCTCTCTCTCTCTCGCTCACTGTATCTCTTTAACTCCTCTCTCACGCACACACTTGCAGATTAAATGAAGTGTCAAAATGCTCAACTCAGAATGACAGCCGATCCAGTGAACTGTCCAAACTCATTTTCTGCTGGATCCTCCACAAATACCTCACAATGAAAATAAGACAAATACACTACCAGTAAAATATTTTTCTTTTCCTATTTCCTTATGTTGCATTGTGGAGTAATAATTCAGAACTATATTTATTTGACTTAATGAAAAGAATGACTTGTATTTGATTTGACTGTATCTTATGTTACACAGCTCAGAAAGATTCTCACTGTGAAAACTCAGTGCCACCTACAGGACTTTTTTTTACAGTCACTTAATGTTGCACTGTAGCCTATTAGCAAACTTGTTTTTTGTTTTGCTTGTTTTGCTTTGTTATTTTGTTTTGCTTTGTTTTTTGCTTTGTTTTTTTTTTTTTGCTTTGTTTTTTGTTTTGCTTTGTTTTTTGTTTTGCTTTTTGTTGTTTTGTTTTGCTTTGTTTTGTTGTTTTGTTTTGCTTTGTTTTTTGCTTTGTTTTGCTTTGTTTTGTTGTTTTGTTTTGCTTTGTTTTTTGCTTTGTTTTGTTGTTTTGTTTTGCTTTGTTGTTGTTGGGGTTTTGGGGTTTTGTTTAATTTTTTTTTACTTTGTTCTATTTTGACCATGACAGTTTCTTCAAGTAAATTTTTCTTACCTCAATAGTTCTTCTTTTTCATTTAGTTAGATTTATGCTTAACACAAGAAACTAAATGCAGGTATACTGATATAATATATACTTATATGATATATAATTATATACTTATATAATACATACTAAATATAATAAATATACTTAATTCTAAATATCATCTTAAGTCAACATGGAATCAAAGTTGGTACTTCTTATTTTAATATAAAACTATAAAATTCTTAGTTTTATGGAATATTGAAATATTATATTATATTCCATGTTCTGGAAAAGAAGACAAAAAAAAAATTCTGCACTGCACATAAATTCTTCAGAAGCGGTATAGTCCATTGATGTATGATAATCATGTGGCTTTGGAAGAGTTATTCAAATGAACCATTTACATTAGTTTTAGTTTCTAAGTAGTGTATAAATGTGCCCGTACTGTGTGTAGCATCTGTGATTTACTCAGATTTACTGAGGCTGTAAAACTACCTTAAATTGAGAAGTGTTGACAGCCTCTGGTTTTTCCGTTGACTTTCTGTTTCTATAAATGTTCAAACTGCGTAAAAAGTGTGTTCTTGTTTTAGCACTATGACAGGGAGTTTATTGCCGTAACAAGAGAACCTCTTGACCCTTACAGGCCGAGCAAAAAAGCCCTTTCATACGTCATACACGAACCGAGTCTCTCCGTTTGATCGTTTGCCCTTCAAGTAAAGGCCATATTGCAGTCATAAAGGGATCAATGAGAAATCAAGTGACTTACAACTGTCAAAGCATAATAACAGCTGGCAGGCCTGTCGTGACACTGGGCAACTGCCAGTGTACAGTGTGTGCGCTCTGTGTTTTTATTGAATGTGGGATCTGTTTTGAATGACTGTCTGAATTAATGTCTTTAAGCTGCTTAAGGGCAGCATTTAGTCCTTGATTTATTCGTTTAGGAACGGCTTGGCGTGGAATCCTTTCCCAAACTCTGCAGTTTGCAGCAATTTATGCTTCAATGAGGGAGAAACCCACAGAAACAAATATTTGGGTGTGCTCCATAATGAAATGGCCATATATTTGTACTGATTAAATTGAGTCATAAGCCTGTTTAAACAAAGCCTGGCTACACAGGCAACCATTTAAGATCCTTATATTAAAAAGCAGACTAGGACTGTCCTAAGGCCATGAAGAGTAAGGGAAGTATGCAGTAATTGTGCCGGCCGTCCAACCTGTGTTCAATGATCTTTGTTTGATCTTTACTTTGTGATGCTTATATTCAATGTAATAAATGTATGATTTATAATTTAGTATAAAGAGGCAGAGAGGCATTGAGCACTGTGGCTTTTTGCTTTATTTTCATATTCAAGTTTATTATTTATTTATTTATTTATTTATTATTATTTTGGAGTATTTCATTGATTTAATTTCATTTCATTCAGTTCCTAAACCAATTAAAGGCAGAATTATAGTGTCGCCCAGAATCGCTGGAGCCTTAACGTCATTTTCCTGTTGAAAAAATGCAGAATTCGATGGCAAAATGAGAGGGTAAAAATGTTAATGACTTTCAAATGGGTATGTATCAGGACTTCACATCCACTTACAACCTGTCCCCGATCTCTAATCCAAATTTATGGCAATTACACACGTGGAGCAAATTCTTAGACAAGTAAATTAGAGGCAGTCTGAGGTCCGGGAATCGTGTGTAGTTACCGCATTCACTCTTTTTACGTTGTGAGTAATAGATGCCAATTTACAGTCTCACAGACAGAGGAAGTTGTTTTTATTTGATCAACGTCTTAATTGTATGAACATGGACCATGTGCCTCAGCATGGACAGAATCATTATTTGAACAAAACTGTGTATGCGATATGAGTCAGAAGACTTTTAAGGTACTTTTATGGTACCATTATGACCTTTTTCATCTCGCAAAATTAATGTTGCCCTTTTTAAAAACAAAGCCAGTCAGAGTGAAAGCAGTACACTGCAATTTAGACATTATGAAATTATGGTATAACTTTGAGAAAGATATGGCATACTCAAGGTATTTGCTTGTTAAATGATCACTGCTCAAACATAAAAGGCACTGGGGCTAGTTGTCAAATGTGATCAGTTGACTTAACTTAAAATCCCCCTGTGGTGAAAATCCAGCATTCAATGTTGTTTATATATGGTTATACATTGTTTGTATATGGTTTATACATTTTCTCATTTAAACTGCAGTGAACCAAAGACTGTTTGAATGGTTTGAAATCGCTGGTGTTTCTGACGTCACAAACTACCTTGTAACCAATCAGGTCAACGT
The DNA here is from genome assembly GCA_026230005.1 of Gila orcuttii. NCBI lineage: Eukaryota > Metazoa > Chordata > Actinopteri > Cypriniformes > Leuciscidae > Gila > Gila orcuttii. Next base: position 15,722,454 of record JAPDVR010000002.1, on the reverse strand, counting down.
GTGATCGTCAACAAGTGGATCTCTGAGCTGGTGTGAGTGAGTGGAGGCGGGGCTAATTTGCATATTCATAGAATCGCGTATACTAAATGAGGCACATTAAAGCAACACCAAGTAACTTTTCCTCTGCGGTCGCCCTACAGGTTGGAAGCGGAATTGTCCATTACCGTTGTCGTACATAATTTAGCCTACCGCAGCCTACTGTCGCACACGCACGCTCTCTGTTTATCCAGCACCGGTTTGGAATCAACAATGGCCACAGACAAGGTAGAGTATGATGCATGATTTTATGAAAGACATCACAAACGAAGAAAAACTATGTATGCCGTAAAGCAGTCGAATTTTGTAGTTCTTTTTGTGCTCCGGTTACTACCCGAAACCCGAAGTTACATAGTGCCAGTAAAAGCGATACAGACCACGTCAGGCTATGGCAGACGTGTCATTTAACCTATTGTAAGTCGATGTACCATCTCAAGGGTCTTGGAAATATATTATGAAGGTTGAAAAACTACATAGTGTTACCTTAAAGCTATTTTAGAAAAAGCTATTAAGAAAAAACGTTTAAATATGTCATTTTGGTGATCAAAGATGAGTTTTAAGGGATAAAATTATTGACTACAGGGGGATTTTTTTAAAAAAAGTGAGGAAACCCATTGCCTTAAAATGATTATGTAAATAAACTTCATGCATAATTGAACAAATTAAGTTACGTTGAATTGTCAGGTTCACATAACTTAATTTTTCCAATTACATGAGGTTTATTTACATAATCATTTTAAGACGAGGGGTTTCCTCACTTTAGGTTAAGTCCACTGATCACTTTTTACTGCATGGTGTTTTTTTTTTTTTTTTTTTTTAATCAATTTCTGCCTAAAATGGGCCATTTCAGTTTGTTTAACATACATTTCTGGTCAAAAGATTTTTTAATGTTTTTAAAAGAAGTCTCATGCACATTAAAGCTGCATTTATTTGATTAACATGTAAAAAGTGATCAGTTGATTTAACTTAAAAAAGTAGGGAAACCTGTTGCTTTAAAATGATAAAGTAAATAAATGTAATGTGTAATTGAAAAAAATAATTTATGTGAACTTGACAATTCCACATAACTTAATTTTTTCAATTATACACGGTTTATTTACTTAATCGTTTTAAGGCAGCAGTCAACTGATCAATAGTAAAATATATTAGAAATTAAAATAACTGTTTTCTAATTTAACACATTTTCAAATGTAATTTATTACTGTAATGCAAAGCTAAATGATCATCACATGCATCATTACTCCAGTCTTTAGTGTCACATGCTCATACCGAAATCATTCATATATGATGATTTGCTGCTCAAGAAACATTTCTGATTATTATCAATGTTGAAAACAGTTGTGCTGCTTAATATTTGTGTGGAAACCGTGATACAAAGTAGTATCAAACTTTTACATTTTGTCCATTAGGTAGCTCATATTTAGTCTGCATGAAGACCTGCAATTTCATAACTAGCCCAGAGATTAAGGTTACAAAGAGATTAAGGTTACAAATAACTCTCACGATACCTTGCTTGGCCTCCGTCATATCACTTCCCAGACTCTTGCTCTTTCTCCTCCTCATATCATCACACACACACGATTCTTCTCTCTCACTCTCTCTATTATGTCAGTGTCGCCGCAGTCATTGTGGAAGCTGAAGAAAGCTTGGGTGAGTGTTTCTGATGTTGGCACCAGCTCTTGCCTACTCTGCGAGTTTGTGTGTATGTGTGATCTGCCTCTCCCGCTAAGAAACGCTGAGTACTCACTGACAGCTCTATCACTCGTCTTCAATGGGGTGTAATTTGTGAGTGCCTGGCTGTGCAGGGGATGATGGGTAATTAAGAAGGTGAGTCAGGCCACTGAGTCCGAGCGTTGAAAGCATTTAGCCCACTGCTGTATAGTCCACTGTGTTCAGAGTGTCTCCAAGGGTCTGGCATACACAGATCACTCTAACTGTCCCAAAACAAGACGCAAAAGAGATCAGGAGGTCAGAAGAGAGTAACATGAATAACAATCTCAGCATTATTTGGGTTATGCAGCCTGGGAAGTAACTATATACGACTATTCAGATATTGCAATGATGATATGATGTGCACTCAAGCGATTTTGATTGTATGTGTGTGTGATATATATATATATATATATATATATATAAACAGACTCACAGTCACCGGCCACTTTAGGTACACCTTGCTAGTACCGGATTGGACCTACTTTTGCCTTCAGAACTGCTTTAATTCTTCATGGCACAGATTCAACAAGGTGCTGGAAACATTCCTCTTTGATTTTGGTCCATATTGACACTATCATCATGATAATGTCTACATGCGTAAACGCATTGAGTAGCTGTCATGTTATTGGCTGATTACTAAGCTTTTAATAGTCTTAACCACAAATTATTGGTCAGGAAAATGCACTACTTAAAAAGCCATTGCTGTCTCAGAAAAACATCACAGACAGAATGAAGTTTTTGTCAGAATATGGGGTGTTGTGTGTGGAGTGATGAACTACAATGAAACACGAGTTGCATCGTGATGCTCCAGAGCGTTGTCTTCAAAAATCTGATGAGAAATATAATAATAAATGTATCTGTAAATGAGGAAGAGACTGTGTCATTGTGTGAGGAGCCTTTTTATCTGCTGGTATTGGTGAGTTTCAAAACTGTGAAAAGTCATTTAATGCTTTAGAGTACAGGAGAATAATGCAGAATGTCTTGCTTTCCACACATGAAAAGTTGTTTTCAAAAGACGAGAGATCAGATGTTTTTTTTTAAACAAGACAATGCTCCTGTCCAAAGTGCAAAGACTACCAAGAAATGGCTGAGTTACTGTGCTGAGCAACTGAGTTGCTAATTTCTTGACCAGTGATTTGTGATTAAAATGGTTAAGACAGTTGGTGATGGTTAAAAGATGGTTAAATATTTTGCCATTTTAGCTTGGCCCAAAATATATGCCATATATATGCCTGTTTTACACAGCTAATACTTATTTTGAATGGCTGGTGTCAATGAAGAAGGATTTGGGTCCAGAGGTGTGGTTACAATATCTACCAGCAAAAGATAAGGAGGCATGTTAACTTGCATTACCAGTTTAAATTGAGTACTAATTTCTAAGTTTTGTCATAATCAACAGTAAAGTCAATAATCAATAGTTTTTTTGCTATGACTTTCATTGACACTTCAAACTCAGAACATTTGGATTTAAAGAAAACCTTGAGTTTCTCTACTAATTATTCTCTACTAATGTTTCTCTCTGGGTCTTTTAACTTTCTCTTCAATGGGCTCACAATTTCATTTCATCTTTTGATTGTGACATCTGGTTGTCACTTTGAAAGTGTCAGATTTGTTTGTTAAACAAACCAGGGTCAAGTTATATTTTGAATGCTTGAGATGTCTTGTAAATGAAGTGCACATATGATTCCAATAAAATACAACTTATTTTCAAATGTCATTTAAAAGCAACTTTTGTGTTCATCCTCTGGCCAACAGACATTAAATTTAGTAAATTTATGCAAGGTTTACCACCTCTTATCTCATAAGTCAGATGCAAGAACATCTTAATGCAAAACATCTGTTTTATATTCACTCATTTACAAGACAATTTTGATTAAATCGGGGAGATTCTGGTAGATTAAGGACTTCTTTGGATGTAAGCCTTTATTTTTTTCTTAGCATGACCTCATGTTTTATTGTTGGCTAGTATCCTACTGAACCGACTGTCACTCTGCCATCTAACCAAGTGAACCAACAATAGACCATATTGTGTATTAGGAAAGAAAAAAAATTTAGCCAATCTTTGATTCAGAGACTTGTCACGGTGTCATTGTCAGGTTTTCTCATAGTTGACGTCGATTCATGAATCTAAGCGAGTTAATCCGTGGAAATGATTTTAAAAAGTCCACCAAAGGTAACGGTTGCGCGATAAAAACTCTGCTTTAATTGCAAACGCGTCGGTCACATTCTCAATGCCAAGTTCACTTATTTGAATAATTTCCCTTGGAGTTTTTTTTGTTTTGTTTTGTTTTTTTTTGGTCTACTACACACCTCATATGGATAGTTTTAAAGGAGCGGTGAGTTTTGAGTAGTTTGCGAGTTAATCCGTTAAATTTGAATTAACAGTCAGCGACTTAGACTGGAAACCGGAGCATTAGTCGCGCGTTGCGCGCAGAACACAGAATTGGCGGGAACAGCTCCGAAGACGCTGACTGGATCTAAAACCTTCAGGTGACACGAGACGTGCGATCCTGAATTATATAACGTGGCAAACAACTTGCTCAGTACAGTCCCGTTCACATAGCAGAGGTAAGAGTTTCGTCAAAAATGAGGATGTGATTATAGCCCAGCAATTCCCAAACTGTGGTCCGTGGAAACGCAAATTAAAATATAAAATAATGTTTTTTTACCTTCATTTTACCAGGAAATTCACATAAAAAAATAAAAAGAATATGTTGGCCTATATTCATATAAAATTAAATTGTCAAGTTATTGTGTGATTACTAAAAGTGGCGCTCGGCCGTGACTTTCAAGTTCATTGCCGTTAGAACCACAACATGGATCGGTGGATAGCAACAGGTTCTCTGAAGAGAAAAGAGGCAGAGGTTACCAATAATGAAGAGATTGACTGTGAGTCGGAGGCATCTACGAGCCAGATTCCTCATAAATAAATAAAAAACAAAGAAAAGGAGGGTGAAGAGAAAATACTACGAAAGCTACTTAGCATTAGGTTTCAGCTACACCGGCCCGAAGACGCTTGAGTAAATAAATAAATTAAATATGTGGCTGCCGTTGTGAGCAGTAAACTTTCTTTTAACAAGCCTGTTGTACTGATGTGATGACCAGTTATAGTTATAGTTTTAGTGCTAGTAAGCCTATTTAGAGGTGAGGATTAATTCAGGTAGGACTGTGTGTAGACATATTTTATTATGTGTATTATGATGAGGTGGTCTGCGAAAATTCTTGATTACAAATAGTGGTCCACACACACAAAAAGTTTGAAAATCCTTGATATACCCTAAGTTAAAATATAGGCTATTTTTCACTCTCGTTCATATAGGCTGTGTTCATATAGGCTGTGTGTGAACGTAAAAAATTAGGCCTATTAATCCCCCAAAACAGGACCAACAACCTTATTCTGATGCTGTGTGAACATGGCTATATTTTATTTTAGAGCTGCAGTGAAATAGAATTATTTACATTTATATAAACATGACTTAAATTGTAAGTTTGTTCCTCACACAAAGTTATTGTATGGCTTGACAGACAGGGTCAGTCATGTTGTTGTAAGATAAAGAGCTGAATGAAATGTGTATTTTTGAGTTCCCAAAAAAAAAAAAAAACTGAACAGCTATGGGTTGAAATGTGAGTAAATAATGACAGAAATTTCATTTTTTGGCTGAACTCTCCCCACATAAGATAATCTTTTATTGCATGTGCCATTGACATCTGTAGATTGAAAAGCATAAGGAAAAAAATAACAAAATGTAGCCTTCCTCTTTCATGGTGAACTAATTTATTTGCATTAAATCTGAAGCAGCAGTTCTCTTGTAATATGCCTTTCCTTCTCTCAGTTCATCTATCTATGCCACGCTCATGGGCCGACAGCAAGAGAAAGAGAGAGCGAGAGAGATATGAATGTCTCTCTCTAATTGATAAAGCCATAATAGGAGCCATTTCTCCACCATCTGCTAATTAGAACCATGAAGGGGAAGAGATTGGATGTCTGGAGAAGGGGTCTGCCGTCTGAGGGGGTCTTTGATCTTCTGACTTGTCTGCCATGCTGTTTTCCTTCAAGCTTTCCTGCGCGGCTTGAGCAGACCACGGCCTCCACTCTTGGGGATAGGAACACTAATGGATCGCTTGAAGAGACCTTTTGCTTTTTGACTGGGGCTAAGCAGTATCAGCTGGTCTGAGGCCAGTGGCTGCACAGTTCATGAAGTGCTTTGTCAGATAACCCCATCGGGAATAACAGTTGGCCTTCTCCAGGACCAGGCATGCCAGGGTAGATGTCTGGAAAAAAAAGAGACCATCAAGCTCTGAGGTCTGAAATTCCAGAGCACACCATGGAATTCCAGAAGTCAGGGAGAATGTATCCAAAAATCACAATTTTGAAGCAAATCAAATGACTGAAATGCTAGTTAATTCCCGTTACCGGGTCTCTTTGCATTACATTCTCATGATCAAGTGTGATTGTTGATGACGTGTGACCGAAGCAGCGTTCTGTCGGATCATTCTGATGAGGATAATCAAAGAATAACAGCCCAGCTGTTTTTAATAGAAAGCCTAATCCTCTCGTCCTTAACGATCTAATGCAATCATGTTGCGTTGAATGAGCCTAATAATAAAAATTGATTTGAAAGTTGTTTAGACACAAGTCATGTAAATTATGAAGCATTTACTTTACGTGACATTTCGAGAAGGAAATACAATGAGCCATTTGTCTTCAAAGAAGAAACGGTGGAGGTCATCAGCGCACTCTTTTGACTGAGTTGTAAATATATCCAATAGCATGTGTTTCAAATTGCCCATTGGTTATGGATTGCTTTACGAGCTGCTTGTTAGTGGCCCAATGGCTTTAGCCTCTGTTGATTTACCCCCAGGGAACTAGGGGTCAATTAGTTGGACACACAGAGGATCCTGTTCTTCAGATGCTTGCTTTTACACTCTGATCTGAGAGCAGTTTTGTAGGAGGACAGCAGGGTTTGTGCTGGAGACACTGGTTCCAGAGCAGCTCTTAGAGATAGCATTGCTGATAAGAATCCATTAACTTTCTTGAATTTTGCTGCTGTTTTAAGTGAGAGTGAGTTTGTCATGATGTTCTTTATGGAAGCCATAAGAGTTGGATTTTTGGACCACATCGCTGAAACAGTTCTAGAAGAGAGACTGGGGTTATAGTTGTCTGCGGATTATCAAACTCAATAATTGTAGGGTAAAAAATCCAGTTAGTTCTATGGAAAAATCTCACATGAGTAAATGATGACTGAATGACTAAAGAAAAAAGAGATACAAAATGAAATTTCCCAATTGCGAATTATAAAGTCACAAATTCACAACAGGGAGAAAGAAAAAACGGTAATTGTGAGATAAAGTGTGATAAAATCCCAATTATGAAAAAACTAAGGGGCCATTTAGACAACACCGTTTTCAACTAAAAACGGAAAAATGTTAATGCGTTTTGGCAGTTCATTTACACGACAACGGCATTTTGGGGGTCTGAAAATGCAAACTTTTGAAAGCGTGTTTCAAAGTACATGTTATTGAAAACGATAATGTCATTGCCTTTGTGTAAACTACAAAAACACGAAGTTGTGAAACCGGTGATGTCATGTGTATTATGTGTTCAGTCTATAGGCGCTTAGTGTTTCTTTACAAAGTGACATCGCCAACTACTGGCCTGGCATGAATAATACAGCTTTTCTAGTCGTTTACACAGGTCCGAGTGAATGTGGATTGTTTTGTCTATGTTGTCGTCTGTAAGCAAAAAAAGCAAGTGCAATTATGAGAAATAGTCACCATTGTAATTACCTTTTTTTGTTTAACTCTGGGACAGAAACGGCACCCATAACAAGCTGATTTAAAACGCTTTGTACTTTTTTGATGTTCGAGCACTCAAAAGGTCCCTCGATGGCTCCTCTGCAGACCCAGCTAGAGCCTCAGAGGGAAATCTTGCTTTGATTTGGCTCACAAAAAGTGTGTTTATCTGGCTGTGCATTGTGTTATTTATGCCTTTACAACCTCATCAGTGCTCATTGCACTCACATCTGGCAGTTCATTTTACTTTTACACCTCTGTTTACACATCATTACTGTCTAACGCAGCCATGGGGGACATTAAAACCTTGTGATGAATGGGGAAAAAATGTACCCTATACTGTCTAAGCTGCCTCTATACTTGTCTGAATGGGTATTCACATATCATACGGATCTGTGGTCTTGTTTAATGCTATTATTATTTTTTGCTCTTGTAATTGCATGCTCTGTCTACTGCAAAAAAACTATGTTTAACCAGGAAATGAATGCTTTAATATGATAGAATTAATTTAACTGTATTAAATTGCAGTTGTACTCACATATATAATCACATTAGAAACAAAAACCTATAGCTCAAATTGTTTCTTTGTTGTTGAATCCATGTTTGATTTCCACAGAGCGTTTTTGCAACACATATTGGCAAAAATTATTGTGTTAAACTACTGTGGCAATCTACAGAGAAATTCCATAACAGCATGTTTATACTGAAAATAATTGATGTTTTTCTGTTTGCCAACCACACTGAAAACGTAATTTCCTATATTGATCAGGAATATCTGGCAGAAAATTTAAGATTTGCCGATTTATACATGCAATACAGTCATGCTATGAAGAATAATTGATATTTCAAAACAAACAAAAATAGCAGAACTGGCTGCATATGCAGTATTATTGAACTATATTTCCGAGCCATATCACTGTGTTTGAGACACATTTCGAGAGAATGAAAGTAGGATGATCTCCGTAAAACCTCAAACATGATTATGGGCCTTCAGAAGCCACAGACAATAGAATAGACCAAACATCCCAACTCCTATTGTTCTGTGTGTTTATATTGTTTTTAGGCCCAAGAGAAGCAATTACGTCTACTAAAGAAAAACAGTGTTCTTTGGAGAAACAGGGAATGAGAGAAAGTATTTTAAACGTCTCAGGAAATCCCCAACTGGAGAGAATAAAATCTAGTTTTTATTCAAAATATTTAACAATTATACCGAACATTTCAAGGGTTTCTCAAGTAGTTTACATGAATATGACAATTCTGTAATTTTTTTTACAGAAATAAAATATAACTTTCTTTCATGGAACGGGTCATGTTTAAACTTGGTGCATTATTATAATGGCATCACTGATGTAAAATCTGATGTCGGAATAAGCTCAAATGATATTTACACAGCCTTGGCGTACTGAATTTCATTTAATCCCCTGAATTGTAAGGAAAAGCTTTGCGTATATATTCATCTTAATGTCTCTTTTGTTTTCCTGGGAAAAAGAAAGTCATACATGTCTGGAACTACATGAGGATAACCACATGATAACAGAATTTTATTTTTTTAGGTGAACTGTCCCTTTAAGACCTTTGATGTCCTCTGACATCAAGAATTGGATTTACTTCTCTCATTATTGCAAAGCTTTTTGGGCTCTTATTTCAGTCATAAATCATTATCAGGCTTTCCCAAATATCATCATGCCCCCTTCATTGTTCTTCTCCCAGGGATTCTTTCAGTTTTCTTCAGGGTAAATCCTATGGACTTAAAAGCCTCTCCAGTGAATTACAAAGACATACCACCAAAAAAAGCACTGACAGGGTCAAAGGAGGAGGCATGTTCCTGGATTTTGCCCTACTGCATCCAGGATTTTGAGGGATGAGGAGTGTTTGGTTAACTTAAGTCTAATGCACACAGTCAGGAAAAAGAAGAAAGTTTGGCTTCATAAACCCCATGAAAACAGAACCAGACTGTGAGTTTGTGTGTGCTGAAATGCTTTCTATTTCCTGTTGTACCATCATGTTATAGTTTGTTTGTCATCTGTGAAACGTCTGTAATAAGAATCAGCATGATGAAGAAGAGCAATGGATGCACATCTAAATTACTTTTATTACAACATCCTGTAGTCCTTTGAGAGCTGTACCATAATCAGACTTAAAACATTGTTTGTTTACTATATAGTACTTGTGGTATCTGTGAACTGAATGTCAGATCAATTGCATACGAACTAAATACGTTTGTTGACATATATACACACACACACACACACACACACACACACACACACAAATTGCAGTCTTGATCTTGTGGTCTTAGGTTGTTCTGTGTTGAATAATGTTTTCAAGCTTCAAAAAGACACAAAGGGACTATGAAAGTATCATATTCCACATCTTCTGAAGTCACACAATAGCTTTGTGTGAGAAATTTATTCATTGAGCAGATGCTTTTCTTCAAAGCAACTTACAAATGAGGATCATCATATTGTTAGCATTTCTCATCAAAATGTACGCAATTATTCACTTTTGAATGTCCATGTTAACCACTGCAAACGAACCACTGGGTCAGTGAGTCGTTTGAAAATCAGATCTGAATGAACTGATTCATTAAAAAGATCCGAATGAAAATACGACTTTTCTTTTGAGATTATCAATCATGAGGTTAAACATTTTATGGTGCATTTTAAAAGAGTGAACTGGGTACTCTCCAAAAAAAAATCACTTTTTTTCCAACAGATCAATTTGGATATATGTTTCTTGATTTCTGTTCACTTGAACCTACAAGTCTTGGTCTGATGCAGATTTAAACAGATTGCATGCACAAATTACTCCTATCAAATGCCTTGTTTAGCAGCACACCTTACACACAAAAATAGTCCTCCTCAGCACTGCAACAGTTTCATTAGGGTCGCTAGGTTCTTTAATTTACAATAATTGGGGCTCTGAGGGTATTTTGAGTTTATATTTGTAGGGATAATAGCAACGAGTCAACTGCTCGAGGGGAGTCTGTTGTTTTATTGAACGAGGACTAGTTTCCAAATCCCATTCCTAATCATCAAAACTCAAACAGCAACAGTGGTGAGCTTTAAACAGCAACTTCTTCAACAAGTTTACCCATTTCCATTTAATTGTGCAATTACTTTTCAGTACAATCATTTGGCGCATATCAGGAGTATTTGTTTCCAAGTTCTGCGGTTGCTCTTGTTAATGTTTGCGACTGGGAGTCGAGCTGGAGAATCCGGTTCCAAATCAGCGTGGAAGAGCAACTTCTCCTGGAGCTAATTACGCAGGGGGAGGAGGCCGTTTTCTCATTTATTTGACCCAACATCATGATGCAATTTGGTTTTATCACCGACGGAATACTTATAGAGCGGCTGTGCGATTTCCTGTAACAAACACGTCTGTTGTGCCATTAGAGTGAGTGATTTCACACAGCAGGTTGCCAGTCGTGCACAAGTTCCCTCATCACTTGGGAAAACAACGACCGCTAATGGAAATGTTGAGCTAAAAATGCTCAGTCATTCAGCCTTGTTGTGGGTTTATTGCTTTTCCATCTCGTACTTAAATTACTAATTTGAAGGATGACACGTAACGCAGATGATTTGTAGAAAGTAAAAGAAAGCTTTGTTTACTTAACCCAGGCATATATACATGAAGCAGCCTGAACTGATGACTGATAACAGGCTGTTTACATTCATAGATATTCACATGGACAGATCATGGTTGCTCGAGTCAAAACTGAGCCACCACATCATATCCAAAAGGAGCCAAATTAGTCATATACACTCTTAAAAAATATTGGTATTTATGGTCCTATGAAGAACCTTTAAAGGGGTGTTTGCACGTATTGGCCATTAATTTACGCGACAACAGCAAAACGCGGCCTGAAAACGCAAACTTTTTAAAAAACGATACCGCTATCGTCTCGGTGTACCCTACAAAACTTGAAATCGGTGATGTCATACGCATGTGTATTACGTGTTCAATCTATAGGCGCGTAGTGTTTCTTTACACATCGCCAACTACTGGCCTGGCAGCACAATACAGCGTCTTAAGTCGTTTTCACGGATCCGTGTGAACGGAGATCGTTTTGACAACATTGTCGTCTGTACTCAAATAACACAAAGGAAAAACGTTTCCATTTTTAGTACATTGTTGTCGTGTAAACGTACAATAACGGTTCTTTATTGACATCGACGGTTCCACGAAAAACCATTAACATCCATAGAACCTTTTCATTCCACAAAAGTTCTTTATAGTGGATTATTAAAATGTTCTTCACACTAAGAAGAAAACTGGTTGTTTTAAGAACTGTTCGCTGAAAGGTTCTTTGGGGAATCAAATATGGTTCTTTGATGTATCGCTATGAAACCGACTTTTGGAACGTTCTTTTTTAAGAGTGTGGAATCTTTTGATTGCACAAAAGGTGGAAAAAGCTTCATCAGATCATTAAAATGTTATTTAATGAACTGTTCACTGAAAATTCTTTGGGGAACCAAAAATTGTTCTTCGATGGGCGACGGCATCACTACAAAAACACGCTTTTGGAACCTTCATTTTTAAGAGTGCGGAATTTTTCGATTGCTCAAAATGTTCTTTATAGTGGAATAAGGTTCATTAGAAATGAAAGTTTTTCACTCTAGGAAAACCATGGGTCTTTTATTCACTGTTCACTGAGAGGTTCTTTGGGGAACCAAAAATGCCTCTTTTGTGGCATCGCGGTGAAATCCCCCATTTGGGGAACCTTTATTTTTAAGACTGTAGTCATTCTTGTAACGTTCAAGTAAGTCCACTGAGTTCTTCAGGCTTCATTACTAGGCACGCAAGCATAGAAGTCTACCTCTGTGGAGAAGCATATTATTGTAAAATCCCAAGTGCCCAGGGACATCCATTAAGTAAATTCAAAGCTAACCCACCACGACTCCAGCCAGCTTGACCCTCTTTGGATCCTCCGAGTTAAATAATACAAGCTATTTCAACACAGGAGATCAAGAAGATATGTGCCCAGCGAGAAGCCGAGTTGCACGTAAAGTACCCTGTGCTGGAGTGATATTAGATAAATGAGATCAAAATTACATTACTGAGCTCTTTATGGAGCTGTGAAAAAAACATCGCCCACAGGTATGTTGCCTGGCCTCGTAATTCGCTACAGAATCGTTACCATCTGGACTGACATTGGGGAATGCTTCTCTCTTAAAAACCTCAAAGCAAATGATACAAGGAAAATGCCATGTTCATAACCTGGTTTAGTGTTGCTGGACGCTTACGCACACACACACAAACGCTCACAGGCTCTCAGGAATAGCGAGGCTGAGATAATGCCGCTTTCTGGCATCTGGATCGTAGGGATCTTTGTGGAGCCAGGACTCTTTTCTGCATTAGATGTTGCTACTCATAATTAGGTAAAAACATAAGCAGAGGCTGCTCTACTGTCAGCCTGTATGAGTGAGCTTGTAATTACAGTAAATCCTCTTGAAATCTTCAACATACCCACAGACCCAAAGTATGGCTAAAAAGTGAATAAAGGTTAATAATAAAAGAGTTAATGAATGAATCCTAAAATGAATCAATCAATCAGCAAAAATAAATAATTAAATAATACATATTTTTTTAAATCTCCCGTAATGCATTGCAATGAGCACCAAGATGGTGACCAAAGTGAGAAAAACATTGTTTATAATTGTATTTCATTTAATAAAGAAAATTATAAATAAAAAAAACAATATGTATATATTTATGTAAATATATATATGTATACATTGTCTTAACTGATACCACCAAAAATGATATAGATACATGACCTCTGGATTAAACTTATTATTAATTGTTATTCAATTATCACTTTTTACAATACAAATTGTTCGAAGTATATTTATAGAAATATTAAAATAGTTCCTTATAACCGCCTAGTGAAACATTTTCAAATTTTTGATTAAAAGTTAACATTTAATATCATTTAAAAAATGTATTATTAATTAAATTAATGGTAACTATTGGCAAAAAGTTCTTGATAGCAGTTGTTGTTGTAGTCATATCTCAAAAATAATGGCTGAATTACGCGCATTCCTGAACACGGGGTTTTCACTAAAGAGCATCGCTGACCTGTCAGCACACATGAGGAGCCATTGAGGGACCAGTGAGAGCACCTGAGGGTTCGGCAGGAGCCGCCCGCCGTCCCGTCGCCCCCGCACCCCGCCACCGTACGAGAAAAAGCTGTTGTTAATAAAACTTTAAAAGAAGAGGATGAAAAGGAGGAGAAATTGAGCAGCCCGGGCTGTATTATTTCTTCTCAGTGAGGGAGCTGCCCTCTCGCTGGGCAGGCCGGCAGTGTCAACCCTTCGGGGAGGGAGGCGTGAGGACGGGACAGGGATGGGATGGGTATTTGACCATGGACGCCCCCGGGGCAAAGCAAATCATTTGCTTCTCAGAGGCTTCAAAGAGAGGCAATTACACTTAAGTAACCGTATGAATAGATTGTCTTGCCGGGGAGCATTCTGGGAGGAAAAACAGAATTGCTTTGAGGGAGATATACCACACCTCATCCAAACATCTTCCACCAAACCAGCCCAGCAACTGTCTGTAATTTCCCAGCCAATGGAATAATGATTAAGCCATTTGCATTATAATTTCTGAAGATTCTATTCTTAAATATTATGCCTTTATTAAGCCAGGCACTTTTAAATATTAACTGTTGTAAGAAAAAAGGTTCTTATATAAGGAGAAATGTCTTAAATGATTGCAAAATATTTTCAAGTTTAACTGGTTATTTAAATTTTTCTAGTGATAAACGAGCTACTTCATTCTTAAGATTGAATTAAAATTAAAAATTTACTAAAACTAAATTAATTGTAAAAAAAGTTGCTGCCTTAAATTTTTAAGTACAATCAACTTGGATGTTTAAGTCATTTTAACTTAAATTACATTAAACTTACTTTAAACAATGAGTTGAATCTTGTATAACTTGAAGTAAAAAGTTGAAAATTGCTTAACTCAAAGTAAAAACATATGTTGTCATAACTTTTTGATTATATCATTTTTTTCACATCGCAGTAAACACTGTCAAATGTTTGACTCCCAAGAGTGTAAAAAGCGTGTCCAAACAGTAATTCAGTAATAAAATCACACATTCTGAAGGTGACGGAGTAGCTTAGTAGGCCTATATACAATTTTGATTTGTATTTATTTGGATATTTGATTTAAAAATATCATGCAAGTTCATGCAAATACATAGGTTTGGTGATAATTTGAGCTTTATGTTTAAAAAAAAACACACATTTGCTTGAAATAGCATTTTCAGTTTCAACTGACTGTAGAAATTTGATTTCTTTCAACTCAATTTTTTTAAGATTAGCAAAAGTAATCCGATTACTTGTAACAAGTCGAAGTAATTTTTTACTTTGATCCAACTACACATTTTTTCGGCTATTGAGAGAGAACGGTACCCACAAAGTCAGCAACCGTTGAGTTTGAGAGAGAGAGAGATTATTAGAGAGTCCTTTGAGTCCAACCTCACCTGTGGAGAGAGGACTATAGGGCTCAGTGGGCAAATAGAGATCACAGCAGCTGCCAGAGCTGTTAGCCAAAGCGCCCTACGGAGAAGAAGAAAAGAGGATGCGAGGCCTTTCAGTTCACCGCCACTTAGTAACAGCAGCCTTGTGGAAAAGCTTGCGGAATGGGAAAGACAAATCCCCGTGCAACTAAATATTAGAGGTCTCTTTCTAACTGCGTTATATATGGGTCTAATAGCAAACGTCAAACAGGACAAAACAAGCGCAGCGGCTAAAATATAGCCGTAGAGAGACGTGCAGACGGACGTGTGGACAGACAGGACACAGGCATGAATGTCTCAGCAGGGTGAAATCTATTAGAATGCAGATATCAGCATAAAGGGTCATACATGGCAGATGCTGAGTGGAAAAACTTTAGAAATGCTTGCGGACAAAGGAAATTTGTAGTGTGAGAACAGTCCGACAAACCACTTCGGCATAATGAGCTAATTATGTTTGTTTGGAATCTGAAGGTGAATGGTAGGTTTGTTATGAATAATAATTACCTAATAAAATAGAAAAACAACATAAGAACATGGCAGAACAAGTCATTGTGTGTCATTGAATGCACTGGTTGGCTCTGGTTCAAAACTTTTTTCTGTTCCTTTCTTGTTAAAGAAATTAAAAACTCAGCAAAGACACATTAAACTGATCAAAAGTGACAGTAAAGACATGTTACAAAAGATTCCATTTTTGTTTCAAATAAATGCTGTTCTTTTGAACATTCTATTCATCAAATAATTCAGAAAAATATATGTTAAGCAGCACAACTGTCTTCAACATTGATAATAATAATCAGAAATGTTTCTTGAGAAGCAAATCATCATATTAGAATGATTTCTGAAGGATCATGTGAGACTGGAGCAATGATGCTGAAAATTCAGCTTTGATCACAGGGGAATTCAACTTTTGATTTTTAGAATGTCACTAAATGACATTATAGAATATATTCACATAGAAAACTTGTAACAAAAACAATATTACTGTTTTTACTGCCTTAAAATGTAGCCAAAAAGTATCTTTTGTGTCATATGTTGAAACGATTGAATCGCGATTAATCGCATCCAAAATAAAAATTTGTGTTGTTTACATAATATATGCGTGTGTATATTTAATATGCATAATACATGCATGTATATATTTAAGAAAAGTGTGTTATTTCTATTTATATATTATATAAATTATATATATATAAATATATATACAGTATGCAAATATTTCTTAAATATGTACATGCATGTGTGTGTATTTATATATACAAAATCATTATACTCAGTACACACACATATATTATGTAAACACAAAATTTTATTTTGGATCTTCACTGCCCTACTATGATGCCTCGCACAACTATACAGCTAAGTATTGGAACACAGCCTTTATCCTGTAAGTGAGCGCTCTTGTTTTATAAGAAAATATCATCCTCTTTTTTTTGTTTTGTTTTTTTCCTCACACAGTAGCACAACTTCAGCCACTGTGCCGCTTCTTGCTGGTGTGAAAGCAGTCATAATCTCTTCATCAATTCCTCATAGCCACTGCTAATTACCCAACTCTTGATAACAGGCCTCAGAAGAGCCTTTGAAATGCAACAAGTCAATTACCTGTAAGGTGGATTAATGTAAGCTTACTGGGCCTGTGATCTTCCTCTCGACCCTCCCCTCCCTCTCCACCTCATTCTCCTCACACAGCAAGACTCACATCCCTTTAAGGCATTACCCACGCATCTCATTTACATCGCCCTGCAGACAATTATCACACTCAGAAAAGTGCAATTGTGTTTTCTACCTCATTAAGCAATAGAACAACAAAGCCCTAGTTCCCTCTCCCCTTCGCTCGGCTTTTCCTTCCCTTTTTCCCGCACACCTTCTGTCCAAGAGAGGTGGAATGGAAACGTGGAACTGGGAAACTAAGGGTGTTTTGAAGCTCTAAAGGTCTTTTTGAAAATAAGTGCATATACTTACTCTATCGCTTAAACGTTTGTGGTCTGGTAAGACTTTTTTAATGTTTTCTGATTTGAAAGAAGTCTTTTCTTCTTACCAAGGCTGCATTTATTTGATTAAAATTACAGTAAAAACTGTAATATTGTGAAATATTATTACTATTTAAAATAACTGTTTTCTATTTCTGTATATTTTAAAATGTAATTTATTCCTGATGGTAAAGCTGAATTTTCAGCATCATTACTCCAGTCTTCAGTGTCACATGATCCTTCAGAAATCATTCTAATATGATGATTTGCTTCTCAAGAAACATTTCTGATTATTATTATCAATGTTGAAAACAGTTGTGCTGCAGCTTAATTTAAAAACAAAAAAAATCCTACTGACCTCAACCTTTTTGATGATAGAAAAATTAACCAGAATTTTTTTATGCATGCATGTATGATCTATGCATTCATGTATGTATTTATTCCCCAAGAGATTTTTAATTATTAAATAAAAATAAATTAAATTTTATTTTGTATTTACTACTTTTTTTATTATTTATTTTTAAATTATATTTAATTATTAATTATTTTTATTTCTAAATTATAATTCAGTTTTTTTTAGATAGGCCTACTAAATATTAAATGTAAACGTTATTTAAAATATGTACATTTATTTTATTTCGTTTTAATTATTAATTATTTGTATTATTTATAACTGATTTATCTCATTTTAAATGATCAAATAAATACTTTATCTAAAATATATTTCATTTCGTTTTTATGATTCTATTTACTTATCGTTACAGACTACTTATATATATATATATATACATATATATATATATATATATATATATATATATATATATATCGTTTGTTTACCTGTAATTGAGAAAACCCGAATATAAACATTGTTTAAAAATGAGTGGATTGGATACAGTTCCCTCGCTCAAGCTAAATCCCAGAGAAACTTTGTCTTCTTTGTCCGAATCCAAAAAAAAAAAAAAAAAAAAAAAAAGAGACCGTTTCCCTGGGCCTTTGGTTTCAGTAACTAATGAAATAAGTTTGGCTCTGGAAGGAGGCTGATCTTTTATACTCCTCCAGAAGCGACTTCTGTCTCACCTGATCCAGAAATCAAACTGTAGACCGAACAGAAACCGCAGAACTGGTCTGAGATCAGCGTGGCCACTGTGAAACAGACATCTGCCCAGAGACAGCGGCTCCGACCTCCTGCCTCGTGTCCTGTGAACATTGTTAAAAGCTCAGCGCTCCCTCTCTATTCTCATTGAGAGAGACCAAAGAGTGTTTATTCAAAGAGTCATTTCAACCCACCGGCCCCCTGGTGCCTGGCTTTTTCATGGTAAAACTTTCAAATTGTAATCTCAGGAGAACCAAGCACACATATTTGTTCATGCCTGATCTCCCACATAATCGAATGACACCAGATGGCAAGCCGGAGGACGTGCCAGTGGACCTATAAAAGAGGAAAATAAAATGCCATCATAAGAATACCTAAGAATATAAAAGTAATTTTATAAGCCTCTAAAAATACTTAACCCTCAGAAGGTTTCAGATTTTCAGGCCCAAAGCAATTCATCCAGCCTCTACCGAAACGTTTAAATCAGTAACAAAGCTTTTCTTTGTTCGTGTAAAACATTTAAAAATGCAACGCCTCTTCTCATATTGCACCAAAGAGGTTATTGTCAAATCAGGGCCAAAAAAAAACTCAAATTACCTTTTCTAAGACACCTTCAGATCCCCAAATACTCACTTGTGACAACTTGAAATGAAAATGCAAATCATGTTATTTGACTGGAAAGACAAAAACGAAGGAGCAGATATCATTTTTGATATAAGTTTTGCGGCCACATGGGGTAATTAAGGTCAATTTGTACACATAACTGCATGTGCCACAAATAAGCATGGTTTCATTTCGCAATATCTTACTCAAGTCCAGAGCTGAAGGAAAAATCCCCACTCTGAGTCCGTCCAAGTGCTGGGATTCATGCACTAGCTGGCGGTTGAGACGTGACCCCAGCAGTTAAAGCGTAATTCAGGCAGCTGTGGGAGTCTTCATGAGAAATAACACTGCGTCTTTGGCCACTAACTACCTATGAAAGTGTGGAGACATTCCTGGTTAGAATGAGTGACCATGGAGTCGCCACAGTGGCGTGTATGCAGACACACACACACACACACAGTTCCATTCATGATTGATTGCTGTAAATATAGAATGGCTATAGCACTGACAAACAGACACATACAGGCTCTGTTCCAAACCCCCGTTGAGCTGCCTATACTGGCCACTGCCTACATAGACGGCATCCTAACTGAAATGGAACCTCATAAGTGATTGATTTGGAACGCTCTACTTAGGCAACGTAAAACAAAGTGGATGAGAGACGGGATTACAATTTGAAATGTTGATAAGATGACACCACAATTACTCTGCATACACAAATATTGAGAATAAATATAGAATATTATAAGATTTTTGCAATGCATTCTGGGATTGCCTTCTGTGCGAAGGACATTTATTTTAATTGTTAAAATATAAAAAAGACATGTGGCACACCTGTGATGACTTAAAATACTCCCTCTGCTTACAGTTTTTATTAAACTAAAATTATATGTATTAAATATTGAAGCTATTATTTATTTGTATTAAATTAGCTAGTATTACATTTATTTATATTAAAACTATTAAATGTAAAATACATTTTTATATAATAAAATTTAAGAATATTAAAGAGTCTCAGGGAAACTAAAATACTTAATACTTAAATTAATAAATAGGCCTTTTTAATTAATTAATTTTAAGAATATAAAAATACCCAGCATACCTTTGATGACTTAAAATACCTCCTCTGTAGACAGCTTACAAAGTAAGAAATTAAATTAAAATTAGAGCTGATAAGTTATTATTACATTTTATTTGTGTTAAATGTATTAAATTATAAATTATTTTCTAATTAATTCAATTCAAGAATATAAAAAAGTCCTGTAGCAAATGATGACATAAAATACTCCCTCTGTTAGGCAGCTTACAAAATTGATTAAATTAAAATGATTTTTATTAAATGTATTAAATTGTTATTATTACATTTCTTTGAATTAAATTTATTAAATACAACAATAATCAACAATCATTTTAGTTAACTAAATTTAAGAAATATGAAAAGACCTGTAGCATATCTATGATGACTTAAAATACTCCCTCTGCAGCCTACTAAAATTATATATAGCCTAATTTGAATTATTACATTTATTTGTATCAAATGAGTTATTAGTAAATTTATTTGTATTAAATTAATGAAAAGAAAAATATATTTTATGTGAATTAAATTTGAGAATATTAAACAGCTTGTCTAGTGTAGTCAATGGACAGCACTTCTTTCACTCACTGCACACAATGAGTTTTGTTGCAAAAAAATAATAGATCTGTCTATTAGTGGGTTTAAGCCTTTGTTGCTGAGACATTACTGTAATGAGAAGAATACGCCCAGTGTATTCAGTGCTGGACAAATATAAAACCCCCTCATCTGTCATGTGTTTCAGAACCATGTCAGCTCTATTTTCAAGCATTCGTCACTGTCTCTGTCTCAACCTGTAGTGTAGCAGTCTGTCTCTATGTGTCTATGTGTGTGTTACTCGCTAGATGAGAATCGAAAAGCCTATGTCACTTTGCTAAGATTGCATCATTGAGGAACGTAAACGCATGCATCAGTGACAACGAAGAGAAGGACGTTCTGTTGAATAGATTTATATAGGGTGATATCAGGTAAAATGGGCCATTTAAGGTTTGGGGGTCCCAGCTCCTCTGGAATTTAGAGCCAATGACTGCAAAGGATTTCAAACTGTTGTCATAACTGTGCTTGACAAGTAACAAGTGATTTGACAAGTGTGTGTGTGTGTGTGTGTGTGTGTGTGTGTGTGTGTGTGTGTGTGTGTGTGTGTGTGTGTGTGTGTGTGTGTGTGTGTGTGTGTGTGTGTGTGTGTGTGTGTGTGTGTGTGTGTGTGTGCCTTTGTTTATATTACATTGCGGGGACCAAATGCCCCCACAAGGATAGTAAAACCTGAGATCACCTACATTGTGTGGACCAGCCAGCAGTCCCCACGAGGGAAATGGTTTAATAAATATACTAAACTTTGAATTTTGAAAGTGTAAAAATGCATAAAGTTTTCTGTGATGGTCAGGTTTAGGGGCAGGATTAGTGTAAAGGGACAGAATATACAGTTTATACAGTATAAAAACCATTATGCCTATGGAGAGTCCCCACAAAGATAGCGAACCAGACGTGTGTGTGTGTGTGTGTGTGTGTGTGTGTGTGTGTGTGTGTGTGTGTGTGTGTGTGTGTGTGTGTGTGTGTTTTTCACCCTCACAGCTGAAAAAACCCTCAAACCCTGAAAAAAGGCACAGCTGATGTTTCCAGAAATGTAGGGCCTAAATAATTATATTTTATTACATAATTTCAACACAAAATTATCAAAAACAGTCATTATTAATCATAAAAACACATGGAAAAGGCATATATGGTATAGTATTATTGTCCCAAACGATTTACCAAAAAGTGGCCCAATTTAGCTGATATCACCCTATATTTGGTTTATACAACGCAAGACAAATATGATTAAATAATTTCATTATTATTATTATTTACATTTTTAATAAATATGATATATTTTTATAAATAGGCCTATCATATATTTTATATTTAAATAAATGTTATGAAAGAAAAAAAATATATATATATAGCTAAAAATTATAAAATACTTTTTTCTTATTTATCAACTAAGGCTCGCCCACTATAAGATGCCCTGAAGAAGGTCATGCAAGACCAAAACGTTTTTTTCATTTTTCTTTATTTTGAATTACACGCCTTCTAGGCTATTTTAATACTATTAAACGCTTTAAATTTAAAGATCAAACAAAAAGGGAAGCACAGAAAAAGAAAAAAGAACAGTCTAATTAGCTGAAATCTGGATGAGTAGTAAGACGAATGCATGCATGAACGCATAAATACTCAAATAGACAGAGAATTCCTGGAATGTCAAGCACACAATGACCAACATTTAAAGTGTGTGTAGTGTGTAGTGTGTAGTGCTGCTCTGCTAAATTTGACTTGGCCTCTGGTTTTATGAACTGACTGAGTGGTTTCAACCAAGCTTTAAAATGATTGGAAGTGACACCATGTGAAAAGAGCTGTTATTGGCTATATAAATGATGTCGCCTGTAAAAGCCCAACCCTGAGAGGGCAGATCTGAGGAAACTCTGATACAAATCACATCCTTCTGTCATAATTACCGTGATTATGTATTTGTTTGTTGATGTGATTGTAGGATGGAACTGGAATATATAAACAGTCATTACTGCATCTATCTATCTATCTATCTATCTATCTATCTATCTATCTATCTCTATCTATCTATCTATCCATCTATCTCTATTTATTTATCTATCATCTATCTACCTATCCATCCATCCATCCATCCATCTATCCATCCATCCATCCATCCATCCATCCATCCATCCATCCATCCATCCATCCATCCATCCATCTATCTCTATCTATTTATCTATCTATCTATCTATCTATCTATCTATCTATCATCTATCTATCTATCAATAAATACACGTCTATCCATCCATCCATCATCTATCTATTTATCTATCATCTATCTATCCATATATATCTACCTATCTATCCATAAATCTATCTATCCATCCATCCATCCATCTATCCATCCATCATCTATTTATCTATCTATCTATATATCTCTATCTATCTATCCATAAATCTATCTATCTATCCATCCATCCATCCATCTATCCATCCATCATCTATTTATCTATCTATCTATATAACTCTATCTATCTATCTATCTATCTATATAAATATCTATTTATCCATCCATCCATATCTATCTATCTATCTATCTATCTATCTATCTATCTATATAAATATCTATTTATCCATCCATCCATATCTATCTATCTATCTATCTATCTATCTATCTATCTATCTATCTATATAAATATCTATTTATCCATCCATCCATATCTATCTATCTATCTATCTATCTATCAATAAATACACCTGTCTATCCATCCATCCATTAATCTATCTATCTCTATCTATCTATTTATCTATCTATCATCTATCTATCTATCTAGCCATCCACCTATCTATCGATCGATCTATCTATCTATCAATCTATCTATCTATTTATCAATAAATACACATCTATCATCCATCCATCATCTATCTATCCATTTATCTATCTATCGATCCATCCATCTATATCTACCTATCCATAAATCTATCCATCCATCCATCCATCTATCTATCTATCTATCTATCTATCTATCTATCTATCTATATCCATCCATCCATATCTATCTATCTATCTATCTATCAATACACCTGTCTATCCATCCATCCACCTGTCTATCCATCTATCATCTATCTATCTATATATCCATCCATCCCATCCATAATCTATCTATCTATATCTATCCATCCATCCATCCCATCCATCTCTATCTATCTATCTATCTATCTATCTATCTATCTATCTATCTATCTATCTATCTATCTATCTATCTATCTATCTATCTATCTATCTATCTATCTATCTATCTATTGCCAGCATCTCTCCTGTAGCCTATCCAATTAGATTAGGTTTAAGGTTTCAGTTTTGTCCAAATATCTCAGTTGTCTTCATCTGTTCGTTCCAAACGAGCTTTAAATTACAAAAGAGAGTCGACTCAATCAGGTTCACATAAACTATCGTCATTACAGCTATTAAAACGTGCTAGTAATGGATCTCCCGTGATCATTTAAATTATTTAGGGTTTAGATTGGTGGAGTTTAATGCAGGGGGACTTTCAAAGAGAGAACAGCGCGTTTGATTTGATACACACCCTGACAGATATATCACTCGTAAGAGAAACAACCTTTGGCTTTTAGGGAATATTAGGGCAAATCTGACACCGTATGCCAAATCGGTGCAAGGTGCCGCCAAGAATGCACAATAAAAACAGTTGGCTGGAATAAGCGAAATGAAATTACCTCCCGGGGATTATTACTAGGCTATATTACGCAATAATACTACTAATAATAATAATAATAATAACAATAACAATAATGCATTATTGTTATACTGGTAGGTTTACACATGGTGTCCGTGTGTTTTGGAAAGAGGAGTGAGTCTCTAACTTATTATATGAACACTAAAGAGAGTTTGTTCACCCTGCCATTGTTTTTTTTTGTTTTTTTTTTTCGGTTTGGGAAAGTACTGGTTCATTTTCTTGACGTCACCGTTTGGCCTTGCAGCTATGCTCAGGACTACATATTTTGAAGACAATTGGTTAAGTGGAGTTAAACTGTTGCCTTTTCCTCCTCGAGGTACCTTCTCTTTTGATCCCACCGTCTCTGGCGCCTTCCAAAACGCAGCTCGTCTGGCCCTCTAAATGAGAGAGAAGAAAACTCTGCTCGCTTCTCAGCTGAGTCTTTTGTAACCTTAAAAGCCCGTGACATGCCTTAAATTGCCTAAGTATTGTGTAACTTACAGCCCTTTCGAATCAATTTCTGCCTTGACAAAAGCTTTTCTCAATAAAGCAACCATGAAAAGTTTCCATATAGGCCTACTTTATATGCTTTTTCAAGAATAAAACTTTATAGCTTATTTTTTTTATATATATATAAAACAAACTACTAGCCTATTGCTTTTCTGATTTTAGCCAAGTAGCCTTTAAAAAAAAAAAAAAAAGGCCTAACTCTAAAAATGATGGGTTGTTTCAACCAATGTTTGGGTCACATATTGCCAAACCCAACCGTTGGGTTTAAAAAATAAATAAATAATTAAACCAACTGTTGGGTTTAAAAATGTTAAAAATCAACGGTTGGGTTTGTGACCCAAACATGGGTTGAAAAAACATTAAAAGATTACCGTGCCAAATTGGTAAATGTTCCATTGAAAATGGTAAAAAAAAAAAAAAGATCTCTTGTGTGTGTGTGTGTGTGTGTGTGTGTGTGTGTGTGTGTGTGTCCTGGTTTTTTTTTTAAAACCATGTTTGTGTCAAAAATGGACAAAACATATATAAATATATATTAATTTGTTTTATTACATTTTAAACACAATATGACCAAACATGGGTAAAAACAACCCAGTATTTTTAAGAGTTCCACATGTAATTTAATTATTTAGCCAGGTGGGGTTTTTTTACCTGTCAATACTCTATTAAAAACAACATTTAGGCAGTTATTTTTCCGAGTGACTTTACAAACAAGACAGTCCGGTTTTCTTGTTTACCGTGTATTCCTTTTGACCACAGTTTTGGTGTGGAGTAATTCCATTGTCCCTTTTCAATGACTTCTCAACAGTCGGATACAGATACTTTGAGAGCTTCCCCACTGTTTAATTGGGCTAAAATTGGTCTACTTTGTGCTCCAAAGAGTCAAGAGCCTCGAGGCCATCTATACATCATCTCAGCAAGACATCCGCGATTAAGTACTCATTTTTCTCAATATCCCCTTGATGTCTTGGTGTCAACTTGACCACATGACTTGTAAGGGTTTTATTTTGATTGGTCCGAGCGTGCCCCAGGGGACCGTTCTGACCAATCAAATCGAGGCGTTTGTAAGTCAGCTGGTCGAGCGCATACGCTGATTGGCTGCCCGCAGTTTGCGAGCTATTATAAGTATACTGAAGCAGCGCGAGACAGACTGTTGGAAGTTGTTGAGACGAGACTGTATATGAAACAACTTGCGGTGGATGGTTTACGATGAGTTCTCCTAAGGGGCCCGTTGAAGCGACAGCTCAGGAAAAATCGGACTCGGACAGCGAGGAAAGTCAAAAACCGAAAGATATGACCACTGACACGGGACATAAAGTGAAGAAGACTTACCTCCCGTTCAGTGTTGAATCCCTGATGGCCAAATCAAGCTGCCAGGTCGCGTGTTCTCCGGCTCTCCAGCACCAGAGACTGGGATTGGGACAGGACTTAGTGCGGACTTATTTTGTAGAGAAAACCAAAGTTTCTGTGGACACTTTGTCAGGCGTTTCGGACAGTGAAGATTTAAGCGATAAGGAACAGAGCACTTGGCCAAACTCTTCGTCTTTCACTTCTCCTCCTCGTAAGTATTTCAAGCATTTACAGTCATTACTGAGTTTGTTCATTCTAATTTGTTTTCGTTCAAAACAATGTAAATAGCTAACATTTTGATGCAAGAATTTAATTCTATATTTAATTAATAATACATAAATGATCATTAGAATTTATGTATTTTTACCTTCACCTTTCTTATTATTGACAGCTACATTTACTTTTAATATAAACTATTTAGGCTATAATAATCGTTTAAAAATAAAACATTTTATTATAAATAGCCTAATAATTTATTTTGTAAAAATATTAAATAGGCTAATATTTTTGTTATAAACGTTGAACAAAATGACAAAAAAGTAGGCTATTTTACAGTAAATATACCAGTGCTTGCAACTGTAAGGCAGCTAAAGAAGGATAAAGTTAGGATTATTCCGATGTTTTGTAGTTTTCCAAGAAAGAAAGAAAGAAAGAACAATAAATGTTTAAAAAGAATATTAAAAAAATTAACCCATAGGCTATTTAGACATTTTAAACATATTTTTCATTATAGGCCTACGATATAGGCCCTATATTGGTAAAAATAGCCTACTAACAACGACCATATTTATCTATTAAATTTTGTTTGTAATAATAAATAGTAGCCTAATTAATTAGTAAAAGTTAATCATTTTAAAAATGATATATAGGCCTAATTGTTGTTGTGAAATAACGGTTAAGAAATTATAGGCAATTGGCGTTCAATACCATTCTGTTTGTCATCAAAATAAAAAATAATGTTAAAATGTAACAAAAGGAAAAAGGGGAAAAAGATTATTAGAAAAGTTGCAAACACACAAAAAGGAGATATCAGTGAAATCTGAAAGAAAGTGGTATTCAAAAAAGAAAAAGAAAGAAAGAACGGTAGTCAAAATTCACGATGAAGGCATTTGGAGACCTGATGTGTGTTTTCCCTAACTTCTAAAGAAGTAACGGTTTGTTCCCTGTGTCCCGCAGGTCTCCCGAGCCCGCCGCCGTGCCCGTTACGCAAGCACAAGACGAACCGGAAGCCGCGCACACCCTTCAGCACCGCACAGCTGCTCTCCCTCGAGCGCAAGTTCAGGCAGAAACAGTACCTCTCCATCGCCGAACGGGCAGAGTTCTCCAACTCCCTCAACCTCACCGAGACTCAGGTCAAGATCTGGTTCCAGAACCGGAGGGCGAAGGCCAAGAGACTCCAGGAGGCCGAGCTGGAAAAGTTCAAATGCGCCTCCAAACCGCTCATGTCCCCGTTCGCGCTGCCCTTTCCTCTGGGATCTCCATCATCTCTGTACGGACCTCCAGCCTCCTTTCCACGGCCCGTCCCGATGCCAGGACTATTTAACGGACCCGTGTCCTATGGGATGTATTATTTGTCATAAAAAAATGACATTTTTTTGTCATAAAAAAAAAAAAAAACTTTTTTCCTGACGGCTTCTTCCACTCTGAGAGACTTTGCGCAAATATTGAAGTTTACACATGCAGAATCACAGGGAAAATTACAATAACAGCTTTGGTCACATTTACATGATTGTTCTTGTTAATTGCACAACTAAGTGCTAAATAATAATCAAGAACAACATGCAATTAGGCAATATTTTCGGAGGAACCGCATCTAATTGCTCATGGTTATTAATTAGGCCTAATTATAGTACCAGTAATGTCACATTTTAACCCAGTCCCCTAAAGCCAGATGAGATGATGGAAGTATAAGCTGCTGTATATGTTTTATTCTTTGTGTTGTATTCTGACGTGCTCTTGTAGAGCAGCTTTAGATGTGTAACTCTTTTAAGATCATCTGACACGGATGTTATCCGTCAGAAGAAGTACTTATTGGCCTTATGTTGGAAGTGCCTTGAAAGACCAAATATTTATTAGTCTAAAATAAAAAAATATTCTTTCTTAAATTTAACCGTTTCCCTTCTGTTTTGTCGTATTATTTCTGAACGTCATTATTAATAATAGGCCTAACTGGCACTGATAACATAATTTTCTTACATTTATTTATCCTACTTCGAGTCCGTTTAAAATACTTATTTAAATTGTCGTATTTTTGGCATATTTATGATACATAATCAAACGTTGATGTAAAACAACCATCAACATGCTCCGGAGTCCGAACCCAACTTTCTTCTCATTTTCGGATATATATATATATATATAGGCTATTATATATTACAAATTTTACACTTACAGAAATACAAATGAAAGAGACAAATTTGCCTGTCTATCTGTCGGTCTATAAACATTCAAACTTCAAGTTTTTAAACTTTTTTCTTTTTTTCTTAAACTTTCACAAAAACAAGTTTGTATCGACAAACTTTGCTTTTGGTATAATAATAATGATGAATTTCCATTTCAATTCATTCTTCTGCATCCTGTTTGCTATTCCTCAATTCCAATTTAATTTAAATTCAGCAAATTCTCTCCATCCATTTAATCAAACGATTTTTCATCTGTTGTTGATATAGCAAACCAGAGTTGATCCACTCAAGTTAATCATTAACCTAAATGTAATCCTTAACTGTTTAAATTAAGTTATTTTTATTAAAATTAAGTTATTTTTATTAAAATTATGTGTCACGTTTGAGTGTTCTTACCACAATTATTTGGTGAATAATAACCTAACGAACTAACATGTAAATATGTCATTATTCTGTGGAAATTTTGCAGAACCTTTCATTTAATTTTTTTAATGAATTAATTTTTATTTTTTAAGGATCATTTGCGGAAAAGCTCCATCCTCTGACACGTGTGCTTTGGCTAGTGTCCAGTAGATGGCGCCATCGGAAACAGTCATTACAATCTGGTTAAACAATAGCAGTATAGACACGTTATTATCGGTTTACAGGTTATTCACATAGACTGTATAAAACTGGTAATTCACTGTTAAAAAAAAAAAAGTTGCTACCTTAAATTTTTAAGTACAATCAACTTGGTTGTTTAAGTCATTTCAACTTAAATTACATTCAACTGACTTAAAACCTAAACCATGAGTTAAATCTCCTTGTATAACTGTAAGTTGAATATTGCTTAACTTAGCCTACTTTGATGAGTTAAAGCAATGTAAAAACATGTTGTCATAACTTATTGATCATATAATGTTTTACAGTGTACAGTTGCTCAGTTCTTAACACAAAACGAAAGAAAAGCTATCCCTTTCTTTTTTATCGAGTAACAAAAATAGAAAAAGTCCTCATGCTAACCTAACAAAATTTTTCTCAAAGCGGAGTCTGTGCATTTGCAGTGCAATATTTCTCAATCACACAAACTTTTGACTCGATCAGATTTCAATTTTCAATCCTCAAATGGCCCAGATTTTTCATTATCTGCTACAAACTTTATTCCAAGGTGATATTCTTCAGTTGTTTGTTCATTTTTGTTTGTGTCCTCTGTATACAGATTCTTCCTCATGGGAAGATACACAGATTACAGCTTGACTGATTTTATTCTTGCTTGCAAAAAAAGTTATTAATCATTGCTTTTTGTTATATATTTTTGTTGCGATTATTAATTGTTTGTTACATTTGACTTTTTAGCCTTAGTATTTAGTACAATTTAATACAATCACACACCGCCAATGTTACAGAAAAGCAGAATTCGACTGAATATGATTAGGTGTTTGTTTGCTCAGTTGCAGAGGTCTGTGTTACAGCACTTAGCCTCCACAGCTTCAGAATACATGTAGTTCCAGCAGCTCGCCATCCTGATACAGGAACGGATGAAGGGAGTACCTGCGGAAAGAACGTTTAATGTAACGAACTAAAAAAAACTGATTTGAATAGGTTCTGTAGGTTCTGTTTTCGAGGGTTGTGATGATTGGCTGAACTCACCCAATAAACCAGGCTTGAATTTGATGTACCCACAGTTGGTGACATGTGGCAGACATGTCTGCACTGATGGAGTGCAGGGATTCTCAAGCCCTTTGGAAATACACAGGTTACAACGCAACGCCGTTGCCCTGAAAGAAAAGCGAGCAAGATCTGGGACAGGAAAAAGAGAGAAGGAGAAACATTTTCATTATTTCCTGGCAATGCGAATAGATTTTTTTTTTTTTTTTTTACATTGCATATTGCAAGACACCGAAAGACACTGATATGCAGTAATCGGGAAAGTTACTTTGAAAAGTAATGCTTTACAATATTGCGTTACTCCTTAAAAGTAATTGGATTACTTAGTTACTCTTTATGGAAAGTATTGTGTTGCGTTACTTTCACCCCCCTGGATGGGCTTGATGGTTTGTATTTTAATAACAAAAAAACAACAAAAAAGTTCTATTTTTCTCAACAAAGAGAGTGGTCAGTCAATGAATTAGAAAACAAAGTAACTTGTGTTACTTATTTGAAAAAGTAACTCAGATATTTTGTTGTAAAATTAAAAGTAATGGATTACTTTACTAGTTAGGCTACTTGAAAAAAGTAATCTGATTAAGTAACTCACGTTACTTGTAATGCGCTACCACCAAGACTGCTGAGAGGTGAACAACCTACATTGTGATTGCAGTATTTTTTTAATGTGTGAAAGACATATGAAGAGTTAGACCAGATATAACAATTTGAAAAACAAACAGGCTTACCATGAGTAAGAATCATTAGGATGCAAACAGCACAAAACTGCTTCATTTCTCACTGCAACCTGGATATCTGGCAGCCAAATGTAAAAGATAATAACAGAATAAATATGAAACTGGTTAAAATTTGATAACATACTAGGGAAAATAAGCTGATAAATGTCAGTCTTACCAGCTAGACTTCTGCTGAGAGATGTTTCTCACTCTGAAGATGACACAAGCGGACTGATACACTTTTCAACAGTAGGTGGGAGGTTTTTCCTATCCTGAAGAGTGCGTCATTCTAAAATTTGCTACTGCGATTGTTAAATGGGTAAAAAATTGCTCTGTAATATTACATACTGTACATACTGTATATTAACACACACACACACACACACACACACACACAAATGGAAATTCTCAAGGAACAACTAGTAACAGTAACAACAACATTAGCAATAGAAAATAAATATTTCTTATTCATGAATGACATTTTATTTAAAGTAATCAAATACATTAGCTAATGTTTTGCCTTAAAATGTGTATTTTCTTTTCAATATATTAGTACAATCAGGCAGTTTATTGTTTTATGCTGTGGCATGCATGATCTGAACACTGTGGAACATTTTTTTTACATTGTTACATTTTTAAAAAAATTACTAATGATTTGTTACATTTGTGCAGCTGCAGTGTTTTCATTATTTGTGAAAAATCACAAAGGCATCATTATTTGATGGTACATTATGACTTCAAAGTCTGGTGTGATTCATGTTTATCAGCATAATTTACACCGCCAAGGTCATACAGAGGCAGTCCTGCAACATTTGTACTATTTTCATCATTTGGTAAACATAACTGACAAGTTGTTATAAAGTAACAAACAAAAGAATGAGCTGAGAGATGAATACATCATTAGCTATGTTTAGCTGCAATTAAAATTCTGAATACATTAGATAAAATATGCCATATAACAATATATCAAATAGTTTAAGAAAACATGATTCACTAATAAGTACATTATCAAGAATTAGTAATGAAAACACTTTATTTTAAAGGGGTCATTGGATGATAAATTCACTTATACATGATGTTTGCATATAAATGTCTTTGCAGTGTGTGGACACACCACCCTACAATGAAAAAAAATCCATTCACTCCTTTTTTTTAATCCTCAAAAAGCCTAAACACTCTCAATAATCAAGCCATTTGAATTTACTGAGGAATATGACATAATATTGCTCATGCTCCGCCCACGACCACTGACGGACTGTCCTGTATTAGCATATTTCCCCCCCAGCCATTTGTATACTGTCCACCAAGGCAGCACTTTACTTGTCTTGTGTCGACACCCCCCATGGAAGAGAGGGGTGGGGTCAGCAGTTGCTCATTATCATTTAAAGAGACATGCACTGAAACGGGTCGCTGTGAACAGAGCTGTTTTTGAGGCGGTAAAAGTGTGTTGATTCATGGGCGTAGTCAGATTACGCGGGGGACGGGGGGGACGTGTCCCCCCCCACTTTTTATAAAATGTAAATTCGTCCCCCGCACTTTTTCATAGGGCAAATGTGTCTATGACAAGCTGAGGTTTCCGCGGGTGTGTATAGCCTGCCCTACATCGAGATTTAAAATCCAAAGAGTCAAGGATAGTCTATCTACATACGTGACATTCACGCTTCCATGGTAATCAGTCACTCGTGCATTAGCTTACGACACGCCCATGCTCGCACCCGCGCCGAATCCATCAGTTTCATAGAGTTCAAAACGGCAAAAAAACTCTCCTTTTTCACGAAAAAGTCAAGCACTGCAAGTAAGTTGTCATGTGGTATCCGAATTGTGTTGCACAATGATGAATAACTCTTGCCCACATAGCAAATGTTTTCTGGCCCAGCTCCGGGCCACACAATCACTTTTCCCTCGGCCCAAGTACCGCAAAGAATGACGGCGCTGAAGTGGCCCAGAACTGGATTAAAGACAAGGGTCACACATGGGCCATAACCGGCCCGAATCTCAGCCAGTTAATCACCCTTAACTGGCCCTGAAGTGGGCCAGAACTGGATTAAAGACAAGGGTCACACATGGGCCATAACCGGCCCGAATCTCAGCCAGTTAATCACCCTTAACTGACCCTGAAGTGGGCCAGAACTGGATTAAAGACAAGGGTCACACATGGGCCATAACCGGCCCGAATCTCAGCCAGTTAATCACACTTAACTGGCCCTGAAGTGGCCCAGAACTGGATTACAGACAAGAGTCACACATGGGCCCTGAATTGGCCCTGAATTGGACCAAAACAGGTTTTATTATTGGTAACAAGTCTCAGCCATAAGTTAACACCAGAAACCCCAAAACTGAGCCATAACCCTTACCCAGCCTAATCTTACCCAAACCATATGAACAAATAAGTCACAGGAAAATTCAATTCTCAAAATTGTTTTATTTAACAATAATGCACAAGCCAAAAATATTTTTTTAAATTACATCTAGAATTGTGTAACTGTGTGAAGGCTATTTTAGTACATTCAAAGCATAACATCTTATTAGCACCTCAAAAAAGTGCATTTAATTTCAAAATGTTCTTGTCTGTCTTAAAGGAACACTCCCCCATTTTTTCATATTAAACTATGTTATTCCCTTAACTAAGAGTTGATACATACCTCTCTCGTCTCAGTGTGGCACTCAATCGCTCTGGCGCGCGGCAACCCTTTGATAGCACTTAGCTTAACCCAGTTCATTCATTAGGATCCAAACAGAGATGAAGAAGCGACCAAACACCTCCACGTTTTCCCTATTTAAATACAGTTACACGAGTAGTTTCACGACCAAGTATGGTGAAACAAAACAAAACATGGCGCTTTTCTAAGCGGGTAAAATGGATAACTATAATGTATGGCGGAATAGCACTTGGACTCGGCGCAGTAATATAACTATATCATCGGGAGAGGGGGAGAGGATTTTTCAGGAGTGATGATATTACTGCGCCGAGTCGAAGTGCTATCAAGTGCTATTCCGCCATACATTATAGTTATCCATTATATGTTATAAGGAAATAACATAGTTTAATGGTCTGTTTAATAAAATAAAATAAAAAGTTTAATATGAAAAACAGTGGAGTGTTCCTTTAAACAGTAGCTTACTTATTGTAGTAATGCACAAGCCAAAAATAAAATAAAAATGACAGCTAGAGTTGTGAGAACACTATTTTAGTTGCCTGAACAGCCAAGTATACATTTTCCAATTCTAACTAAATGAATCTATGAATGAATCTAGCACTGAAATGTAACCATATTATAATGTATTTTTACTCTCAACAAACATAGAGCAAATTAAAACAATTACTTAAAACAAATTTACACATCAGAATTTTTGTATGTGTGAGGGAGAAAGTGATGCTATTTAGGACTGTCCTCAGGAAGTGAAGTACAGCTCTGCAGCCCCTCTTTTCTCCTCACGCGCTCTCTCCTTCCTCCATCTCTATCAGGAGCAAGCTGAAGCCATCTTGTATAGTTGCTTCTATCTCCTGATCGGGAGCATGTTGTGTCAGACGATTTTTTTTCTCACAGCAGCTAAAAGACAAAATACTAATTTAATAATACAAAATTAATAAATACATATACAAACATTAATCCACCTGTAAATAAATGTAGGTAACAAAATAAAATAAGGTTGCTTTGGTTACATTTTATACAGGAAATAGTTGCTTATAATGTGGCACTATTGAATTGGTTTAGTATTGAGTTTGACAACAGCATTTTGACAAACAAAACCATTTTAGCAAACAAAATCCTTAAAAATGTTGAGATATGGAAACTGTGGTGTAAACACATGCTTATCTGTGAATTAACATTTAATTTATTAACTGTTAAAATAAAACGGCAATTATCCACTAAAGGAATAGTTCAACCAAAAATGTAAATTCTGTCAACATTTCCTCACCTCCACTTGTTCGATGCCTGTATGAGTTTCTTCCTTCTGTTGAACACAGCAGAAATTTAAAAAATAAATGTTTAATCAGACAGTAGATAACCACTGGCTTCCATATATTGTTTTCCAATGTTACCTTCCAGTTACCTGTCTGGTCACCAACATTCCTCAAAATGTGTTCTTTGTGTTCATCAAAAGAAACCAACTCATCCAAGCTTAAGATGATGAGTAAATGTTCAGTTTTGTTTGAACTTCCTTCAAAAAACAAGAACAGACACACACACACACACACACACACACACATAAAATATCAGACATATCCTGATTCTCAAAGTCACAGATTAGATTTAGATATAATTAAATCTGATTATACAACCATTGAATCACTTTCAGCTTTACAAGTCAATTACTGTTGTCTGTTGCTGATTTCGCTGTGATTTTTCCGATCATTTTAACAGCATTACATTGTTCCACACACCGGATATGAAAGTACCGCGCCTCGGACATCCCGCAGGCCGGTCTATCGCACCCCGGTCGCGTCAGTCTGTACGCATTCTCAAGTTCAAGGGGCAGTGAATCCGCTAGCAAAAGTTCACTTCAATAAAGCACAAAGTGACATCCGAGTTTGAATTCAGGTAATTAAAAAAAACACAAAGAAAGAGAGCGACGAACTTCACTTAACCGAACAGCAGTTGTCTGACAGTGACAGACGTCTTCTTCACCTTTCACGGGAGAAATTTCAACCGACGCATGCATCACGTGAACCTCATTCACCAACCAGAAAAGCTGCTGTTACCGTGGAGATCGCGCCAAAATAAACATTTTTTTAAATGATTTTTTTTTCAAAGTTTTTTAATAAACTGCTATATATATATATATATATATATATATATATATATATATATATATATATATATATATTAGTACATTTTTAACATGATTTTGTGGTGCTTAAACTAAAAAGTATGGAAAACGTTGACTATTTTGTATGTGAATTAGTTTTTCTTTAAATTATAAATGTATTTAAAAAAAAAAAATTAAAAAAAAATTATCATGTTAGGAAAATGTATAGCCTATTTTGTTCAGGTCAAATGGATTTGGGAATTGTTTAATGATTATTGAATTTTTTGAACATTGCTGAAAACTAATAGGTCTAGCAGGCCTAAATACTTATAATTGTCCAGTACACAAAGTATGGCCCATAATCGCTACACTGATCTGGGCCACACACCTCCCATCCACAATCGGCCCAAATGTTGTCTGCCGTCATGCAGTGCCATCATTTCCACGCATGGCCCAGAGTTGGCTGACATGATCTGGGCCACACACCTCCCATCCACAATCGGCCCAAATGTTGTCTGCCGTCATGCATGCAGTGCCATCATTGCCACGCATGGCCCAGAGTTGGCTGACATGATGCATGCCAGTGCCGGCAACACGCCAGCAGTGCCATTATGAGGCCACATTTGGGCCAAGTCTGTTTGCTATGTGGGTGCCTATTTCTCTTGTTGAATAATTAACGAGTTTTGTTGTAAATTGAAAATATTCACCATACCCACACAAACGTGCACTATTTTCAATATTTTTTTATTCGTAATGTCTTTTATTTTCACAGATATGTTATCAAAGCCCTTCAAATTAGAATAAACATGGTGATTGTTAATGCTGAATTTGTATGTTCATGCATTAACAGCCACGATCTGCTTGAATCAGGCAATAACGTGTAGACTATGATGTTTACCATAATTCGGTAACACTTTACAATTAGATAAAAAAGTTTGTAGACAAACTTTAAGTTCTCTTGAAAAAGCCTAACTAGAAAGTTTGAAGTATTTTTAAAAGCTTGACGTTTGAAGGTTTTCAATTGGAAAGTTTTAGTTTAGTAAGACAGACTTTAGGCTATTAAGGAAATGTTATTTTGCCAAAAGAAGAACTTTTATTTTAAGTAAATGTTATTTTTAAATCAGCCTACTTCAGTTTGATATTTAACCATATTATCATGCTTAACAGTAACACCATAATTTGAATAATTGTAATGCGATGATCAGATATCTAAATCAGAGAATATCATATGTTTGGGCGGTTGACGGGTGGATTATTTATTTTTAACAGTGGATTCGGGGGACTCAAAGTGCACCAGATTAATGAATTTATCTTTAAAATGTACAAAATTTTCTTCCGGGGGGGCATTCCCCCGGACCCCCCTAGAAGTACCGAGATCCACCTACAAAAATACTGTGGGAAACACAGTAGGCTAAATGATGGTCTACGAAAAATAAAAATGTTATTATCTAATTAAAATACATGATCAGGATTTTACCACCTCCGCCTCGTTTTAAGCCAGTAAAAAAAAACCCTGCGTGTGAAATATAAAGTACTGAACATCTGCATTTCTTTCTTTCTGTTTTTTTTTTTGCTTTAAAAATAAATAGCATATTAAGCCAATTAACCTGTCAACAAAAGTCTGAAAAAAAAATGGTATTACACTTGACATTCTGTCCCCCTCACTTTTGAAATGATGGCTACGCCCCTGTGTTGATTTACATAACCATTGAGGAATTTTAACCAAAGTATGTAACAAACTTTGCATGAAGACCCTAAAGAATCATACCAACTTGTGGAAAATGGGCATCCAATGACCCCTTTAAAGGGATAGTTCACCCAAAAGGAAAATTCTGCTCACTCCTGTGTTGTTCCAAACCTGTATGATTTTATGTTTGTCTATAAAGTGGGAGTCAATGGTCACCAAAACGGTTTGTTTACCAATGTTCTTCAAAATATCTTTTGAGCTCTGCAGAAGAAATTAAAACTTTGGAACAACACGAGAGTTGAAAG
Source organism: Gila orcuttii (assembly GCA_026230005.1). NCBI lineage: Eukaryota > Metazoa > Chordata > Actinopteri > Cypriniformes > Leuciscidae > Gila > Gila orcuttii. The sequence goes on along the minus strand of JAPDVR010000002.1, from coordinate 15,685,024 downwards.
CTTTCACTAATACTGACACGCTGTCATTTGGTGTCCCTATCGTTCAGATATCACCCTATCCTGAATGGGATAAGGTGTTTAGTAAAGGAAAAAAAGATATTTAGCAATAAAGAGAGAAGAAGCAGTGTGATGAGTGAGGGTAACCTACACTTTATTCAATACAGTACAGTAGCAGGTGACTTCTCTGAACCAGAACACACAAGCGACAGAAAGGACATCAGTATGAACAAGAAGAGACGTTCAGAATAGGCTACTGGCACGGGAGAAAAAAAACAAAAACAAAACAGAACAGAGAAAAAAACAGAACAGAACAGAACCAAACAAAACAGAACCAAATAAAACCCATAACAAAACAGAAAAAAAAAAAAAAAAAAAAAAAACAGAACCAAACAAAACCCATAATAGAGGGCTGCATTGGGATTGAGTCCCGCCAGGTCCCGCGGGAACCAACGCAAATCTCGCGGGAGCGGGCGGTTTGAACCTTGCTGCGGGCGGGAATGGGCGGCTAAAAAAAAACTGCGGGATCGGGAGGTAGCCTAGCGAGTCGACATGATGGAGAGATGTCAATAAATGATGTGGAAAAGAACCTCAAACAGGTATACAGCACAAAACCTAAGCAAGGCTGACATTTGGACTACTATTCATCTTCCTGATCAGTGCGTCAGAATACATGTAGGCCAGGGAAACGAAAACAACCCCATGAATCTCTTTAATAATAGCAATAGAAATACGTGTCTTTTCCTGCGGGACGGGAGAAGACACAAAATCAATGCATCTCTATTATTGTGCGGGAATAAATTCTCAAAGTTCTGCGGGCGCGGGCGGGAGTGGACATACATATTGCGGGAGCGGGCGGGAGTGTAACACATACGTTGCGGGAGCGGGCAGTAATGGTCAGAAATTCGGCGGGCGCCGGGAGGAGGGGGATGAAGAAAACAGTCCCGGCCGCGCAGGGCTCTAACCCATAACATAACAAAACAAGACAAAACCGAACCAAACAAAACAAGACAGAACAGAACAAAAAAGAACCAAACAAAACCCATAACAAAACAAAACCGAGACAAAACAGAACAAAAAACCCCCAAAATGAAACAGAACCAAACAAAACCCATAACAAAACAAGATAAAACAGAACTAAACAAAACCCATTAAAAAGAAAACAGAACCAAACAAAACCCATAACAAAACACAATTAAACAAAACCCATAAAAAGACAAAACAGAACCAAACAAAACCCATAACAAAACACAATTAAACAAAACCCATAAAAAGACAAAACAGAACCAAACAAAACCCATAAAAAGACAAAACAGAACCAAACAAAAAAAAAACAAACAAAAAAAACTCCCCCAAATAAAACATAACCCAAAACAAAACAAGACCCAAAACAAAAGCTATGTTTCATGTGTTCGGTGGCTGTTGATTGACTCTTATGGCTACTAACAGTTCACATTAGTTATTTCTCCTTTTTCCCTTTCATCTCATATTCACTCAAGTATGAGTCACTGAGAATGGTGTTTCTACATGCTGAGGAAATCCTTGAAGCAACATGACTGCTAACAGCAATGGATAAATATGCAAGGATGTACATAAAACATATTCAAATAAAGCTTATGAACATTTGAAAAAAAGTCGTAGTGCTATATGACATCAATCTCTTTAAGTGCTGCTGAAAGTATTTCACAAGATCCCGAACACAAATCAAAAATATATTATTGCAAATAATTAGTTAATACTAGATACATGACACTATATTCCCACATATCATTGATAATAATCATAAAAAAGTAAAATAAATAAAACTGTAAATGTAAGAGTTTCCCTCACAATTAAAAGAACATACAAGAAATTCCTGCATTATTAAGAAAAAGTCTTTCAGAAACTAAAATAAAAGTATAAAAAGGGGAAAAAAGAAAATGAAAATTATATTTATTTTCCCTGCTGTGAAAAAGAACTGACCTGAACAAGAGCTCAGCAGATGAAATTCAATTCAATTTGAATTGACACTATTCAAACATGATTGTTTTTAATACATGAGTAATGGAGCACCTTCATGCTGTATAATATCATATTTTTCTAATAGCTGGCAATTAACCAGTTCAAAAACTGGCAAAAACCAGTTCAAAAGAACAACAAAAGTTTACAGGAAGTACTGGGTCAGTTTAAGGGATAGTTCACCCAAAAACTAAAATCATGTCATAATTTACTCACCTTCATAAAATAATATTTTTTTGTGATATGGTGAATCATGTCCATACAATGAAAGTGGATGGAGATCAGGATCTTTCAAGCTTCAAAAATTACAAAAACACCTTAAAAATGAGAAAACAACACATTTGAATATACGCATATTCAGATTGAAACACAATACTTGTGATGTATGGCAGAAAGGAATTATTAGTGGTTAACAACTTAAAACTGTCCTCACAAAGCAACTGTACGACTTCAGAAGACTTGAAATATTGCACAAGTCATATGGATTATTGTTATGATACCTTTTTTTGTCATTTTTGTAGCTTCACGACCCTTGGTCACCATCAAATTTCATTGTATGGAAAATATCAGCGTGACTGTGAACGTAACATTTCCTTTTGGGGTCGATGGAAGAAAGAATGTAATTTGGGTTTGAAACAGTTTGGAAGCCCATTTCTGCCACATAAGAAAAAAGAAATCATGCTTTTGTAAATCATAATGATGACAAAGCTATTACAAGCCAAGTCATATTTATTAAGTCAAAATGATCATTTTAAGATTTAAAAAGTCAAAATTATGACATACTATGTCAATTGTGATTTTGATAAAGTTGAAACTGACTATAGATTATAACAATGATTTTTTTTTTAAATATCGTGTCAATTTTAACATCAAGTTATCTATTTTTTCTATCTCAGAATTTCAACTTTTGTGTCATAATTATGATTTACACAAGCATGCTTTTTTTTTTCCTTACGTGGCGGAAATGGGCTTCCATATGAGAGTGAGTAAACGATGGATGATTTTCATATTTGGGTGAACATAATTTTAAGTGGGCAACAGAACGTGTGGATTTTCTTTCAACAGCACTTTTGGGAGGTACATAAACAGGCTATTCTGTGCAGATTCACAGCGTATTTTGATGAACAAAACACAACAGCCTCAGTTGTACACTTCCACTAACACTAGAGGACACTAAAGAGGACACAAGAAAGAAAAACAACAAGAAATGGAAGCAAAGGTTCTGTAGAGATCCTCATCATTAGTGTCGATTTCCTGATGGAGCAGTCCAGATGGTTAAAGGTTTCATACTGTTTCCAGCCACTCATTCCCGCTAAATTCTAACACAATTGACACAGAAGAGACGATTTCGAGAACCAAACCACGGCATCTTTCTTTCGGCGCAGAAACCTGTGTTCACATGTTCAGTATTAAGGTCCTGATTATCAGATTCGTGCTTGTTTCTTTTAGCTCACTAACAGTTCAAGAATGAGCATTCAGTATTTATAGACATAAGACACATAACATGCACTCACATACACACACACACACACACACACTCTCGCTCACAGAAAATGATCCGATATTATGTGTGTGTCAACATCTGTAGAGTTCAGTAAAGTACTATACAACAGGAAGGAGGAAGACGAGCAGGAAACAAATGGATCGAAAAGAGTGGTCAAAAAGAAAGAGGGACACAGCAGCAAACAGCGTAAGCATACAACATATCCGCCCAATACTGACGGAAAAGGCAAAAGTCATTAGCATAGATTTCACGTAGTCTACAGAATGTACACAAGCCCTGGAAATCGGTCCATGGCTCGGTCGTATTGGGCCAATCAGAAACCACCAGCACCGTCGGTGTCAGCTGACGATTATAAAAGAAGCCGTGGCTACAGCATACAGATTCCCCTTTAAAAATGTCAAAGTAGACATGTGAAAACACATTTGTAGTGTAGCTGTTTATATTAGTGTGTGAATATCTATCTATCTATATCTATATATATATATATATATAGAGAGAGAGAGAGAGAGAGAGAGAGAGAAATAATTTTCAAACATGACCGCAGACAGTCCTGAGGCGTGTTTGTGAGCCCTCGTTGTGTCCTTCAGAGCGAATAAATTAAAACACTGATAATAAAAACAAAGACGATGGCTGGGGGAAGATTTGGTTGGCGCATCCATCATACCATGAGCTTTTCGTTTAGTTTTAGCCACGCCCTTGATTCCCGGGAGTGGGCGTGGCTAATAAGCAGCAGCGTTGGCCCATCGACAGGTGGATGGGGTTCAAGTTGAAGGATTAGGGGCGGCAGAGGCAGCGTTGGCGTTCGGTCCACTGATGGCACCTGGAACAATTACAGATGATTACTAAACGTGTTTGTGAGAACAGTCTTGGGGTTTCTGAGAGGCTGAAAGTGAAACGCTCACCTGTTGCAGCCGTGGCAGATTGGGCGGAGTTATCCACCTGGTTCTGAGCATGTGCAGGGATGAGTACGGAGGCCAGCGAGGGGTTACTGGACAACTCTGATCATTGGATAAAAAAAGATATTACTGTAACACTTTACAATAAGGTTCCAGTTGTTAACATTAGTGAACTGCATTAGTTAATATTAACTAACAATGAAAAAAAAAAAATCCAAAGCATTAGATAATTTACTAAAATCAAAATTTGTACTGGTTAATAGTATTTAATGGACCTGAGCTAACATGAATTAAAGTTGTATTTTAACGTTTGGGGTCTTTTTAAAAAGAAAAAAAGAATAGTTATTCATCAAGGATGCATTAAATTGATTAAAAGTGTAATTAAAGACCGTTATAATGTTATAAAAGACTTAGTTTTTAAATAAATGCTGATCTTTTGATGTTTCTATTCATCAAAGAAGCAGAACTTTCCACTCCCATCTGAACTTTTTTGGAATTGAGCTCTCATGCTAATTTGTAGGGCTGGGACGAATCTCCCGATTCGATACTATCATGATACTTGGGTGGCGATATGATAGGTATTGCGATTTTTGTTAAGAATTGCGATTCTACAAGTATTGCGATTAGATGTTGCATTTTTTTTTAACACTAGACCATCGGGAAAAGTTAAATCATAGGCTACACTTATACAGACTAGGGATGCACCGATCCGATACTCAGCATCGGTATCGGCTCCGATACTGCCATTTTTGCCGGATCGGGTATCGATCAGACGAGGCCGATCCAAATCCGATATTGTGCGTATACTATTCTGTGTTATTGTTAAGCCCCACAAAAGAACCAAAAACATTATAAAGCACCATAAAGTTTTCGTGCACTATATTACAAGTGTTCTGAAGCCATTATAGTATAATGTGAGATAGAAATTAACATTTAAGTCATTAAATTCAAGATCACGTAAACTTGTCCCTCCGCTGCGGCTGTCAATCATTCTTCACTCAGTATTCAGCGTCGCGTTCGGTTACGACAGTCAACATGATGAAACTCTCTCCAAGATGATTCTATGTTACTATTATTATACTTGATCTGTAGATAAAGCTCTATGGTTTCGCATAAAACAACTTTATCTTGTTGGACTTTATTGCTGTAACTTAATCATGTTTCTACCGGGTGTCTGTTAGATCACAACACTAGAGTAGAGTCCACTATAATTGTTCTTCACGCGCACAGTAACTAAAATTTAAAACTGTTAAAAGAAAAGGCTCAATAAACTATTGCATAGATAGATACTGTATAATACACTACGCATCAATATGTCTTTCATTTGTGCTTTGAACTTTTCAATGCGGACTCTGCGCGCTGTGACTCCATGTTGCTTCATGCGCATCATTCTGCGCTCGGGATGCGCATAAGCGCTTTGTGCCGCACTGTATTGCAGCCTTTCATATCATAATACAGTTAAGCAATGAAAGATTATTAATGGCCTATCTATCATATGTTGCAGCCTTATTAAACAGGTGTGCTATACATTTAAAACATGTCTCAATTGTATAGTAGCCTATAGCTATATATAAAATAATTTATCTTTTTGATTTTTGTTAACTTGTTTTTCATGAATGTATTTTACAATAGAAAGAGCAATGTGTAACGTTTTACCAGATTTAGTGTTACACTTATTGTCTCTTATTTGTTTTTTTCACTAGATGTTCAGATTTTATACAATTATTGTGGACTTATGATTTTTCTAGACTAAATTTTACTGCTGAATTATCCACTAATCTAGTTTATAAAAGCATTTTTGTCATAGATTATGATCATATATTTTTTGGATTTGTTTTTCTTTATAATGAAGTTGTCTGTATTAAGTAGACTGTGTTTAACACACAAAAGAGTGATAATCAGTTCAACACACAGAGAGTTATATAAATTCTACTTAATTTAAAAAAAAAAAGTGTTGGTATCGGATCGGCATCGGTATCGGTCGATACTCAGAATTTTTGGTATCGTATCGGATCGAATCGATTCTGAAGAAAGTGGTATCGGTGCATCCCTAATACACACTGTACATGATGTATTGATGTACAGATTCATATTTACAAAAACAAATCATCACATCTTTCTGACTTTTATTTTAGAAGCATCATACAATACTACATTCTTGAATAAATTATTCAATAACAAATACATTTTTTAACAGTCACTTGTCGCCACCGAGTGGCGAAACAATGTAATCGATAAATGCGTTATTTTAAGCACCAAGTTTTTATCAAAAGCTGATTTTGATCGCTATCGTAGACATCACGGTTCATATTTTAGCTTTAAACTTTTATCCAAGTACTTCTATGATAATTTTAACTATTGCATCACAGAAATAATGATACTATGAGGTTGAAAAGCGGTTTCATGACAACTCTCTCCGGGTCAGCGGCAGCGCCAACACAGCTTTGAATGTTGCGATATGATTTTGTCAAAGTTTAATAGACAAGACGAATTGAAAGATCGCGTGGGTGTTTGAATCGAGATCACAGTATTCAGTTTAAAGATGAATCGTGCAGCTCTATTGTCTTATCTCTCTCTCAGGATATGAGTAGCGTGAGGGCTTTCCAGTGCTTTCAGTCTCACGTCTCTTCCACGCGGATATTACGTCACTAGACACTCATAGATAACGACACATTTCATCCTCTGTTGGAACGAAAGTGGCTAACTTCTGTTAACCTTATCTACAAGCAAGGACAAAAAATAAAGCAATTGAATTAGAATTAATATCGATTCTTGTATAAAAAAAAAAGATTTTAGAATCGTCAAAAAAAAAAAAAAAAAAAAAAATCGCGATAGCTAGGTGAATTGATTTTTTCTCCCTTCCCTACTAATTTGCCTTGTTTAGTAAATCTGGCCCTTAATGCGGTGCAGTAATTGCTCATTGCGGCCTCGGGAGACAAGCCAAAAGTCCCCCCGCTAACTGAAATTATACCTTTTAAATATATTTATATAGCCAATATATATATATAATTCGAATATTATAAAGTATAAAAATAGAATTTTGTTTTTTAGCCATTTTGACAGCCCTAATGCCTAGTATTAACAAGTTTTGCTCAATTTATAAATGGATATTGTGAAAGAGAACTGAACCAAGAAGAAAATGCAACATTTTAACAATTTGTAACAATTTCAATCCCTGTTTCAGAACAAGGCAAATGATCTACAGGTCTGAAAATATGAACCTGCAGTGCATGTGTGCCACATACCCTGTGTGGTGAAATTAAACAACACGGGCCGCTCTCGTCCATTCGGGAGCTTGAGGATGGGCTCACGGAGCTCGTCGAAGAAAGTGTGAGCGCAGGCCTCGAGAGGAGTGAATCGGGATGTAGGCGTGTACTCCAACAATCGGGAACACAAGGCTATTGCCTCCGGAGGGGTCCGAGGCCGGAAAACCTAACATACGGACAACAACACAGGTTTTTTAGTGCTATATACAAACCTTTGTACAATAATATACAGGTCCTTCTCAAAAAATTAGCATATTGTGATAAAGTTCATTATTTTCCATAATGTAATGATAAAAATTAAACTTTCATATATTTTAGATTCATTGCACACCAACTAAAATATTTCAGGTCTTTCATTGTTTTAATACTCATGATTTTGGCATACAGCTCATGAAAACCCAAAATTCCTATCTCAAAAAATTAGCATATCATGAAAAGGTTCTCTAAACGAGCTATTAACCTAATCATCTGAATCAACTAATTAACTCTAAACACCTGCAAAAGATTCCTGAGGCTTTTAAAAACTCCCAGCCTGTTTCATTACTCAAAACCGCAATCATGGGTAAGACTGCCGACCTGACTGCTGTCCAGAAGGCCATCATTGACAGCCTCAAGCAAGAGGGTAAGACACAGAAAGAAATTTCTGAACAAATAGGCTGTTCCCAGAGTGCTGTATCAAGGCACCTCAGTGGGAAGTCTGTGGGAAGGAAAAAGTGTGGCAAAAAACGCTGCACAACGAGAAGAGGTGACCGGACCCTGAGGAAGATTGTGGAGAAGGACCGATTCCAGACCTTGGGGGACCTGCGGAAGCAGTGGACTGAGTCTGGAGTAGAAACATCCAGAGCCACCGTGCACAGGCGTGTGCAGGAAATGGGCTACAGGTGCCGCATTCCCCAGGTCAAGCCACTTTTGAACCAGAAACAGCGGCAGAAGCGCCTGACCTGGGCTACAGAGAAGCAGCACTGGACTGTTGCTCAGTTTTGCATGTCATTCGGAAATCAAGGTGCCAGAGTCTGGAGGAAGACTGGGGAGAAGGAAATGCCAAAATGCCTGAAGTCCAGTGTCAAGTACCCACAGTCAGTGATGGTCTGGGGTGCCATGTCAGCTGCTGGTGTTGGTCCACTTTGTTTTATCAAGGGCAGGGTCAATGCAGCTAGCTATCAGGAGATTTTGGAGCACTTCATGCTTCCATCTGATTTCATTTTTCAGCACGAACTGGCACCTGCTCACAGTGCCAAAACCACTGGTAAATGGTTTACTGACCATGGTATTACTGTGCTCAATTGGCCTGCCAACTCTCCTGACCTGAACCCAAGAGAGCAATTAAATTGTGTTGGCAATAGTAATTTTATAAGGCATCATAAGAAGGGTGTAAAGACAGCTGTATAGAAGATAGAATCAAAGCCTAGAATTAAACCAAGGAGAAAAGAGAAGGATAAAAGCATGAAGCACATGGAAACACTCATGCTAACCTTAGTCCACGGGTGCGCCTTTATCTGTGGAAACTTGAATTCAGTGTAATTTGGGTTCATCTCTCGAATCTGCTCTCGTGTTGGAGTTCCCAGCACCTGGAGGAAACAAGTTTTCTTATTCTGTCTAAATCAACACTGAACTGACCTCAGCTGAAAAAATTACACTATTTTCTCTTCTCTATTTCTTCCTGTTATCACTGTGAAGCTGCTTTGAAATAATCTGTATTGTATAAAGCACTATATAGATGATAAAGGTGATGTGACTTGAGAGTTCACACTACAACAACTATTATATAAGATACAGAGGAACAAAATCATTCGAATCACTTTCAGAGCAATTTATTTCCAGTTGATGAATGATATGTGTGGATGCTGTTATCTTTATAGAAGTGTTATTTTACTATTAACAATATACTATTATAGTAACTATTAATATTTAAAAATAAGGTTTTATTTTAGTCAAAGTTTTAGCAATTTTGTTGTTTTGCTGTTTTTTTTTTAATAGATTTCTATTTATTCATTTTTTATTTCAGTTTTAGGTTTAGTCATTTTAGTACTTTAACTTATTTTATTTCAGTTAGTTGCTGAAGAGGCAGCTCTAATTTTCATTAAGTTTAGGATTTCTCATATACTATTTATTTTATTTAAGTTTGATTTCAATTATTGAAAAAGTTTTTTTAAAATAGATTTAAATGTAGTTTTTGTTAAGGATAACAACACTGATATAGATAAGATATCATTCAGGCCTTTATCAGCAGGAAATGAGTCTTTTTAAACAGTACACTGAGGATTCTGCAGTAAATTAGGAGAAAGTTCCTTAAAAAAAGAAACGTAACTTCACTTTGCGTTACTCAAACACTAAAAACCTCTAAGAGAAGTGAATAATGTGATTTAACAGACTCTTCAGTTCAGCAATAACAAAAGTTGAAGCAATCAAAATGTTATTTATGAAAACTCCCATGCAACACACACACACTTACACACCTTGATAATTTCAACGAGCTGATCGACACCGCTGTCGCCAGGAAAAATCGGCTGTCCAAGAAGCAGCTCGGCCAGTACGCAACCAGCCGACCAAATGTCTGTATAGAAAAATAAAAGGTAAACACTGAATATTACAGCAAATACTCTCGTTACATCACAGACATTTGATCCCATTTCTTTAGCATGTCTCAGTGTGTTTTTGAGCTCTTTATACATTACACAAAAACTATGTTGGAGGTGTGATTTAACTGATACAATATCGCTTGTTGATGCATGTAATTTTAATCATGCAAATATCTAAATTAATCTCTGAATCATCATGAATTATTCAGCAATATGCATTAAATTGACCAAAAGGGACAGTAAATACATTTATAATGTAACAAACATTTACATTTTTTAAAACTGCTGTTATTTTAAACTTTCTATTCATCAAATAATCCAGAAAAAAAATTTGGTTTCTGAAAAAACTGTTTTCAACAATAATAAGAAACGTTTTGTGAGCATCAAATCATCATATCAGAATGATTTCTGAAGGATCATGTGACACTGAAGACTGCAGTAATGATGCTGAAAATTCAGCTTTGACATCACAGGAATAAACAACATTTTAAAATTTAAATAGTAATAATAATATTTCACAATATTACTGTTTTACTGTATTTTTGATCAAATAGGCTTGCATAAGAGGCTTTTTTTTTTTAAATCCGAAATATAAATATTTTTGACATCACAAAGACACTATGATTTACTCAATGTAACACTCATTGCCTGCTTTAATGTGATATATAACAGTACAGGATTGTGTGTGATACTGAATCTCTTTGTTTTAAAATTTCTTTTCGTACACCGATGGTGTAGTTTAAAAAGAGTTTCAGGATACAGAGAGCAGTCGAATACCTTACCTATGCTGGAAGTGTAGTCTGTGGCTCCGAAAATGAGCTCAGGGGCCCTGTAGTACCGCGAGCAGATGTAGGAAACATTAGGCTCACCACGCACCAGCTGCTTTGCACTGCAGGAGACGTACCAAACGTGAGAATCAGACCAGAAATTACACCAACAACGATGTACATCAAAATCATCATAAGAACAATAATCATAATCATTATTTATCACCATACACTAATTAACTAGAGCCACATTTAGATCACTACAGAGGATCTTTGAGCAGTTTATTCAAATAAAGTCAGACAGATTCAGATCAGACTGCTCAAATTTAAATGTGTCGCATGGTCGGATTTGATCCGTGAAATAGTCACATTCGCACATGAGACTTGTTCAGTTGCCGTGAAATTGCCAGATGAAGTTTTCCAGGAAAGGTTCCACATCTGTTATTCACACAAGCAAAGTTTTTCTGTCGGAAAAACGGCTGCCGTTCACACTCCGACACCAAAATGCCCTCATTCCCTCAACCAACCTCATGAGTTGCATCCTGGGATGCTTTTAAACAGTATAGAAGGAGTTGACATGGTGTATAAGATGAACACATGTTGCATGATTTTCCTGCACTAACATCTCCATATAATCAATTTGTAAAGAAATATATATGCACATTATCGTTAAAAACTTAGGGATCAGTGAGATTTTTTAATGTTTTGGAAAGGCGTCTCTTATGTTCACCAAGGCTGCAATTATTTGATCAAAAATACAGTTCAAACACTAATATTGTGAAATATGTGAACATTTTCAATTTGAATATGTTATAAAATGGGATCAAATCTGAATTTTCAGCATGATTACTCCAGTCTTCAGTGTCACATGATCCTTCAGAAATCATTAAATTATGCTGATTTGTTTCAAGATTCTTTGATGAACAGAAAGTTTATTAGTAGACACCATTTATTTGAAATAGAAATCTCTTGTAACATTATAAATGTCTTTACTGTGACTTTTGATCAATTTAATGCGCCCTTGCTGAACACAAGTATTTATTTTTTTATTACTGACCCCAGACTTTTGAACCGTAATGTAAGCACAATTTGCTTTTTATTTCAATCACCAAAAGGTTTTTAAGATCATGAGCATCAATACAGAACTTCAGAAACTATCTTTCACTCAAGATCTCGGTATCAATAAGTGCTGTTAACTTTCTCACCTTCCAAAGTCACAGAGTTTGAGTACAGCTGTCTCTGGATCGAGCAGGAGGTTCTGCGGCTTGATGTCTCGATGACAGATCCCATACGAGTGGATGTACGCCAAGCTGCGGAACAGCTGGTACATATATAGCTGAAAACACACATAATCAGTGACTTTAATACAGCAGAATTTACAAGCTGAGTCAAATCTACAAATTAATCCACTGAAAGATCAGAAATGAACTAAGGGCGTTTTCACACCTGAAAGTCCGCACCAAGGTCCGAACCAAAGTTCACGTTTTGATACATTTTATACTTTCAGAAAGTTTTGGTTTGGTTTCACACTGCAATTATGCGAGCGCACTAAAGAACTTTACGTGACATACTTGCGTCCTGTCGTCATCATCTATGTGGGCTGCATCTCGACATTGATTGGTTTGTAAACGGACGTGCGTCTGACGTCAGCGTGTGTTGTCAATTCGGCGGGTAACTTTAACAACATGAATGAACAGACGCATATCGTTGCAACTGTATTGTTATTTTTTCGTCGTGCGAACATTTTATCGTCGCCGGCAGGAAAGGAGGAGAAGACTGCAAGCAATCATGCGATTATTATTATTATTATGTCATCAGACCATACTTCAATTAAAAACCTCGTCTCCTCCTGTCCCCATGTGCTACCACGGCTCATTTTTCCTGCCACCTTCTGTTTTTTCGGCTATGCGGGAACCACCGGAACTTCCTGTAAAAGGTCTGAAAGTCCGAACCATACAGAAATGCTTTCACACTAGAAACGAACCAAACCTTTGTTCAGTTTGATCCGGACCGAGACTACCTCTTTTCGTCTGACCAAATTTCATCTGTTTGGTCCGGACCGTGGTCCGGGGTAGGTTTCACACCTGTAATTTTGATTCGGACCAAACTGAAAAGTCCGAAAGTCCGGACCAAACAAGGTAGGTGTGAAAGGGCCCTAAGATATGGCACAGAACCCCATGAAAACCAGCTCATAAGACCTCTAAACCAGCAAGAGCATCATGGTCGACCGAGCATCATGGTCGACCAAGCTACATCAGAAAGCCCATAGTTGACTGGATTCACAAACTACGTTTTACACCAAACCAACTTAGAAAATCACACATCTTTAGATTAGTGAATAATGTCAGACTCTGTTAACCCTCTGGTGCGTGGCGGTCAAAAATGATGACTTCTTTTTTATTTCAATGAAATGAATGTTTAATTAGGGGACTTTATGGTACTAAATTATATTTATGCTGTAGTCACTTTAGTAGTCACTTTTTGAGCATAGACCTGAAAATTAAATTTCCAACTTAAACTGTCGTAAATCTTGAATGCTTTAGAGCACAGACTTAAGTGTGATTTCTTTTCAAAGACGACACTTGGCAAATTATTGTTGAAGTGAAAAAAGTTTTAAAAATGTAACTTTTTACGTTTAATATGAAAAATGCACAAAAATATTATTTTCAATTTTTATATGAAATATATATTTTCAAAAACACGTTTTTACTCTAAAACTGCATGAAAATCATAGCCGTAAATCTAAACAAGTTGTGCTCCAAATTTGAGCTTGATCTAAAAAAAGGAGCTTTCAGTAAGTTTTTGTTTTGGGCGCAGTACCAAAAGTTTTCACTAAATTAAACTCGTCTCCCATTCATTTCCAATGCGCTAATTTTTGACAGCAAGTACAAGCGTGACTATTTTTTTCAGGACCATTTAACCTTTTCGACTCATGTCCATGATTTTTTTTTTGTGTGTGTGTTCACATAGCAAGTGCCAAAACCTTTACCAAGTTTTGTACCATTTCGATGAAGTGAAAAATTCTAAACAAACAAAAGTAACATTTTTCGGTCAAAAATGAGAGCGATGTTACCTTCACATAGACCATGGGCAGATTCTGCTTGGCTCTGCTGTAGTGTCTGGCCACTCGGTACACGTTTTCAGGCACGTAGTCCATCACCAAATTCAGATACACCTCATCCTTCTGTGGATGTGAAGAAAAAGAGTGTTTGCTATCTAGAAAAAAACATCTTTATAGGTTGGTTATGGGTTACAAGCAGGGTTTGAAATTAACACTTGCCAAATGTGGGTAAAAATTAACTGTGGTGGGTAACGCTGTAAAATCACTAGCCAATTTGGCGTGTTACTTAATTTTTACTTTGCTGGGGGAGTTTGTGTAAGCCAAATCTGTGCAAATTTAGCACAAATACTCAACTCGTGCATTTTGTGATAAATACAGCCTGTTGCGAAGAATCTGCACATATCTGGCTTACTTGAACATCCAAGTCACTACGCAACAAATAACGGTGCGCTTGTGTTCACTTGCATTAAAGAAATAGAGAAGATTAAAAAGCATTTGGTTAACAGAAAAGACATTGTTATCTTCCAACATCCTAGATTTTTTGATGTTCTGTGTACTGTATTGATCTGTCCACATTAAATACATTTTTGGCGATGAGGATGAAAGTGGAGGGAAGGAGACAGCTGGATGACAGGATTTTTTTTGAATAAGAAATGAATGTATGAAATCCAAATTTTATTTATATTTATATATATATATTATTTATTTATTTTCCCAAACATCCTAGATTTTTTTTTTTCTTTGTACTGTATTGATCTGTTTACAGGCCATTCAGAACTTCTACTAGCCAAAAGAAAAGAAAAGAAAAATGAACCACATTAACTACGTCATATATAAATATATATATAAAATATATATATATAAAGCTGACGTAGTTAATCTGGTTCATTTTTTTTTCTTTTCTTTTGGCTAGTAGAAGTTCTGAATTCACCCCTTCATTCACCCTCTGAATGGCCTGTAACTAATTTAGTAGCCAAATTGGCTGGTGAGTGAAAGTTAATTTCAAACCCTGGTTACAACCAATTATCAAAATAGATCTACAGTCTGAGGTGTGTTTACTTGCTATATATATATATATATATATATATATATATATATATATATATATATATATATATATATATATATATATATATATAACAGCAGCAAAAGTGGTTCACTAGATTATCCAGTAATGAATAAACATTACTATGAGGTTATGTAATTAATAAGCCATTTTTGGTTGAATATTAAATATAACAAACCATTCCTTTGATATACACTACCGTTCAAAAGATTGGAGTAATGATTTACCATTTACCATCACAGGAATAAATTACATTTTAAATTGGTTGATGGTCTTGATTGTTCACAGGTGTTTCTTGTTAGTCATTAGTCTTGGTGTTTAAATAGCCCTCATGTTTCCATTGTATCTTGTCTAGATTTGTTTGAGTAACAGCTGTTGGTGATTCTCATGTAACCAAGTCAAATTCATGTTTTTTTGTCGTGTCGTGTCCGTGTCGGTATTGGTATAGTGTTTTTTTTTTATATTTGTTTATTTAATTTCTTTATTGAATGCTTCTGTTAAATACACCTACTGTAGTTGAAAAAATAAAGCACTGTTTATTTCATGTGTAAATTATATGTTGTGTATATGTAATGTGTATCTTTGTTCTTATCTTTTTAATAACGAAGAAAACAATGACAAAGATTTTTTTCTTTGGCCTAAATGTCTGCCATTCTTTTTTATTTGATATTTTACCTGTAAGGCTGTTTTTAAAATAGGGACATTAGTTTGGCTGTAATGCTCAGTCACTTGCAAAATAGTAAAACCAACATGAAAAAGAATCGTGATAAAATCGTGAATCGTGATTTTCCTGAAAAATATCGTGATATGATATTTTTGCCATATCGCCCACCCTCAAATTAAAACCAGTTATTTTAAATTGTAATAATATTTCACAATATTATAGTTTTCCTGTATTTTTGATCAAATAAATGCTGCCTTGGTGAGCAGAAGAGACTTTTAAAAAAATTAAATTAAATTAAAAATATTACAGACCCCAAACTTTTGACCGGTGGTGTAATATTTCTCAACTTGTGGGACTTTCTAGGGAGAAAAAGGGGTCTGAGACTCATCACACATGAGACACATTGACTATTTAAACAGTCATGATTTCTCTCTCTTTCCCCCCAGAGACAAGAACTCCTTAATGTAGCTGGAAAATAAACCAGCCAAAAGGCACTGAGCCATTTCCTACATCGCAACAGTGAGATCAGCTCTGCAATTGTCCTGTGATTGGTGTTTCTGTGAGATGTGCTGTGGTTGGTTGTTCATGCAACCAAGGCCGCCATTGTAAATAAGAACTTGTTCTTAATGACTTGCCTGTAAAAATAAAGGTAAAAAAAAAAAAAAAAAATGCACACATACAAATTCTTAGATAAAAGAGGCTGCTAAATCACAAATATTGATGTCAAGGCTCCATGCTGGTGCTTTCATACAAGTGATAACTAAAGACAAGCATTTTGTCAGACATACCTCAATATGCGAGGTATTGAAATCGCTTTTGAATGCCCGCTTGCTTTTTACTTTCACTTTCTAATTCGATCTCGTGTACTCAGTGTACAGCAGCGGTAGTGAACACACATTTCACAAGATAAGACGTCAATGTCAGTGTCGCTCAGGATATGTTGAGCACCAAATCCTCTGACATCATCCTGTCAGTCATCTCTCCTTACTATCTTCATGTGATAACTGAAATCTGATGTAAATGTAATGTAATGACTACCGCAGCAAGCCTGACCATGTCCCTTTAGGGCCTCCGTAGAATGTGTTATTCATTTTCCTGCCTTTCTGAATTCGGAATCAGGCTTCGGCCACGTCCCTAGTCCAATCAAATATTAAATCAAGGCATAGTTAGCGCTTGGAAATTCAAGACAGGTGAATTGCATTGTGGAATGCAATAGCCGGTTGTAGACTGCACATATTAGTTGCGCACTACTGAGTTTAGGTTGCACTGCTGTTCTTGACTATAAGCTGGTGTGATAGTCAATATTCATGAACTTTGATTGAACCGCACCATTGCCAAGAGAGTAAAGAGGTATGTAAATGGGTGAGCGTTCTGTCTGGACAGGGTTACATAACTGAACTGATCCTGTTTCTGTGACTCCAGGGGAACTGTCGGGACAAAGTCGCAACGGTCAGACCTTATGTCACCATGCTGGAATGGAGGGTTAAACTGGTGAGAACAACCCTGCTCTCGCTGTCTGTCAATGAGACGGGCAAAGATACCAGCTTCACAGGCCATAAACATAACTGCACATGTCTACAAATGCAGACATGAATGCTAAATCAACACGTTAATGTATGCCTTGCTGTGGTGGTAACAAATCTCAGTACTCAAGAGGGCATTAGAGTTTCCTTCAAATTGCAACAATACTTGTAGAGTAGTGTTTCTTAACCAGTAAAGCTTACCACAAAACTTATTATTATCAATATTGAAAACAGTTGTGCTGCTTCACGTTTTGCGGAAATAGTGATACATTTTTCCAGGATTTGGTGATGAATATAAGGTTCAAAAGAACATTTATTTGAAGTAGAATTTATTTTTTTCTACTATTCACTATTCCACAGTCACTTTTGATCAAGGTAATACACCCTCGCTGGACAAAAGTATTAATTTAAACGTCTTTAATTGCAACAAAAAAATAATCTACCATCCGACCATGCAAACTAGAGCATTTTGTGCAAATGCATCTGTTACTAGCCAAGTGCATATCCTCAAACCATAAACACGTGGTACAAGAAAATATGAGCAGATTTGATTGTTTCAAGGCACTATTTGTGTCCTGAATTAGAACACAATTGGTGTAAAATGTGTTTCAGGCCATAGTGACACTTTAATCCATCATGACTGGTCATTCACTTACAGCATCCTACTTTCGGTAGCATTTCTTTTCTTTAACGCCTCTCAAAGCACCCCTCACACATTGAGAAAGATAATGTCTTCCTTTTTGTTTTTGTTACAAAAAATAAGCCCTGCCTTTGTGTGCGAGAATAACTCAAGAGTAACCGAATACCCAACGGCCTCTCATTTGTGCATCGGTGTGTATGTGCGTCTTGAGGTTAGGCGGCTGATATTTTGTTAACTGAACGCGTTTACAGAGGGATAAACAAACATATATATATATAAAAATATGTTGCCAAAAATAAGTTGAAGCTTATATTAATATCTAGCGGTTGAACTGGTTACTGCAGTACAAATTCGAAATATTGGAGAGTCGTTTCCCCGCCCTTCCTCCTCAGACTAGATCCTCACGTGGGTTGCCAGATTGAGGGTACGCAACAGAAACGATTATAATTGACAATGGAAAGGGACGAGCCTTACACTGCATTCACACGACGTAGGCATGGAGGGCGTTTCTGAAGCTTGGTGCTGACGTGACCGTCAATAGTGACAACAGCCAATCACATTACTTCCAACTTGGACCGCAACACGCTAGGGTATTTGCATAAAGGTGATGTGATTGGCTGGTGCCTGTTTGAAAAGTTTAACATTTTTCAACTTCTACCACAACCAACGCACCAAAACCCACAATTCAGTTCGGCAACACATCACCCATTCAAAGTAAATGAGAAGTGGTAACGCCGACGCCCCATGTGAATTCACTGTTACGGCATCAGCTAATCAGATTGCCTTTATGCAAATACCCTAGCGCAGACGCTAGCCAATCGCTAGCCGGCTTTTTTTGTGTTGTGTTGCGGTCCAAGCTGGAAGTAATGTGATTGGCTGTTGGCCAAGCTTCAGACACGCGCTCCGTCAACCGTTGACACCGAGGTTGTTGACAACCGTCAACAGTTACTTTAGCCGTCTGCGTTCCAAGACGGCCTGCACACTGTCTGTGTGACGTCATTTTCGTCATCAGGAGGGTCCGTGGACGTCCCCACACCCTGTACAACGCATCTTTCTATGGTTACGGCCAAAGCTGCTTCCCAATTCAGAGGCTGCATCATTTAAAGGACACGGACTTTAAAGGAAACCCCTACGAAGGTCATGATGTCGAAACGAGCGTTGTTAAATGGGACAGCCTAGCTTACGTGAGGACTGTTCTTGTCGCCTAGGAACTGTGGCAGCTGCCGTTGACAAGTGGCAGAAAGTTATATTAAACAGTCTGAAAACAAAACAGTGTTCACAAACTGTCTAAACATGTTTACCACGGTCCATTTCTGTATATAATAAAGAGTATACACTACACTGAGATATAATTCCATCGTATTAAGATATAAGTAAACATTTGAACTGTTTATTTTTTTTACATTTGTATCATTAGATATTTGAGTTAGTTGAAATCTTATACCAATACGTTTAAGTTAAGTTTACGTTTAAAAGTGTAATGTAGTCAATTTCTCTCAAAAAAACAATCCTATCGTCACTGGCGCACAATGAATTCTGGGGTAGGCAAGGGCGTGAAGGATCCATCTGTTGTCTCCTTCATTTCACAGCAAACGAAGGACGCATTTGGAGGAGCCTTTGAATTGGGACAGCCTTCATCGAGCAGCAGTGAGGCAATTGTCCTTCGAATTCAGCCATCGAAGAATGCAGCCTCTGTATTGGAACTGAGCATTCGAAAGGCTCGCGTGCTCAACTGTGTGCGAGACAGGGAGGAATGTGGAAAATAAAGTATACCCAGGCCTTCATTTCTGGGACCGCACAGTCATAAAAATTGGGCTGAAGTATACTTTGAGCTTTACAGTATTAGTTGATCAGCTAACGAATATGTTTGCAATGTTTTTATTGCCAGGGCTTTAAGTCGGGTAGAATTTGCGGCCCAGTTTGTTTGCAGGCTTCCATTGCTGTTTTCTGCCAATTGGCAACCCTCATTCTCGAAATACTATTGGTAAATTGGACCAAAATCACACAGACCAAAACAAGCAACAGACGTTCCGACACAGAACACACATTTCAAAGCAGAATAACTGCTGCAGCATTGTTTTCCAGAGAAACATAAGGTATTTTTATGCTTTAGTACAGTCAAAAAAATTACACAGAGCACCTTTAAAAGAGCAAGTGAAAATCTAAACTTCTGGTGAAGGCCAGCAGAGAGAAAAGACATATATTCAGTTAAACACTGCTTTAGTCACGGAAATGCCCTTGATTGCTTTTCTGACTGATGTGACACTTCAATTGAATTCACTCAATCTAAAATGTGAAGCAAAACAAAAGTGTACACGGATGAAAAGGACTCTCTTTACTCAGTGAAATCCTCATGTTTCACAACCACAATCATTTCCCAAACCACAAGCAATGCATGAGGCTGCAATCTATATTTATATATGAATGTGGCCCTCCTGACTGAAGTGGACGACCTCTGACATAAACTATGCATATATGAACGTGGTTAGGGTTAGGTTACATTGTGTGGTACCTTGATCATCTTTCTCAGAAAAGAAAAGAAAAAAGAAGTGGTTGATTTTGGATGTCAGCAGCTTGTATAAATTTACTCTGTAAAAACTTACTCTTAGGTATGTAATGCTATAGTATTCTCGTTATACGATCTTAACAAGACTCTGATCCTATTTGTGTGATCTGTGTATAGATTATACATTAAAAGGGAAGTCTGAACTCTGTGAACTCTCTTCGACACATACACACACACACACACACACGTGTACACACACACACACACTTACTTTGGTTGGCTGCACAGGAGCCAGAACTTGTCATACAGTAAAAATAGGGCTGGTTTAACAGTTTATCTTCCCATCAATCAAAAGTTTCCTACTGAGCTTTCATTGGCCACTGCTGTGACAGGTTTTGCCCCCGGGGCTATCGCAGGATTACCCAGAAATCCCATCCACAGGTCAACACTGCAGAGCCTGAGCAACAAGTGCTGTAAATCTCAACAAAAATACCACCCTGCTGGCATAGCAAATGTCTTCTGCTAATATACTGTAAGATTGTGCATATTATGTATAGTTCTATTCATAAAATGATTTGAAGATGAATGACAACGTTTTGTATATGTGCACCGCACCATGAGAGGGACATTTCATTCAATTTGTTCATAGTGGAGAATCTCATCATACAAAAAAAAAAAGTCCCATCCCATAAACCCCTAAAAAAAAAAGACAAATATTTGTTTATATGTTTAATAAAGAAAAAAAAATGGCATATTAGAATGATTTCTGAAGGATCATGTGACACTGAAGACTGGTGTAACGATGCTGAAAATTCACAGGAATAAATTGCATTTAAGTTATAAAATATATTAAAAAAGGAAACCAGTCATTTTTTAAACTGTAATAAAATTACACCATATGACTGTTTTTACAGTTTTTTTTATCAAATAAATACATTATTTGTAAGCATAAGAGACTTCTATAAAAACTCTTTTAAAAAGTCATAATTATTCCAAACTTTTGACCGGTAGTGTACATATATATATATATATTATATCATTATTGTTACTATTATTTATTTGATTACATTTATTTTCAATTAATAAATAAAAATGTATATTTATAAAAATATAAACATAAAAATATGTGTATAAAATGTGACATTTTATTACAAATAAATTACCACCATGATATTACCATAATATAGAAAATACTTTACAAATGTCATAATATATATAACTATGATATTACATTAATATTGCCATGATATACACATAATGTCATAATATATGATATTTTTTTTACATTACATTAGTGAAAATTTGATTTTTTTCTGCATTACACTAATAATTGAGGGATATTTTCATGTATATTTTTTATACTTTTGTGTTATGTTGTGTTGTGTTGCGGTCCAAGCTGGAAGTAATGTGATTGGCTGTTGTCACTACGACGGTCGCATCAGCACCAATCTTCAGACACGTCCTCTGTCAACCATCGATGTTTACTTACTTTTTTTTTTAAAGTCATTATTAGCAACTTAGAGTAAAAACTCTAAGTAAGAGAGTGTGAGTTTGCTGGTGTCCAGAGTGTATTTTAGTGTGCAAGAGCCAAACCAGTGGGGCTCTGCTGCAGTCCCTCATTATAAAGTCAGGTATCAGACTGCTATTCACTTAGGTTTGCACCATAGGCATATATATCCCATGACCCAGAGCATTTGCTGGGAAACTACTGGGCCAGCATGTTTGTGGTACAAGGCACTTGATGGTGCTTAGAAAAATGGAGGGAAGAAAAGAAAAGTGGCACTCACTTTGTCTCCGCTGGAGTAGAAGAAGTACCGCAGACGTACGATGTTACAGTGATCCAACTTCCTCATGATCTGTAACTCACGATTCTGATCAAAAAATGTATAGACAGAAAAAAGAAAAGAGTCATGAGAACTGACATCAATACAAGGCTAAATGGTAAGCAAATGTCAACCATATCACCACAAGGGTAAACGTTAAACTTATTTTGACCTCACAAATCTGATGCACTAGGGCTCATCAGCTTGTCTTTCTTAGAAAATCTGACACACACAACCAACGATACACACATTCATACCTTAAACCTTTTATCCTGCAGCACCTTCTTTATGGCCACCAGCTCACCGGTGTTGCAAAGCTTCGCTTGATATACGACCCCAAACGAGCCGTTCCCGATGACCTTTGTGTCCGTGTAGCTGACCTCCTGAGGTCTGTCGGGACCCTGACCAGGGGTCGCGGCCACCGTTGTGACTTTACTGCCATCTTTATCTCCTAAGGAGAGAGAGAGAAAGTACAATGTACCATGAATATTCCTTTGTAATTCCCTGGTCTGTTTAACACAGTCACATGAGCTCTAGGTGTTAAAATCCTCATTAATGCGTGTGTCAAAATGCACCTGAGCTCATTTTCGACTTAAACACATCCGCTTCACACCTCACCATGTTTTCACACTCCTGAGCAAGTGCTTGAGAACATGAAAATTAGGAATATGAGCATAAAATGGGGAAGTGTCATCAATTAAACAGTAGAAAGATATTTTGAAACTCACCACTCACCTTTTTCTTCTCTGTGAATTTCCATTTCTATTAAGAGTATTTTTATCTGGATTAAACAAACTTTTTTAAATGACTCTGCAATGTAGCAAAGGTCTGGTTTCTGGGTGTAAGCGTCTGCAGTCCAGTAATGGAAAACTGACTAAATAAAGTTTCATGAGTTTTAATTATGGATAATTACTTTGCATAGCTAGCAAATGAGATCATTAATCAGCACAATGAGAATTTTAATTGGAAATTAAAGCCAGATCATTGTTTAGAAAGTGATCTAGTCCAGAACAAAGCTGAGGTCATGGAAAGTAAACGTCCACTAGGAAATAACACCAGTGACCTTCCTTCACTTTTTAATCACCATAAAGTCAAGATATTTTACATAAACCAATCACATTCTCATTGGCTACAATACCGTTCAATAGTTCGGGGTTGGTAGTTGGTACGATTTTTTAATGTTTTTGAAAGAAGTCTCTTATGCTCACCAAAACATTTATTTAATCAAAACATTGTAAGAAATATTATTACAATTTCAAATAACTGTTAATAACAGCATTTATTTCTGGAAAAAGTATGGTAAGAGAAGCAATTTTGAATCCTTTCTTCAGTTTTTGATAAACACACTCCCTACAGAAGGAAAGTACAAGGTTTTCCAAACAGGTTTCAAAGCATAGACAGTATCATGATTCACTGCAGATCTTCTAGGTCAGGAATGCACCGGTGTTACAAAAATACTCTTTCAAAATAAAAGAAATAATTAGCAGCTCGGCTTGTGTTTGCTTTCTAAGTGGTAGAAAGACATGTTTATTAGACCTAATACCCACTAAACTACTGAAAGAAGAGTTACCTGTAGTGGAAGAGCCTCTTCTCAATATTATTAACTCGTCTTTATCTTTAGGTCATGTTCCAAAAATATTTAAGCTGGCAGTAATAAAACCTATTATTAAGAAACCGCAATTAGATCAAAATAACTTAGCAAATTACAGACCCATTTCAAATCTTCCATTTATATCTAAAATACTAGAAAAAATTGTGTCCGCTCAATTGTGCTCTTTCTTGCAAGAAAATGATATCTATGAAAAATTTCAGTCAGGATTCAGACCGCATCATAGCACAGAAACTGCGCTTGTTAGAATCACAAATGATTTACTTTTAGCTTCTGACCAAGGCTGTATCTCAGTACTAGTTCTACTCGATCTTAGCGCTGCGTTCGACACTATAGATCATAAAATACTCTTGGATCGACTACAAAACTACACTGGTGTTCAGGGACAGGCATTAAGCTGGTTTAGATCGTACTTATCAGACCGTTACCATTTTGTCTGTTTAAATGGTGAAAAATCGAAGATAACGTCAGTAGACTATGGAGTGGCGCAAGGATCGGTGTTAGGCCCTCTGCTATTCTCAATATATATGCTGCCACTGGGTAATATTATAAAAAAACATGGAATTAATTTCCACTGTTATGCTGATGACACTCAATTATATATTTCATCAAGACCAGATGAAAACACTAACTTATCTAAATTGACAGAGTGTCTTAAAGATATAAAATGCTGGATGACGTGTAATTTCCTGCTATTAAATTCAGATAAAACGGAGGTATTACTTATTGGTCCAAAAAACTACCCACAAAACCTCGTACAATACAACTTTAATTTAGAAGGATGTCCAGTTACTTTATCCACTACAGTAAAAGACCTGGGTGTTATACTAGACCGCAACTTGTCTTTCGAAAAATCATATTTCATATGTTACAAGAACAGCCTTTTTCCACCTTAGAAATATTGCTAAGCTACGTAACATGCTATCTGTCTCTGATGCAGAAAAGTTAGTTCATGCATTCATGACCTCAAGACTAGATTACTGTAACGCTTTATTAGCTGGTTGTCCTACATCCTCAATAAACAAGCTACAGTTAGTGCAAAATGCAGCTGCTAGAGTTCTCACTAGGTCAAGAAAATATGATCATATAACACCAATTTTATCATCTCTGCACTGGTTACCTATTAAGTTCCGTATCAATTACAAAGTACTATTACTGACCTATAAAGCCCTAAATGGTCTAGCTCCTGTATATTTAATGGACCTTCTATCGCCCTACAATCCATCGCGTTCTTTAAGATCCCTAAATTCTAGGCTTCTGGTCATTCCTAGGATATCCAGATCCACTAAAGGAGGGAGGGCATTCTCGCATTTCGCTCCTAAACTCTGGAATAGCCTTCCTGATACTGTTCGTTGCTCAGACTCGCTCTCCCAGTTCAAAACTAGATTAAAGACGCATCTCTTCAGCCAAGCATTCACATAATGCTTGCCTCTTATACTACTGTTGAATCAGATCGAATGCATTAATATTATGAACAGCAGCTACGCTAATTATTTCCCATCTGCTTTTCTGCTGTTATCTCGGGACGCTAGTCCCGAGGTAAATAGCGTTCTTCAGCTACAGTCTGTATCCAGCCTCTCACGGAGACTTCAGAGTCCCCAACACCTGCGATGAGACGACTCGACGCCTGTGAAGAGACGACTCAACGCCGGCGATATGTTATGCCCTAAATTAATACATGATGATTAACTAACTGTATTTTTTACGTACATTTCTGAAATGCACTTTCTGTAAAGCTGCTTTGAAACAATATGTATTGTGAAAGGCGCTATACAAATAAATTTGAATTGAATTGAATTGAATTGAATTGGTAGTACAAAGGTGTTTAGCAGCCGGAGCGAACTTTTCCGGCTTTGGCAAGCTGTTTCGAACTCCCAAAACGAACTCCAAATTAAATTGGTTTCGGCCTGATTTTGTTTGAAATGACGTCACATCACTTTGTTCTTTAATTTCGCTTGAAGTATATCTGAGCCTTAAAGCATTATTACATTTAAAGCAAAACATCTAAGTTACTTTCTCAAATAAATAACACAAGTTCCTTGGCTTCCCATGTATTGAGTGACAGCTCTCCTGTACCCATGTTGAGAGAAATCTCAAAGTGCAGACGTGTTGTGTGCGCTGTGTAAACATGATGTTTATTGTAATTTTAGACTACATGTAAGCATTACTCATCTCACCAACACAAAAACAGATTCAGTATTCCTTAAAATGAATAAAAACAGTGAAATGCAAACTTAGAATACTGTATTATGCAATCATGCAAGGATTAAATATGTAAAATAATACAGATATACTTTATGTATTTATTCTCACTTTATTAAACAGTGTCTTTGCTGGTCCAATTCAACCATACCACTAAGCAAAAATGACTTTAGTTAGACATCACATTTGTGGTTTATTTTCATGTGAAGGGGCCTTTAATTTGCCAAAAATAGAACTTTTTGTGTTATTAAAAAAACAAACGAGCAAGCCCAGCCCAGGTTAGAAAATGTAACACAAAAGTAACCCACTTTACATAAAGAGTAACTAAGTAACATATTAAGTTACTTTTTAGGGAGTAACGCAATATTGTAACGCATTACTTTTAAAAGTAACTTTCCCCAACACTGCTGAATAGATCTGAAATGAACCACTGTGAACGAATCATTGAACAGGTCCTATGTGAGCTAAACAGATTCGTGAACAAATCATTTCGTTCAGACTAGGTAAAAAAAAAAAATTAAAAAAAAAGGAATTATTTGTTCATGCTCAGGTAATAATGACTTCAATTTAAGTCTGTTCCTCACGCAAAGCTAACATACAGCTCCAGGACACTTGAAATGTAGTGCACTAATTACATGGGCTACTTTTATGGTGCTTTTTGGAGATTGGCAGATGTGCTGTGTGAGAAAATCTGCATTGTTGCAGTAAACAGGAAACAAATATGCTGCATGTTTGCCAGTGATCTGAGCCAATTTAAGCGAAACACTATAATCACATGCGTGTGTTTGGCAGGTCAGGTGAGCCGTGGAGTAAAGTGCAGACCGAGCGCGCGTTCAGCATGGGGAAATGTGATGAGTCAGAGGGTGTGAGCGTGAACGCACTCGCACGACGAGCTAATAAAGATCTGGGCTCCCAAACTTACGCAGCATGGAATTTTAATTGAGTCACGGCCCATTACTTACCCAGATCATCTTCCCATCCTGCTCCTCTGACACCATCCAGCTCAGGAACTGACTAGTCATTTAGCAATTCAGATAAACCGAGGCATTTAATATAAGACACAGCTTAGCTTAATCCTCTCCAGTCCAAGAGACTTTTCATCATTAGCATTAACCACATTATCTCACATACAAAATGATTATCCCTCACCATCCGCAATGATAAGAACAGATGAAAATGAATTGATCATGAATAAACATAAAACTGATTATGAATATCTAATGATTAGCTCTGCAGAATTTAAACACATCAACCCTTGCTTCTTATTTTTGTTTATATTGTAATGAACGTCAGGTTGGCCGTCATAATTAACTTAATAAACATTAAAACAGGCACATTTGTTAAATGAATTCAATGGCTTGTGCTAGCTAAGGGATGCGCCGATATATTAAAATCCTGGCTGATACCGATAAACCTACATTTATTTTATGTTATGTTTATATTATTCTAAATTAAAAATAATACTAAAAACTAAAACAATTCATTGCACAATTAGTTATTCAATATCTGATACCAATATGTCAATCTATTCTTTAGATTTTTTTTTTAAAGTACTCATTTTAATGTTAACAATAGCCTATATTAATGATCAACACCACTACAATTGCCTCATCGAACAGACTTCCGTCCCCCACAGGCTCATTTTCATACACATTAAATAGACATCTATCCTAAGAAGGTCTATAATGGCTCTAAATAGGATTAAAGGCCTAATTTGCTTTGACAGGTTCACAGTATTTTCTTTAATATGAGCTATGAAATGCAATTTCACGGCTATAATGAAAGGCCTGCTGCTGTTCTCTGATATGCATGTCTAGACAGACTATTTGCCACATGAGAGTAATGAGGATGTCACATGGTCAGGTGTAGCCCCTCTTTAGGACACACCCTGTGGAGGAAGGCATGCTGCCTCAGGCCTGGGCGTTGCTAATGGTAGCAGGATGAGTCAGCTGGTAAAACTGACGCTGCGAGTCATTTGCTGTCAGCTGATTAGATCAATGCAAGCACCACCGGTACATACTCTCACATACATGCACAATATTCTAAATGCAACGCCCCAAATATCAAAAGCAAAAAAGAAATTATATTGTGCATACAGAAAATAAAGACTATTTCATTATTTAGCTTTTTTAATCTTTACATTTAAATAAAAACTTTTGAAATGAATTATATTAAATTATATTTAAGCCCATTTACCAACCATGTCGACAATATCAACCAAACTCTTACAGGCCTCAGCTGCAACTACAGAGTTTGAGGGCGGGGCAAAGTAGACGTTGTTCATGGGCAGACAATGAAGAACATAGATGGAATTATGCAAATTTGTTACAATGTTACGTAGGTATGTAACACAAAGAAATGCTGATGACTCATATCAGCAGGTCAGAATCTATAATATCTTTTATGAGACAATAACTTTATGTTGTACACTGATCTTTAAAATTTTTCAGACCTTTTACATTCACAAATAGCTATATTACACACTGCATGAAAGGTAATATTTGAAAAAAGCTTAAAGGACAATTCCAGCCAAAAATGAACCTAGGGCTAAATAACACATGGGTACAGAGTCGACCGTTCTCTGGGATGCGTTTTCATGATAATCGAATGTACCCAGTTTTAACATTATTATTAGTTTAACCACAGATTAGCTTATAACGCTACTGTATGGGGCATCGAATAAGTAAAAATAAAAATCGCTAGTTAATACTAACAAGGCATATAATACTATATGGCTCCTGCCAATATCCGCGAAGTGTACCGTCTTTATAAAGTGTCTTCTTACTAAACTGTCTGTACACTTACAAAGTTGTTAATGCTTCGGTTTGCAGGTAGGGACCCTAATTATGCTACCGTGTTAGTATGGGGCTATTTTGAGCCTTGTAAGTGGTATTAACTAGCGATTTTTATTTTTACTTATTCGATGCCCAATACACTAGCGTTATAAGCTAATCTGTGGTTAAACTAAAAATAATGTTAAAACTGGGTACATTCGATTATCATGAAAACGCATCCCAGAGAAAAGTCGACTCGGTACCCATGTGTTATTTAGCCCTAGGTTCATTCATTTTTGGCTGGAATTGTCCTTTAATAGGAGTACTTTAAAAATAAAGGTTCTAAAAAAAATGGTCTTCACAGCAATGCCATAAAAGCATAGTTTTTGGTTCCCCAAAGAACCAGTGAACAATTCTTAAAAGAATCAATTTTTCTTGATGTGAAGAACATTTGAATAATCTAAAGATTTTTTTCCAATATAAAGAACCTTTAGTGGAATGGAAATGTTCCATGAATGTTAAAGGTTCTTTATTGATCCATTGATGCCAATAAAGTGCTTTTTTTTCTTTCTTTTTTTACGAGCGTATAGTGTGTTAAGAAAAATACAAGCTGCACTGAGTTTCCATTGAGCACCGTTACACCAACAGGGATGTGTTAAGTGCTGGACAAAGTGTCAATCCACGTGTCCTCCCCTATTGTTAAATCGACTGTGATGGTCCGATATTCGCTTAAATACTGATAAAAGCAAATTATCAGTGCTGGTACTACTCGACCTCAGTGCTGCATTTGACACTGTCGATCACGACATACTTCTTGACAGGCTGGAAAACTGGGTCGGGTTTTCTGGGATAGTCCTAAAATGGTTCAGGTCATACTTGGTAGGGAGAGGTTATTATGTGAGTATACGAGACCATAAGTCTGAGTGGACACCCATGACATGCGGAGTCCCTCAAGGCTCAATTCTTGCGCCACTCCTATTCAACCTGTACATGCTCCCAATGAGCCAAATAATGAGAAAGAACCAAATCACTTACCACAGCTATGCAGACGACACACAGCTCTACTTAGCCCTATCGCCTAATGATTACAGCCCCATTAACTCTCTGTTCCAATGCATTGATGAAGTAAACAATTGGATGTCCCAAAACTTTCTTCAGTTAAACAAAGACAAAACTGAAGTCATTGCGTTTGGAAACAAAGATGAAGTTCTCAAAGTGAACGCATACCTTCAGTCTAGGGGTCAAACAACTAAAAATCAAGTCAGGAATCTGGGTGTGTCTCTGGAGTCAGACCTTAGTTTCAGTAGTCATGTCAAAGCAATAACTAAATCAGTATATTATCACCTGAAAAATATTGCAAGAATTAGATGCTTTGTTTCCAGTCAAGACTTAGAGAAACTTGTGCATGCTTTCATCACCAGCAGGGTGGATTATTGTAATGGGCTCCTCACTGGCCTTCCCAAAAAGACCATAAGACAGTTGCAGCTCATACAGAACGCTGCTGCTAGGATTCTGAGCAGAACCAGAAAATATGAACATATCACACCAGTCCTCAGGTCTTTACACTGGCTGCCAGTTACATTTAGGATTGATTTTAAGGTATTATTACTGGTATATAAATCATTCAATGGCCTAGGACCTCAATACATTGCAGATATGCTTACTGAATATAAACCCAACAGATCACTCAGATCACTAGGATCACATCAGCTAGAAATACCAAGGGTTCACTCTAAGCATGGCGAGTCCGCATTTAGCTACTATGCCAGCCGCAGCTGGAACCAGCTTCCAGAAGAGATCAGATGTGCTCCTACAGTAGTCACATTCAAATCCAGACTCAAAACACATCTGTTTAGCTGTGCATTTACTGAATGAGCACTGTACCACTGTTCGTCCGACTGTTTGTACTGTTATGCTTTTTAATTATTCTGATTTCTTTTGATTATTTCTGTATTTTATCTTTTATTCTAAACTGTTTTAATTATTCTGATTTCTTTTGATTATTTTAATTTCTTCTATGTAAAGCACTTTGAATTACCATTGTGTATGAAATGTGCTATACAAATAAACCTGCCTTGCCTTGCCTTGTGACACTACTGTAGGTAGGCTGTGGAGACATTTGGAAAAGGGATAGAGTCAGAGGTGAGTCACACACATCTCTCTGATCCTCCTTTCCTGAGAAGCACAGTGGTGAGATACACATCATTAGTGCAGGAAATGAGTGATCCAGCAGGGATGAGGCTCAGGAGACAGGCCTGTCAATCAAACCACGAGGGGCACGGGTTCAAAGAGTGGAAATGGACATTTTTACAGCTCGTAAGTGAGATTTCAAGCTATATAGTAGTAAGCTATGCCTCAAGACATTCATGGTCTTATAAATCAATAGCCTACCTATTCAAGGATTTTAGGGCACTAAAACAAACCATGAGCCCATCAAGAAACATCTTCCTTGTTAAAATAATGAATCAAACCAGCTAATGACCTGTCTTCAAATGACAGATCTGGTCACAGGAATGGGAGATTATGTATGCGTCATGTAATTGTGCCAACCAAAACCGGCCAGTATAAAACACAACAGTAGACCAACAACTACTATAAAAACCCTGAATCAGTGCTAGCATATGACAAAATTTTGATTAACATCTATAAATTCTTGTGCACGTAAACAGTCATTGTCTATGCAGAAAAAAGGTCTGGGCACTGCAATCTCCCTGCTATAAAACCACTCAGCTGTGCAATGATGCCCAGGCAGGGTGCTTCCTTAATGCACAATGCAGCAAATGTATTTCCATTGAGTAGATCTGATAATAAGAGACAGGACCTGACCCATCCCTTGAGATCCAGGCAGCACTACATTGGGGGATAGATTACATGACAGATGCTCACAAACTGTATATCATATACATCACCAACTGAGCATTTCTTGTGTTTCTAATGGTGTTTGGCTGAGAAAGATTATGATATGAGATACAGAGGAAAGGATAATACTTACTGCTGACTTTCATGTTGCCAAAGGCTGAAGGCTGCGGCACTGGCTTGCAGCTCTCCGCAAATGAGGTGGTCCTAGGCCGGCCTGACATCTCCAAGATCCCGTTACTCTTTAACCACGATCCTTATAGAGTAAATGACTGGATCCCCCCCCAAAAAAAACCTTCTGTGTGCGCAAATGAAGGAAAACTCCAGTGTAGCTCTTCTAATGCAATGAATTCAGGGGTGGTCAGCTGATGAGAGATGAAGATATCCGTTCTTTAATACGCCGTTTAAAACACTGCACAAAACAAATGTTACAAATTAGTCCCCGTCTTAGAGTTGCCGATGATAAAGTCACAGGAAAATGTCTATGGAAAGCCAAAATCACATTGTCTTGAACACACATTCAGCCTATCTCAGTTCATATATCGGCATATCCAGAGCGCAGAACTGTTATCTCGCATGCGCATAGATTAAATCTACCGGGATCAGATAAACTTACTCGATTATAGTTTATCTTTCACTTTATATCCTGCAGATGTTGCCGGCGTGTATCGGATAAAGCTGACACCGAGACTTGCCATGACCGCATCGGTCCTTGAATAATGATCTAGATCCGATAAAACGCAAATTATTCAGGCTTATTTCTTCTAAATGATCGGACGGGTGTTCTTGAGCCCTCAAAGAAAAAAGAAAATCCCTGATGAAGACGTTCCCTTTCGACTAACACAGCCGCGGATGCCTCTTGTTACCGAAGAGATTCGTGAAAGAATCATTCATGCGAGTCGGATCTTTTACAATGAATCGAGTCGGACTGGTCGGAGTCGTTTTCGAGTCAACTTTTCGAAGATTTGACTAAAGTCATTTTAAGTCACTACCCACATGTCGACAAATAAAACGTACTGCAAATACGTTTATGATGGGCTGTTTCAGCTAAAATGTAAATAAATGTTCAGGATTTTTAATGTAAAAGCAAATTATATATAGTCTAACCTAAATAATAATGTTTTATGAGTTGGATAATTGCTGCAAACGGACTGAACTGCGATTAAAACTTAAACCTTAATCGAAAACAAGTGTATAATGTGCGTTTAAATGTGGCTTACACGAATGTCAAGGACCACGTGGTGGCGTAATTTCGTCATGATGTAAAAGAATCCCTGAATTCGTCTTTGAAAATAAACTGTTCAAAAGAACCGATTCTCTGAAATGAGTCGGACTTGACTTCCCATCACTACCTCCTAGCGGAAAGTAAAGGATAGCGCAGTTCTCTCTCTCTTGCCGAATTCGGAACCGCATACTACTAGTATACTACTCATACTACTTTTACCACATTTTTCTATGGCAGCTAGAAATAGTAAGAGTAGTATGTTAGTATGCAGTTCTGAATTCAGCCTCTCTCTCTCTCTCTCTCTCTCTCTCTCTCTCTCTCTCTCTCTCTTCAATTCAGAAAGCTTTATTGGCATGACAAAAAAAACAAAAAACATTTTGTATTGCCAAAGCATTAAAACAACATAGAAAAATGATTTAGAACATCTGAACATTAGGTAAAGCATTTGTAGAAAATAATAATAATAATAAAACTAAATAAAAAAGACAATATAATATACACATGTCTAGATAGCAAATAACAATAATAACAAAGAATTATAATAAAATACAATTAATAATAATAATAATAATAATAATAAAAGATTATAATACAGAAGTTATGTAACAACTTAGAATTCAAAATTATATACATGTGTTGGCCTAATGGGGGTTGGTTTTGGGCTGTGAGAGTGTTTATTGGTCGTTTGTTTCATGGTTCTTGTTGTCCCTGGGGAGAAGGCAAGATGCTACAAATCCTGCGGCTATATTTGTGCATTTGGCTTTTCTTTCTTTTCTTTTTTTTTTTTTGCCAAGAATGAAACAAAGTTTTTCGGTTGATAGATGTTAAATTGGGCAAATATTTGATTAATTTTGCGGTTATAGTGGTCTCTGATGTTTGGATATTTTGGGCATTCTGTGAGGAAGTGCAGCTCAGTTTGCGTCACTCCCAGGATGCAGTGCGAGCAGAGTCTGTCCTCACGGGATATCCATGTCTGTGTGCACCAGCCCTGGGGTCACTTGCTTTTAAAAGTTTCCAGAATTTGATGGCTCTTTTTTTTTGTAGGATGTTTAGAAGGTGAGGGTATTGGCCTAATTCTAACCTGCATCTGTTGTTTGGTGTTTTCTTTGGACTTTTGAGTATTCTTTTACAGAATTCTAAATGTAGAGTTTCAATCTGATGTTTTTTCTAATTAAAGAAATCAAATTTGAAATCAAAATTATAGTAGGACCCCACACTTCACTGCCATATAAAACAATTGGTTCAATTATTGTTCTGAAGCCAGATTTGGACCTTTAGTGTGTGTTTTTGTGGTTTCAATGGTTCTGTGCGATAGTGTGAGTGTGCGTGCGTGCGTGCGTGTGTGTGTGTGTGTGTGTGTGTGTGTGTGTGTGTTGGTCCCTAAGATCTGGAGCGTTTCTGGAATATCATTACCCTAGTTTTTGACTGAGGTTGGCTGTAAGGGCCCAGGACTGACAGTAATCCTCCAGCAGATTCAGGCTGTCCTGAAGCCCGTCTTTGGGTGACACCAGAGCCATAAGTTATCTCTAACGTTATGGCTCTTGGTGACAGGGGAACCAGGCCGTCTGTGAAAAAGGTTCCAAAGTTCCAAAAGTAAATATACCACAGAAATACTGCCCCCATTAAAAAAATAAATGTAATTTTCTGGTTCCTTCCTGATATCTATCAAATTCATAACAAATTTTCCTCCGTTGACTTTTTTTTCTCTCCGTCGACTCGCTGAACAAAACGCCACGCGCGTACGTCCCGGCGTACTTCACGCTGCATGCGTCATGACGTCATTGCATTCAGCGCCGGGGGAAAAAATGGCGGCTTTGCAAGATGGACCGATGGAGCTGGACGCAGAGAAAGAGACTAAGCCTGAAATACTTAGCGATGGGACGTTAAACCTCTCGGGGAACACGGGGAACACTGGGAACGGGGCGCTCTCCTCATCGCCTCTCACCGCTGCCCCCGCCGGCGGAGCCCCGAAGCAGGAGGACCAACAAACTTTGATCGCAGTGCTGCAGTTTCTAAAGCGGAATAAACTGTCAGAGTCGGTCGAGATCCTGAGGCGAGAAGCGGGTCTCGCAGAAGACCAGGTGGACTCTCTGGCAGCCGATGGCAGTGGAGGAGGGAAAGGAGACGGAGATGGAGGGGATGCGAACTCTCTGCTCAGCCGGGTGTCCATCACAGCAGCAGCCGCCCCCCAGAGCACGCTGACCCCCGTGCCAGTCAAGAGTGAGTGGCACCTACAGCTTCTCATTGATCATATACACCATGCGTCGTTTAAATTATTAAATCATCAGTACAAAATCTGCTTTATCTCTTGCTTATTATCATGCATTGCTCGACTTAGTTCACGTTAGTTGTTTCAATAACACATCATTCTTCAGTCCTCCCTTCATAGTCTTGCTTATTTATGAGTACTTGCACACCATATTTTGTTGGCATTTCACTTTAAATAACTGGTCACTACTACTATATATGCAATGTATTTTTGATCCACGTGATCCTTCAGAAATCATTCTAATATGATGATTTGCTGCTCAACAAACATTTTTATTATTATCAATGTTGAAAACAGTTGTGTACAAAAAAAATTCCAGGATGTTTTGATAAAAGAAAGTTCAAAAGAACAGCATTTATTTTAAATAGATTATTTTGTAACATTACAAATGTCTTTGCTGTCACTTTTGACCAATTCAATACATCCTTGCTGAATAAAAGTATTAAATCAAAAATCATACAAGACCCAAACTTTTGAACGGTAGTGTACTGTATAATGTTAGAAAAATGTCTATTTATTTCAGATAAATACTGTTCTTTTGAACTTTCTATTAATCAAAGAATCCTGAAAGAAATTGTAGCCTACACATTACTGTTTTCAACATTGATAATAATAAGAAATGTTTCTTAAGCAGCAAATCATATTAGAATGATTTCTGAAGGATCATGTGACACTGAAGACTGGAGTAATGATGCTGAAAATTCAGCTTTGATCACAGGAATAAATTACATTCTAAATATATATTAAAATAGAAAAAGGTTATTTTAAATCGTAATAATATTTAACTATAAAAAAAATGTATTTTTAATCAAATAAATGCAGCCTTGGTGAGCAGAAGAGATTTTCTTTTAAAAATCTTACCGATCCCCGACTTTTGATATATATATATTTATATATATATATATATATATATATATATATATATATATATATAAATTAGTCAACATTTGAAGTGGATCAAAACCTTTCATCGACGTTATACATGAATTTTAAACAATACTTCGGACAACTTTGATGAACTTTTTTGATCCACTTCAAATGTTGACTACTGTATATTACATTAATGTGTGACATTGATGTGAATGTTTACTGCTGCAGGGGCAGAAGACCATCCAGATGTCCGTGTGGTGCTGTCAGCGTACAATCAGCAGGGGGATCCATCTCTGTATCAGGTGTACTACAGCGACCTGAAGAACTTCATAGAGTCAGTGCTGGACTGCCACCGAGCCGAACTGTCCCAGCTCTTCTACCCTCTGTTCGTTCACATGTACCTGGAGCTGGTCTACAACAACAACGAGGCCAAAGCCAAGGCTTTCTTTGACAAGTAAGCGTCAGAAAATCCGACCTGGTGGAGTTAATCAGGGATGATATCAATATCATCATGTAATTAGATGATCTTTTTTCATTCCGTTATTCAGTCTTAACATTGTGGCTTAACCAGTTCACTTTTTTCCTTTTTGCTGATAGGTTTAGCGGTGATCAGGAGTGTTACTATCTGGATGACCTGCGTGTTCTTTGCAGCCTCAGTAAGAAAGAGCACATGAAGGGGAACGAGGCCCTGCTGGATTTCCGCACCAGCCGTTTCGTGTTGCGCATTTCCAGAGACTCGTACCAGCTTCTGAAGAGACACTTGCAGGAAAGACATAATAACCAGATATGGAACATCATTCAAGAGCACTTGTACATCGACATCTTTGACGGCATGCCCCGCAGCAAGGGTCAGATCGACAGCATGTCCGGCAGCCTTGGGGGAGAGGCCAAACGAGAAGTCAATAAAGCCAAGGTTAGATATGTAATAAGAGCATGTATTTCCATATGGAAACTGTACCAATCAAAAGGTTGAGTTTTGAAAGAATAAGAAAACAGTACCGTAAGTGAAATATTTTTACAGTTTAAAATATTTTCTGTTTTCTATTTGAATATATTTTTAATTGTAATTTATTCCTGTGGAAAAGCTGAATTTTTTTAGCATCATTACACCAGAATTCAGTGTCGCATGATCCTTCAGAAATCATTCTGATTTTATGAATATGCTGATTTGCATTTCTTCTTATCATCATTGTTGAAAACATCTTAATATTTTTTGATACATTTTTTTTTAGGATTCTTTGATGAAATTTATAACAATGTACAAGTCTTTACTGTCACTTTAGATCAGTTTAATTAAAAGTATTAATTTTCTTTAAAAAAAAAAAATCTTACTAACCCCAAACTTTTGAATGGTGGTATTGTATATAAGGGATGGGATTTAGGTTCTTAAAGGGATAACAACAGGAAAGTTTCCTCTTTTACATTTTGTACATGAATTATGATAAAAGACTAAAAGAGACTGTAAATCATCTCATAATTGAATATCACTCTTGAATTGAAATCATCTTGTATTTGAATATTGTATGTTTTAATTATGTGCCGTCTTTCTTCTAATGGTACCAGGTGTTCTACGGGCTGCTGAAGGAGCCAGAGATTGAAGTCCCGCTAGATGATGAAGATGATGAAGCAGAGAATGAGGAAGGGAAGCCCAAGAAGAAGAAAACTAAAAAGGACAGTATAGGCTCCAAGAGTAAGAAACAAGACCCAAACGCTCCTCAACAGAACAGGTTCGACAGGAGCTCATCATTCAGCTTGAGATTACTTGTACTCTACTGTTCTAAAGTTTGGGGTTAAGTTTTTTTGTTTGTTTGTTTAAATAAATTATTTCTTTTATTCAGCAAAGATGTCTTAAATTGATCAAAAGTGACAGTATAGACATTTATAATGTCACAAAAACTATTCTGTTTGAAATAAATGCTGTTCTATTTAACTTTCTATTCATTGAAGAAACCTGAAAAAAGTATGATGGTTTCCACAAATATATTAAGACATGATAATGATAAGAAATGTTTCTTGAGCATCATATTAGAATGATTTCTGAAGGATCATGTGACACTGAAGACTGGAGTAATGATGCTGAAAATTCAGCTTTACATCACAGGAATAAATTACATTGTAAAATATATTCAAATAGAAAACGGTTGATGTAAATTGTAAAAAATATTTAACAATATTAAAACAACTTACCAACCCCAAACTTTTGAATTCTAGTGTATATTGAACTTTTATTTTTATGAGAACTTATTGATAATGCTTAAAGTGATAGTTCACCCAAAAATAAAAATTCTGTCATCATTTACTGGCCCTCAAGTTGTTTCAAACCTGTATGAATTTCTCTCTTCTGCTGAACATAAAAGAAGATATTTTGAAGAATATTGGTAACCAGACAGTTGATGGCCCCCAATGACTTAAATAGTATTTTTTTTTTCCGTACTATGGAAGTCAATGGGGTCCATCAACGTTTTGATCACTCATATTCTTCAAAATATCTTCTTTTGTGTTCAGCAGAAGAAAGAAAATTCATACAGGTCGTAAACAACTTGAGGGCCAGTAAATGATGACAGAATGAAACATTTTTGGGTGAATTATCAACTTTAAATGATTTGAAACGGTATGTATAGTTTCGTAATCTGTTATTCTTTTCGGGCTGATGTCTGATTGACAGGATCCCTCTGCCAGAGCTGAAGGACTCGGACAAACTGGATAAGATCATGTACATGAAGGAGAGCACCAAACGAATCCGGCTCAGCCCGGAGAACCTGCCTTCCATTTGCTTCTATACGTTCCTCAACGCCTACCAGGTTGGCGTTGTATATGTTGATGATCGAGTTTGGTGTTTCTTAACTCTGCCCGTGCTGATTGTGTTGTCGCTCAGGGTTTGACGGCGGTAGACTTCACTGACGACTCCAGTCTGTTAGCAGGAGGATTTGCAGACTCCACAGTCCGCGTGTGGACCGTCACACCCAAAAAATTACGCAAAGTCAAATCTGCAGCAGGTACACGTACCTTCTTATTACTCTAGTTTTAACAATCCTATAACTTTTATTTCCAGTTTTAAACACTAAAAGGGGATAGTTCACCCAAAAAATGAAAATTCTGTCATAATTTACTCACCCTCATGTGGTTCCTTGAGACACCGTGCAAACCCATAAGACTTCGAAACCCAAATAAAGATATTTTTAATGAAATCTGAAATTTGTCACTCCATTGAAAGTCTATTCACCCAAAAATCTGACATAAATAAAGAGATCATGGGGTGATTTTTCCGTATTTATACAAATGTCCGTCTTTTTCTACCTGAGACCCACGTGAACTGCGTTAGTCTGACTGTATGGATACTGAAATTGGCGTAAGAATTTTCAAAACAAACTGCAAATAGTGCTTTTCTAATACATTTATTTCATGCATGGCTTGCGTCTGTATGCTCTTAGTATCTCAACCAGGGTTTAAAATGATCGCTCGTTTCCTTTCTTTTTGGTCTTTACCTTATCACATTCCTGCAATCGTAAAACAAATCCATAAGAATCAAGCGGTTTAATCTTCTGATCGCTTTATGTGATCAACAGATTTAATTTAGGCTTTTAGTCACATATAAACTTTAATCAGCGAACACGCATAGAGCTCTCAAATTTGGTAAATGGAAGCTCAACCGTACTTGCTTGACGCACAAAACAAACCTCTTTGAATTTCGCGGAAGCTTCGTTAAATAAACTTTCAATGGAGGGACATAAATATCTCAGATTTCATTAAAAATGTCTTCATTTGTGTTTTGAAGATAAACGGAATTCTGGTTCGGAACGAACGAACGAACAAGAGTAATTAATGACAGAATTTTAAAGATGAACTCTTTAAAGATTTTTGATTTATAGACCCCATTGTAAGCGGTGTATAATGCCTTGCACAATCTTAATCATGCTGTCCTATTCTCTAGACCTGAATCTGATTGATAAAGAGTCTGATGACGTTCTGGAGAGGATTATGGATGAGAAGACGGCTAGTGAGTCTAAAATCCTCCATGGTCACAGCGGGCCGGTGTATGGCGTCAGCTTCAGTCCAGACAGGTATCAAACATGTCCTCAAAAGTAACTTGAAATGCTCCTCTAAGTAATAAAGGACAACGGGACTAACCAAACTATTATTTGTCTATCGACGAAACATTTTTTGCATGATTTGTTATCGTTCTGCAGTTTTGAAGTGTTCTAAAACAGCTGAGCTGACAGTGTGATCTTCATCTGTCCCTTAGGAACTACCTGTTGTCCAGTTCAGAGGACAGTACAGTCAGACTGTGGAGCCTGCAGACGTTTACATGTCTTGTGGGGTATAAAGGACACAACTATCCAGTGTGGGACACTCAGTTCTCACCCTTCGGCTATTACTTTGTGTCTGGAGGACACGACAGAGTGGCACGGTACGCTAGATTCTCATCACTGTAATGATGTTGTTATTTAAATCAGTGTATATTAATACTTTACATATACTATAATGGCATATACTAGCATAATGTATAAATATTATACTGTGTGTTATATATATATATATATATATATATATATATATATATATATATATATATATATATATATATATATACAGGTCCTTCTCAAAAAATTAGCATATTGTGATAAAGTTAATTATTTTCCATAATGTAATGATAAAAATTAAACTTTCATATATTTTAGATTCATTGCACACCAACTGAAATATTTCAGGTCTTTTATTGTTTTATTACGGATGATTTTGGCATACAGCTCATGAAAACCCAAAATTAGCAAAAAAAAAAAATTAGCATATCATGAAAATGTTCTCTAAACGAGCTATTAACCTAATCATCTGAATCAACTAATTAACTCTAAACACCTGCAAAAGATTCCTGAGGCTTTTAAAAA
The DNA here is from genome assembly GCA_026230005.1 of Gila orcuttii. Taxonomy (NCBI): domain Eukaryota; kingdom Metazoa; phylum Chordata; class Actinopteri; order Cypriniformes; family Leuciscidae; genus Gila; species Gila orcuttii. Next base: position 15,644,043 of record JAPDVR010000002.1, on the reverse strand, counting down.
CTCCCAGCCTGTTTCATTACTCAAAACCGCAATCATGGGTAAGACTGCCGACCTGACTGCTGTCCAGAAGGCCATCATTGACAGCCTCAAGCAAGAGGGTAAGACACAGAAAGAAATTTCTGAACAAATAGGCTGTTCCCAGAGTGCTGTATCAAGGCACCTCAGTGGGAAGTCTGTGGGAAGGAAAAAGTGTGGCAAAAAACGCTGCACAACGAGAAGAGGTGACCGGACCCTGAGGAAGATTGTGGAGAAGGACCGATTCCAGACCTTGGGGGACCTGCGGAAGCAGTGGACTGAGTCTGGAGTAGAAACATCCAGAGCCACCGTGCACAGGCGTGTGCAGGAAATGGCCTACAGGTGCCGCATTCCCCAGGTCAAGCCACTTTTGAACCAGAAACAGCAGCAGAAGCAGACTTTGCTCACAGTGCCAAAACCACTGGTAAATGGTTTACTGACCATGGTATTACTGTGCTCAATTGGCCTGTCAACTCTCCTGACCTGAACCCCATAGAGAATCTGTGGGATATTGTGAAGAGAAAGTTGAGAGACGCAAGACCCAACACTCTGGATGAGCTTAAGGCCGCTATCGAAGCATCCTGGGCCTCCATAACACCTCAGCAGTGCCACAGGCTGATTGCCTCCATGCCACGCCGCATTGAAGCAGTCATTTCTGCAAAAGGATTCCCGACCAAGTATTGAGTGCATAACTGAACATAATTATTTGAAGGTTGACTTTTTTTGTATTAAAAACACTTCTTTTATTGGTCGGATGAAATATGCTAATTTTTTGAGATAGGAATTTTGGGTTTTCATGAGCTGTATGCCAAAATCATCAGTATTAAAACAATAAAAGACCTGAAATATTTCAGTTGGTGTGCAATGAATCTAAAATATATGAAAGTTTAATTTTTATCATTACATTATGGAAAATAATGAACTTTATCACAATATGCTAATTTTTTGAGAAGGACCTGTATGTATATATGTGTGTGTGTATAGATAGATAAAATACAATACAAAATAAAAACACCCATAGATAAAATAACAAAGGAAACAGAGAAGAACAAAACAAGACATTACAATGTATTGAAAGCCAACGAAAGTCAACATTCATTTCCATCGAGAGGTGCATCAATTTTGGGTCAAGATCTTGTACTGAAAAAAAAAAGAGACTTGCCAATGAATGACAAGACATTGCAAATGTTTTCTAGACCGTAATCAAATATTGATGTTAAATCTTCATTTGCTTCCCAGGCTCTGGGCGACGGATCATTACCAGCCATTGCGTATATTTGCTGGGCATCTGGCTGACGTCACCTGCACGCGATTCCACCCCAACTCCAACTATGTGGCCACAGGCTCGACCGACCGCACTGTACGCCTCTGGGATGTCCTGAACGGAAACTGTGTCCGCATTTTTACAGGTCACAAGGTATTGAAGGCTTCCAAAGGTGACTGAATGAATGATCTCAGCACTGCACAGGAAATTACATTAATCCCATTTGCGTTGAATTGCATTGCATCACCTCTGTGAAGCTCTTTCGTTATTTGCTTACTCTCTCTCAAATTATTATTTTTTTAATTATTATTATAGACCTGCTATTATAGTATATAATAATAATAATTAGAATTATATTTTTGTTTTAATTTTATCCATTTTGTTATGCGTTTGTCATTTTTGTTAGTTTTTTTATTAGTTCTGTTTCATTTTAGTACTTTAGAATTATTTCCGTTTCTAATTAAGTTTAAATTGATGTAATATTTATATTTTATTTCTGCTTAATTTAATTGACATGAACTAAATCAAACTATAAATATTTTTTTTATAAAAGCTATTCCCTCTCATGTCATTTTAAACCCATCACTGAAAAACCTGCTCAACTCTTTTTTCTTATGCCCATTCTTTGCAGTTTATCAACCAATTACCATTTTATACCCCCATTTTTCTGATATACTGAGTCATATGAGTAATTATAAAAAGTGATAATGTTTGATTTCAGGGGCCCATCCATTCTCTAGCATTCTCACCTAATGGAAAGTTCCTGGCATCTGGATCCACAGATGGGAGAGTTTTACTATGGGATCTTGGACATGGACTGATGATCGGAGAACTGAAGGGCCACACAGACACAATATATGCCCTCAAGTTCAGCAGAGATGGAGAAATCCTCGCATCAGGTTAGGACTGCTGGCTCTGTATCTCAAGACCACGTTTATGACCACAGATTAGGACTAGTTTTGATTGGATTGATGTAAAGTGTTTCTACAGTATCACATTTGATACATGCCTCTAAGGCCCCTGTTTACACCTGGTATTAGGATGCGTTTTGGTCGATCGGATCACAAGTGGATGCTAAATACAGGTGTAAATGGGGTCCTAAACGTTTAGAGCTTGTCCACAAAAAAGCATTCGACCAGATTGCTTTAATAGTGAAGATGCTTATGTGGTCGAATGCGTTCAAAAAGCCACAAAAGAGCCTTCTCTCCCCCTACTGACCTAAGCTATCAGAATATCACCTTACTTTTTGGACATATAAATATCAGCAACTTGAGGTCTTTTTTATCCCAAAGTATGAGCTCCATATTCTCTTATCATACTATGAGCCATAAAAGCCTTATGTGTCAAATATGATACTAATTAAACACATTGAAGGTTCACTAAACTGTTCCATTTCAAAGAATAATATTTTTCCCATACTTATATCAGATCTCAGGCTTTACTGGGCTAATAGTAATAAAAGTAATTCAACTCAGATTGAAATGCTGTGTCTTGTTCCAGGCTCTATGGATAACACAGTTCGGCTGTGGGACGCCATGAAGGCTTTCGATGACGTGGAGACGGACGACTTCACTGCAGCGACGGGCCACATTCACCTGCCTGACAACTCCCAGGAGCTGCTGCTGGGGACGTACCACAGCAAATCCACTCCCGTCACACACCTGCACTTCACCAGACGCAACCTGCTACTGGCTGCAGGAGCCTACAACTCCCAGTGAAGGGACCGCATACTTCAGAGGACAATGACTTCATGTAGCTGTGTTTTTCATAAATGGTGCATGTTATTTAAAGATTACCACCCACCCTAACATGTGAAATAGGTTCAAGCGAAGTGAAAGAACGAGTCAAGCACTGAGCATACCTGGGAACAGCGACCAATACCGCTTTCATCATTCATTTACTGATCCTAGATCTCACACCTTATGCTCTTAAGCTTACCTTGGCTCTTCCATGCTTGTTTTCAAGGCCATTATGCATCAAATGTCTCAAAATGACATGGCTGGTCTCCTTTTGTCAATTTAAACTTTTCCATTCTAATTCAGAATCTGGTTCTCGATCTTTGCAATGTGATGCATATGAGTGCTGTTGTCAATTTCTGTACAAGCTTTTATACTAGGTGCCTCAAAGTGTAAATAAAACAAGTTTTCTACACAGTGTTTGTTGATTTATTTTTTTTATTCTTTACATAGTTGAACTTAAGTCATGGTCAAAACATGGACATCCAGCTTCCCCTCCATTCATTCTGCATTCACAAAATATCCTGAAGAGAAAGAGGAAAATAGTTGGAATGGAAGTGCAACTTTTGGAAATGTATATTCATTTAAATTAAATTCAGGTGGCACTTACTATAAATTAACTTGATGTCACAGCCTTTTGCTTCTTGGGCTTCAATTTGAAGAAGAGGATAATGGCAGCAATGCTGGCGTATGTGGCCAACACACACTTGAGTCAAGAGAGGGGAAAAAGAGAGTACTTTCAATTTAGTGGAAAATACAAATGCGGTGTATGGAAACTTGTTTCCACCACCAAATAAGAACTAAAAAGGAAATTGTGCCTATTTATCTCACAATTCTGACTTTTTTTAAAACTGAAAAAAAGCATGAATTGCGAGATAAACAACTGTTTTTTTTTCCCTGGTGGCAACAACCTTAAGCATATTTTATTTTATCTGCATAATTATGTCAGTGCAATTCAACTTACATTCCTCCTGCCTGTGATTGTGTATGAATTGAAGTACTTGGCGATGCCAGTGAACTGGTGTTGAGTTCCAGCGTCGTGTCCACCCATGATTTCTGTGTGCAATCTGCGGATCCCGAATTAATAAAGGAGTTTAAATAAATACATTAGGACTTACACATCGTTTTTCACTATCGTGCAAGGTCACGAAAAATGCGTAACTTACATGACAACACTGCTGTTTATTTGTGAAATGTAGTTGTTTTACCATGAGATTGTATAGGTAATTTCTATAATGTTAGATCATCAATAAATATTACGTTACATATCATAATATGCTTAAAACTAACTCATTCCGTTTACTAAAACGAGCATCTTTATTGTAACGTTAATGCGACCTTTGTGCTTTACTAAGCAGAATATATTCGTTTCGCAAGCAATATAAAAACCTCGCTTTCTAAAACATGCTGGGTAAATAGATATTTCAGTTAAAATTAGAGACATGACTTACCAAGCAAACTGGTGCCCTTCAATGGAGGAGAGGCCGGAAAGTGAACGATTTAAGGAAATCCCACCTTCGTGGTGATAGCTTGAATAAACTGTGGTCATTGGCTTACACTCACGTCAATCGCTTTTTACACCCCTACGATAGGTTTACAGAAACGCCAATCTGATAATCCCGTCACTCTATTGGCTGATTCTTTTTCTTTTTGCTGCAATCGTAAATCCCGCCTCCTAATGTTTACGTCCGGGTCGGAAAGATGGCACGCTTGTGAGAAACATGTGAGATTTACTTGCATGAGAGCATTTTACATTGATCTACATAAAGCTATATAACGTAAGTAAAATCAATTTGTTGTTTCTGCTGGGGGGGGGGGGTTAAATGACCTATGTCGCGTCTCTAAATGTAAGGAATAGGTTGATTAAACGTTGTATTACAGTATAGGTAAATGTTGTATATCTCACTCATGTGTCGACATGCAGGCAGATGTAAGGCATGTTATTTGTTCTTGGTCAGTTTAAATAACGGATAAATGAATTGCGGTAAAGATGGTTATTAATGTCTAATAAGACTCGAAAAATGTTTAATGACTTAGTTTCTTGATTGGACCTCACTAGAGCCCTTCTATTCAGGTAAATAGTAAAGAATGGCATCTATGGAGGAAGATTTCCCCCGTGGCGGTGCAGAGAAGAAGACCTCTGGGCCCAAACATGTTAAGACACATGACGTGGACAATCTTTTTGAAGTAAGATTATGATGATGATGATTATAGTGGTGGTGGTGGTGTTGACTAAAGCAGTGATTTTAATTAAGAATAAGATCAATGAGCAAACAATTGTTTGAACTGATTGTTATGAGTGTAATGTGTATGAAGGTTTTTCAGGCACGTGAAACACTGGTTAAGAAGAAGAAGAAGGACGTGGAACATGATGAAGAGAAAACCCTTAAAAAACAGAAAGTGGATGAAGATAATTTAAAACTTAATACTGCCACTTCTGTGGAAATTCTTCATCTTCGGGTAATTTTGTAGGGAAAAAACATGACAATTCTGTTTGGATTTAAATAGGAGTCAATGACTGGATCATTATTGCAGTGATTATTATGCTGCCATACAAAGCAAAAAGGCAGTAACTACGCAGAGTGCAGAACTGAGAAAAATTACTTTAAAGTTATCCTGTCATCCAGCCTAAGTACTGTTACTGTACAAACGACTACCATTTTTCTCCAAAACGACACACATTTGAGATAAGATGTTTTGTCACATTACAAAGGATGCCTTGAATGTCATGAAAATAACTCATTTTTGACTGTTAATGCAGTTACTGCCTTTTTGTTTTGTAGGGCAGTATGTTTCTCGCATGTTATATGTTTGGCAACACCTCTTGATGGAAATAACAGCACAGCATTTATTTTTATCAAGAGGTGCATCAATTTTTGGTCAAGATCTTGTATTGACAATGCAAGAGTTCAGCACTTTGTAAAGTCTCCTCCAGCACATCCCAAAGACTTTAAGTGTATTTAAGGTCTGCTCCCTCCCAACCATTCTTTCACAATTTGAGCCTGATGAACCTTGACATTGTCATCCTGGAATATGACCATGGCGTGTCTTCTTACGTGGTTGTTTAAGAAATGAAAAGATACACACTCCATCATTTAGGGTTAGAAGAACTGTTCCCAAGCATATAACATGCTAAAAACGTAATAATCACTGCAATAATTATCCAGTCTTTGACTCTGAAGATTAAATCCAAACAGCGACTTTACTTATTCTTTTGCGTGTATATGGAAATTGCACTTGTGCTTGATCATCCGGGTTTCTTTCCCATTTCCTCTGTCTAGAATCTGAAGATTGGCACTCTGATGCTGGGTTGTGTGAAGGAAGTGTCAGAGTTTGAGGTGGTAGTTGGTCTCCCAAGCGGTCTCGTTGGTTACCTGCCAATCTACAACATCTGTGACTCCTACACCAAGATTCTCAATAACAGACTGGACTCTGAAGACAGTTCAGAGGTAACACAACTGCACAAGGAAAGAAACTGTAAAAATATATGCGAACGTTGTTGTATTTGTAACAGTATAATGCATTTTCTTCACGTTTGTCTACTCTTCATAGGAAGTCGTCCCTCTCTCGCAACTACTTACTCCTGGAATGCTGGTCAGATGTGTTGTGTCGTCTTTAGAATCTGCTAAGGAGGGTCATGTTAGTCTTAAAGTGTCAATCAACCCAAAAGAGGTTAACAAGGTTTTGAGTTCAGGCACTTTGAAACCTGGAATGGTGAGTTTGCAGTCTTTCTTTAATATTATATATTGTATAGTGTATATGACACAGTTCTTGCTGAATCTTTTATGTGTAATTGTCACTCGTGAGCTAAGATCAAATCCTCTTAACGTTTCAGACACTGAGTGGTTGTGTGGAGAGTGTGGAAGATCACGGGTACCTGGTTGACATCGGAATCATTGGCACTAAAGCTTTCCTGCCCAAAAAGAGCATTGCCTCAAAACAAGGTAGAATCGTTCTTCTTTTTTATATTTTTCTCGCAATGAATATAGCCGGGGTAGCTGGCATGGCGTTAAACTCTAAACAAACAAAACATGGTAGGGTGTCAGGCGCAAATACAGCAGCATAACATCTGATTCGTGTACATAAACTGTTTATCATGGTTTAATGACACGGTGAATCACCCACATCATAAAGAATGTAAGAGGATTACCGGTAGTTCACTTACAAATTAAAATTGCCATAATTTACTCACCTACATTTAATTTCAAACCTGTATGGCATGAACTAGTCCTAGAATTTAAAAAATAAAATACATTGACAATTTTACCTTTTAAATCAAACGTTACGCCATAATACATGTTTGGAATGACAACAACAATAAAAGGATTTCTCATTTTTGGGTGGACTGTCCCTTTAAGGCTAAGCCTGCATTGGGATAAAAGCGGTATTATGATTGTAAGTTTCCTGTTTATCTCAGATCTGAATGTGGGTCAGTACGTGTCGATCCTGATAGAGGAAGTCAAGAACGATGGACGTGTGGTGCGTCTGTGTCAGAATCCCCAGGTTCTCGCAAAGGCCTGTGCTACGGCTCAGCATGGATGGACTCTAGACACACTCCTGCCCGGACTTCTGATCCGCGCATGCGTGAAGAGGGTAAGCAGGGTCCCCACAGATCCTTAAAAAGCCTTACAAAATGTTATATTAAAAGTTTCATATTTTGAATGGCATAAGAAAAGTACCTTAAGAACCCTGCACATACCCTGGTAAGTCAGCTGGATGAAACGGTTTAAGCGTGAAGTATAATATAGAGTGCAATAGTCGGGACCAGAAGCAAAAACTCCATTCATTTTTTAACGATAATTTATGAACCTTTAAAGACAGCCTTCCTTTGAGCTACGAGGTTTGTAATTGATGGTGTTTGTTTCTGCTGAAGCTGTCAGTCCACACATTATTTCAACTTTTTTTTAAAATAATTGTTTAACAGCGGGATTTGTGGTAAAAAAACTGCATTACCCATGATGCTGTACAAAAAGCCACCAATCAGAGAGTCAAAACCAGCAGAACGCACTTAAAGTTCTGTTTAGCTCCTTCCACTTCCATGAAGCACTGTGAATGATGTAATTGAGTCGATCTCCCGACACTCTCAAAATATATATACTGTATATCTGTTTGCAATGCTTTATGGGATTGTAGTTCTTTCCCTCACTAAAGCTGTAAAGTACACAGTCTTGTACCGTTGTATTTTTGTCTGATTTTCAAAAACAGTTTTGCTTCAAATGTAAGTTTGTAATGTCATGATTCACCTCGTAGCTGGTTGGCTTGGTTCTTGGCTTATAATGCTTTAACTAAGGTTTTTTTTTTTGAAAATCCTTATGGGAGAAATGAATGGAAAAAAATACTCCTGGAACCAACGCTGCTGAAGACGTGGGTGGGCTCTATAGCACTCTATGGTTAATACTAAAATACTTCCTCTTATCCCAGTTTAATGTATGACTGCAAGATAGCTGTATATATTTTGAATTCCCTTTTTACAAGTGTTTCTAGATCAATGTCTTGTTTTGAGACATTGATATATCTGTCCGCTGATGTTTTGTCATGCTAGGTTACTCCTCACGGGCTTATCGTGACGTATCTTTCATCTTTCACTGGAGTGATTGATTTTCTTCACCTTGATGAGGACAAGGCATCGACCTACAGCCAAGGACAGGAGGTAAGAGTCCAAAGACCATAGTAACAGTGCTTCAAAATTGTTGCTAATCGTTTTTGTGTTACTGCCTGAAACATTTGGTTCTCAGCAGGGTTTTTATTGTGAACTAAAACTATTAACTCTTTTATTGAAACAAAGCTAAAATTAAATCTAAATATTAGATGAAAAAAGTAAACTTATTTCAGTTAAAAAATTTAAAAATGTCCCATGTTCATGTAGTTTAAATAGAAGCACGAAAATTGCTAACTGGAAATATCTAAGAATTATCTAAAAATCTAAGTAGTAATATTTAAAGGGGTCATGAATTGAGAAATACAATTTCCTTGATATTTTGACATGTAAGAGGTAAAATAAAAAAAGAGGTACTGTAAAAACATCTTGTAAGTTTCAGAACTCAAAACTTCCCCTTTAGCCCAAAAACAGCTTTAATTGAATCAAAGCTCCAAAAAATGTCTTGTTTCGGATTTTGTGATAATGTCGACGAAAGACCACCTCTGCAGAAGAAAACATCGCTTACATCATTGCATCTTTAGCCCCGCCCACTGGCATGTTAGTGAGATGACGAGGAGAGAAGAGCCATACAGGATCACTGCTGGACTAAAAATAACATTACCTTCCAAAGTAATGCTTTCCTAATGCTAGGAAAGTGGTTATTTATTTTCAATGTTGAATGTCTCAGTTGAGCATTGTTTGTTTGTATTCAGTACATTTGACTGTGGATATTCTGGGAAATCAGTCGCCATTTCGGCACAGGCTTTGCAAATAGACATTTACTGTAAGATATGGACCCGACAGTAATGCCACAACATGCAAGTAACCGTGTTTAATCTAATGCCTGATCTGTGGTCAGTGATTTTTGATATGTAGTGAGTCATGTACTTTGTCTCAAAGTCGTTTATTGCTGTTTATGTGTCACTAAATCAAGCCAGCAGTGCCTAAACGGTCAACTTCACATTGTTTCTTTTAGTAGCGTGAAAATAATCTGTTATTAAAATTATATACAAAGAATCCCTCCTTTTACAATCACTGGTGGTTTATCAGTGACTCTCACCAAAACTTCTGTTATAAGCAACGAATCTCTTATTTACATCGTGTTTGCGCTGTTAGTTATGATGAAAGAAATCGAGTTGCAATGACGAGATCACTGCATTCATTCACTCAACAGACTGTCTGTCAACTGCTCAATGCTCATGTGATGGGAATAAATCTAAAAAATAATGCAATAATCAACACTTTTCACGATTAGTTACTCTCGACAGCTGTAATAGTAAGAACGTAGTAAAAGTATTCGAGAGTACCACATGTAATACTTATTTCATATGCAAAGATGTCAGCCAATCACAGCCGTGGGCGTTTACACTGAAGTCTCACAGCAGACACGCCCCTTCAAATCAGAGGCTAAAATCAGACTAGGAAAAATTTCTTATTTTTCGAAATTGACCATTTTTGATGTAAACATCATAATAACATTATAAGTGCACCCCAGGAAACGTTATAAAATAATAGAACAAATGCAATTCATGACCCCTTTAAAATAAACAAAAAGTAATAAAAATGACAAAAGCACAAAACAAAATTACTAAACAGTCAGTAATTAAGTTCTTTCTGCATCTTCCCACTCTTTTCAGGTCCTGGCACGGGTTGTGCATGTGGAGCCGTCCACACGGCATGTGAGCCTGTCCCTGCGCAGTCATCTCCTGCCACCAGGGGGCGCTGTACTGGATGTGTTCTGCAGCGAGCGGATAGGTGAGGTGGTGCAGGGCTGCAAGATGACTGATCTGCACTATCACTCAGGAGCCGTGATGAAGATGCCCGACGGTACCACAGCCTTTGTGCATGTGAGTACAAATATTGTCAACGATGACTGTACAGTAGTGATGGGAGAAACAAAGCTGTTTGAAACTCTGAATCAGTTGAACTAGTTGCATCGCAAAACGATTAATTGTTTTGAAGTGTTCAAACACCACAGACTGCTGGTCAAAACGTTGTAAATGCAATGAAAAACTCATGTATAATGCAGTTATTTTTGAATCATTGAGATACTGTTTTTATTTATATATTTTATTTTTATTTTAAAGTTTTAGTAATTTTGTGTTTTTGACAGATTTATGACTTTTTTTAAATATAGATTATTTGTATTTTTGTTTTAGTTATTGCTGTCTTGCTAAAGTTATTTTTTTATTTCTTAAAATAGTTTATTATATTTCAGTTAACGTTTATTTTATTTCAAGTTTTATGTGGTTTTAGTTTGTTGTTTTAGTTAACTTTAGTAACCCTGGTAGTACCTTTTACAAGCCAATTGCCAATGTTTTCATGAAAGTCTATTAAATGTAGTCTAAAAATAATTAAATACCATTAAATATGTTAATAAGTATTAAATGAAGTAAATATTCTTCAAAGTTAGTATTTTTATCCATTCATAGTGATTGATTTGTGTGTTATTTGGCAGTGTACGTAAATTAGAAGCAATTAAATATAGCTCTCATTTTTGTATTATACCTGTTTAAGTAATACAATTCATTAAAATAATTAAAAATGAACCTGCATTATAAAACCGACCCGAGATCAGTTAAAGGGTTAGTTCACCCAAAAATGAGAATTATCCCATCATTTACTCACCCTCAAGCTATCCTAGGTATATATGACTTTCACACAATCAGAGTTATTATATATTATTATATTAAAAAATATCCATTCTGTGAGTCTGATGAAGTTTTATTTGCTTTTCGGATGTAGAAAAACCTCATGAAGGAGCCGAAGGTAGAGTTCAACCCAAACCGCTTGCTGTCCCAGTCTGAACACTCTCTGAGAATCATAGATTTCAGTCCTATGGAGCAAATTCACCTGGTCACACTGCGCAGGTTGGTTGATATGACGTTGCTAGGGTGTTCTGGCTGGTTCGTGTTATGATTTGTTGTTCTGTTTTCTTTTGTTTTACAGGAGCACTATTGAAATGACCTTCTTCAGATATCAAGACATCAAAGTGGGACAAATTGTTGAGGTGGGCAAGACAAAAAAAGTAATGGATCTGCAGCAAATGTCACATAAAAGAATTAATGTAATGGCGGTCACGCGCTGCTTCTGTGTTTCAGGGTAAAGTTGCGGATTTGCAGGAACATGGCGTTTTTGTGAGGATAACGGACCACATCAGAGGAATGATACCCAGAATTCACCTTGCCGATGTCATCCTAAAGAACCCAGTGAGAATGTTTCATGAGGGCTTGAAAGTCAAGTGCAGGGTGAGGCTTTTTAACCAGGGATGATAAAATCATCATCATTTTTTTTCTTTTTTATTTCTTATTTATCATGCCGTATCTGAAATGGAAAGCTTTTGTAACTTTATACACTACCATTCAAGTTCAAAAGTGACAGTAAAGACATTGAGATAAATGATAAATGCTGTTCTTTTGAAGTTTCTATTAGGCGTGGGTCGGTATGAGATTTTGACTTATGATTCCTTAAGCAAAGTTTTTGGCGGTTTTGCTATTACAGCTCTAAAATGTGTTATTTTTAAATGTCAGGGTAAAAAACTACTTTTTTCCCCATTGAACGCAATGTATTATATTTTTAAGCAACGTATAGAATATTTAGAACGGTACTGAACATGCGTGTCAGGTTAAATAATTAAATAAATAATTGAATTCTTCTTATTTAAATAAAAATAAACACAGTCACTTAAGTGAGCCTGCGGAAATAATTGAATAATTTTCTGTAGAAAGACAAACAAAACTTGCGGTCACTTAAGTGAGCTAGGCATGTGATCAGCTAAAGACAAAAAAAGGAAAACTGGAATCTGCCTAACCCCATTTTTATTTATATAATACTGTAATATATATATATATATATATATATATATATATATATATATGTATATGTGTTTAAAATAAAATGTGTGTATATATATTACCTTTTAAAATGTATGAATTTCTTTTTTATTAATTGTGTGTATATATATATATATATATATATATATATATATATATATATATATATATATATATACAATATGTATAGGTTTTTTTGTGTGTGTTTTCTCCATTTAATGCAATCTCGGGTGTCACTAAAACTATTTGTAGCCTTTCTTCTAATTCTTTTTAACTGGATTTTTTTTTAGGTATTATCAATGGATGTTCAGAAAAAGAGGTTGATCCTGACCAGGAAAAAGGCCCTTGTTGAGTCCAAACTCCCTATCTTCCAGTCCTACTCTGATGCCAAGGTGGGCCGCATCTCTCACGGCGTCATCGTGTTTGTGAAGCAGTTTGGCTGTATTGTTCGGTTCTATGGAGATGTGAAGGGTCTAGTTCCTGTGGGGGAGCTGTCCACAGAGCGTGTGGAAAATCCAGAAGGTCTCTTCTTCATTGGCCAGGTCAGAGCAATATTTAAAAATTGTGAAGTGCATCTAGTTAAAAAATGTTTTTTTAATTTTGGGGTCAGTAAGTTTTGTTAGTAATGATGCTGAAAATTCAGCTTTGTAATATCACAGGAATATATTACATTTTAAATTGTAACATTTCACAATATAACAGTTTTTACTGTGTTTTTGATCAAATATGTCCATGTTTAAAATGATCAAATTTAAAATAAATTGCTGTATTGTGTCAGATTTATTCCAGTCACACTTTTCTGCTTATCTTGAAGTGTTTTCATCTTCCGTTCACACTTAATAACACTTTGGGGGATTATTTTAATTATTTTCTGCAGGTTGTTCAGGCCAAAGTCTTGAGGTGTGACCCGGAAAATAAGAAGCTATGTTTATCCTTCAAGGCTGTTACTGAGGGAGATATAAAGGTGGAGCAGACTGAGAAATTTGACTTTGTGGTTGGAAAGGTAATTTGACTGAAACAACTTTTTATACTTATCTTTGCAAACCACAGGAAAATGAAAAAAATACATCACTACATATTTCTCTCTATGTCATTTCCTATTTAGGCAGTCAATGTAAGAGTTTGCCGCAGAGTTCTGGATGGTCTGGAAGTCTCCATTGTTCCTGAAGAGGCTCCAGCTTTCATACCCATAGTGCATCTCTCTGATCATGTGACCAACTGCTTCCCCCTGTGGATGGCGTTGGAGGAGGGTGACACCATCTCTAATTTAATGTGTCTCAGCAAGAACAAGAAGAAGGGCATTGTATCCTCACACAACCATTCTTATCTGTCAGTAAAAATAAGTCGTTTAGCAACTAAAAAAATCTGTATTCGAGCTGCAGGATTAATCGTTAAAAGATCCCGATCTTGATTCAAACACGCATGTGATCTTTTTTCTAAATACAATGATTTGGCTGTGTCTATTAAAGATTGACCAGTACGATCACAGCAAGCATTAAAATCTGCGTTGTCACTGAACCAGAGAGAGTAGTTGTCGTATAGATATGAAACAAGTACTGAGATGAAAGTTAATGAAAGCAGATATAAGCACTGATTTCTACAGTAGCGATCAAAATACAGTGAATTAACTTATGAAAGTAACTTGATGCTTCAAATAAAGTTTGTATCTAATATGCCATTAAACCAGTAGGTAGTGACAAGTGACTGTTAAAAAAAATTGTTAGTGATTCATTCATTGAAAAGATTCATTCAAAAATGCTGATTCATTCATTGAAAAGATTCATTCAAAAATGCTGATTCATCCAGCAATGAAACAAGTGAAGGCTTAATGAGTGAGTCATTGAATACTCCATTCAAGAGATTTGTTCAAAAACGCTTATTCATACAGTGAAAAAACAAGTGAAGTGTTTTAAATCGCATGCTCTCTTGAGTAGTAATGACCGCTAAAAATGTATGTTTTTTTTATAGTATGAATGTGTGTTGTATGAATGTAATCTGGTTTTTCTACATTCGTCATGTTGTCATTCACTTCCATTCATAAATCCTCTCCCATGGCCTCATGGGATAGTAAAGTGTCCATCATGCACACACTTCAAAATCTCGCCGGAAGAAGTGGGTCATTTGGGTGCTTTTTCTGTGAATTCGGACATACTACTTTTGTCACATACTGTTTTTCACCTAGTATATAGTAGGGAAGTATGTGATATCGGATGCAGCTTTTATAATTGAGTCATTCATTCAAGAAATTCATTCAAAAATGCTGATTCATCTAGTGAAGAAACTAGATATCTTAATAAGTGAATTCTTAATGAGAGTCATTGAATCATTCATTCAAACCGATTTTTTTTAAAACAATTCATTCAAATTAATAACATTTTATATATATATATATATATATATATATATATATATATATATATTGCAGCAAATAACATTGTCACAATATTTACTAAATGACGTTATTTTGTTTAGTTGTCTATTCAGAATCGTAGGAGAATCTTGATCTTTATATTTTAAACAAAGAAATCGTGTTTATCCAGAATCATGCAGCTTTAATTTGCATACCGTTCAGTTCTTCTTAACCGAGTCCTGTTCAGACTCTCACCAAGAAACCCCTCCTGAAGGCCTGTCTGGAGGACGGCACCATCCCACAGAAATTCTCTGAGCTCCAGGTGGGGATGCAGATGCTGGGCTGGGTGAAGAACATCATGCCTTATGGAGTCTTTATCGATTTCCCACACGGACTCTTCGGCCTCGCTCCTAAAGATGTATGTTTGCATTTTGGTTGTTTGGATAGTATTTTGTGTGAAAATGACACTGTTTAAATGTTAATGACATTAGTTGTGGCACACATCAACACCAAAACTGAGATTTTATAACTGACTAGTCCACTAGACCAATGGGATAGTTCGCCAGAAAATGCTCTCATCATTTACTCACCCTCATGTTGTTCCAAACCTGTATGAGTTTCTTTCTTATGCTGAACACAAAAGATGATATTTTGAAGAATGGTAGTAAACAAACAGTGGATGGCCCCCCATTGACTTCAATTGACTCTGAACAACTTTTTTGGGTGAACTATCCCTTTAACACTTAACAGTCCATTTGAAATAGCCTACATTGTCTATGAATCTCTGCTTGCCTTACATTATGATCATTGTAAATGAAAACTTCACTTCGGACGGAACTAGTTTAACATGGAGAGGTGGGGTAAAGTAATTATCACCAGAGCTTCTCAGTGATTTTAGTCCCATCCTAATGTGAGATCTCAGTAATCATTACGGACAATGTCAGTAAAGATTACGGCGACTTTAACCATCAGTAAAAAGGTCCGGAAAAATTACCTCAGGTAATACAAATCCCGTGCGGATAGACCCGCTGTAAATATTTACGTAAACATTCCCTCATTGCCTGTTTAAATGTAGTTTTTCAAGTATGGAGGCGCTTGGAAAAAGCATTCAGTTGCATTCTAGGCGGTGTGACAAGTCTGTGTCTGTTTTCCACATACCATTCAGATCAGAAAGAAGGTCGAAAGCACTTTTCAGAGGCACAAAACGTCTTTTAGTGTTAGATAAGTGCCTATTACTAACATAATACAATCTGAATTTATTTAATACATCTGACTGTTTTATATACACAAATATAGGTTATATATATATATGTGTTTGCGCACATGATATCAGGAAGCAACTTAATAGAGATAGAGATAATTACTGAGATATCTTATCCCGTGAGAATTGGCCATTATTATTACAGACGTCCTGTGGTAAAATGACATAACCCCACCTCTCCATGCTAAACTAGTCCCGTCCGAATAGGGCTTTAATCAACATTAGCCAATTTAGACATATTTATTCAAACCAATTGAATCCGTAGGCATTGCAGGAACACGAAGTACAAACTCGCTTATTTGAGGAATTTTGTTTATAATATTTAGTTAACATAAGTCAGTACATGTCAAGGTTATAATGTTCAGTACCATGTCTGCATCTGTGTCCGTGTTTTAATGCGCTTATCGTGTATGAAAATATCTGTACGCATGACAGGCATCAAAATCTGAGATAAGTTTGATGTGTATCGGCAACTATACATTATTTATGGGTATTCTGTTTGTTAGGATATTTCTATAGGATATGTTATTCAGGGCTATTATAGTTAATTCAAACTAAATCGAAAACCATAAAAAAAACATTTAACGTTACTTAAAGTCCCCCTGTAGTCAATAATTTTATCCCTTTAAACTCATCTTTGTTCACCCTAATGACATTTAAAAGTTTTTTCCTTGAAATAAATTTCTTTGTGCCTTAAAATAGCTTGAATGGAACTCTACACCCTTGCCTCATTTAGTATAGGTGGTTCTATGAATATGCAAATTAGCCCCGCCTCCACTCACTCACACCAGCTCAGAGATCCACTCGTTGACGATCACGTTGACCTGATTGGTTACAAGATAGTTTGTGACGTCAGAAACACCAGCAATTTCAAACCGTGTTTTTGAGACTGTCTTTGGTTCACTGCAGTTTTGAGGAGAAAATACTCAGCAATGGTGTTAACTTACGAATGTGTACATGGTTCGGCTTAAAGCATATTAAAAACACCACATAGACATATAAACAACATTAAAAGCTTGAGTTTCACCACAGGGTGAATAAAATGAACGTTAACTGATATAAAATAAAATATACAAAAACTTAAACTTAAAAAACTATATATACTTCTTTTTTTTTTAAAACCTTAAAACAAAAGTACTATAACACTAATGTTGTTTAGTAAAAGTATCAAAGTAAAAATTTCATACCGGAATTGTCCCTCATAACCAAACCAGTTCTACGTCACCTTAAAATAAAATGTTACCAAAAATCTTATTTTACACCAGTAGTATTTCCTTTGTCGACTAGCAGTAGCAGCATTGTTTACTCAACTAGTCTGACACATCCCTAGTGCAGATGTGATGATTTTGTGATTCAATCTCATTGTAGGCTATGGCTGACCAGTTCATCACAAACACATCAGGCGTCTTCGAGATCGGCCAGTCGGTTGTTGCCCTAGTGACCCATCTGGACGAAGAAAAGCAAAGGTTTTTGGTCAGCCTGAAGGTGTCAGAATTGAGTCTCTTTGAGCAAAGGGCCACCGCCAGACTCATCCAGGGTCTAAATGAAAGGAAGTCCATCTTTGAGATGCTTACTGGCAGAGGTATGAGTGTAGGCTCTGATGAACAACAAACAATAGGTTGTCTGACTTCTGTTTTCTGCTCTTTGGACTATATTTTAGTGTTTTTAATCAAGTTATCCAACTCTCTGTCTGTCTCCAGGGGAGTCTGACGTCCTACAACAGCTCTCCGCTGTGTCGCTCGGAGATAAAATCAAGGTGGTGGTGGGCGATACCAGAGAGGACGGCTCGGTCACACTGAGCTCAGATCGGCTCAGTGAAGCCACTGTGTTGGCCTCAAAGTACCACACAGAAGGTGAGGACCGCCTTTCTTTTAAATAAGGTTATTATAACAAAATTGCACTCCAAATGTAACTAGTTTGTAATTTAAATGATTTTAACTTTTACTCTTAAGTACACAACTCAATAACTGTACTCTGTCTTTTTCAAGTTCACATGACTTGATTCAGTAAGTCAAGAACTGCAGCCACCAATTCAGTGATTGAGCCATTCAAACTATGGGTGTACGATATTACGATTTTTGGTCATGAGTGATTAAAATGTCTCCACGATCTGCTTTAGAACGTGACGTACATTCACATCACATGTTAACTTGCAGTTCTTTACAATCACGGAAGTTTATAATTTGCATGCTTTTTAAAGTCTTGCCTGTTAAACAATTTATTCGCATGCACACTAAAAGCGTCAAACGGTGCGCCAGTACTAAACTATGTTAGGGTCTTGTTTTTAATAGCAAAGAAAAAATAATTAAATAAAGATTTTCAACTTCTCCCACCCCTACTTTTGGTCTGCCATTCTTTTACTTTTGTATTTTGTTACCTTGTAAGGCTACATTTTTACTGTTCAGTCACTTGCAAAATAGCAAAACCAACATGAAAATATCACAATAAAATTAAAAAAAATTGATTTTCCTGAAAAATACAGCGATGTGATTTTTGTTTTGTTTTTCATATCGCCCGCCCCTAATTCAAACTGGTAACTTTTGAGTTCTTGTTTTTGTTTAGATTTTTTTCAGTCAGACTGAAAAACTGAGTGTCATTTTAGTTTTATTTATATAGTATTATAGTCTTTATTAATATTTTTAATTGGCTTTTCTTTTTATATTTATGGTTTTTATTTTATTTGTAGTAATTTTGTGCTTTTTTAAAATATTTTTATTTAGCTTTCAATTATTTTAGTTATTTTAGTACACTAAATTATTTCAGTTAGTTGCGTAGGGCAACATTTATAATTTTCGTTGAAGTTTTTAATCTAATATTTTTATTATGTTATTTCAGCTTTATTTCAATGACTGAAAGCAAATTTTAATAATTTTAGTTTACAAGAACAACACTTTTTCATCATCAGTGGAAGAATAGAAATGTTCATGAACTTCCATTAGAACGGAATGTCTTAAATGGTTTGGTTCCAAATGTAACCGATTCCTGTTTAAGTGATGCTCATATTGGACTGTCTACATGTCCAGACTGAAAAAGCATATAAAGTGCCTTTAAAACTTCAAAAAGTGAATGTATGTACATGTGCAGATCTTTACATGGATGGATAACATGCTAGTTCTCGCCTAACTAGATTTGTGCAAATGTTTCAGGCGTGAATGTGACTCCGGGCTGCAAAGTCAGCGCAGTGATTCTCCATGTTGACCCTTTAAAGTCTGAGGTCCATGTGTCGCTACTTCCAAAGTTAATCATGAAAAAAAAAAAGGTAAGCACTACTTACAGCTCTGAAAATTCACAGCAGCTGACTTGTTCAGGAAAGTCTGTTAAAGTTGGTCCTTTGTGTTTTTCTTCAGTTGACAAAGGACTCCAAACTCTCTGCAACAATCCAGTACAGCGATAAAGACTTTGCTGCCGTCTCTTTGGGTGACACTGGTCACCTGACCATCATTCTCCTTCAGACTCACTTAAATAACATCTTGGATTCAAAGAAGTTTTCAGTTGGTTCCCATCTGAATGTGACCGTGGAGGACCCGAGCAGTGAGGAGTTAGGAGGATTTCCTCTTGTAACGATCCAGCACCCTGATACCAAACACAAGCAGCCCAAATCCAAGAGCCAAGGTCCATCCCGTGAGCTCATTCTTGGGGAAGTGATGACGGTCACAGTAAAGAAGGTGAAGCCCATGAACGTGCTGGTGACGCTGCCGTCGGGGACCACAGGAAGTATCCATGTGTCTGAGATAGAGGAGTCTCCTGCGGTTGGCAGCTTCCCAACATCATCCCTGAAGGTCGGGACAGAGGTCGAAGCCAGAGTGATTGGAGGGCACACAGTTCGTGGTCACAAGTAAATACAGCAGTGTTACTTCGCTGATTTTCAATCACTTTTTGTGTTGTTACAATGTTTAGTCGTTCTCAGTGTTACCTGGACCGAGAAATTCACCTCTATTTTCCAGCCTTAGCCTTTTGACCGCTCCAGGGCTTTCGTGAAAACTACAGATTGTATTTCCGTAATTTTTATATCCCTGCATGACAGACAGTCGAATCGACAGAGGGTTAATATTAAAGGAATAGTTCACTTAAAAATGAAAATTCTGTCATTTACTCACACACAAGTTGTTTCAAACCTGTATGAATTTCTGCTGCTGAAAACAAAAGAATATATTTTGAAGACTGTCGTTAACCAGACAGTTGATGGACCCCATTGACTTCCATTGTAGGAAAAAAAAATACTATGGAAGTCAATAGGGTCCATCAACTGTTTGATTACTGACATTCTTCAAAATATCATCTTTTGTTTAGAGCAGCAGAAATTCATACAGGTTTGAAACAACTTGAGGGTGAGTAAATGACAGAATTTTAAGTGAACTATTAACAGAACAATTATTGTAAGGGTAGGTTTATAA
This sequence comes from Gila orcuttii, assembly GCA_026230005.1. Lineage (NCBI taxonomy): Eukaryota > Metazoa > Chordata > Actinopteri > Cypriniformes > Leuciscidae > Gila > Gila orcuttii. The sequence continues at coordinate 15,623,552 of JAPDVR010000002.1, read as the reverse complement.
CTGAAAATAAATCTGTCTACTCCTTAAACAGCATTATGGTCAAAATGGAAAACTGTGGCAGCAGCTTTCTTACCTTTCTTATCTTACGTTTTGCTTTGGGCAGAACGGACAGTTTCTTTCAGTTTTTCCCTAAAACACTGCGTTCGTCATCCAGTTTGAAATGTTGACTACAAACACAGAAGTTTTTCAGATTGTCCGTCGTGGCGTTCTGCCCTTATTTACGATTCTTTGCAGCCTTTAGACGCTGCCTACAACATGCTGAATCCTTCACTGGAAACCAAAAGTAACTCCCATCCCGCTAAACAATTACTCTTTACGTTCTCTGCATCATTATGACTAAAAGTTTGCTAAGAAGTATGATATATTAAAGCAAAGCTCTATTTGACTCTGGTAAATGTATCCATAGCAGACTGGGGGATGGCAACATGCCCAGTGCATTATGGGTTTTGAAATTTTCCTGCCTATTTGGCAAAAGGGTAGACGGCTGCATTTTTCTATGCTTGCTTTATTCAGGTAGCACCGATTTCTACATTTATTTTGCCTTTCTACTTTTTTTAATTGTTTGATTTATTTATTTATTTATTTTTGTGGCTCAATGTGAGGAATTGGCCACATGTTGCTGCTTAAAGTTTTGGAGGGAAGAAAAATAATCATTTTTACAATCATTTTTGTAATTTGATTTAAATTACATTTTAATGTTGCAGTTCAGACTTGAGTTTTATTTACTTGCCCAAGGCACCTTTTACTCTCTTTGACGGTTGTTCATTCTTTTCTTTTTTTTTCTTTATTGTCAAATATCAAAATGAGAAAAGTGTCAAAAACATCAATGCATAAAACAATACTTTTCATTGTTGCTTTAGTGATAATTTCAGCTTTTATGGACTTTTGACATTGTTTTATTTGATATTTGGGTAGCATGAAAAAAAATTATTTGGCAAAGCATTAATTTTAGTTGTTTATTCTAATGAAATATTCTCTTTCAACAGTTTCCTGGCAATCTCTCACCCTGACTATGGTGTTTCCATACCTGAACTCAGTCTTCTGCCCAGGTATACGTTGCTACAGCTCTCCATGCATTAATATATGTGAGAAAGCAGCACATGGGAACAGTTGCAACAAACATTTGCTGTCTTTGTGCATTTTATATTCGTTGTTGCAGACTTCACTCTTACTCCTTCTATTTCAGAACACTGAAAGCTGGTGACAAGCAGTCAATTGACACAAACTTCACACCTGGAGATGAAGTCTTATGCTTCCCGTCAACGGTAACTTTTGGAATCTAAAGAACAGCAAATATAATTTAAAAACAGCATGAACTGTTGAAGTAATTTTTTGCCGTTTTTTCAGTACAACGAAGGAAAAAAAACCTTGGAAGTTGATGTGAAGCCCAACCTCACGGGAACCGTTGAGCTGTTAGCCATGATTAAAAAACCTAGGGTGAGACTCTATCAATTTGTTTTTCTTGCTTGTTAAATTTAGTATTTTAAAAGCAACGTGTTGCAAGATGGCGTTGCTCTTACAAAAACGATTTCATTTGTATTTGGCAGTAAATTAAATAAACGGGAACATATGTTAATTTCTTGAGAAAGTTAATTTAATGGTAAATTATGATATAAAATATTACTTTATTAGTTTACTCGTAAAAGTAATTACTAATGCATTATGCGCTGATTAACTGCATAGAAAGAGATAAATTCCCGGCAAAGGCATATGCAAAAAAAATATGCGAGCCTGGTTGAGTTGAGTTATAGTGTGTTGAAACTCGCTGTTATGGAAAGGGGCGTGACATTTTCCAAACACACTGGAAGTGGTTGACCAATCACAGCACACTGGTCCAGCCGACCAATCAGAGCACATTGTGCTTTTCAGAAGAAGGGGCTTCATAGACTGGAACTAAACAGAGCATTACTGACAGACTGGGAAAAGAGGTGCTGCAACAATGTCAAATATATGAAAAATAATGTTTATGAACAAAGGGCATAATAGGTCCTCTTTAAATGAATGTGATAACAAACAGGCTATAACTTTCACATTTGTTTTCCCACAGCAAGCTAATCAACCAAAGAAGCTGTTTAAACCAGGACAAACTGTTTCTGCAAAGGTTGTTGGTGTTAGTTTCAACAAGACTCAACTACGGCTTTCTCTGTCCCTCACAGGTAATACTTGTAGTTTTATCTGGAGTCATAACTACACTCTGTCAGAGGAGATTTCCTAGCTCATATTTTCTCCTTGTTATAACAAACGCTGAGTCACATAATACTTGATGTTGCACTTCTGCCGTCATGACGCACGTTGCAGTCGTCCCTCGAGTCTCTTTAGCATTTCCTGTGTGTTCTGTTGCTGTAGGGATGTACAAGCTGGAGCAAGGGTTGGTCACTATGGCGACGGTTCGGAAAGTTGAGCCTCACCAGGGATTGTCGCTTCATCTCCCATTTGAGAATTGGGGTTTTGCTTCGGTAACGGATCTCTCTGATGCATATGGAGACAACCCACTGGAGCCCTACAAACGTGGCCAACTAGTCCGGTGAGTCATGAGTCATGACGTAGCTGGAATTGTTTATGATGAATGTCTTCAGGATCTTTCCTACAGGGAAGCTCTAAAATGTAAAGTTTGTTGATGTGTGTGCATGTCTTTTTTCCAGGTGCTATATTATTGAGGAGGTTAAAGAGAGGAACTTCAGCGTTTCACTACGCCCCTCCAGGTATATTATCAAGTGTCATTTAAAAAATGAGATCAAACTGGTTGAAGATCTGCAATCACTTTTCACTTTTGAAACATGAGGACCTTTTCAGCCATTACATTTATTTATCTATTTTTATTTTATTGTTTTATTTTTATTTTACATTTGTATGTTTTTATTGATGATAATAGCTAAAAGTTTCCTTACAAGAGGACGGCATCTCAGACAATAAATACAAATAAAATGACAACTTACTACATTACCTAAAGAAATATTACATTGACAATAATGTTATAATGACAGACAGTAATGATTTTTTTAATAAATGGTAGCTGTAACAATAAAAGTCAGATTTGCAATTCAATAATTATTACAGTTGTCTACTTAAAAAGACATTATAAAGCTTGGAAGAGCCAGGATATTATTTAATACAACTCCAATTGTGTTTGGCTGAAAAAAAGAAAGGGTGAGTAAATTATGGGATAATTTTCATATTTGGGGATAACTATCCCTTTAAAATCTTTTGTCTAGCTTGGTACAAAATTCGTATTACACTTTTCTTTCAACTATATTCCAAAAAGATCCTCAGTATTATACACTTTACTGCTAAAATAACCTTATTTCCAATCTGGTTATTTTGAATTACTCTTCAAACTCTTACCTTGTTTATTATTTAATTGTGTGTGTGTGCGTGCGCGTGCGTGTGTGTGTGTGTGTGTGTGTGTGTGACCTTTTAGATCCTGTATTTTGTTTTCTAACAGTAGTTACTGCATTGAACGTATAAGTAAACATTTTAGAAGGACACAGCTGTGATTTGTGCTCCTTCTATCCTGAGAAACGATCAGCAGAGCATGATGTGTAGCCTGAAGTATTAAACGGGTGGTCTGTGTCAGTCTTTGACCCATATCATCTGTTGCTTTCTTCTCAGAATATTGAGAACATCCGGCATACATCTGCAGAATTGTGCAAATCATGGCAATCCTTTTTTTCTTTTGGCTTGTATTTTTTGGCCACTAATCTTGCAAGTCATTTGAAACTATTATATAATTCATCAAAACATTCTGTTCTCATGTAGACATCTGACAAACCATTTCCATTTGTTGTCATTACAAAGAAGCATTATAAAGAATTTTTTACCTGACTTCAGGTTTGCTGTGTGCTAGATTTCAGTATGAAAAGGAGTTAAAGTTTAGTTTCATTGTATTGTGCCCAAAATTTTAGACAATTAATTAATTTGTATTATTATTATTTATTTATTCTTCCCTTTCTGCAGATTGCATAAGGACCAGCAAGACATTACTGACCCAGACATTGAGTCAATTTCCGATATAAAGGAGGACCAGATTATCCGAGGATACGTGACGTCTATTAACGATAAAGGCATATTTGTGAGGTATATGCATCTTTTGATGCACATATTTTTAATGAAGCCATTCTAGTCTCCTGAGTTGAATTAAAATTATTTTTATTTTTTGAAAGGTTATCAAGGGCCATCACAGGAAGAGTTCAGTTCCAACACGCTACAAAATACTTCATGAACGACCCAAAATCTGTTTCCGAATACATTACCCTGAATGCACTGGTAACGGCCAAGGTTCTCAGGTAATGTTTCTCTAACTTCACAACCAATAACCTAGTTATTTTGTGATTAAATTTTTTTTTTCATATAAATTAATTTTAATTTTAGTGTGAACACAGAGAACAGCCACGTGAACCTGTCGCTCCTGTCGGAGGACACTGGGAAACCAGATCTACTTCCAAAATCCCTTGATCTAAAACTACGTCTGAAGGGAGAGAAGAAAGTGAAATATGACGAAAAAGCTGCCAAGAGGAAACGAGCTCTTTCTGAGAGCCAAGTAAGTGTGTGTCTGTGTGTGTGTTTGACTGTTAGTTTTGAAGAGGATGGATTTGATTCTATGTTTTATCCCTGTAGCAACAAGACGATGAGACAGTTGGACAGAAGATCAAAAGGAAAAAGGATGAAGAATGCCCAGTGAAGGGAGAAAGCACAGAAGAGAAGAAAACCTTAAACAAGAAGAAGAATAAAAATAAAATAAAAACTGAGGACAGTGACAGTGGTGTAGATGTGTTTTTCAGAGAGAAGAAAGAAACTACATTGGATAAAAAGTGTGGCCAAGTAAAGGTGACATCTCTTTTCAGAACAATATGATTGAATATTTTGAGATATAGGTGTACAACTTCCTCTCTGATATATAACACAACTGTTGTCTGAATATTTAGGGTAAACATGAGGAAACAGAACCAAAACGGCTCCAGGTGACATTTAGCTTTCCATGGGAATCAACGCTTGGCTCTTTAACACCTTTTGCCGCAGTAGACGACACCCATGAATCCAGTGAGGATGAGCAGGAAGTCACGAGCAAGGTGAACTCACACATGCATCAAAACTAAATTGCTCCTGTGAAGACTATTGTACTGAGCCCCCAAAGGGACATGGTGATGTACAAAAATATGAAATGGAAGGAAAGAATCGCATTTCAAAGCTATTGCGTTCACCAAGAAACTTATTTTCCGCACTGAAATATAGTTTTTACTTCCCTTTATTGTTTCTCAGGGAGGCGCAGAAGTTGTGCAAACGAATGCGAAGTTTCTCAGGGAGAGGCAAAAGTTGTTCAAACGAATGCAAAGTTTCTCAGGGAGACGCAAAAGTTGTGCAAACAAATGCAAAGTTTCTCAGGGAGGCGCAGAAGTTGTGCAAACGAATGCAAAGTTTCTCAGGGAGGCGCAGAAGTTGTGCAAACGAATGCGAAGTTTCTCAGGGAGAGAAAAAAGTTGTTCGAACGAATGCGAAGTTTCTCAGGGAGAGACGAAAGTTGTGCAAACGAATGCGAAGTTTCTCAGGGAGGCGCAGAAGTTGTGCAAAACGAATGCGAAGTTTCTCAGGGAGAGACGAAAGTTGTACAAACGAATGCGAAGTTTCTCAGGGAGGCGCAGAAGTTGTGCAAATGAATGCGAAGTTTCTCAGGGAGAGACGAAAGTTGTGCAAACGAATGCTAAGTTTCTCAGGGAGGCGCAGAAGTTGTGCAAACGAATGCGAAGTTTCTCAGGGAGAGACGAAAGTTGTACAAACGAATGCGAAGTTTCTCAGGGAGGCGCAGAAGTTGTGCAAACGAATGCGAAGTTTCTCAGGGAGAGACGAAAGTTGTACAAACGAATGCGAAGTTTCTCAGGGAGGCGCAGAAGTTGTGCAAACGAATGTAAAGTTTTTCAGAGGAACGCAAAGTTTCTAAGGGGGACGCATTTTTTTTTTTTTTTTTTTTTTTTTTTTTTTTTAAACAAACTAACAACGTTTCTTGGGGGATGCAAAAGTTTTTTGTTTTGTTTTTTTGCGATCACCATTATTCCTCTAGGGGACAGAGCAATATTGCTTACAATTGTAATGAAAGGTGCATTCATTCCTACTCTTGAGCCATGGATTGCATCAAAATTATGTTGCTCCCATGTAGACTATTAAATATCACAACAGAGAAAAAAAATTAAGGTTAAAGGTGCAAACACTGAAAAGAAATTGTGAAACAATTTTCACTCAAAAATTACTAGTAAATTTCACAAAAAATAACAAAGAAACAGCAAGAAACACTTTGAATTAAACATGATATTTTGAAGTAGAAAAACTGAAAAAGTATTTTCTTTTAAAACTTGCTACAATAATCTGTTTTATTTACGACTTAGAAAAAAAATTGTAAACGGTTCCTCTTTCTTTCCAGCCTGTGAAACAGTCCCGTAAGGAGCTAAAGCAGGAGCAGCAGAATGCGGAGCTGAAGCTATGCAAGCTTGAGGCAGAGCTCATGGACATATCTGTACAACCCGACAGCACAACAGCGTTTGAGCGTCTGCTCCTGTCGTCTCCGGACAGCTCCCTCCTCTGGCTGCAGTACATGGCTTTCCATCTGCAGGCCACGGAGATCGAGCAGGCGCGCACAGTCGCAGAGAGAGCCCTCAAAACCATCTCCTTCAGGTGAAACACTTTAGTTTGTATGGTTGCCATTCAGGGTTTTACATTAACTTTTTTCCTAACCAGCCACTGTGGCTAGTGGTTTCCCAAAGTTACTAGCCACTCAGCATTTTCACTGGCCACACTGACATCGATACCATAGGGAAAAACTGCCATATAGATATTTTTTATATTATCACATAATTTGGCAGCCGGTATTTTAGGCTGCTGTCAGATTAAGACCAGATGCACGGATCCATTATACTGTTTTATATAGCCAATATACTTGTCTTTATGTGCTGCACTTTATCTGTGGGAATGAGTAAAATTATGCTCAATATGCACAATCCCACACCGAAAATCAAGCCCTGTAACAGAAACAATATTCATCCAGAGCAAATGAAACGAGTGAGTAAAGCGAGGCGGGTTTGTGTGTAACTTTCTGTTGGAGAGATGAGAGAGAGAGAGAACGTGCAGCTGGTATTGTGTTTCCTGCGTAGGAGTTTCAGATATATTTTAGTATCTATAGTATCGATAGTATCTACCTTTTTAAAAAACTACAATTAAAAAAAATTATATTATAAAATTTAACCCGTCAAAGTGGCTAGTTGGAGTGATTGCCTTACACACCACTGCTGAAATCCACCCACATTTGGCGGATGTTAATGTCAAGCCCTGTTGCCATTAAATAAATACAACCGACATATTAACTGCTTCAGGAAACCTGTTTGAAAGCAGTCATTATTGTTAAGATTCCACTGAGTGTTGGTGCAAATATATTACACTTTTAATTAAAGGATTATATGCGTGTTTCTCTGCCCCCTTTTAGCATAAATGTTTTGAAAAACATCCAAATGAAATCACATTTTACAACTATTAACCAGTTTGTTTGTTGTTGTTTGTGTCTTTAGAGAGGAACAGGAAAAGCTGAACGTGTGGGTGGCCATGCTGAATCTGGAGAACATGTACGGGACACCAGACAGTTTGCAGAAAATCTTTGAACGGGCCATCCAATACTGTGAACCTCTTCCTGTGTACCAGCAGCTTGCCGACATTTATGCCAACTCGGACAAGATCAAAGTGAGCATTATGTCTAGTGACGTGATCTGATTGGTTGTTATTTGGGACGCACTGATGTGATATGGGTAGGGGTTGGGTGGTATGACCCAAATTTTATACCACAGCCACTTACACTCCCATTCAAAAGGAAGGGGTCTGTATTTTTAAAATTACATTTTATTATATATTCAAATAGAAAACGGTAATGTCACAATATTACTGTTTTACAGCCTTGTTGCAAACATTTAAAAAAAAACTCACCAACCGTGAACCTTTGAACGGTAGTGTAAATATGTTGACTGTGGTATAAATGGTAACAAAAGATCTCTTTTTAAACTATTTATACATCAATTTATTAAAAAAGCTAAAACATAAATGCATGCTACAAGCCATCAGAAAAACAATACAATGTAGTGCATGAAATGCCAATACGGCTAAATATTTATTTCTTTGGAAATCAATAACAAGTCCTTATATTGGCCACATGAGTTCTCAATATCAGTTATTAATTTTTTTTAAAAAAAAAGGGTTTTTTTTTTCTCATATTGATTGATACTAATATGGCCACAAATATATTGTGTATCCCAAGTTATTTTGTTGGTCGGTTAGTTACATAAAAGTTGAAACTCTGTATCACAGTATTAAACTTTTTGTATCCTGTGTGTGTGTGTGTAGGAGGCTGAGAGTCTTTATAAAAACATGATGAAACGCTTCAGACAGGAGAAATCTGTATATCTGAGTTACGGCACCTTCCTGCTACGACAGCGTCAGAGCGACGCTACGAATGCCCTCCTTCAGAGGGCGCTGCAGAGCCTGTCCAATAAAGATCGTGAGTCCCAGCTACATGTCATCTCTGTGGGAACTGAATCTGAAAAAGCTATTTAAATGATATCCAGACCCTCCAGGTTGCCTGTTAGCAGCTCATGCATTGTTTCCTCACTACCTTTCCAGACGTGGACCTGATTGCCAAATTTGCCCGGTTGGAGTTTCAGTACGGGAATACTGAGAGGGGCAAATCCATGTTTGACAAGGTCCTGAGTACCTACCCCAAACGCACAGACCTGTGGTCCGTCTTCATAGATCTGATGGTGAAGCACGGCTCTCAGAGGGAAGTGAGGTAAGCATGCCTGTAGGGTAGGAATTGTACTTCATGAAGTCCATATTATGAATTTTTAAACCCTTTTAATCATCCAAATCAACCAATCACATTTTGATTTTGTTTTAAATATTAGTTTAAAACAATTACTTATTTGGTAGTTAAAAATAAGCCCTCATATTGGCCATATCGGTTCTCAATATCAATTTCTTTCTATTTTAAAAAAAGCTGATAGTTGGTCAGTTAGGCTAAAGGTAAAACTTGTATTAATTTTGATTTTGTTTTAAATATTATTCTGTATTACTTTTTATTTTACATTTTGAAACTATTGCTTTGTTCATTTTAATTTATTCTATGTGCCTTATTTACTTTTTATTGTAATTTTTTTTAAATTAATTTTTTATATATATTTTTGACATTTTGATATATGTAGGGATGCACCGATATGAACATTTTGGCCGATACCGATAACCGATAATTCTTTGTTTATTTAAAAGTCGATAGATGATATATTGGCCGATAAATCTAAAATCCAAATTTTTATATTATTTTTTCTGATTACAAAAACAAGTGTCTCACCATTACATCCATGTCCCAAGCACACAATTATAATGTTCTCATAATAATTTTCTGTAGCCTATAATATGACAGACTTTTAATATTTAAATTTAATACATCGGCCCAATTTTCTTATCAGGCCGATAACTTTAAAAAACGAACATATTTCGGCTTATAGCGATATGATGGCTGATATATCATGCATCCCTAATTATATGTAGAGTGGAACAGAATCTTAAAATCTTGTAAATTCTGTTCTCAAATCTTGTGTTTGGCACAACATTATTTGAAAATATTTTCCTGTTCCCTCCAGGGAGCTTTTTGACCGCGTGATTCACCTAAGCGTGTCGGTGAAGAAGATCAAGTTCTTCTTCAAGCGCTACCTGGAGTACGAGAAGACAAACGGCACACCTGAGACCATCCAGGCGGTCAAACAGAAAGCTGTGGAATACGTGGAGTCGAAAGGAGCCGAGGCCGCCAGCTAGAACCATCTATTTTACATCAGGATTAAGATGAATAGAATATCTGAGGACAAAGAATCTTTTCTCCCACCCATTTTTTCCTTGTACACCTATGAACATATTTCTGGAGGTGCATTTGTGTGCGTTTCCCAAACTTGCATCTCCTGTCACATGAATGACTATAAATAGCCAGTTTTTCCCTCTTTGATGAAATGACGATTATGGATTTTTTTTATATAAAAAAAATAGTGCTGTAATAGAGGAATTCAGGTTTTGCAATAAAAAATTCTGCTATCTAAAGCTCCAGAAATCTTTATCCACCATTTTCTTTTAAAGGAAGGTTAACCACAAAAACATTTTATTCAAAAACAAACAATACAAAATGACAAGAAAAAGGAACAATTCAAGCAGTGGACACGATAAATGGAGAGAAAAACTGCTGGTTACTGATTATATATTGAATATTTCTGTAAGGACTACGCAGGATCTTTATGAAGACCTGTAGTACCAGTCAAACAGACAGTGCACTACACCTACACCCTACTGTCACATATATACGCCCGTTCATCGGCAGTAAAAGGTTAATTGTTTTCTTTTGTTTCCTAGTTAGATCCCCTGAGGCAAACTGAGATATTTGCCTCTCATTTTGATGCCTGTTACCCAGCATGCACGGTGTGTCTCTCACTTTAGAACCTCGGCACATTACTAATTTAAAGAATATTGTGGCACGATATATATAGGAGATTATTCTTATGTTTGGCTACTGAATCACTAGTGGAGGCTGAACGTTGTCGTCCTGGTTTCTCACGTTCTCCAGGTCCGCTGTGGCGGTGCATATAGATGACTTTGTAGAGCCTTAGCGGGTCACGTGATTTGTTCCAACGACCGCAGAACTGGAGGGTGTTAATCTGGCCGTGGGCCGCACAGTTTCTGGGGTCACACCTCCTCTGGGTCTTGCAGCACCTCGGCTCCTCGTGGGGCGTCGGCGTTCTGGATACGCATGATGGGTTTATTGCACATTGGGCAGACGCTGCGGATCTCTAGCCATTTCAGCAGGCACCTGCAAGTTACAATGAAAGATTTCTTTAAAAATACGGTTGCAACTGCCAAAATAGGTTTTTGCTCAAATTTGGTTTTTATATATATATAAAAAATAGGCTATTTTATTTCATATATGCCACCGTTAAAAAGTTTGGGTCGATACATTTTTAAAAAAAAATTTTCAAATGAGCCTTTTATGCTTTTATTTAAACAACAATTATAGTACAAACCGTTATATTGTGAAATATTATCATTAAACTGTTTTCTATTTTTAAAATGTAATTTATTCCTGTGACGCAAAGCTGATTTTTCAGCATCATTACTCCAGTTTTCAGTCACATGATCCTTCAGAAATCATTCTAATATGCTGATTTGCTGTTCAAGAAACGTATCTTATCAACGTTGAAAACAGTTTCATATTTTTGTGTAAACCGTGGGGGGGTTATTTCTGTATATATCAGGCGTCATCAATATTTTGTCCGTTTTCCCATAAAAAAAAGACTTGTGTTTATTAGAAGTAGCCTACTATAACATTGTGGCTTCAGATTGATCAATTGAAGCCACAAAACTTTTATTTTTTTTAAATAGACGTGCAAAGCCGGGTGATGTGTAAAACTGTGACTGAGTTTTCTGGGGAATTCTGCTGGCTCTATTCAAAGCAGTTCTTGGCACAAGTACATGTGGCTTCTTCTGTTAAGTAAACACTTGTTACAGTGGAACTCACTTCTTGTGGAAGGTGTGTGAGCACGGGCACACGCCCAGCTCGTCTCTGGTCTTGAATTCCTCTAGACACACGGCACAGGGCTGCTGTGACACAAAACACAAAACTATTTTAGAGTCCTTTTCTTTTCTTAATAAAGGCATAATTCAAACACTTTATCTGTTTAACAAAATGCTGCATGAATGCTGGCTGTAGCCTTTCCAACATTTTCCCTTTGTTTTGGTTTCAGTCACACTTTTTCCTACAGCATGTGATTTTGCAATGGGGCTGGAGTTCTATTCTACTGAAAATAACGTCAGTGCTCCCATAATGCAGTTCACCAGGTGGTTGGTATGACCAGAAAATCCCGCAGATGTCTATTTGCATTATCAAGAATTTCCCCTTGAGGTTTTTACGCAACAAGTGAACACATCATAACTTGATTTAATAAGAAAATTTAATGCACTAAAATGGAAATTTGAAATGCAGAACTCTCTTTGATTTTGACACTTGTGTTCATAAATAGTTATTCTCAAGAAACGGTGACATACTACTGACTACTGATTTAATCAACAGGATACTGAACTTAGTCCCATTCTTTGTATACTACACTTTACATGATGTAGTTATTATAGTAATGATAAATTATCCATAATTACATGTAACTAACCCTAAACCACACCTAATCCTAACCTTAAGTACATGTAGTTAATTATTATTATTATTATGACTAAGTACGAACACTTTAAAATATAGTGTAACCGATATATTTAACCCTGTTAATTGTGTATAATTATATAATTCAAATCCGTTATGCAAATGTTCTTTTACAGAGAGCTTATGAAACTTACTCCCAGCAGGCTCAGCTTCTTTCCTGCACCTTTCAACACCACCTTTAAGAGAAAATAAAGAAAAAAATGACACTGTGTTGTTTAATGTTAAATCCTATATTTTTGGTTTTATGGTTAAATGATAAATCACTCGAAGCTGAAGTGCAAACATAGACAGTATAAGAAGGCACTTCACACTTTCGGAAACGGCTTTGCGAACACGCCCCTTCAGTCATTGGTTCGAACAAACATAGCCACGCCCATAGCTCTCGTCATTGGTCAAGTCATAGATATAAACACTACATGTCGCCTTGGCTACGGCAGTTCATTGGAACGAATGCGTCAATAGAGCCGCCATCTTGAAACAGGGGAGCCCCTCAACAGCGTCAATGTAGGAAAATGTCTAACGGAAATAAAATCACCATAGATCGTCATGAATGCGATTTTCTAGTTGTTTTGGTTCGTTCCAACGGTCAGACATATTTTTATTATAGTCCAGAGAAATTTAAAAAAATTTACAAAATTTCACAATCTTGTGAAATGTAATCCCTTGCTGTCTGGTTTTTAGATTTTGTTCGTGTGAGCATCCATACGCAGCACAAAAGTCCGGCATCATCCATGAATTCAGCGTTACCTAGCTACTTCCTATGACAAGACCCCTGTTCCAAGATGGCGCCGGTTTTGACGCATGCTTAGTCAAGTCAAGTCAAATATATTTATATAGCGCTTTTCACAATACAGATTGTATCAAAGCTGCTTCACAGTATCAATCAAAACAACTTAACAATGTTTGTTTATTACAGGAAAAAAGATATCCAAGTTTGGTAGAGCTGATCAATGGTATGATTGGTTAATTAATTTGAATATCCCCAACAGAGCAAGCCAAAGGCAACAGTGGCAAGGAACCGAAAAACTCCATCCAGTGACCTAATGGTGTCATAACACCCCATCAGATGACCCAATGGAGAAAAAAAAACCTTGGGAGAACCCAGGCTCAGTCGGGGGCCAGTTCTCCTCTGGCGTTTATGAACTAGAGGCCGAATTTACAGTAACTGTAAGATAAAAAAATTTATATGAATGCCTGGCTAAATAGATGCGTCTTCAGTCTAGTTTTAAACTGGGAGAGCGAGTCTGAGCTACGAACAATATCAGGAAGGCTATTCCAGAGCTTCGGAGCTAAATGTGAAAATGCTCTGCCTCCTTTGGTGGATCTGGATATCCTAGGAATGACCAGAAGCCTCGAATTTAGTGATCTTAAAGAGCGCGATGGATTGTAAGGCGATAGAAGATCCGTTAAATAGACTGGAGCTAAACCATTTAGAGCTTTATAAGTCAAAAGCAATACCTTGTATTTAATACTGAACTTTATAGGTAACCAATGAAGTGATGATAAAATCGGTGTTATATGATCATATTTTCTTGATCTAGTAAGAACTCTAGCGGCTGCATTTTGGACTAACTGTAGCTTGTTTATTGAAGATGCAGGACAACCAGCTAATAAAGCATTACAGTAATCTAGTCTCGAGGTCATGAATGCATGAACTAACTTTTCTGCATCAGAGACTGATAGCATATTACGTAGCTTAGCAATGTTTCTAAGGTGGAAAAAGGCAGTTTTTGTAACATATGAAATATGTTTTTCAAAAGACAGGTTGCAGTCTAATGTAACACCCAGGTCTTTTACTGTAGCGGATAAAGTAACAGGGCATCCTACTATGTTAAAGTCGTGCTGTGAAAGGTTTTGTGGACGGTTTTTTGAACCGATAAGTATTACCTCTGTCTTGTCTGGATTTAATAAAAGAAAATTACGCGTCATCCAATCTTTTATATCTTTAACACAATCTGTCAATTTGGATAATTTAGCGTATTCATCTGGCCGTGATGAAATATATATTTGAGTGTCATCAGCATAACAATGGAAACTAATTCCATGTTTCCTTAGAATATTACCAAGTGGCAGCATATATATTGAGAATAATAAAGGGCCTAACACAGATCCCTGCGGCACTCCATAGTTTGCCGAAGTTATAATCGATTTTTCACCATTTAAGTAGACGAAATGGTAGTGGTCAGATAAGTATGACCTGAACCAGCTTAATGCTTGTCCTTGAACACCAGTGTAATTTTGTAGTCGATCTAAGAGTATTGTGTGATCTATAGTATCGAACCCAGCACTAAGATCAAGTAAAACTAGTACTGAGATACAGCCTTGGTCCGAAGCTAAAAGTAAATCATTTGTGATTCTAACAAGCGCAGTTTCAGTGCTATGATGTGGCCTGAATCCAGACTGAAACTTTTCATAGATGTCGTTTTCTTGCAAGAAAGAGCAGAGTTGAGCGGACACAACTTTTTCTAATATTTTTGACATAAATGGAAGATTCAAAATGGGTCTGTTATTTGCTAGGTAATTTGGATCTAATTGTGGTTTCTTAATAAGAGGTTTTATAACTGCCAGCTTAAAACCCCAAGGCGACATCTAGTGTTTATATCTATGTGGTCAAGTCAGCATCGTTGTGTACAGTCTCTGGTAGGATTACAAGTCTGACTCTGAGAGAGATCTCGCTGTTGCGAATTTCCATAACGACAATCGACAAGAGAGACAAGTAGTTTTCGAGAAAATTAACATATACATGTCGTACCAAAGTTGTCTCTACATGGGGATATTTAAAATATTTAAAAAGTATAAATAAAGTATTTTAAAAAGCAAAAAGTTACATATTTCATCTAGGAAAAAGCCACTGTAACAGACTAATGTAAGTAACTGAGAATTGAGAAGTGTCGGTGTGCTTGTGTATCGATTACTGTGTTTTCAATTGCAGTTTAGTCTGCTAGTGTTTCTCTTTACATGTTACATAGCACTTTCTATGAATACAGTACACTTTGGAGTCTTATTCCTTCTTTTTTAAAAGCAAGTTACATGTTTTTATTGTGAGACCCATTAGATATTTTAGATAAATTATTATCTGAAATAAATTCAGAGGACCTTGACCAAAATTATATAAAGGTAAACACCTTCTTTCACCATTTTTTTAAAAAAGACAGAAATGCAGGTGCTTTTGTAACATATTCATGAAAAAAAGCACATATGTGTCTTGTGTTGTGTCATGCTTGCATGCTAACTATTTATGTAAGTAAAGTATATCATAAAGGTCATGTGTTAAATTGGATTTCATCAAGACTATATTTATATCTAACTGTATTGTTTTAGGCCCACCTCATTGTAGCTGTACTGCTCCCTTGTGCTTTGCTGTTTCAACCTGTAAACAAAAAGAGAAAAAAAATGAAACAACACTTCTACACTTCCTGAGTGCAACTGCAAAAACTGCTGTGGGTGGTGCAAAAGAGAGATGATGTGATTGTGTAAAATCATTTTGCTGTAGCATTTCCTGTCAAACTTTCAAATGCATAAAAACACTTCTACTTAATATACTAATTTATACTGTCATCTTAAATTCTGACAAAGTCTTGGATCCAAAATGTAATCTAAACTAATAATTAAATGAAAATGTATTATTTATGTATTTATTATTTATGAATTAAATATATGTGTGTGATTAGCTGACAGGAAACATTCCGACAAAGTTCTTAAACGTCAATAGAATGTTTGAATGTTCAAAGTTATCAGGTCTTTATTCACGGAACATATTTTTTCTGGAACGTTTTAGTTGGACGTTCGTCTAATGTTTTTTAAACGTTATTACCTGAAAAAAAAACTGTCCATAAATGATGTATAGATAATGTGTTTGTGCTAACAAAGACCGAAGAACGTTTGTCCATAACTTAGTGAGAACTTTTTCAGAACGTTCTTGCCAGAATATATATATATGTGTGTGTATGTACGCAAACTATAGAAAGTTCCAGACATGTCCTTACTGTGTCTTTCTACATGTCTTTACAGGAGCGGAACGCAACAAAGGACACATCTGATTTGTGGTACAGCAGTTGTGCGGGTGTGGTGCATGTGTTTGGGCTCTTGCCTGAACAGATAGCAGCAGAAGATTACACTGAGCATGAAGATGAACATGCCTATGCCCAGTACGATGACGTACACGTTGAGCGGCAGACGGTAGATGTCTTCCTCTGACATATCACAGTCTGAATGCTGCAGCCCTAAACCACAGAGGCAGCCTACACACAAACACACACTCAAATCAGCAGTTTACATCACACGCAAGCAGGAATAACACAATTCTTCACTACGCCCACTTTCAAGGGAATTTTTGGAAATTAGCTATGAATTCACCACAAAAAAACAAATATGAACAACTGTGGGATTGACTCCAACAAAGCACCATCTGGCCTTTCGTGAAGCCATATCTGTTATAAGAGTATACAATTTAGGGCTGCACGATATTGGGAAAAAATCACATTGCGATATTTTATTTTTCTGCGATATATATCGCGATATGAAAACAATTTCACCAGATGACTTTATTAGCTCTCTTTGGAAAGAATGAATCATCTGAATGACTGGGGTGATTTTGTAATGGAGTAAATCTGCATAGCAACTATTATAGTTGACTAATGTAGTTAACTAGAGTTTAATAAATGGAACCTTATTGTAAAGTGTTACCGATTTTTAATGTCTCGTGAGTTCAGTGTTGGACAGGTCAGTTGTTTTAACCATTCATTAAAGTGAATCGGTTCAAAGGAGTCATTAGTTCGCGAATTGGAGGTGTCATTAACGGACCAGGGCAGACGTTGTGTGATTATCCCGGCAGTTTAGGACATCGCACAAGATTGGTCTCAACACAGAAAACATTTCACAACTGAATAGATTTTTTGTTTGTTTTGTTTATTGAAAGTGTGGTTTATCTGAATGTGTGGAACGCTTTTATGAGAATTTTTTTTTAGCACAATTCACAACCAGTAGTTCAGGAAAAAAATAAATCCGAATGCTTCACCTGAAACTTCGTTCTTCCGACCTTTTACCATTGTGTAGTATTCTCAAAGATATTCAGTCAACTCAAATCATTAATATGCGCGAGGGAGGGAGAGAGAGCAAGACAGTTTGAAAACGGTGAGAGTGCGCGCGCGCGACCGGAGCTCTCTCTCTGCTCGTTCTCTCAGTTTAACAAGCGCAGCAGTCAGTCATCTATCACTCACCGGTCAAATAAGGCTTTGGCGGGGCACAGGAAGGGCATTCTGACTTTATTTTGAATTCTCATGTTCGTTCAAGCTCAGAAATAAGAGAAAGACCACTGATCTTTGTGTCTGCCCGGCTCACAGAAAACAACGCGCAAGTTCCAGTCTTTTTACGTTTGATGTTTAAACAGGACTTAAAAACACATGCAAATGATAAACTTTCACTATATTATGGTTAAACTTGGCAATTAATCTGCGAATCTCAAGCGTTACGGGACGTTTTTCCCTAAGGCTTACATCGCAACATCCTGCGATGTGACTATCGTGGATGTGCACATCGCGATATCCAGAGCCGGCGCCAGCCGAGCGCTGATGAGGGGGCGTCACTCCGAGAGGGGGCGTTCACATTAACGCACGTCACCACTTTTTGCCAGGGTCAATCTTCTCCCCACCACTTTTTAAAACATCTTCGCGGCACGGATATACCAATACAAATTAACAAAACATCTCCAGTTAACTAGCAGAGGATTCATTTAGTTCGTTTGTCAAATTAGAGTCGTTCTAGCGCTGAAATGTGTTGCTTTTTAAATCAAGTGATCAAAGTGCTCGTTGCCGCTGCGATCAGTGAAGCGGAGTGTTGTCTTGTGGCTCGCGCAGTTTTCACACTGACGCGGGCTTCAATCTATCGCTGTTGCGGGGAGACTCTATTCGTTACGGTGAAATCACAAAATAAAAAAAATGTCCCTGCTTGATATAGACTGTTATAGACGATTGATAAGACGTTTTGATGAGAGAGAGAAAAAAACCTTTTGCTAAAAAGGCTTCCCCTGGCCACGGACTTGATATGCAATTCGAGAGAAATTTTCTCCCTCATAAGCAGCCTGACTGCTTCTACTAGTTGCTTTTATAAAGAAATGCTGCACTTAATTGCTGGTCTAGTATCAGTTTCCTCCACTCCATAACCAAATGATAAGCGCGACTGGGCTGGCTTACAAGGGCGTAACTTTGGGTCTACCATTGGGGGGGTTAAACTCGCGGCATATTTATTAATTTATTGAATAATTTTCTTGTGTAAAAGGTAACATGCTAATTTGCCGTTCCTGTATTAGAAATACATTGTGATACTTTTACTGATTTAGGCCACTTAACGTAAATGCAGCTGTTCACTTGACACATAATGACACAGTAGTTAAATTAAGTGTTTAAACACTAGCCAGCAGTGGCAGCTTCCACTTAATTGATTTTTTGTGTTCAATATATTATGAAAAAAAAAAAAAACTTAAAGATTAATCAATTGCATCACTGTATTGGCATCTATATGCAGCAAATGTATTATGCACAATTCAACTCTCAATACATTACACAATACACGGTGGCACACTGGAGTGCAGCTTGCACCTTTATTTTAACGTGTGGAATACCACCTATGATTTATCCTTTTTTTGTCCATTCAAACATGTAGATTTTTATTCACATAATTACTAGGCTGTTGCCTTTTCTATCCAGTAGGTGGCAGTCCAGGATAAGAAATATTTCAAGGAAATAAACTAAATAGTAGGAACAAAGAAATTAAAGCAGCATAGCCTACAAGTGCAAACGGAAATGTAATGTGTGAAGTTACTGGAATGGAAATAAATGTATCCACCTTCTACATACTTTTGAAGACATTTTGTTTGTAACATCACATTTTAAAAACTTATCAAATAACAGCATTAAAAACTTTCAAATAGAGAAAATGAAAGTGCAATTATATTATCACTTTGCATGAAATAAGACTCAAAAGTAGATAAAAAAAATTGTTTGCATTTAGCCTCTAATAATATAAAATTCAGAAACTGAGAAAATACAAGTGTGGACTAACGTTAGTTGTGCTTTGATTCATTTTGTCACTTTGCAAACTCCATGCAAAAAGAATAAAAAATAATAATAATAATAATAATAATAATCTCAAATTGAGCCGGAGGTGGTAAATTTAGTTATTTTAATAAGATACCTAAAATGATGTAAACTGCATGCCGTGCGCACGCGCAGAGATAATTCATGCGCGTGATAATTCATTTTATGCAGGAGTTATGCACGTTTTTTTCGATAAACAATTTTTAAATAAATGAAAGCAATATAATTTATAAATTGCCGGATTTATGATTTTTTTTCGATAAACAATTTTTAAATAAATGAAAGCAATATCATTTATAAATGGCAATGTTTTTATTAAATTGTGATCACTTTAAAAACAAATTCATTCATTTGCATGTTGTGTCCGAGCTCCGCCCGACACATTAACTGTAATTATGAGCCCGAGCCCGATTTAAACCCGACGATTTTTTAATACGTGGGTCGTTATAACTGACGTTCTCAACTACTTTCTATGTTACTTTCCCCCGCCCGCAACATTAATGTTTTGTCCCGCTCCTACCCACAAATAGACTTTTTTTCTGTACCTCCAAAATAAACAGGCCTACTACGTGTCGCCATCATACACATCAGCATAAATGCTCCTGATAAATTTGTTACTAAAGCATTAACTTTAAAGATTTTTATTGTTATTGCTTGTTATTAAAGCACATAGCCTAGTTGTTCTTGTTGCTTTTCTGCAACAGATGAATAAAAATGTATTAGTTTTTATATGTTTCATTCATAAATATTTCTAGTTTGCGGGAGTCCCGCGATTCGCAAATCGTTTTATTCTCCCGCAACCCGCACACAGTGATGTGAATTACCGCCCGCGCCCGCGCTCGGCCATCAAATCTAGTCCCGCGCCGCACTCTATTGCGTTGGGAGTGCACGTCTTTAGATCAAGGGCCCGGCCCGGCGTCGAGGATAGTGACGGGAAATATCGTCGGTTCGGGTCAAGTTCGGGCTCGGGCAGAGAATCTAAGCTCTAACTGAGAGTGACATAACAACGAGGGAATCATCAACGCATGATGCCATGTCTAAACGCAGGATTTTGCTGCATTAGGTAAGGCAATGTTTATTTATATTGGCTGCCAGGCATACAGTACTGCTTGCTTTTTTTGCTCAAATTAACAGTTTGTAAACGTATAGTTGTGCTAATAACAAATGAGTTAACGGGAGCGTTTATACTGGGACGTTTAAGTTGTTGATAGGCGACGTTGGTTAAAACTAAGTTACATGGTTAGGAAATCTATTTAAATGCAGGGGAAGCGCACATCTTAGCCTACCCTGGAGTTGGTTCGCCCTCCGCCTATGCCGACTCTCCCGATTGCCCCCGATATGCAATATTCAACCTTGAAATTATGGAATATCCGTTCTACAGTCCGTAGCCGTCGTGTGATCTTTCCCGTATGAGAAATTTAACGTAATGCTAAGGTGAGCGAGCACGCAAAATCAAACGACCAATCAAAATTCGACTTTGTCTAACAGACTGTCCTTCATTAAAATATTAATAATTTAGCTTAATAGTCACAAGAACATGTGAAAATGTAATTGGCAAATGTAATTTTTAAATAGCATATTTTATCAGTAAAATCCCGTTTACATTCATGGTGATCTGAGGGGGCGGGAGAGTCCCGTTGAGGGGGCGTCGCCTGGCGATATCGATGTTAAAACGACACATCGTGCAGCCCTAATACCATTCGTAGTTTACTGTTTTCTAACCGTGAAAGTTCTTCTCCATTCATATTCCCCAGTCAGTCAATGTACTTTAAGAGTTAAAGATTAACGCAGAGTCTGCAAGAATCCCCCTTAGTCTGAGGCACGATTCATATAAGGTGCTTATGTGGAGGGGCTTCCACAGAGATTATTGTAAGCTTGTGTCATTCTGATGGGGAAGGTACAATGATTTAATGTGTGCCACATGGCAACAGATCTCAGGTATTATCATTATTATTATTATGCTTTGTCATATACAATGGCAAAATATTTCTTTTCTTTTTTTTTACAGTAATACAACTGAATACATTTTTGTTGAATTCTTATTTTTATTATCATTCGTATGAATGATTATGACTGAATGATTATGATATTTTTTATTGAACATATGGAACTCAAAGAATGATACATTTTTGTAGATGCACAAAATATTCTGATAATGGTCCATAATCTTGTTTGCATGCTCAGCAGCTTCCTGTACACATATTTTCCATATATATTAAGCAGCACAACTATGATTTCAACATTGATAGAAAATTATTTGTATTATCAATGTTAAAATAATAGTTTCTTGACCAGCAAATCATTAGAATTTGAATGATTTCTGAAGGATCATGTGACACTGAAGACTGGAGTAATGATACTGAAAATTCAGCTTTAATCACAGGAATAAATTACATTCTAAAATATTTTCAAATAGAAAACAGTTTAAATGTAATAATATTTCCCACTATTACTGTTTTACTGTATTTTTGAACAAATAAATGCAACCTTGGTGAGCATAAGAGACTTCCTTCAAAAACATAAAAAAATTGTACTGACCCCAAACTTTTGGGGTGAACATATATTTGGGGTCATATATATATATATATATATGAGACCCAAAAATATTATTAATACATAAATATGGCAGCTGTCTTATTTGCTGTATCTGGTTTAGGCAGTCGAGTTGACGCGTTTACATGACATACGTAATCAGAATCTGAGCAATTTCCGATAATCAGAATGCATTTCGTGTTTACTTACTGGGCATTACTGTCACTGAAACATTTGACTTGTTACAGGTCGATACATGTTTTCATCTAAAAATAAATCTCTAGACATATCAGTTTTCAGAAGAGCAAAAAGCTGACAGCATGCCGGTTGTTAAAAGCTGTCTACGTACGCATAGCATGAATACTTCCACTATCTTTGACAAGCTACCCTTGACCTTTCTGAATAGTTCCCTTTGACTTCTTCAAACTGGTTTCAACATCCTCAGCAGCGATAACGCTTCAGTGACTAATACTGGGGGAAGAAAACAAACTCAAGTTCAGCTTGGACTTTTCGCAAAGGCCACTCACCGTTACACCATTGGAATGGTTGCATGTAATCTGACTCCAAGCAGAGCTGCTGCAAACTCACTGCTTGTCTGGAACAGGCAATGCGGGGGCTGGAGGACGCAACCGAAAACCAGATTCCAGCTTGACTTATTCCCCACAATTTGCCACTGTGCAACCAACGTTGTCCGAGAACCAGCTCTTAAAATTATAGGGTGTGCTGTCTTAATTATAGTCAAATTATTCCACCATTCATCTCACTTCTATGATGGAAGGACTATCATCGAAGGACAAAAGATTTCAATCACTCTTTGCCTCTGCTGATGTGAATATGCACAAGGTGCTTTGTTACAGAGACAAAGGGAGAATAATGTGCCCTTGATATTCTTCTTGGGTTTTGAGAACGAGTCCATACGTGGCCGAATGGCACTTCGGATGTGATCTTCTCTGTGTTGCCGCGCACAAAAGTTAACAAATTCCTTGATAAATCCTGCGCCTGGCGGTTTAGCGAGCACTAAACATCCATACGTGCAGAACTTTGAACAACATACGATCTGATACAAGACTCCATCTACAGTCTTTGTCTTCCCTCAAACCCTCTTGCAAAAGACTTTGGCATGCCTTTGGGTCTCTTGTCGATTCTTCCAGCAGTTCTTCCTTGTTGTCGCCTCTCGGTCTGCGTTGTTTTTTTTTTAGGTATATTCCTTTATCGAAGAGCAGGCCCTTTAAGAGAATGAAGAGAGCAGTATTTTCAAGCGTTTATGTGTGTGGGGGAGTATTTTTTCTCTCCACCTAAATCCATCTGCTCTCTCAATCCTTCCATCCAAAAAGTAGAACGAAAAAACGAATCGTCCCTCGGCTCATTTAACAAATATCCCAGCCAAAACGCAAGCATCTGGGGGTTAAAGATGTGTGCTAGTGAGGCTGACCAGTAATATTCTCCAGGAAGGCTCCTGCGTCTTTCCTGGCCGCACACATTCAGTTTGTAAACAGATCTGTGCTCATGTGATCCTGGTTTGCCTCGCAACTCTGTCCTCCAATCCCTCCCTCCCTTCCTGAGCGATTCCCCTCCTCCAATCCCTCACGCTCTCACTGCGCGACTGCAGTCACAGGATGGCTTCCTCTTCTTCTAGAAGTGAGGGCTGCAACATTTTAGAGGAAATAAGGCCACATGCACGCGCTGTGCTGCAGAAAACAAGCCGAAGGTGACAGACAAAACAAGTGAGAGTGAAAAAAAAAAGGGGCAGACTGCACGAGTGAGCGCAATGACACGTATATGCAGCACATTAAATCAGATGCAGATCATGTTGCTGTCTGACCTACTAAATCACTGGCATGATGAAAGCTTGTTATGTTCAAGCACAGAATATAACCGTAGCTTTTAATCAGAGAAAGGGCGGAAAAAGAAACAACAGACTCAGGCGACCAACCCCCAACTCTATTCTGCTGTAGAGACAACAGCTGCTGCTTGCCTAACAACCATGTGCTCCCGGTGTCTCTGTTTGTCGCACTCAGCAATCTTGATGACTGATCTGTGTGGTGCACAGTTCAGTTTCATGCTAACCAGATGATTTTCTGGTTATCTAAAAGACTGGGATATACTTTGAAAATAGTTGATATCCTCCGAATGGATGGAATCAGACTTTGAGCTTCATACACTACACGATTTTCTGTGAAATCTGTCAACTCAAATCTGCAGACTGGCTCTGACTTTCAGCAACTTTCTTGTCCTGACTGTGCAAAAGTTGTGTCATGTATTCTAGCCTTATCAAATCACGGTTACATTCTATCAACTTTCTTACAGGCGTTTCTTCCAGTGTTGTTATTGTTAACTGAAACTATTAAAAATAGTTTTCGGTAATTGAACTAAGGTAAAATATAAATATCAAATGAAAAACGTACACTTAAAAAAAACGGAAATGAAAATTAAAAATGATTCCTGGGCAAATAAATGGAATGTCAAAACTGAAATACAAATAAAACTAAATAGAAATATTTAGAAAAACGAATAAAAAAATGACAAAAAACATCAAATTAACTATTAAACCTTTATTGAAACTTTAAAATAAATAAATAAAAGCTCAAGTATTCAAAATATTCATATTAAAAGTCCCCATAGTCAATCATTTTATCCCTTAAAACTCACCTTTGATCATCAAAATTACATATTTAAACTTTTCCCTTCAAAAAAACATCTTTATGCCTTAAAATAGATGAATAGTAATTCTACACCCTTTGCCTCATTTAGTATACACAGTTCTATGAATATGCAAATTAGCCCCGCCTCCACTGACTCACACCAGCTCAGAGATCCACTCGTTGACGATGACCGGTTGACATGATTGGTTACAAGATAGTTTCTGACGTCAGAAACACCAGCGATTTCAAACCGAGTTTTTGAGTCTGTCTTTGGTTCACTGCAGTTTTAAGGAGAAAATACTCAGCAATGGTGTTAACTTATGAATTTACACATGGTTTGTCTTAAAGCATATTAAAAACACAACATAGACATATAAACAACATTAAAAACTAGATTTTCACCACAGGGGGCTGTTCCATAAATGAAGCTTAGAAAAGCGGTGATTAAATTCCAAAACCGGACTTGAATGAGCCTAACAAATAAGTTGGGGCTAAAGTGGTTCCATAAAAGGTAATTGAAGTTCACGCAATCTCACTAATTTGATCCAGGTTTATCTAGTCTAGATAATTGCGTGTGCACGCGTTTCTGAAGCAGCCCTAGAGGTCGATCGTGGATCAAATCGATCCACCATCAAACAGCGTATATTTTGTGCTGTTTTATGCGTTTGTGACATGTTTTTTCCCCCCTCAGTGCAAAAATTACATTTACAGTTATATTCTCTATCTGTAAATGTGAGAAAGTCGTGCAAATGTATCCATTTTGCTGCTAATCTTCATATTGAACGAGCGCTGCTGCGCGCATGCGCGCCAAATAGGAGCGCAATAATTCTGACTAAAATATACATTTTGCTTGGAAAATTAATATGCGATATTTTATAACACTAGAAATATCTTCTAATTATAATAATTTCTCTTTAGAGTGTTGGATAAGTTGCAGTGAACTTCTAGCTCATTACACTCAAAGAAATTGAACAGAAGTAGCCTAATTCAGGGAAGATTTTTTTTTAAAAGAAACTAAATATATAAAGATACAAAATATAGTTTTGGGTATAGGACCTATGCTACTTTATAAAGATTATATATACTTATTTAGAATGCTGAGAATTACAGCTTTTAATGCAATAATTTTTTTGAGAAAGCAAGAATCCCCAGTTTTAAATGAGTGGTTAGATTTAGTTTCTAAAGTACATTATGGAGAGGATAACATTAAATTAAGAACAAATGTATACATTTTGAAAAGATATGTGCAACTGTAAAATCAAAGAATATTCCAAAAAATAAAGGTATATATATTGGCCTACATTAACTACATTTTTATGTAACCTTCCCTTTTATTTCTAGTTATTTGTTATTTGTTATTTTATTTATTTACTTATTTAATATTGAATATTTGATATTCAAATAATATTACTTGAATAACTATTAGGAATTATGTGTCATTCATTATAAGAGTTTGATATATGTGAATGTTATATTTTTATTAATATTTATTTATTGTTTTATTTATATGTATGTGTTGGTATTATCACAAAAGAAAAAAAAAGTAGAAGGAAAAATAAGGAATATTTATTGGGGGAAAATATGATGTCTTTAAAGGAACTGTCCATTTGTATAATTGTGTTAAATGTGTTTGAATTGAAAGACATAATAAAGTACATAATATATATATATATATATATATATATATATATATATATATATATATATATATATATATATATATATATATATATATAAGAGACAGTGTAGAGAAAGAATTATCTGATAACCGAGGCACTCCTTAATTAAAATGTCTTTATTACAAAAATGACATGTCCTAAACGGACAACTTTAAAACGCCTTATATATGTGTCTATATTGTCTATATTGTAGCCTTATTTAAGTTGATTTTCTGTATACTGTGTATTTATAAAGTCCAATAATGATATTAGAGACTGTCAGTGGTAATATCATTGTGTTCTTGTCGGTCAGTGTTGAGGATCTGTGTAACAACTGAGGCTTAGCCTGACAGTTAGCCTGCCCTGGACCAGGCTAGTTTCCCAGCATAAGTTGCCAGGGTAACTGAGTTTGAACTTTTTTAAGTTTGATTTATGAAACCGAATCTACCAAAAATAAGCCTGACTAACCGAAATAAGCCTGGCTTATACTCTAATCTTGGTTTATGGAACAGCCCCCAGGGGGACTTCAAGACAACATATAAAGCAGGGGTGTCCAAACTCGGTCCTGGAGGGCCACTGTCCTGCAGAGTTTAGTTCCAACTTGCCTCAACACACCTGCTTGTAAGTTTTTAGCATGCCTAATTAGCTGTTTCAGGTGTGTTTAATTGGGGTTGGAGCTAAACTCTGAAGGACAGTGGCCCTCCAGGACCGAGTTTGGACACCCCTGATATAAAGCATTTATATTAGGATTTTCTAGTCCTATATTAGGACTTCTTGTCCCTGTCAAAGATATATCTCAGACTCAGACCTTACTATAATATACGGCACATGCTTTCTTTTGAGCACTGCATGAAGAAGGAACGCCACCATTCATTAATCCATTTTGGCTCGTGCTATTGCTATGTCTTTTTGTAAAGACATTTTGGTCCACACTATAGCTAGCATTATCATATCCCCTGCCCAAATCGCTTTGGCCAACATCAAGGCCATCATTCACATAACCACTTTTGCAGCCTTTTTGCCCCGCACTACGGTCAGTGTTATCACAGTCATGTCCATCTTGATTATTGTTAGCATTCATGCTACAATCTCCATTTTGTCCAGTGCTAGCATCTCCACACTTTCTTAGACTCAGTGCAGGTTTGCACTTGTGCCAGTCCCACAGCAGCTTGTTCATGGTGTCCTGGCGACGAATCCCCAACAGTTTGTCTTCTTCGGTTTCGGGTTTATCGTCGTCGTCATCATCACTATCATCTACACGTGAATGATCATGGAAGCTCTGCATCTCACCGCTAACATCTTCAAAGTATTGCTTGATGGAAACCTTGGCGAAACTTTTGCCATGTTCTGTGCAAGTCTCATCAAACATCTTGCGCTCTGTGTCTACGTAGTGAGACCAGTATTTGGTTTTGAGGAAGGCGGCCTGGTTGAAGCAGGGCCGAATGGCTCTGATCAAAAACGCAACGATTGTGATGATCAACAAGAACAACCATCCACAAGCCTGGACATTTAGAATATAGACAAACATATATGAATTAGTAACATTGGTATTTCCATCTTTACTAATGATATTTTGGCCTGGTTTCACAGACAGGGTTTAGATTAAGCCAGGATTAGACCTTAGTTCAATTAGGAAATTTAAGTAGCTTTTATAAACGTGCCTTAGAAAATTTTTTTTACTGTGGTGCATCCTGAGACAAAACCATGTCTGTGAAACCAGGGGTATATTCAATGCCATTAATCACTCCAATTTTAGTTAATTAGACTAAGACTAGTTTTAAACCGGTACAGAGTGCTCTGTTTGCCCACAATGACAAAAAAAAAAAGTTTATATATATATATATATATATATATAATGATTTTTTTTAATCATTGTGGACAAAATGAGTGATTGAATTAACTTAAATATATAATTGTTTATATTATTACTTTAGAGTATTATTTCAATATATATTATAAGACATTTTATGTCTATATATTTTCTGGGGTGTTTCAGGTTGGTACAGTGATAAATGTATCTACATATTCCATGGTATATTCCATCTTTTCTACAGTAACAACATCTGATCACTGCTTTTGATTTTCTGAAGTGTTATCCCATATCTTTGAGATACCATTACAGTTTTTATTATTTATTTTCAATATTTTTATTTCATTTTATTTTACTTTGTGTGTTTTTGTCATGTTTATTATTCTTTTTTCTATATCTATACTCTAGGTTTTACAATTGGCCAAAATAAAATAAGTGGGATCTCTCTTTTGGATTATGAGGAGTATGATTTAGATTTGTTTTTAGGATTATGACTTTTTTTTTTTACACTTAGACTATAGACTTCTAGAACTTTTGTGCTCTAAAAGCTACTTCTGAGTACCTTTCTGAGTTCAGACAGCATTGAAACATGGAAAAAAAATTTTTTTTGGTAGTCTTACTATACTACTTTGAATTAATATCAAGCATACAGTGGCAAAATCAGCAATCAACATACAGTAGGCCTACCTGTGAAATACAGCGTATGTAAATGACCGCGGCATCTCTCGATAGAATGTGTTGGCCGTCGTATATATGCTTGCATGGAATTTTGGCCAGCGTTCGTATAAGTTCCTCTTGAGACAGTCCATATCCACTTACATTTTTGCCAAACTCGGAAACTTCCAGGTCCATACTGTAGGCACACAGAAAGCTTTTACCATCCATTAGAGTCACTGAGATCCAAACCGCTGGAGCGATGAGCGATCGCTGGGATATGGACACACACATGTAGCGCAGGACCGTAGGGTCCTTCCTCCGCTGTCCAATCGGCCGCTTCAACTCCTCCGCCAGCATTGAGACATTGTTGTTCAGTACAAAACCCAAAAGGAAGAACCATATAGGTGGAATAACCAGCATACTGATCCCATAGGAGTAGTTATATTCAGGGATACAGGGACAGTTGAACTCAAAAGACGTGTAGAGCTGAGCACTAGCCAGGGCCATGACTCCACAGATGCCGTTCATAAAAGACTCTTGGTTGGTCTGGAGGATCTGGGCCATCATACGGAACTTATCCATATTGATATGTTGGTGGGTTTATCCTGATATTAACCTGTGAGAGAAGAAAATTTGTTACTTAAAGATCACCACTGGTATTTCACATGGAGAATGTTTTTCATAAAAGCTTTTTTATTTATATAAAATTGGACCCTTAAAGTCAACATGAAACCAATTTTACTTCCATAAATGAATTTTTTAATTGGGAAAAATATCCATTGGGAATTAATAGAATATAAAGGACGACTACTAACACATTTAAGACGTACGTATTTGAATTGCATGATAAATTTGCATCTATTTGGATTACTCAGTTTTAACATACACAAACAGATACACTTGATGTGATAGGTCATACATACAGTAAATGAAACGGACAAGATTTGAGCACTTTCATATTTTAGCATAGTTTATTACTAGTAACAATTTGCATCTATCTGATTTTATTTAAATAATCATATTTTCAAAATGCATGTATTCAAATAGCTTAGAATCAACATAAATCTGTGCTTTGTGAAAACAATTAAATGTATTTGGTTAAAAAGTATGAACATGGTTAAAATATAGCTGTGGAACAAGCATACTATTCAATTAATTCAAATGCATGAGATTGTAAGATATTGGATTTATAGATGATATATAACCTGATTATTGTGTATTTAAAAACTGTGTAATCCAAATGGATGGACTTTTTGCAATTCAATTACATAAATCTTAAATTTAGGCCTAAATGTTTTTTTGAGTGTAATGTGCACTGATGAACTGTACATACTAAGACCAAGTAAATAGGGTTACAACACGCTAACTAAATTATTAAAAACAGTCTTAAAAATAACATTGTATAGCAAAACGTCAGTCAGAGTGAGATATAGCAGTCTACTTACAGAGCCAAATATTAATCCATTTCTGTAAACTCAACTGAAAACAATTATCAGAGAAGAGTTAGTGTTATCAGTTTCAGCCCTCACTGTCTCTCTCTGCCACGCGAAACAACATACACACCTGATGCAATCGATTCTCAGTTCATAAAGGTGATTAATCTGTTGATCTTCCGTCTGTTTATATTTTTGTCCCTCCAAACATTGTGATTTCAGTTTCAATGCACAAATGTCTTTGTGCTATTTGAAGTACACAAAATGCATGTATTTACATACCTGGTAATACCATGGTAACAGGCAGTGTGGTTCAAAGCACATGCAAAGATATTGCCTCACCCTATTCAAATTGAGTTTTCTGTGGGATTTTGGGTTCCAGTGCAATTGCTGGAAAACTTTTGAAGCTTGATGGAACACTTCTGTGTTATTAATTAATTAAATCAACAATATTTGTTAGAAAAAAATATTTATGTATGTAGGGTTGAGCTGACGGTCAAAAAGAATCTTTTCATCAATTCCAAAGCTTTAGAATCGATTCTTCTCCTTGTTTGGAGTCGATTTCACTTGTTATCAGCTCCACTGAAGGGCCTGGCATAACAAAGGCCATGTTCATTACCTTCATTACTAAACTACGAGTCACGACACATCCCAGAAAGTGCTATTGGTGGGATTTTGATTCACCTCAGTGATTCGAATCTGTTCACCAAAAAGACTTGTTCATATTCGTTTGCTACTTTATACTGTGATTCTTTCTCTTGGAGATTATACTTGGAGATATATTCTCTTATTAGGTGTTCAAGCGCGCAGTGCTGAAACCCTTTTGTTATTGCTAATTTTTCCAAGGATCAGCATGTCACGATCCACACACGGGAAACAGAGAGATCCAATTGCAGGTAAGAATTTATTGAGGAAATCCGTAATCATAAATCCAGTCCATGCAGGGGTCAAAACCAAAGTAGCAATCCAAAATAAACAAGAACAATACAAACGGGCAAGAAGGCAGTACTCAGAAGTGGGGTGATGAAAAACAAGGACTCCGTGACACACACTGAAACAGACAGGGTTATATACACATATTTAACAAGACTAACACAGAACAGCTGGGAACAATGATTACGGGGAACAGCTGAGTGCAATGAACTGATGAGTGACAGTGACAGACAGAATGCTGGGAATTGAAGTCAAATGTGAAGGACACCGTGAGAACGAGGACCTCTAGTGATAGACAAGGGAAACACAACCAGACACTGTGACACAGCATTCTCCCCTAAAAGTGATCGGGCAAACCAAACCGTAAGTCGTAGAGACTTGAAACTTTGAGGGCTGGTAGTCCTCACACCGCCTACAACGTCACCAAGGCCCGCCCCAATCGGCCTGACGGGGGCGCTACAGCGGTCAAAAGTATGAAATGTCTCATAACTCCTAAACCGTTTGGCATAGACCAGGGGTGTCCAAACTCGGTCTTGGAGGGCCACTGTCCTGCAGAGTTTAGTTCCAACTTGCCTCAACACACCTACTTGTAAGTTTTTAGCATGCCTAATGACCTTCAACAGCTAATCAAGACCTTGATTAGCTGTTTCAGGTGTGTTTAATTGGGGTCGGAGCTAAACTCTGCAGGACAGTGGCCCTCCAGGACCGAGTTTGGACACCCCTGGCATAGACTCAAGTGTCTTATATCATTGGAATCCTTGGCTCAATATGGACAAAATACATGCCTCAGATTTGGCCATCCTTCCGACGACAATTTTGAGTAATTTTGGATTTTGTGAAAAACCTACTTTTGCACACTAGTCCTTGGCTTTTGGCCCGATCGGAACCAACCCATTGCAGCAAGATTCTCTGGAGTCTGATTGTCGATAATTATCAAGAAAATTCGAAATTTTGTTTCACGGTCGCTAGGGGGAGCCAAAATGTTCTATATGTCAGCGGTCACTTTTACAAAAATGTCTATAACTCATGAACAGAACCAGAATTTTTTTTTGCTAAACTCGGGGCACATGTGTATGAGCTCAATCTAAGGTCACATGAAAAAAATTGCGACAATTGGCCACTTGGTGGTGCCAAAAAAGTATAAAAATGTCTATAACCAACCAACCATTAGCCCAAATGACTTGAAAATTGGCATGCACTGTCTTTGTACAAGGTGCCATAAGATAGTCTATTACCCCTTTTCCACCAAAGCATTTTAAGAGCCGGTTCGGAGCCGGTCCCTGCGCGCGAACCAGTTCTTTGTGTTTCGACAGCCAAAGAACTGGTTCTCGGCCAGGAAAAAGACTCGGTTACTAACGTAACCTCGGTTCCCTGAGAGGAGGGAACGAGTATTGCGTAAGTAGCTTACGCTATGGGAAAACTCCTTTTCTCGAGAATATTGAAGTCTTTATGTAAAGCGCATTGCAGCTGCACAGCTGACAGCAATGAACGAAGGAGCTCGGTCATTGGCTGTGCTGCGGCAACTTGCTCGAACCAATGACGGGGCAACTCTGAATGCGTGACCAATGAGCGCGCTTCGCGCCCGCGCGCGTCAGAGCCCGCCAAGATGGGCGTGGCCAAGAGCTATATATTGGGCGCCCCGTCATGAGAGTTCTTTAGGTTAAAACGACTGAAGCGAACTAACCAAGCACAAGCACGGCAGCTTACGCAATACTCGTTCCCTCCTCTCAGGGAACCGAGGTTATGTTAGTAACCGAGTCGTTCCCTTTCGAGAGGTCTCTCCTATTGCGTCCATAGCTTACGCTATGGGAACACCATGCAAAACGCCGTGCGTGCTGAACTTCGCCTTATGATAGCCAGAGGCAGGTGCCTGAGCTGAAAAGCAAAGTTATCATCCAACTAGCCGGCAGAGGCGAGCTTTATATGTGGGAAAAAAATACAGAGCGGCTAGAAGGCGCTCAGTGTGACACAAGCACATACATAATCTAGATACGAACTCGTAGTTCAACTAGCATCATGCTGATAGTACATTGGAATGCAATGTCGGGACCTGTAGGTTGTAGAACCTGATAAATGTGGACGGTGAGGCCCAGCCTGCCGCCGCACAAATATCCTCTATCGGTATCCCGCTCGACCATGCCCAGGAAGAAGCCACACTCCTGGTGGAGTGTGCTTTGACTCCCCAGGGGCATTGAAGTCCCTTAGCTTCATAAGCCAGCACTATAGCTTCAACTATCCAGTGAGAGATTCTCTGCTTTGAAACGGCGGAACCTTTTGTACGGCCGCCAAAGCATACAAACAGTTGTTCTGTCTGTCTGAATAGGGCAGAATGCTCCAAATACACTCTGAGAGCCCTAACGGGGCAGAGTAGATTAGCGTCGTGTTCGTCTGCTGGAGACGATAGCGCAGTTAGGGAGATAACCTGTGCTCTGAAGGGGGTGGTGAGCACTTTAGGAATATACCCATGTTTCGGTCTAAGGACGACTCTGCAGTCGTTAGGTCCGAATTCTAGGCAGGCAGCGCGTGCAGGTCGCCCACTCTCTTGACCGAGGCGAGTGCCAGCAAGAGCGCAGTCTTGAGCGAGAGCTGTTTAAGGTGCACGGTTCGGAGTGGTTCGAACGGGGGCCCTTTAAGAGCGTCTAGGACAGAAGCTAGGTCCCAGATCGGCACTGAGGGGGGGCGTGAAGGGTTCATCCTCCTAGCGCCCCTTAGGAAACGAATAATTAGGTCGTTTCTTCCCAAGGTACGTTCCATTACAGGGTCGTGTGACGCTGTGATGGCCGCCACATATACTTTGAGCGCGGAGGGGGTGCGGCCCGCCTCCAGAAGCCCTTGTAGAAAAGCGAGTATGTTTGTAATCTTGCATGTTTGAGGGTTAAGGCCCTCGGCATTACACCAGTCACTGAACACTTTCCATTTCTGGGCATATAAGCGTCTTGTGGAGGGCGCCTGCGCCTCAGCGATGGTATTTAGTGCTCCGCTCGTGAGGTTCCTGGGAACCCGTTGAGGGGCCATGCATGAAGGGCCCACAGATCGGGGCGGGGATGAAATATCATCCCGCTGGCCTGACTGAGGAGGTCTGGCCTCAGTGGAATCGGCCGTGGTGCAGATTGCATTTGCATCAGATCTGGAAACCATGTTTGGTTCTTCCAGAGTGGGGCTATCAGCAGTACTGTGTTTTTCTCCTCTCTGACCCGACTGATGACCTGTGGCAGCATCGCGATCGAGGGAAAGGCATATAAGGGGCGGCTCGGCCAGCTCTGGGCGAGCGCGTCCGTGCTTTTCGTGAAGAAAAGAGAGCAGTGCGCGTTCTCCTTGGAGGCGAAGAGGTCGATCTCCACTTTGCCAAAGGTTTTCCATAACCACTGAATCGTCAGCGGGTTGAGAGCCCATTCTCCTGGGAGAATCTTATCTCTGGATAGCATGTCTGCCTGGCACATGCGCTGCTCTCAGCGAGCGCAAGTTGTGCTGGGACCATAAAATGAGTCTCCTGGCCATTGAATGCATGGAGCTCGACCTGAGTCCACCCTGGCGATTTATGTACGACACTACCGTCATGTTGTCCGTTCGGACCAGGACGTGTTCGTTTTTTAGATGTGGGAGCAGGGCTCTGAGAGCCAAAGCGACCGCTTTCATTTCCAGACAGTTTATGTGTAGGCGCTTCTCCGGGTTTGACCAAAAGCCG
The DNA here is from genome assembly GCA_026230005.1 of Gila orcuttii. Taxonomy (NCBI): domain Eukaryota; kingdom Metazoa; phylum Chordata; class Actinopteri; order Cypriniformes; family Leuciscidae; genus Gila; species Gila orcuttii. Next base: position 15,588,840 of record JAPDVR010000002.1, on the reverse strand, counting down.
GAGACAGGCCTGCCCTCGTAAAGGGCCCCCCAACCTATTTTGGAGGCATCTGTCGTTATCATCTTTCTCCTTGTGTTCACACCCAGACTCACGCCTGACTGGTACCAGTCGGCGGCTTTCCAGTGCGTCAGGGCTTTTATACAGCCGTGGTTCGCTCTGATTAAAAAGTGGCCCGAACGCCACGCGTGAGTATGGACGCGGCTCTTGAGCCAGCGTTGGAGAGGGCGCATATGCAACAATCCTAGCTGGAGTACGGCCGATGCTGAGGCCATGAGACCGAGCATCCTCTGAAACCGCTTGATGGGGGCGCGCGCGCCCGCCCTGAATGATGTTGCAAGGCGCCGGATGATGAGCGCGCGCTCTGATGAGAGACGCGCTGTCATTTGCATCGAGTCTAGAACTATTCCCAGGAAAGAAATCCTCTGGCTGGGAGATAGTATGCTTTTTGCAAAATTGATTCTTAGACCCAGGCATTCTAAATGGCTGATAATCCCAGATCTGTGTGTTATTAACTGACTTTCTGATTGTGCTAGAACCAGCCAATCGTCGAGATAATTCAGTATTCGCACTCCCCTTCGCCTTAGGGGGGAAAGTGCTGCATCCATACATTTCGTGAATGTAGCCAAAGACAGGCCGAACGGAAGTACTGTGTACTGGTATGACTGTCCCTCGAAAGCGAATCTCAGAAACGGCCTGTGATGAGGCGCTATTGGAATGTGAAAGTAAGCATCTTTCAGATCCACTGAGAGAAACCAATCTCCTGGGCGTACTTGCGCGAGAATATGCTTGGTTGTTAACATTCTGAACGAGCGAATCATTAGTGCTTTGTTCAGGTGTCTGAGATCTAGGATGGGGCGGAGACCGCCATCCTTTTTCGGGACAAGAAAATAGCGGCTGTAAAAACCTGCCTCGCTCAGAGAGGGGGAAACAGTTTCCACAGCGCCCTTTTCTATTAGTTTGCGCACCTCGGTGCGTAGAAAATGTGAAGACTCCTTTCTCACTTTCGTCTCGACCACAGTCGTAAAACGTGGTGGTTTGCGAGCGAACTGGAGCGAGTATCCGTGCTTTACTATATTCAATACCCATTTCGGCATATCTGGAATGTTTTCCCATGCCGCTGCGTGTACAGATATGGGCTGAATACAGGCTAGGGGTGGGCCGCTGTGACGTAGGGACCCGGCCAGCGAATCGCCTGAGCTCGTAACTCTCAGAGGCGCGGGCGCGTGCTGAGCAGCTGAGTGAATGGGCGCGTGTGTGATTACAACAGCGCGCGCTGTGTCTGTAAAACTCGCAGCCTGAGCTGGGGTTGTGTTTGACACTGTAAGGACAGTGTTTATAAGTGGGGGTGCATAAACAGTGGTAGGCACACGCGTCACTTTTATAATGTTTCCCGCTTTTACTGGGGATGAATTTATAACTGTGTGAACAGTGCTTGTGTGTAGTGGTGCGTACATGACCGTAGGCACGTGATCTACATTCATGGGGCGCGCAGCCTGAGCTGGGAATGAATTTGGCACTGTTTTGACAGTATCTGGGAATGCACACTTTGTGGACATGTGAACCCTTAGTGACAGAGGCAGAAAAAGACTCTTTTTGTGTTTTCTGTGCGTCGCCTTAAAAACGGCGTTTGTTTGCAGGTGAGCGAGCTCTGTGACTGGCCCATTGACTGCTGTATGGACATATCCAGCCGCCTGTAAGGGGACTGGGTAATGTTTGAGCTTTTGCAGAGAGAGTGGTCCGGCTTTTGCGAGACACGCACTCTCTCTTCTCATTCCTGTGGCTAGGACGGCTTTCGAGGCTCAGGGTTCAGCACAATCTTGGGCCGAGGACCCCGTCGCTCAGAAGGTGGCTTGCGGTTGTGAGAGCGCGAGCGGCGTCGAGCGTCAGCCTGAGGTGCGGGCTGAGAGGCGGTGCGCCTTATCCGCGTCCTTCATCTCCGTCAGAGTTAACCACACATGGCGCTCGAGAACAGTCAAATTAGCCATGGCACGGCCAATAGACTGGGCGGTGGCCTTCGTGGCTCGCAGAGCTATATCAGTTGCGCTGCGTAGGTCCCTAAAGGCTTCGGGTTCGGGGCCAGACTCGTCCATAGAGCAGAGAAGCTTGGCTTGGAACACTTGAAGTACTGCCATTGAGTGAAGGGCTGATGCAGCTTGGCCGGCGGCGGCGTAGGCGTGACCGGCGAGAGCAGAAGTAGTGCGGCAGGGCTTCGAGGGGTGGGAAGCTTTGACTTTCCATCCGGTGGTGGAGGGCGGGCAGAGATGATTGGCCACGGTCTCCTCGAGGGGCGGCGTTCCCTCGTAGCCTCTTTCCTTCGCGCCGTCCACAGAGGAGAGCGAAGAAGAAAAAGAAGGCTTTAGGCGCGCAGAGTGGGGGGCTTTCCACGACTTGGTGAGTTCGTCGTGAACTTCCGGGAAGAAGGGAGAAGGCCTTTGCCGAGGGGCCTGCTGGCGCCCCTGCAGAAACCACTCATCCAGTCGGCTCCGGGTTGGTTCTTCGGGAGAAGACCAATCGAGCCCGAGGTCTTCCACGGCCTTAGAGAGGACACGGATAATCTCGGTATCCATGGTGGAGCCCCCGCTCGTGCTAGCTAGCGTCGACGGGGCGGGGTCGAGAGTGGAGCCCGGCCAGTCGTCCGATGCAGCGTCGATGGACAAGCTGTCATCCATTCCCCCGTCGTCCTCGGACGCGCCGAAAGTCACAAGGCCCACCGCTCTGCTAGAGGGGTGTGGGTCCGGCTGGGTGAACTGAACCGGCGGTGGGGAAGGCAAGAGCGGCATTGAAGCACGCGGAGACTGGCTCGGCGTGACGTCACTGAGCTCAGGTTCAGGAAGCCTCTGTGAGTGGCGCTTTTTCTTAGTGCGCGGCTCAAACAGAGGGGTGGCGGCGAAGGGCTCGCTCACGGCGAAAGCGGCGAGGCGAGCCCGTAGTGTGGAGAGACCCAGGTCATCACATTCCGGGCATCCGCCCTTGGTCAAAGCAGCTTCTGCGTAGTCCCGGCCCAGGCAGCGAGCGCAGATGATGTGACGATCCCCGTCCGGGAGAAGGTCCCTGCACGACGCGCAGGAAGGCATTTGAAACAACGCCTCAGAAAATTGCTCTTTTACAAGTGTCGCGGGGCGAACAGATGTAAAAATACTTGCGTGTGTAGCATGCCGGATTGCTCAGTAGGATGGCGTTCGAAGGCGGCTGAAGGTGCCGACGTCCTCGTAGCAATCCCGCTGGTATGCTTTTCGACGGCGGCGAAGCTTCAATAATCCGGAGGATCCAGCGAAGAAGGTGTTCGCTGAAGGAGATTAAATCTAAAGAACTCTCATGACGGGGCGCCCAATATATAGCTCTTGGCCACGCCCATCTTGGCGGGCTCTGACGCGCGCGGGCGCGAAGCGCGCTCATTGGTCGCGCATTCAGAGTCGCCCCGTCATTGGTTCGAGCAAGTTGCCGCAGCACAGCCAATGACCGAGCTCCTTCGTTCATTGCTGTCAGCTGTGCAGCTGCAATGCGTTTTACATAAAGACTTCAATATTCTCGAGAAAAGGAGTTTTCCCATAGCGTAAGCTACTTACGCAATAGGAGAGACCTCTCGAAAGGGAACTGGTTCCAAAGCAGCACCAACTCTTTGCTGGACTAGAACCGTTCTTTTACCACGTCATGCTTACGGCGGGGGCTGGGGGCGGGGTTTAGAAGATTTTCTGACCATAATATAGGATCGCAAAGCCAGGAGAAACATTTGCAGAAACACGATGTAGTCCGCCATTGTAATTGTTATGCTTGAAGTTGGCGCAAGCGTTTCTAGTTTTTTTTAAATTGAAAACACTATGTAAGCAAAGAAGAAAACAGTCACAATATAGAACAAATAAATGGAAAGAAAAAAAAAGACACAAGACAGGGGTACATAACTAATCAGAAAAGATTACATATCAAAGGAAAAGATTAAAAGACTTACATATTTCAATTGTTTTTAAAGCCTTCTTGTTACACGAGTTAGAGATAATCCCAAAGTAATGTTGTACTTGCAAGCGTTTCTAGCTAAGATGTATGGCGACGTACACAGTGAAGTAACGACGTCGTTCGCTGGGCGCTCTAGTCAGCGGAAAAACAAACAGGTTCTGAGAAGGTTCGCAAGTTGAACCAACTCCGAACCAACTTTGAACCAGCACCAGTTCCGAACCAGTTCTTTTTTGGTGGAAAAGGGGTATGCGAGGACATTGGCGTATCTCAAAAAACATGGCCGCCAATGGAATTTGAGTAGCTATCAGACAAGGTTAGCAGAGGCTGATCAGAACGAAACTCAGTGAGCATGTTCAACTCATGGCTCTAGAGTTCTGTAAGAATTTTGAAAGAAATCGGCCTCTAGTTGACCTTAATTATTTTTATGCCTCTGTAATCATGTTGTTTTTCACACATACACACAATATTCATATCATTTGCTCCATAGACAAAATAACAGCTGAAAAGTAATGTCAAACTAATATTTTGTGAAGCAGGTGATGTATTATTAGTTTTATTCATTATAGTAAAACTGTGATTCTACAACATAAGACCCAGTTTTGTGGCAAACAGATGAAGTGAAGGATTTAACAAACAGTTTGTGCACAAAAAGTTATCATCTATGGCATCACTTAGACTCACACAGACATCAAGAATCAGCATATAAATCTCAGCAATGGTGATAAAAGTATTCGTACTACAATTCATGCTGGGATTACCTGTGCTGGTACCCAGCATGCATTGCGACATGAAAGTTTTAATGTCACCATCGTTGAGATTCATATGCTAATTCTTGTCTGTGTGAGTCAGCATAATATCACAGAGGTTTTTAAAAGTCACAACAATGGATCTGTATCACATTTCTACAATAATTAGTAATACAAAACTAAAGATAGATCACCATTTTAATAAGAGATTATAGGCTCTGGATAACTTCAGTGAATCAAGTCACTAAATTATGAGTTTTATCATCAAAACACATCCATCAACACCTGATTATATTTTCTTTTGGCTTTTGTGCCACAACAAATGTGTTTAATAAACACAGTTATAGCAGCCTGAGATAAACTGATATTATAAAGTCAAGGGTCAAGAGGCCAAATAAAGCAAACGCTGATCTCCATCATGGTAACTTTAATGAAACAATAAATCATCAACATCTAAACCTCTATTAATTCTCAATAACAACTCCTGTAGACACGTGACAGAAATAAAATCAATCTGGTTAGTAATAAGTGAAGTTGGTAATGCTGTTTGTGGAGTTGTTTAACCCTCCTCTGCTGAGATCTTGAGAGTTTTAACATCTTCTTTTATCTTCAGTTGATTTAATCTAAGGCTGAAGTCAGTTGAAGTTTCTGTTTCTCTTTCGTTTTTTCTCGTTCCTTTAATGAGTCTGCTTGTTACCAGCAGGTGTTTATCACTAATGCTCAATCATCACTTTAATCACTTAATTTCTTGACTCCAATGTATATCTTCTTTTAGTGACTCAACTGAAATAAGTTCAGAGTACTCATAACTATTGTTTTTATCAAATTAATTGAATTGAGGTAATCGGTGTCCTCAAATATTTTTAGTTAGCTGAACTTGTTGGGTTTTACAGTGTGCGGCTAATCGCTACACCTGTTTAGAATGTATAATGTAAACATTCTTTATTCATGTGAAAATACTGAAATATGAAAATCACACACAAACCATCAACCATCTTATTCGTGTGTTTATTAGCTTCTTATTTCAAGTGTAGAAATGTTTCTTTGGTTCGTTCTTCACAGAGGACAGGGCAAGGAAATGTACAGGCGTCATGCAGAAGGGCAGGATTATGGTTATGTTGACTCACGTACAATGATTGACAGCTGTAGAGATCAAATGAATGTGCGACGAGTCATAAACTGACACAAATTAGGAAGAGGAGAGACAGAGCTCGCTCGCTCTTTCAGCTCTTTAGATCGCATAAATCGGTGGGAAATAAAAAGAAAGGGTATTCTATATGACAAAATATTTTGTAAACGTGGTAATAAAACAATATTTCTCCAAATATGCACATTGCTCACTTTTGAACTAAGAGCCCTAACGGACGCTGTCTATGCATGTGAACACAAATCAACCGCAGCAGACGTTAGTGAATTCATTTGACTGTTGATATTTTATTTGAAATATCATGCATTACAGATTTATTATTTTGCAATCCTGACATAAATTAAGAAATTAATGTCACTGTCAAGTCGTCACCTTTATTTATATAGCCTAGCGCTTTTTACAATACAGATTCTATCAAAGCAGCTTCACAGTGATAACATGAAAATAATACAACAAAGTTTGTTTCTAGAAGAAAATTGCATCATTGTCCACCTTAAGTAAGCCAGATCAATAATATTGTTGAATATTAAATGTCCCCAACTAAGCAAGCCAAAAGCCAAGGCGACAGTGCCAAGGATCCATAACTCCATCAAAAAACCTTGGGAGAAACCAGGCTCAGTCAGGGGCCAGTTCTCCTCTGGCCAACGAACGAACAGTGTATGATTAGGGACTTTAAGCAACAGCCTCTGGTGCAACGGCAACGGCATTCTGGTGTGCTATTGCGCATGCGCGACTTAAACTGCTACTTCACGACGTTCTATTGTAACCGTCTACTACGGGAGAACAGCTGATTTGCCGTAGTCGCTACTACGTGAAAGATTAAGAAAGTTAATGTTATGTTTTATGGCATGTGGCATTGTAATTGTTTATGTATATCATTAAATGCCCAAAGCAACCCTCTCCTGCTTTTTAAAATCACTTTTGTCATTTGTATTTTGTCAAATGACTAAATTGTCCCCTACGCCGTACTCTTCACTGTTGCTTAGTGATTTTTGCATTCTTTAACTACGTCAGTTAACCGTTTACTTCCGGCTGCCGTTGCCGTTCCACCAGAGGCTGTTGCTTAAAGTCCCTATTATGATTCAGCACTGCAACCTAGTTTTATCATAAACAGAGGTCAAATATCAAAGCTGGAGTCTTTAATCTTTCTAATGATACTCATGTTTGTCCAGATCAAGTAGGAGTGTGATGTTTTAAAATGCAGTGAATGTTTAACAACAATAATCTGAGGCCATCTGCGATCTTTGCCTAAAAAGGAGTTAAAATACACAAAACCACCACACAATAGCATCCAGAGGATAGCACTCATTGGCTCATTCTACTCTGTAAAATAATTATTTTCAAGGGTTTTGCATTTGACATCATATATAAACTTTATAAAATCATTAAAATAACATTACAAATGACTTTGTCAAGATTTACCTCTTCAATTGCTCTTATTATGCATCATATTTAGCTATGACACCTGAAAATTATGTTTTAAATGCCATCCATCCATCTTCTTCTTCTTCCATCTCTAAGGGAGAGCCCAACCACCCTGCGGAGAAAGCTCATTTCGGCCGCCTGTATCCTGGATCTTGTCCTTTCGGTCATAACCCACAGCTCATGACCATAGGTGAGAGCAGGAACTTAGATGGACCGGTAAATCGAGAGCTTTGCTTTGCAGCTCAGTTCCTTCTTCACCACGACAGACCGGTACATTGATCGCGTTACCGGAAGCAGGCAAGCCACCCTTTTCCGGCTGAGAACCATGGCCTCGTACTTGGAGGTGCTGATTCTCATCCTCAATGTTAAGAGGCATTTTCTTAACTATCGTTTATTTCAAATATCTATATCTACAACAAAATGTGTGTGTTTGTAAGCATTTTCAAATAGAGTTAACATGGAAAATGTACCTTGCTTTAGTGGAGACAAACTGACACTATTAAAACAGACATTTAAATGAAAGCAAGCTAATGAGTGGTCATCTGCTGGTTATAATAGTCTATTTTTTTCTTACTACTCAATGTGTTTCTGTAATTCATATTTAGGCATTATAAAATCACTATTATAACATTTACAATCATATTTTATCTAAATCCATCACTTCATATCTATTGAAACATTAGTTTTGACAATTGTGCTACATTATGAGTAATGTGAAACCTGAAAATGGTGTTTTACTTAGGACACTTGCAGTAAACATTTTGTTACCCATCCATCATATATTTCAAATATCTGTATCTAAAACAAAATATGTGTGTGTGTGTGTGTGTAAGCAGGCTTAGTCTATATTAAGTATTATTGTTTAACCCTTCTATTCTTTTAGCATATTCTCCATCATGGATATTTTATGGTGTCAGGCTGTCAAGCCCTACATTTCGGTTGGCCTAGAGTCCATTAAGCATAGTTGGCATGAAGGTCTTAAAATGCTTGAACCCCGTTAATTGCTGCTTGCAGCTATATTTATATTATATCATTATACCTGTGCACGTTGGGGAGTTTTTTCAAAAGATTTTCTCAAAAGATTTGTTCAAAAACAGCACAACACCATGACATCACTCATTTAAACCACGTTTTTAAAAGGATGATAGCTAAAGGATCATAATTATTATAATTATCAATTTGACTCATGTCACATTAAAGACAATATCAAAGAGGTGACTACGTTTTTAATTGCAAACAGTTCGCAAATGCTTGATTACAGAAATGTCAACCTCATCTATCAGTATATATAAAATGGCAATATATCTTGTCATTCTTTTTACCAATCACAATGGTGAAAAATATGCATTGCACTCTATATTATAAGATCTTACTTCACCCGCCCTTTTTATTTCAAGAAAATTAATCGCTTATAACAATTCGGTAATTTAACAGCTATATTTATAAATAGTTTAATAAGCATCACTGATTATACATGCAGTAACAGTCAATGACTGAGTGATTCATACTACATTTTTTGGTTCAAACAGAGCAATCGTACAAACTTGCATATATCTTTGCATGTAGAGGTATGTCACCGCTCACCAGTGTATACATTTAAAAAGTAGGAAGGGGTTGTACTCAGTATTCAGGAAGTGTGTTGTCAAACTCAAACTCTGACAGTGTACATCCTGTGTGAGAAGCAAAAAACCCAAACAGAGCCTTGCAAAAACATTTTCAGCCAATTTCTCTTTTCAGCTTTACACTGAGTCTCCGTTTTCTGTGTTTAAAGGTGTGATATTGAGAGGTAAGTTATTTAATGATATTAAAGATGTGCATTAAGCAATAAGGATAATGTAAATGTAATAAAATTTGAGAATGACATACACATGTGCTACCGGAACTACAGAGCAGTAATATATTAAACTAGATTATTTCAAAAGCATCCTGTTACTCAATTGTTACTTTATTCTTTATTGTTCAATTATGATGTAGCTTATGTTTTTTCAAATACTTCAGTAGAGAAAATACAGCTTTGTGAAGAGGAAGTAACTTTCTTCATTCACAGGATGGAGGACACGTTTCTACGTGCATTTGTCTTATTCGTCAGCCTGCTGCTCTCAAAGGATCACAATGTCTTTCACGACCAAGATGACAGCATCACGGCGAGCATGCGAGACCATGAGCTTGTTCTTCTGGAGGAGGGAGCAAAACTGGAACAAGGGGAGCATGCCGTTTCCAATGAACAGCCAGATTCAAATCAGGAAGTGCCACAAAATCATCACACGATGCCAAGAAGAGAGGGGGACACGTCAGAGTTCCAACAAATTACGCCAAATGTCAAGACCACAGTGCTGCACGAGGAGCAAATGTCCCCAGTGGGAGAGCAAAACGACTTCCGCCAAAAGGCATTTGCACCAGATGACCAGGAAATATTGGATATTGACAAAGACAAATGGACACTGCATATGCCAAAGGAAGGCCTAACACAAGAAAAAGTCAATGTGGATCAGTCAGGGTCTACTGTGGACCAGAATGTCTCTCAGGAGGATGCGACACAGCCGGAAAAGCCACAAAGCGACCAGATTGACACCCATCGTGATCATGGTTTATTCATCGACCAAAAAACACCAACTTCAAGCCAAAGGTTGACAATAATAACTCAAGAGAAACAATCTAGTGATCAAGAGGACACCTTAAGCTGGTACCTTTGGAAGACACTCTCCTTGATTTCATTATTTCGTTTTTTGAAAAAGTTCCTGGAAAGAGGCTCCAAACCGCAAAGGAAGACGCAACGATGCCTGAGCATCTCCTCCGTAGCTTCTAATATTGATAACAAGACTTTAACTAGTTTTCATCACCAGTGTGTCCTGGTTACACCCAGTTACAGCTGGAAAACTTGTGAGTTTGTTGAGGGTCTTGTGAACGACCTTCTGGAAACTGTGAGAAACATGAGCACTGCAGGTTCAGACATGGAGATTGCGGACTTTGTTGGCGTTGGCAGCTTTTACGAGCAATGGGCTTCAAAGAAGAGCATCATGTGTGACATACACATACCCATCATCCCACCAAAGCTGTATAGCTTCGAGTTTGAGCTTTTGAAAGAAAGTAGAGGTTCTTCAATCAACCAGTACTGTTGCAAAGTCAAGATGGTAAAAGGCAGTGCCAGTTCAATCTGCCCTTGCAACAATTCCAACCTAGATGACGATATGTTGTGCCTTTTACATCCAGATAACAAAAAAGGGGATCATGTGGCTGAAAGTTACATTACTGACCTTCTATGCCAAGAGAACAGCTCATATCTTGCAAAAACACATGTTGTGAAGTGGTTTAAAACAGCCATTAAGATCGCATGGAAAGAGATAAGCCACAAATATGAGTTTGAGCTAATATTCCAGAATTGGGAATACGATGGAAGTCTCAAAGCTCGGTTCAGGTCAGGACCGGCCCCGCCCATCTTGTTCAGAGTCACTCCCGTGGTCAGGTTTAAAGACTCAGAGGTACATCTGATCTCCTTTCTTCCCTCTGCTACATTTTCTGATACCCATTGGCCCATGTGTTTTGCACGCTACGAAAACGCGCTTCTTCAGCATGTGACCAAAACTCTTCCAGACAATGCGTGCCATATTCATTGTCTACAGATCCTTTCCTTCCTACACAAACACCAAACTGACCTGACTGGACCATGTGGGCTAACAAGCTACCACTTGAAGAATGCACTGCTGCATCTTCTTGTCAACAAACCCTCATCTTGGGACCCAGAGCAGATGGTTTTGAGGCTAAATGATCTGCTGACTTTCCTCCAACAGAAAATCAAAGCTAAAGTGTTTTACCACGCTCTGGTTGGGAACCCTCTAATTCCTACTGAAATTGGATTTCCCAAAGAGTTTAGAGCAGGAAAGCCTATTAACTTGTTTCTACCTTTATTAAACAATGAGTTGTACTTAAAAACCAACACACACTTACTGGAGATGGTTAGAAACATGCCCGTGCTTATACATGAATATGGATCAGTAAGAAATGTTCTGTAAAAGCACCATTTAATTTGAGATTGTATGTGCCAAAAAAACTTCATTGTGCATTCAAATGTTTACTCTTAGGGTGGAAAAAAAGGAACAAAGTATTAGTAAATTCAGTTTATCACATTAGCTTGACAAGGAATAACCACATGGACTATAACAGTGTCATTCTATGATCCAATTTAAAACATCTGCCATCTGTAAAAGTGATCCTTCTAGTAATCATCTGATTCCCAGGAAAACTCAAAGTCATCGCCAGCCAAAGGGAACTCAGGCATGGGCTCCTCTGGTGATGAGGTTTCCCTTCCCATCTTCAATTCCCAGGACTCACTGGTGATCATTGACTTACCTGTTATAGACAGAAAAACTTGTGTCAGCAAATCAAACTTAATTTGGGAAACAAATCTATTAGCACTGACCAGACATCCTTGGAGAAGCAGGACATGTAGATGCACAGCAGTTACAGACAGAGGCATCACCATACAGCTCAGTCCACCTAAAGCACACAAACATCCACAAATTACTCAGTTGTGGATACATTCAAAGTCTTAAGGTGCAGTAAGCAATTTCTGAGAAACGCTGATGAAAATGGAACGGACCGAGTGCTAAAACACTTGTAGCCAATTATCAGTAATGGGCGTGTCCACTCATGAGGGGGGAGGGACCTGTGCTGCATGGCATGTTCGTAAAATTGGGGGCTGCACTATCAAGATAGGGGTGCAATCCTTTTGGGTAGGGGCATGTTTGTTTTTGTGATTTCGAATATCAACAGCATTCCTCAGGAATCGCTTACGGCACCTTTAACTCTCAAAATCAAAGTGGTTCAATAACAGGATATGAAAGGGAGATCCCATCATTGGAGCAGAAATTTTGGGAATAAATTTGTGCTTGTAACCTCACTTCTTGGTGCGCTTGTTATACATGCATGACTTGGCACTAGGTGTAGGAGTCTCTGGTCCAAAGTCCAACTCGCAATGCAAAAACATGGTCTATCAAGAAAAGAGGGGATTTTAATAGAGGTCAACAAGCCAACCATGTATTAAACATGAAACAAAAAAACATTTTATACCTTACTGGACTGTGGGTGGGAAACCATGTGTTTAAACAGAAAAGCTCCCACACAAAGTCTCACAGTCATCTTGTCATCACTGGTGTAGAACTTTGTCATGGCGCTGTTCTTACTGTCCACCAGGCATCTATACAGAAATAAAGTTGGAACAAAAAGGAAACTCCAATCATTTTTCTCCTTTACAACAACATATAGCCAAGGAAAACAATAGAGCAGCACGATTAATCATTAAAAGACTGATCTCAATTCAAACACCCACATTCTTATTCCTAAATGACAAAGATTTACCGATTACAAACATTTAAATGATCCCAATACTTTTGTGATAAGTTTATAGTTTGGATATTAACCCGTCTACTGCAACGAAAAAAAAAACCGAAAAAAAAAAAAAGTATAAATAACCTTTGAGTAACTTGACTCTTAAAATAACGATTGTATCAATTACATCATTACGCCAGCATGTGATTGTTAACTTTATTTGTCACTGAATAATTCAAGACATTTGTTCTAAAAATGGTAATTCATCCAGTAGTGAAACAAGTGAAGTCTAATTTTTTTTTTTTAAATTGCACTTTCAAATTAAACATTTTTAAATAGACTGCAACAATTATCATCTTGGCAGAACCTCTAGTAAATTTGATGTCATTTAGTTTAACCAGAATCATGAAGCTCTATGAAATAAGCAAAGTAAATCTAAACTACAGTCAACAATGGCATTTAATTAACGTAGAAGACGCAACAATGTACTTGCTTCGTTTTATAAAATAAGGATGTAGATATATTTACCCATAATTCTCAACAACAGAATATTTCTCTTTCGACCAAGGGTTTGGTTTGGAAGTGACAAAACAACGGTTCAGGTACAGCCGTTTTCTTGCTCCCCTCCTGGGACTTTTAGCTTCAAAGCATACGGGTTTGCCAAGGTCAAAGCTCTGGCCAACCGGAAGCAAGTTCCAAGACGCTGAAATCAAACAAAAAACAGTTGTTTTCATGTAATATTACCAGTTCAGTACAAACTAACCTCAAATCAACAGAATTTGTGGCATAATGGTTAGTCACAAAATAGTTTTGACCAGTCCCAAACAAACACGCTGTGAGGCACTTGGAAGTAAACATGGCCAAATTTTGGGAGAATTTAAAAACAAATGTGAAGCTCATTATAAAAGCACTATTAATTAACAAAATGAATCACCAATTAATATACAAAAGCATTTGTATTATACGCTGTACATCGATTCTTATGTTTTTTAGGGTTTATGGAGCTTTGTCACGATGGTAAAATTACCTCACAAAGAAAAGGTAAGAGTGATTTTTTTACCATCTCTTCCAAGTGCCAAACTGTATAAAAATATATATATTAAGTAACTTGACTCTTAAAATAACAATTACATCATTACGCCAGCATGTGATTAAGGTCACTGTTATTTTATATATATATATATATATAAACTTAAATTCAGCTAGAAAATAAATGTACAACATTACAACATAAGTTTTAAATACACATAGAAATACTTGTAAGAAATAAAACAGATTACTTATAACGTACCATCCATTGCAGCAAGTGTGGGCCCTGTTCGAGTTTGTATGGCCTTGTACAAGATTCCACCAGCTATGTGGGGTAAGAATCCTATCTTGTAAGAGCGATGAAACCTTAAATATAGAAACAAAACAAGCCACTCAATTACATTTAACACACTTAACACTTTAAAATGTACCAGAAATTAAAAAAAAAATTTTACTTCGTGTAGCTACATCGAATAGGCACCCTAAACGGCTGTTCCCTCACAATCAGATCGGTGGCATCTGGTATATAGTGGAGCGTGTTCGAGTAAATCACACGATCTGCATCCTCCTGAAATAAAACATATCATCACCAAAAATGCACTTGACCCTTTTCACATTACATGGGTAAACTTCTATAGCAGTGAATGAGAGACTATATACACATTAAATATATTTGTGTTCCCATTTCCTAAAATAGCAAAAGAACTCCAACAGTGTTTTGACAAATTTCCAAAAGGTGGGGGGGGGGGAGGAGGAGAGATAATAGCAGTCAGAGAGAAAGATGTCAACTTTACAGTCACTCCCACAGCCACTGTGTTAGAAACACCCTCAACAGCGTTAACTTTTTTTGTAATTTTATACAAAAGGTACTATATAATACTAAGTATAGTGTTATAAATGTACTTTAAGAAAAGCGAAAATATAAAACCTTTGCATGATTTACGATGCTGATGACGGTTAAAAAGTCTCTGAAAAGGGTCCATTCACAGCAGCGCCATCTTTGATTTTTAAAATGAATGAAAGCGAGGCTGTGAGGGATATAAATGCATCTCTTCAGTGGGTGTATTGTGTTTTTGGATTGTTTCTTCTTTCAGAGAAATTTCTCAGACAAAATGAGCTGTGGAAATTTGTGTTTTTTTTTTTTTTTACAGCGGATGCAATTGAAAACACAGCCTCGCTTTCTACCATGGCGCTGCTCTGAATAAGGTCTATTGACGGGGGTGGAGGGATAAAAGCGATAAAAAGAAGATGCCGTCACCCACCCCTCGTTGTATGCCACATCCTTTCAGATAGTACAAAAATTGATAATGAGTATCTGAGGCTTTATTGACAACACACGTTCCTAGCTTTAGGTTTTTCCATGCGTTGGGGTCGGCAAACAAACTTCTCCGCACTTTCACGTGAAGCCGGTCCATGTAACACATCACCTCCATATTCGGATCAGAGACAGGTTTCTTAGGTTTCACATCGGCCGTTTCGGCCAGAAGTATTGATTTGAGCAGAGGAGGCACCGGCCTACTGCCACTTTCTGGGGCGAAAAGTTCTTTATATAGCATAGATGCCTGGATTCGTACCGACCCCGGAAGTATTAGCGGACGAAATGGTTTTGAGGCCAATAAACCGTTTTCAACTTGAAATGTTTTTGAGTGCGATAAACCATCTTTGTCTTGAACTGGTTTTGAGTCCGATAATTCGGTTTTGACTTTAAATGGTTTTGAATCCGATAAACCGTCTTTGTCTTGAACTGGTTTTGAGTCCAATAAATCGGTTTTGACTTTAAATGGTTTTGAATCCGATAAACCGGCTTTGACTTGAACTGGGTTTGAGTCCGTTAAACCAGCTTTGAATTGTGTCATAAATCCATCACCGTCACCACTGTTGTCGTCAACATCATCATCATGATCTGGGCTTAGTGTGAAACTTTCCATCCATTCCTCCTCTGGGTCAATGTCAACATCAATATCAGTGTCAGCATCTTCAAAACGGAGCGAGTATACATTATTAGAGCTGAGAAAAACAACCAGAAGACAGTTCAGCCACATCTCTGCAGTTTCTTGCTACCGTTCCTCTTCTTAATTTTCCGAGGTTGTCTCTCCATCTCAAGACATTTGTAGTATTTGCATATCAGTGTGACAAAAAACACCTGCTGTTAATTAACTCAAACCTGAAGGAGCTCCACCAAAAACAGGTAAAGTTTGACCTCTGCTGGATAAAGCTGGTATTGCATGTAGCGAAGGATGCAAGTCAGAAAGTCTGACAGCAAGTCATGTTTCCGTTGTTTTTGTTTTTCTTTGATTTTATATATATATATATATATATATATATATATATATATATATATATATATATATATAAATACAGAATCTGAATTAAAATGTGTTTGATTTAAGCCTACATTTCAAAATTTTGTGTCATAAAATTAATTGTTTTCGCGTACGATCACCGTGTAATAGGCTATGTGTTTATGTATACATTTTTATATTGCCTATTCCGCATCTCAAAGCTTGCCACAAAGAACCGGCCAAAGTAAGGATTATGCATTAAACATTTAAATTGTTTATCAATAAACTAGTGTTTTCTGCCAGTTTTCGGTTAATATGAGACGCGCTCCAGTTCACGCCTCCGTGTCCTATTATATTGTCTACTATATTTGCTTCTTATTTATTAATCCAGCCAATTTGTGAAACATTGATAAAAATGAAGATAAAATTTTCAAAACGAAATTCACTTAAAACAAAACTTAATAAGTGGTCAAAATTATTTCTGACCCATTCCAAATGTTTTTCAATATATTGGGCATCTTATGAGCCTACTCATCTCATGCAGTTCCCTTTTCATATAATCAACATTGATGAAATAAATAAAATAACATTATATTATTTAAACATAGGCTATATATGAAACGTATGTTTAAGTTTTTTAACTTATATTTAGGCGTCACACGTACAGACTCCATGCAGGCCTATGATTCGCTCTTTTGTTGTTCTGTTTTCTTTCAGGATCAAAAATACAACAAATGAAAGCGTTTATCTGTATTTCCGACTGATGAGAACTATGCATATACATTCATAAATCAGTCAATTTTGTATTTTATCATGAACAGGGGTTAAATTGGGATTTATTATGTGGGGGTGCTCTCTCTAGGAGGGTCCGGGGACATGCCCCCTCAGGATTTTTTTTTTTGAAAAATAAACCATTAAATAGTAAAGTAAAGTAAGTAAAGTAAAACTTTATTTATATAGCACTTTTCACAGACAGGAAGGGTCACAAAGTGCTTCACAGTAAAAACAAAAATAATAAAACATATAATAACCACAACACACATAACAACAAAACCATATGGCTAGTTAAACGCTTGTCTAAAAAGATGTGTCTTAAGGTGTTTACTAAAAGTTTCTACAGAGTCCAGGGCTCTCAAGGCTAATGGAAGAGAATTCCAGAGCCTTGGAGCCACCACACAGAAAGCACGATCACCTCTTGTTTTAAGGAACGGTAAAAAGGTCTTGGCTTGAAGACCTCAAAGAGCGACCAGGAGTGTGTATGTGCAATAGGTCCTGGATGTAAGAGGGAGCTTGACCATGGAAGGCTCTGTAAGTAAATAGCACTTTCTGGAGAGTTTTGTGCAAAGAAATGGAGAAATTGAGGATTAGGCTACATGATATGTGAAAAACTGCAAGGTTAAGAGCATAATACTTTGCATTGTTGTAGTATCAACAGGTATTAGGACATTTAGCATTTACATTACTGTTAATCAGTCATCACTTGATTACACATTGTATTACCTTGTTATGATATATAGTGACCCATACAATGTGCCAAACATAATGTGCCACATGAAGAGACAGTGCAGCATATGACAGTAGCAACAGCTGAGAAGATTTGGGTCTGTGGTGACCAGGTCCAACTCACACACACTTCCTTCTCACATTCTCTCTCTTTACTACTACAATACACACACACTCATCCTACTCTGCATCATTTCTCATCAAGATATGCACAAGTCACAAAAATAAAATCAATCTATCCTTGTGGAAAGGTTGCTTGCTTGGGAACTCTGATTGGCTGTTCAGCTTAGTGAACGAGTCAGTGCACTGCACGAGAATAATAGCAAAACAGCGAGCAAAGAAGTCAAAACTGCACAGATAGAAGGCTGTTCTAATGTTACGTCATATTACCTGAGTGTTCCTTGGCGAATATTTAAATATTAACATGAGAGGAGTGGAATAAAGAAAGTGTTTAGCATTTGATATTCAGAACGATAAGCACGCGCAGTTTTGTTTTGCGGTCACGCCATCTGTGCTTCGGAGAAATGCGGTCGCGCCATCTACGCTTAAAAATATATTGCGCGTCTACACGAGGTTGCGTGGTAGACGAAAGGTTTATGCGCTTGGTGTCGGCAGACCTTTAAAAAATAAATAAAATCATATTGTTTTCTGCAAACTCCACCAGATTCTTGTTCTACATCTCACTGACTACCAATGTGGGGATTTTCATGTTGTTATACTGTTTTATTATTTAATAATTGCCTGCCAAAGTCATGAACATACATTGCAATACAGTAATATTTTATAAATTCTTAAAAATGTGAAATCAAATTGTTTTCTGCAAACTCCAACAGATTATTGTTCTTCATCTCACTGTCTACCACTGTGGTGATTTTCATGTTGATTTACTGTTTTATTCTTTAATAATTGCCTGCCAAAGTCATGAACATACATTGCAATACAGTAATATTTTATAAATTCTTAAAAATGTGAAATCAAATTGTTTTCTGCAATCTCCAACAGATTATTGTTCTTCATCTCACTGTCTACCACTGTAGTGATTTTCATTTTGATTTACTGTTTTATTATTTAATAATTCCCTGCCAAAGTAATGAATATTTACATTGCTATACAGTAATATTTGATAAATTCATAAAAATGTGAAATCAAATTGTTTTCTGCAAATTCCAACACATTATTGTTCTTCATCTCACTGTCTACCACTGTGGCGATTTTCATGTTGATTTACTGTTTTATTATTTAATAATTGCCTGCAAAATTTATCAACATTTACATTGTAATACAGTAATATTTTATAAATTCTTAAAAATGTGAAATCAAATTGTTTTCTGCAAACTCCAACAGATTATTGTTCTTCATCTCACTGTCTACCACTGTGGCGATTTTCATGTTGATTTACTGTTTTATTATTTAATAATTCCCTGCCAAAGTCATGAACATTTACATTGCAATACAGTAATATTTGAAAAATTCATAAAAAAATAAAATAAAATTGTTTACTGCAAACTCCAACAGATTAATGTTCTTTATATTACTGACTATCAATGTGGTGATTTTCATGTTGATTTACTGTTTTATTATTTAATAATTCCCTGCCAAAGTCATGAATATTTACATTGCAATACAGTAATATTTTATAAATTCATAAAAATGTGAAATCAAATAGTTTTCTGCAAATTCCAACACATTATTTTTCTTCATCTCACTGACTACCACTGTGGCGATTTTCATGTTGATTTACTATTTTATTATTTAATAATTGCCTGCAAAAGTTATCAACATTTACATTGCAATACAGTAATATTTTATAAATTCATAAAAAAATCTAATTAAATTGTTTTCTGCAAACTCCAACAGATTAATGTTCTTCATCTCACTGTCTACCACTGTGGTGATTTTCATGTTGATTTACTGTTTTATTATTTAATAATTGCTTGCCAAAGTAATGAATATTTACATTGCTATACAGTAATATTTTATAAATTCATAAAAAAATTAAATCAAATTGTTTTCTGCAAATTCCACCAGATTATTGTTCTTCATCTCACTGACTACCACTGTGGCGATTTTCATGTTGATTTACTGTTTTATTATTTAATAATTCCCTGCCAAAGTCATGAACATTTACATTGCAATACAGAAATATTTTATAAATTCATAAAAATGTGAAATCAAATTGTTTTCTGCAAATTCCACCAGATTATTGTTCTTCATCTCACTGACTACCACTGTGGCGATTTTCATGTTGATTTACTGTTTTATTATTTAATAATTGCCTGCCAAAGTCATGAACATTTACATTGCAATACAGAAATATTTTATAAATTCATAAAAATGTGAAATCAAATTGTTTTCTGCAAATTCCACCAGATTATTGTTCTTCATCTCACTGTCTACCACTGTAGTGATTTTCATGTTGATTTGCTGTTTTATTATTTAATAATTCCCTGCCAAAGTCATGAATATTTACATTGCTATACAGGAATATTTGATAAATTCATAAAAAAATTAAATCAAATTGTTTTCTGCAAATTCCACCAGATTATTGTTCTTCATCTCACTGTCTACCACTGTGGTGATTTTCATGTTGATTTACTGTTTTATTATTTAATAATTCCCTGTCAAAATAATGAATATTTACATTGCTATACAGTAATATTTTATAAATTCATAAAAATGTGAAATCAAATTGTTTTCTGCAAACTCCAACAGATTATTGTTCTTCATCTCACTGTCTACCACTGTAGTGATTTTCATGTTGATTTACTGTTTTATTATTTAATAATTCCCTGCCAAAGTCATGAATATTTACATTGCTATACAGGAATATTTGATAAATTCATAAAAAAAATTAAATCAAATTGTTTTCTGCAAATTCCACCAGATTATTGTTCTTCATCTCACTGTCTACCACTGTGGTGATTTTCATGTTGATTCACTGTTTTATTATTTAATAATTGCCTGCCAAAGTCTTGAATATTTACATTGCAATACAGTAATATTTTATGAATTCATAAAAATGTGAAATCAAATTGTTTTCTGCAAACTCCAACCGATTATTGTTCTTCATCTCACTGTCTACCACTGTGGTGATTTTCATGTTGATTTACTTTTTTATTCTTTAATAATTGCCTGTCAAAGTCATGAACGTTTACATTGCAAAACAGTAATATTTATAAATTCATAAAAATGTGAAATCAAATTGTTTTCTGCAAACTCCAACAGATTATTGTTCTTCATCTCACTGTCTACCACTGTAGTGATTTTCATGTTGATTTACTGTTTTATTATTTAATAATTCCCTGCCAAAGTCATGAATATTTACATTGCTATACAGGAATATTTGATAAATTCATAAAAAAAATTAAATCAAATTGTTTTCTGCAAATTCCACCAGATTATTGTTCTTCATCTCACTGTCTACCTCTGTGGTGATTTTCATGTTGATTTATTGTTTTATTATTTAATAGTTCCCTGCCAAAGTCATGCATATTTACATTGCTATACAGTAATATTTTCTAAATTCATAAAAATGTGAAATCAAATTGTTTTCTGCAATCTCCAACAGATTATTGTTCTTCATCTCACTGTCTACCACTGTAGTGATTTTCATGTTGATTTACTGTTTTATTATTTAATAATTCCCTGCCAAAGTCATGAATATTTACATTGCTATACAGGAATATTTGATAAATTCATAAAAAAATTAAATCAAATTGTTTTCTGCAAACTCCAACAGATTAATGTTCTTTATCTCACTGACTACCACTTTGGTGATTTTCATGTTAATTTATTGTTTTATTATTTAATAATTCCCTGCCAAAGTCATGCATATTTACATTGCTATACAGTAATATTTTCTAAATTCATAAAAATGTGAAATCAAATTGTTTTCTGCAATCTCCAACAGATTATTGTTCTTCATCTCACTGTCTACCACTGTGGTGATTTTCATGTTGATTTACTGTTTTATTATTTAATAATTCCCTGCCAAAGTCATGAACATTTACATTGCTATACAGTAATATTTTATAAATTTGATTTGATTTTTTATGAATGTATCAAATATTACTGTATAGCAATGTAAATATTCATTACTTTGGCAGGGAAATATTAAATAATAAAACAGTAAATCAACAAGAAAATCACCACATTGATAGTCAGTGAGATAAAGAACATTAATCTGTTGGAGTTTGCAGAAAACTATTTGATTTCACATTTTTATGAATTTATAAAATATTACTGTATTGCAATGTAAATGTTCATGACTTTGGCAGGGAATTATTAAATAATAAAACAGTAAATCAACATGAAAATCACCACAGTGGTAGACAGTGAGATGAAGAACAACAATCTGGTGGAATTTGCAGAAAACAATTTGATTTATTTTTTTTACGAATTTATAAAATATTACTGTATAGCAATGTAAATATTCATGACTTTGGCAGGGAATTATTAAATAATGAAACAGTAAATCAACATGAAAATCACCACAGTGGTAGACAGTGAGATGAAGAACATTAATCTGTTGGAGTTTGCAGAAAACAATTTGATTAGATTTTTTTATGAATTTATCAAATATTACTGTATTGCAATGTAAATGTTGATAAATTTTGCAGGAAATTATTAAATAAAAAAACAGTAAATCAACAAGAAAATCACCACATTGATAGTCAGTGAGATAAAGAACATTAATCTGTTGGAGTTTGCAGAAAACAATTTGATTAGATTTTTTTTATGAATTTATCAAATATTACTGTACTGTAATGTAAATGTTCATGACTTTGGCAGGGAATTATTAAATAATAAAACAGTAAATCAACATGAAAATCACCACAGTGGTAGTCAGTGAGATGAAGAACATTAATCTGTTGGAGTTTGCAGAAAACAATTTGATTTCACATTTTTAAGAATTTTTAAAATATTACTGTATAGCAATGTAAATATTCATTACTTTGGCAAGGAATTATTAAATAATAAAACAGTAAATCAACATGAAAATCACCACAGTGGTAGTCAGTGAGATGAAGAACAATAATCTGTTGGAGTTTGCAGAAAACAATTTGATTTCACATTTTTAAGAATTTATAAAATATTACTGTATTGCAATGTAAATGTTCATGACTTTGGCAGGGAATTATTAAATAATAAAACAGTAAATCAACATGAAAATCACCACAGTGGTAGACAGTGAGATGAAGAACATTAATCTGTTGGAGTTTGCAGAAAACAATTTGATTTCACATTTTTAAGAATTTATAAAATATTACTGTATTGCAATGTAAATATTCATGACTTTGGCAGCCAATTATTAAATAATAAAACAGTAAATCAACATGAAAATCACCACAGTTGTAGACAGTGAGATGAAGAACAATAATCTGTTGGAGATTGCAGAAAACAATTTGATTTCACATTTTTATAAATTTATAAAATATTACTGTATAGCAATGTAAATATTCATGACTTTGGCAGGGAATTATTAAATAATAAAACAGTAAATCAACATGAAAATCACCACAGTGGTAGACAGTGAGATGAAGAACATTAATCTGTTGGAGTTTGCAGAAAACAATTTGATTAGATTTTTTTATGAATTTATCAAATATTACTGTATCACAATGTAAATATTCATGACTTTGGCAGGGAATTATTAAATAATAAAACAGTAAATCAACATGAAAATCACCACAGTGGTAGTCAGTGAGATGAAGAACAATAATCTGTTGGAGATTGCAGAAAACAATTTGATTTAATTTTTTTATGAATTTATCAAATATTACTGTATCGCAATGTAAATATTCATGACTTTGGCAGGGAATTATTAAATAATAAAACAGTAAATCAACATGAAAATC
This sequence comes from Gila orcuttii, assembly GCA_026230005.1. Classification (NCBI taxonomy): domain Eukaryota; kingdom Metazoa; phylum Chordata; class Actinopteri; order Cypriniformes; family Leuciscidae; genus Gila; species Gila orcuttii. Next base: position 15,565,574 of record JAPDVR010000002.1, on the reverse strand, counting down.
GCCACAGTGGTAGACAGTGAGATGAAGAACAATAATGTGTTGGAATTTGCAGAAAACAATTTGATTTCACATTTTTAAGAATTTATAAAATATTACTGTATTGCAATGTAAATATTCATGACTTTGGCAGCCAATTATTAAATAATAAAACAGTAAATCAACATGAAAATCACCACAGTTGTAGACAGTGAGATGAAGAACAATAATCTGTTGGAGTTTGCAGAAAACAATTTGATTTCACATTTTTATGAATTTATCAAATATTCCTGTATAGCAATGTAAATGTTCATGACTTTGGCAGGGAATTATTAAATAATAAAACAGTAAATCAACATGAAAATCACCACAGTGGTAGTCAGTGAGATGAAGAACATTAATCTGTTGGAGTTTGCAGAAAACAATTTGATTTCACATTTTTAAGAATTTATAAAATATTACTGTATAGCAATGTAAATATTCATTACTTTGGCAAGGAATTATTAAATAATAAAACAGTAAATCAACATGAAAATCACCACAGTGGTAGTCAGTGAGATGAAGAACAATAATCTGTTGGAGTTTGCAGAAAACAATTTGATTTCACATTTTTAAGAATTTATAAAATATTACTGTATTGCAATGTAAATGTTCATGACTTTGGCAGGGAATTATTAAATAATAAAACAGTAAATCAACATGAAAATCACCACAGTGGTAGACAGTGAGATGAAGAACATTAATCTGTTGGAGTTTGCAGAAAACAATTTGATTTCACATTTTTAAGAATTTATAAAATATTACTGTATAGCAATGTAAATATTCATTACTTTGGCAAGGAATTATTAAATAATAAAACAGTAAATCAACATGAAAATCACCACAGTGGTAGACAGTGAGATGAAGAACATTAATCTGTTGGAGTTTGCAGAAAACAATTTGATTTCACATTTTTAAGAATTTATAAAATATTACTGTATAGCAATGTAAATATTCATTACTTTGGCAAGGAATTATTAAATAATAAAACAGTAAATCAACATGAAAATCACCACAGTGGTAGACAGTGAGATGAAGAACAATAATCTGTTGGAGTTTGCAGAAAACAATTTGATTTCACATTTTTAAGAATTTATAAAATATTACTGTATAGCAATGTAAATATTCATTACTTTGGCAAGGAATTATTAAATAATAAAACAGTAAATCAACATGAAAATCACCACAGTGGTAGACAGTGAGATGAAGAACATTAATCTGTTGGAGTTTGCAGAAAACAATTTGATTTCACATTTTTAAGAATTTATAAAATATTACTGTATAGCAATGTAAATATTCATTACTTTGGCAAGGAATTATTAAATAATAAAACAGTAAATCAACATGAAAATCACCACAGTGGTAGACAGTGAGATGAAGAACATTAATCTGTTGGAGTTTGCAGAAAACAATTTGATTTCACATTTTTAAGAATTTATAAAATATTACTGTATAGCAATGTAAATATTCATTACTTTGGCAAGGAATTATTAAATAATAAAACAGTAAATCAACATGAAAATCACCACAGTGGTAGTCAGTGAGATGAAGAACAATAATCTGTTGGAGTTTGCAGAAAACAATTTGATTTCACATTTTTAAGAATTTATAAAATATTACTGTATTGCAATGTAAATGTTCATGACTTTGGCAGGGAATTATTAAATAATAAAACAGTAAATCAACATGAAAATCACCACAGTGGTAGACAGTGAGATGAAGAACATTAATCTGTTGGAGTTTGCAGAAAACAATTTGATTTCACATTTTTAAGAATTTATAAAATATTACTGTATTGCAATGTAAATATTCATGACTTTGGCAGCCAATTATTAAATAATAAAACAGTAAATCAACATGAAAATCACCACAGTTGTAGACAGTGAGATGAAGAACAATAATCTGTTGGAGTTTGCAGAAAACAATTTGATTAGATTTTTTTATGAATTTATCAAATATTACTGTATAGCAATGTAAATATTCATGACTTTGGCAGGGAATTATTAAATAATAAAACAGTAAATCAACATGAAAATCACCACAGTTGTAGACAGTGAGATGAAGAACAATAATATGTTGGAGTTTGCAGAAAACAATTTGATTTCACATTTTTATGAATTTATAAAATATTACTGTATAGCAATGTAAATATTCATTACTTTGGCAAGGAATTATTAAATATTAAAACAGTAAATCAACATGAAAATCACCACAGTGCTAGTCAGTGAGATGAAGAACAATAATGTGTTAGAATTTGCAGAAAACAATTTGATTTCACATTTTTATGAATTTATAAAATATTACTGTATAGCAATGTAAATATTCATTACTTTGGCAAGGAATTATTAAATAATAAAACAGTAAATCAACATGAAAATCACCACAGAGGTAGTCAGTGAGATGAAGAACAATAATCTGTTGGAGATTGCAGAAAACAATTTGATTTAATTTTTTTATGAATTTATCAAATATTACTGTATCGCAATGTAAATATTCAAGACTTTGGCAGGCAATTATTAAATAATAAAACAGTAAATCAACATGAAAATCACCACAGTGGTAGACAGTGAGATAAAGAACAATAATCTGTTGGAGTTTGCAGAAAACAATTTGATTTCACATTTTTAAGAATTTATAAAATATTACTTTATTGCAATGTAAATGTTCATGACTTTGGCAGGCAATTATTAAATAATAAAACAGTATAACAACATGAAAATCCCCACATTGGTAGTCAGTGAGATGTAGAACACGAATCTGGTGGAGTTTGCAGAAAACAATATCATTTTTTTTTTATTTTTTAAAGGTCTGCCGACACCAAGCGCATAAACCTTTCGTCTACCACGCAACCTCGTGTAGACGCGCAATATATTTTTAAGCGTAGATGGCGCGACCGCACTTCTCCGAAGCACAGATGGCGTGACCGCAGTTTGCAGCCGGCAGCGTCGGTTTCTCTTTTTGAATGACGAATATAGGCGAATATATCTGCAGAAATAGACAGTTGTCTCATTTACACACAGGCGCAGAACGCGCATTGCCGCATTCTAGCTAACAGTCGGCTGTAGTTCTCTCGGTGTGTTCAAGTGCAGCTTTTTTCCGGCGATGCGAGGCGACAACACAGTCAGCTTTCATCTGATTCTGCGCTAGTTCATCGGCGTTGGCTTGGTGTGTTTCCAGGACGTGAAAGAGGGCGTGTTTCAAGATATGCAATGGAGTAGACCAAACTTGAGAGGGGGTAAAATCTTTGCGTGGCAGGGGGAGCTGCCACTCGACCAGTCACAGATATATGCGCCTGCCACTGCGTTATATGCGCCTGCCACTCGACCAGTCACGGATATATGTGCCTGCCACTCGACCAGTCACAGATAAATGCGCCTGCCACTCGACCAGTCACAGATATATGCGCCTGCCACTCGACCAGTCACAGATATATGCGCCTGGCACTCGACCAGTCACAGATATATGCGCCTGCCACTGCGTTATATGCGCCTGCCACTCGACCAGTCACAGATATATGCTCCAGCCACTCGACCAGTCACAGATATATGCGCCTGCCACTCGATCAGTCACAGATATATGCGCCTGCCACTGCGTTATATGCGCCTGCCACTCGACCAGTCACAGATAGGCTATATGCTCCAGCCACTCGACCAGTCACAGATATATGCGCCTGCCACTCGACCAGTCACAGATAGGCTATATGCTCCAGCCACTCGACCAGTCACAGATATATGCGCCTGCCACTCGACCAGTCACAGATAGGCTATATGCTCCAGCCACTCGACCAGTCACAGATATATGCTCCAGCCACTCGACCAGTCACAGATATATGCGCCTGCCACTCGACCAGTCACAGATATATGCGCCTGCCACTTGACCAGTCACGGATATATGCGTCTGCCACTCGAACTTACACAATATGTAATATATGTTTTTAAACCAAATGCAGCGCATATCCCCTGAAGCCAGCGGGAGCCAGAACGGTACGCACAATAGGTCAATATTCACCAATAACCATTTATGTTCACCAATATTCACCATTATTTACCCATTTTCTCACCTTATCTTATATTTTATTCGCTCTTTTTATCCGTATATGGGAGTGTGCGCTCGTGGCTCTATTAAGCCTCGCACCAGCCACCAGCCACACGATCTCTCACTGTTTTCATCTATCGGACACTCGGGATTGATACACGAAAACACACAGACAGTGCAATCCTGCTCTTATTTACCCATTTTCTCACCTTATCTTATATTTTATTCGCTCTTTTTATCCGTATATGGGAGTGCGCTCGTGGCTCTATTGAGCCTCGCACCAGCCACCAGCCACACGATCTCTCACTGTTTTCATCTACCAGACACTCCTAATGATAAACGAGAGGACACAGACAGTGCAATACAGATCTTATTTACCTATTTCTTATCTGATCTTATATTTTATTCGCTCTTTTTATCCGCACTGTAAATGATTTCTGTTATTTTCACAGGATTATACTGTTTTTCTCAACAGTTTCTTACTGTATAACCTATGTACAGTAAGTTACAGTAGATTTAGATGTTGTCACAGTATTATGTTGTATTTTCAACAGTTATGTACTGTGCACACAGTTGACAGTATGTTAATGTTGATTTTCAATGCATTCTGGGAAATTATCAGTTACTGTAAATCTAAATACAGCAGTGCAAATTGACCGCGAAAAAAACCACACACAATTCCGCAGGAAAAATTGGTAGCCTATAGCAACGTTATTTTTAGGCTACATAAAACATTTTCAGGATGGGGTGACCATGACAGTATTAATTTCTGTCAGTGGGGGCTGCATGAGAGCCCATTTGAGTTTGAACAAGTTTTTCTGTGACTGTCATGTCAGTGCATCGATCGTGTCTGTTTCTGCCGACCTGTGGAACTTCGTCATCTGGTAAGTAATAAATCTTATTATTTGTATGCATAGATGGATTCTAGCTAATTATTAACTTTACAGTTATTAGCTGACCACGTATACGGTCAGAATGATCTAAACATTTTGTTATATACCATTTTAAGTCGGTGGAAGAGCCTGCGGGAACGTACATTTTCATAGGGTGGTTGGGAATTGAAAATCGATAAATCTATCCTGAAATCGGATACCCAAGGTTAGGATTCGGATTATCGTTATAAAAGTTAACATTTCGATTCCTCTTATCGATTTATTCGCGCTTATTTTCGTGTAAATCACTATTTTCTTTTACTCGTCTGTGAGGACCTGACGATCAGCCAGTAAAGTTACCTTGTGCAGTTGCGCGCTCATATTTACCTCAGTCTATCTGATGGAAGCGCTCAAAAGTGTGCATTTTTGTCCAAAGACAAAGCTAGGTATGTAATTTACAGTATTGTCAGCTATAATATCGTAATTGTTGTTTTAACTATGTGCAAACTGACTTGTTACTCATTTGCAGAAAAAAAAACGACGCCTTGAGAGTCAAGCTTGATAGTTCACTTCAAAATGAAAATTCTGTCATCATATACTCACCCTCAAGTTGTTTCAAACCTGTATACATTTCTTTCTTCTGCTGAACACAAAGGAAGATATTTTCATAACCAAACAGTTAACTGGATCCATTGACTTCCATAGTAGGATAAAGAAAATACTGGAAGTCAATGGGCCCAGTTAACTGTTTGGTTACTGACATTCTTAAAAATATCTTCCTTTGTGTTCAGCAAACAGTTGAAATGGTCTGTAAGAGTTGTTGTTTTTTAATCAGTTGGAAAATATTTTTTTATTTATTTACAGGTTTCTGGTCAGGATAAATCCTGAAAATTCTAAATGCACATCACAGTTCCAGGTGAGCGGAAAGAGTGGGAAGGTTGTTCGGAGGAAGAACATGTCTTTGAATCCACACATCTTTCATCAGGGACTTTGCAGAATATGACTGGCAAAATCATTAAGGTAAGAGATATTAGGGATGTGCAGCGGAGCCCATATCGGTAGAAATTATTTGTGTCTGAATCTGTATTTAGAAAAATCCAAAAAGGGCGGAAATGACTTAAACCATACATTTTTCAAATTAAAAAAATAAATAAGTATATGTAATTATGTTCCCTACACAGTTTCAATTTAACACATATGCCTTGTATAAGTCAAATAATTCAAATTAATTTTTTTATTATAATTGTAACATCTCTTTAAATAAGTTTTGATTAAAACATGAAATGGTAAAAAATATCTGATTTCTGAAAGACACAGAAAAGGCAATGCGGCTATTTGATATGTAGTTGTGAATTTCATTCATGGAGTTTATACTCATTTGTGTTCCATAGGGTTGGGTGATAAGGTCAAAAATTATCTTGATAAAATGTATCAGTCAGTATTGATAATTATCACAATCAATTTCAAAATGTTCTCAAACTTGCATTAAATAATGAAGACAACAGGTTAAGTAAAAATAGAATAAAATGTAACAGGGGTGGTCATTTTTTTGAATCCATGATTCGATTCAAATAGATTCTTGGGGTCACGATTTGATTCAAAAATCAATTCTCTTTTGAATCAAATTTAAATTTGATATATGCATAGATTTACATTTGATCATAGATTTTAAATATATTCTATGCATATATCAAATTTAAATTTGATTCAAAATCGAACAGCATAGAAATAAACAGCAGCTACTGTTATTCCCAATCAAGTGGGAGTTATTTAGTTTAAATTATACACACCTCATATCTGCGTTAATTTAATCTAGCCCACTGCCGCTCAGCATTCATACACGCATCTTTTTCATCATTCAAATTAGTGAGCATCAAGTCGACAGACATATCTATGAAAGGAACTGACTATTATCAGGATCTGGGTTGTGTTTACCAAAAGCATCGTAAGCCTTAATTGATTGTAGACCATTGGTGGTAATTGTTCTATAATTAATTTAAGGTTACAATGCTTTGGGGAAACGCAGCCCTCATCAATGGCCGATTGTTTGGAGTCAGATATAGAATAAGGGCCATTACATTCTCAATATTTATTACTTTAGCCTCTGATACAGGACATGTTCATGCTCTTTTAAACTGTAGGCGGTATTTGTTCGTTACCACAGAAAACCGTTTGCTTGTCCATGTTGAACGTATTTCTTGGATGTAAAAACCAAAGTAGCCTACCTGTACATGGAAAGATCGCAAGAAAAGCCTGAAGTGTGCTCGACTAACTAAACTAAACATTATTTAAGACTATTTTCTATTCGTTAAGATATTGATATGAACTTCTGTAGTCAAGTATAAGCTTAATTCATAATGCTTCCTCTGTTTCAAGTTGTGCACTCTCTAAACTGTCCTTCTTTGAAACAACATCATAACATTTTTAAACATTTAGATCGATTTTTGAAATGTGTGAATCGGTTTGAATCCGCAGAAGATGGAATCGTAATTCATATGTGAATCGATTTTTTCCCCCACCCCTAATATAGTCGATATATGTATATCCATGTATGCCACACAAAATGCTAGCAGTATATCCACCTTATTTTTCAACTTCAAAAGTGAAGTAAGCTATTTTCTGTGAATGTGCGAGACTTCCGGTTCATTAGCTGCTATAAGGAAATAAGAGATGAATAACATGCTGTAAATGATACAAATATTTGTGCCTCAAACTAGTGTTTACAATTATGACAAATTCAATACATTAAAGTAAGGAATACCAGTTTGCAATATCAAGAAGCATAACAAGCTTTTTTGTACAGCTAGAAATAACTGTAAGCGAATGAAACCGGACCACTCTTCTGTGAAAAATAAGGTGGATACCATAGGCAAAAAAAATCCCCTTAAAAGGTGTTGATAATGTGATTTAGTTTTTTTTTTTAATTGGTTGTATGTTTAGCCTCTGATTGATTTGTGCTTATCATTTCTTGCAGGATTATCAGAAGTGCTGTCGCTGCTCTTCCACTTTTTTCCTCACCTGGCCTTCATCCTCACCTGTTCTGCTTTCAAGTTTCTATTTTACCTCTTCAGGATAATTTTTGCATGAATTGAAATACATGAATTGTTCACTGATTTTAATTATTAATGATAAATTGTTCATTGGTCTTTTTTTAAAACAGATTTTTATTGTTGTATTATATTACATTATTATTACTAATGTATTGTTTGAAAATACACAATAAACCTGGTTGTGCAGTTAAAACTTCAATTGTTCTTTTTTCTATTTCCCATTAACAGTTAAAATAATATTTCTACGGATTTTCTACATATTCTACAGGTTACACAGTAGCACTATAAAAGAAATAAAATAACATTTCATAACTGTATAATACTATACAGTATTATTAAAAATTAACGGTGTAATACTGTAGTTCAACATGATAAAAAATTACAGTAAAATAATGTATTTGATTTTACAGTATGCTTAACACTACTGTAGTTAGTTTTACAGTAATTTTACTGTTGAATGAAATACAGCAACTACTGGATAATTGTTGCCAGTAAGTTACTGTTAATTTGACAAGACATTTTTTACAGTGCGTATATGGGAGTGCGCTCGTGGCTCTATTGAGCCTCGCACCAGCCACCAGCCACAAGATCTCTCACTGTTTTCATCTACCAGACACTCGGGATTGATACACGAAAACACACAGACAGTGCAATCCTGCTCTTATTTACCCATTTTCTCACCTTATCTTATATTTTATTCGCTCTTTTTATCCGTATATGGGAGTGCGCTCGTGGCTCTATTAAGCCTCGCACCAGCCACCAGATCTCTCACTGTTTACACCTATCAGACACTCCTAATGATACACGAGACCACACAGACAAGTGCAATACAGATCTTATTTACCTATTTCTTATCTGATCTAATATTTTATTCGCTCTTTTTATCCGTATATGGGAGTGCGCTTGTGGCTCTATTAAGCCTCGCGCCAGCCACCAGCCACAAGATCTCTCACTGTTTTCATCTATCAGACACTCGGGATTGATACACGAGAGCACACAGACAGTGCAATCCTGGTCTTATGTACCCATTTTCTCACCTTATCTTATATTTTATTCGCTCTTTTTATCTGTATATGGGAGTGCGCTCGTGGCTCTTTTAAGCCTCGCGCCAGCCACACGATCTCTCACTGACCTATCAGACACTCCTAATGGTACAGGAGAGCACACAGACAATTGCAATACAGATCTTATTTACCTATTTCTCATCTGATCTTATATTTTATGTGCTCTTTTTGCCCGTGATGAAGCGCTTCTCGATCGTGGCTCTTACGTCACCAGCCACAATATCGCTCACTGTTTTAGACACTCGGATTGATACACTCAACATACAAACAGTGCAATCCTGCTCTTATTTACCTATTTGACATCTTATCTTATTTTTTATAAGCTCCTTTGTCCCGTAATATGGAGCACATCTCGTGGCCAGCCACAAGATCTCTCACGTTACAGCGCCTGATACTCCGATTGACATTTTCTGAAGGAGTTTTTGACCACTCCATTCAGTTTTGTTTTGTATAAAGCATTTCCTTAAAGTGAATTTCGTTTTGTATAAATTGTATCTTAATTTTAATCAATGTTTGATCAACCAATTCCCTGGATTTTATAAATAAGAAGCAAATAGCAGACATAGTCCTATAACAATAAAATCATGACATTTTTGCATTGCACGTTCCTCACATGCATGAGAAATAATGTCTAGCCTAGTTTTAAACGAAACAATTCAAAACAAAAATAAAAAGGCTACTTTCAGACAATGTAATCCGTATGAAATGAGCATTTCTCTCCACGCGTTCACTACTGCGAAGATGGCGAGTCCAACTTCATCCTTGTAGCCAGCACTGTCACAGAAAACACTTTATGGATGGGTGGAGTTGGTGGTTGTCACCCCGTGCCACCCACACGCTCACTAAAGAACCTATCTTATTAATTACTGGATATCTGAAGCTAAGAAAATGTAGTCGAGTTACGAGTATTGGTTGCAGAAAACGTATATTAATTGAAATCAGCCACCCCCACCCAAAAGTGTATACAGGTAGCCTAACTACTTAAAAAGGTACTTAGACAATATTTCATGATGTTTAAATATTCAATTTACTCACTTGACTTTGACATGTTCTGTGACTGACAGTTTGTTCTCCTGCACCATTCCTGGATGACAGGCAGCTGTAAAACAGTGAGAGATCTTGTGGCAGTACGCTAGAGGCTGACGCGACGAGCCACGAGACGCGCTCCATCACGGGCAAAAAGAGCTTATAAAATTATTAGATATGATGACAAAAAGGTAAATAAGAGCAGGATTGCACTGTGTGTGTGTTTTCGTGTATCAATCCGAGTGTAGACCGTAGAGCCACGAGTGCACTCCCATATACGGATAAAAAGAGCGAATAAAATATAAGATCAGATGAGAAATAGGTGAGCAGGATTGCACTGTCTGTGTGTTTTCGTGTATCAATCCCGAGTGTCTGGTAGATGAAAACAGTGAGAGATCTTGTGGCTGGCGCGAGGCTTAATAGAGCCACGAGCGCACTCCCATAATTCGGATAAAAAGAGCGAATAAAATATAAGATCAGATAAGAAATAGGTAAATAAGATCTGTATTGCACTTGTCTGTGTGCTCTCGTGTATCATTAGGAGTGTCTGATAGGTGTAAACAGTGAGAGATCGTGTGGCTGGTGGCTGGTGCGAGGCTCAATAGAGCCACGAGCGCACTCCCATATACGGATAAAAAGAGCGAATAAAATATAAGATCAGATGAGAAATAGGTAAATAAGATCTGTATTGCACTGTCTGTGTGCTCTCGTTTATCATTAGGAGTGTCTGATAGGTGTAAACAGTGAGAGATCGTGTGGCTGGTGCGAGGCTTAAAAGAGCCACGAGCGCACTCCCATATACGGATAAAAAGAGCGAATAAAATATAAGATAAGGTGAGAAAATGGGTAAATAAGACCAGGATTGCACTGTCTGTGTGTTTTCGTGTATCAATCCCGAGTGTCTGGTAGATGAAAACAGTGAGAGATCGTGTGGCTGGCGCCGCTTAATAGGATATACTCCCATATACGGATAAAAAGAGCGAATAAAATATAAGATCAGATGAGAAATAGGTAAATAAGATCTGTATTGCACTTGTCTGTGTGCTCTCGTTTATCATTAGGAGTGTCTGATAGGTGTAAACAGTGAGAGATCGTGTGGCTGGTGCGAGGCTTAATAGAGCCTCGCACTCCCATATACGGATAAAAAGAGCGAATAAAATATAAGATCAGATGAGAAATAGGTAAATAAGATCTGTATTGCACTTGTCTGTGTGGTCTCGTGTATCATTAGGAGTGTCTGATAGGTGTAAACAGTGAGAGATCGTGTGGCTGGTGCGAGGCTTAATAGAGCCACGAGCGCACTCCCATATACGGATAAAAAGAGCGAATAAAATATAAGATAAGGTGAGAAAATGGGTAAATAAGAGCAGGATTGCACTGTCTGTGTGTTTTCGTGTATCAATCCCGAGTGTCTGGTAGATGAAAACAGTGAGAGATCGTGTGGCTGGTGCGAGGCTTAATAGAGCCACGAGCTCACTCCCAAAAACGGATAAAAACAGCGAATAAAATATAAGATCAGATGAGAAATAGGTAAATAAGATCTGTACTGCACTGTCTGTGTGCTCTCGTGTATCATTAGGAGTGTCTGATAGGTGTAAACAGTGAGATATCTTGTGGCTGGTGGCTGGTGCGAGGCTCAATAGAGCCACGAGCGCACTCCCATATACGGATAAAAAGAGCGAATAAAATATAAGATCAGATGAGAAATAGGTAAATAAGATCAGCATTGCACTGTCTGTGGGTCTGTCTTGTATATTAAAACAGTGAGAGATTTTGAGGCAGGCGCAAGCCTCACGAGACTGGTGCTCAGGAATAAAAAAAGCTGGTAGAGTAGTAGTTGTAAGTCAGGCGAAAAGCGTTTGGTTAATGGTGAATATTGACCTATTGTGCGTACCGTTCTGGCTCCCGCTGGCTTCAGGGGATAGGCCTATGCGCTGCATTTGGTTTAAAAACATATATTACATATTGTGTAAGTTCGAGTGGCAGGCGCATATATCCGTGACTGGTCGAGTGGCTGGAGCATATAGCCTATCTGTGACTGGTCGAGTTCAGGCGCATATAATGCAGTGGCAGGCGCATATATCTGTGACTGGTCGAGTGGCAGGCGCATATATCCGTGACTGGTCGAGTGGCTGGAGCATTTATCTGTGACTGGTCGAGTGGCAGGCACATATATCCGTGACTGGTCGAGTGGCAGGCGCATATAACGCAGTGGCAGGCGCATATATCTGTGACTGGTCGAGTGGCAGCTCCCCCTGCCACGCAAAGATTTTACCCCTACAGGCAAACTTAACAGGGAGGGAGGGCAATACACTCACATGCATGTAGGCTACACGAAACACACTCCTTGTTGGCCGCGCCCGCGCGATCGATTCCCTCATCCATTTGTGAAGAAAAGAAATGTAATATTATGATTTCCGTCATTTTTTTTATATATATTTTTTTATATGTGTACAGGGCCGGCCCACATTGGCCAGCGGCCCACCGGGAAAAGTCCAGGATTCGGGAAAAAAATATAAGATCAGAGTCCAACATCAAATATAAACATCAAATATAAACATCAAAAAGTCCACCGGGAAAAGTCCCGGTGCTCCAGATGGCCAGTCCGGCCAGTAACATTTTAAAAACAGATAAGCTACAAGTTTTATCAACATAAACTTAGTTTCGTATATTTTGAGGTTGGGAACCTTAGTGGTTTGGAACATCGATGGATGTTCATCCTCGTCCAAAAACCTCACAAAAGTTGATTGCATGTACGAGCTTGTTGCGAAGTGTGTTGATACTGCTGTATTTGGGAAGAATTAATCTACCATAACAGGTCTGAGCCTCTGGCAAGCGGTGATCTGCATCAGGACCGTCTGACTGACAAATCTTCAGAGAACGCTTTGAGAAACCTCCCACAGGTACACGGTCCGTTCCATACAAGAACACTGAAGAAAAATAGGTAGAGCGAGGATGTGAGGCAATAAAAATAACAATCCTTAAATGTACATATGATGTTGTAGATCCATAATTTAAAAAAATAAATAAATTCATGTTTAAGCTTACTCAGAAATGTCTTCTTTTTCTCTTCAGAGAACTCAAAGAAAACAGTCCAGAAGTTCTTGATAAGCTCATCAGAGGCAGAACATCTTTCATAGGAAGCAGACTGAAGACAGAGCATAAACAGTCTTAAATACTTTGTTAAATTCTTGTTACAAATTTGCAAGTTTGCTAATACATTTACCTGGTGAAGCTCCTGCCAGTCATGTTTAGGGGAGCCGTGGAGAAGCTCCTGCAGTTCTTCAGGGTGGAACATGCGCCAGATATCGAGCGGGCAGCCCTTAGAGAAACCTTCTGAAAAATGCTTGAACTGATTCTTCACAGACTTGTTGAAAACAAAGTCGACATACAAATCCACATACTTCTGTCTGAAAAAAAAAAAAATCAAGACAAGCTTGACAAAGTCTAAAATGCTTTTGAAGAGTTAAGATAGATAGATAGATAGATAGATAGATAGATGTTACAAAGTGCGAGGGAAGAATGAGGGTAGTTAAACAAATGGTACACTACCTATTAACTTTGGTCACTGGAATTTGACGTCCGTTTGGAATGAGCTCTTGTCCTTTGACCTGAAAGAGGTAAAGGCTCCTGTAAGTATTTAAACAACAGCTGTGTACACCTTTATACAAGTGAATATAGACTGTATTACTGTGAAATCCAAAAAGAGTATATCGACAACGTCCTCATCTTCCTCGAGAAGGCTTTTCAAACTTCTAATGTGGGATTTATAAAATATAATTAATCCATGATCAGCTCTGTAAAAGCACTGTGAAACTTACAATGTGTAAAATCTATTGGTTTACCTGGCCTCCACAGGCGACAGTTCCTCCAGATCATCCAGAGTGACACTCAGCTGGAGGAGTTTCTTGAACAAGGCCAGTGGGAAGTCAATGCTTACGTAATGATGGTTGTACAGCGCCATTCCACAGATAACGCCAAGATAGTAAAAATCCTTATTACATTGTGTGCGCTGAAAAGACAGAAGCTTCGTAACGCATATGAGATATATGGGGAAGACCACATAAGAAGTCTAGGAATAAGGAGTGTTTGGTGTAGAGCTTACATCAGGATTGAACCAAACCAATAAATTCTCATGGACATCCAGCACCCTTTTCTCCCATTTGAGAAGAGACTTGGAAAGGAGGGAGAAGAATTCTGCTGATAAGCCCCTCCCATCTACTCCATTCTCCCCGATGAACACGACCTGTACAGGAGACGTTTTCATAATTGTAAAGGTAAAATGCAATATCAGACATTGCAACTCTGATTTCAATTCTGTAATTCTTTTACCTTTAATAGATTTAAAAATGAGTGGGTGTTTTGTTTGAGATACTTTAGCGTGTCTGTCAACAGTGAGTTCCTGTTTACACAGAACCTGTTGCCATTAAACATGAGCATCTCTTGGTCAGGAAAGCTCCCTGTGGACTCCTTCTGCAAGTACTAAGAAGAGTAAAATTATGTTAGCTTTAAAGGGGTAGTAGTCCACCAAAAAATTTAAATTCTGTCATCATTTATTTATTCACACTTGTGTCATTCTAAACCTGTATGACTGACTTTCTTCTGCAGAACACAAGCCTATTTTGAATAATGCTGGTAACCAAACAGTTTTGATGCACAATGACCTCCATTGTATGGTCCATACAGGCATTTCTCAAAATCTCCTACACTCTTAAGCCGGGGACACACTTAACGACTGTAACGCCGATTATAAATGTAATGTACTGATGACTGATCATGCCCAAATGTGCCGAGTAGCGTTCAGTCGGTGTTTAAAATCTGCTGCAGTCGTTGGAAGTGTGTTCAGTCAGTCTAAAAATGTTTCAGCTGGTTGTTAAGTGTGTCTCCGGCATTAGAAGAAAAGGCTCTATGGAACCTTTAAGGGTTCCGTCAGGCGCTTCATATATAGAACCTTTTACAGGCTCCCATTATGAGATCATTTTATGGATTTAGTTTCAATTAATAATTTTTTAAATAATTTTTTTATTTCAAATTAATGTTATGAATCAAACAGCTTGTAAACATACTTTATCTCCTGAAAATATTACATTTAAGATATTTCTCCTTATAGAACCTTCTTGGCGTGAAGTGTTCTTTGAACCTTTTTTTCTAAGGCACTGTTTACACCTGGTATTACATGTTTTGGGCGATTGGATCACAAGTGGACGACACTAAATACAGGTGTAAACGGGGTCTAAAACGTTTTGAGCTTGTCTACATTCGACCACTTCCAGAAATAGTCGAAAACACATTTGACCGGATTGCTTTCATAATGAAGATGCTCACGTGGTTGAAAGCGTTCGAACAGAAACAAGGCCGTGTTTACTCCTGGTGTTAAAGGAGAACTCCGGGCAATTTTTAAGTTAATCTTGATCGTTGTACCTTTGTGAGTACTGTCTATAGAAAAAAAACGAACCGGATTGGTGCTTGCAACACGGAGCTGTTCCCGCAAATGCCCAGAGCTCCCACTCAGCTAAAACGGCAGTTATGGGGGCATATACATAAAGAGTGTCTTTGTGCCTCATAACAGACACGAAATGCAATTAAAATGTCTGTCCAAAATGAACAGGCCCCTTACATGTGAACAAGATGCGTTTAGCAACTTAGCCATTGTTTAAATTCACCTAAATAGTGTTTAGACGGCTAGCTGTAGTCTCGCGCTGAAGTCCCGTGGGAACTCAGTTGTAGCCGGGAAAAGGTAAATACCAGTGTGCAGGTGGGAGTATATTATATATATAAATATAATTGAAGACATAGAAGCTAGTGAAACAATTAAAGTTTCGCAAATAAGACTACAAAAACATATTACTGCACATCTCAAGCCGTGTGTGCCCAAATGGAAGGATAAATAAAGTTTACATTACCTCCACAGTGGTTGCACCCGTCTTCGTCCACGGAATGGATTTTTTCTTCAACCGGCCCCGCTGTGTTGTGTCTGTGTAAGTAAGTCATCCTTGTCAAAGTGTTCGCTGCAAATGCGTAATCTTTAGCGCGTAGTACTTGTATGGGAGTTTGCACATCAAGTTGAAGTACAACTAGAACTGCAGAATCTCGAGGGCATGGAAAGGAAGACGATGAAAATGTAAGTTCTTGTATTTTCGCATTCTGTTGCCACAATTCGGAACGACACAAACGCGAACCATTTCTTCTTCACTTGTGAGCAACTCCGATCATCACTCTTCACACACTAACGTTACGCTCCTCCCACTAGCACACGGTTTACTTTTTTCCGGCTACAACTGAGTTCCCACGGGACTTCAGCGCGAGACTACAGCTAGCCGTCTAAAACACTATTTAGATGAATTTAAACAATGGCTAAGTTGCAAGGATGACTACACAGACACAACACAGCGGGGCCAGTTGAAGAAAAAAGCCATTCCGTGGACGAAGACGGGTGCAACCACTGTGGAGGTAATGTAAACTTTATTTATCATTCCATTTGGGCACACACGGCTTGAGATGTGCAGTAATATGTTTTTGAAGTCTTATTTGCAAAACTTTAATTATTTCACTATCTTCTATGTCTTCAATTATATTTATATATATATACTCCCACGTGCACACTGGTATTTACCTTTTCCCGGCTACAACTCAGTTCCCACGGGACTTCAGCGCAAGACTACAGCTAGCCGTCTAAAACACTATTTAGGTGAATTTAAACAATGGCTAAGTTGCTAAACGCATCTTGTTCACATGTAAGGGGCCTGTTCATGTTGGACAGACATTTTAATTGCATTTCGTGTCTGTTATGAGGCACAAAGACACTCTTTATGTATATGCCCCCATAACTGCCGTTTTAGCTGAGTGGGAGCTCTGGGCATTTGCGGGAACAGCTCCGTGTTGCAAGCACCAATCCGGTTCGTTTTTTTTTTCTATAGACATTACTCACAAAGGTGTAACGATCAAGATTAACTTAAAAATTGCCCGGAGTTCTCCTTTAAGATGTGTTTTGGTCGATCGAATCACAAGGCGAGGAAGACACATTCCCGTTTACACCTGGTGTTTTAATCCGTCTCTTTTGTCCACTTTCAACCACTTCTGTCCTGATTTCTTTGAGGGGAGGGTCTATGGGCGGGGAAATGTATGGGTTTTTCCAGATCTTTTTATCTTAATACCAGGTGTAAAGTTTACGTGCGGTGAAATCTTGTCATGGGTAGGCTGTGACCTATCAATGTGGCATATATATGTTCATTCATTCAGTTAATGTAGCAACCCAAGTTCATATCAGGCATCATCACATCGCTGCCTGCATACAGCAAAGTCAGTCATATGTGAGGCTAATGCACAATCAAATCTAATAATCAAATCAATGGACACATCTAAGTTATCTTATGACTTATACAACAAACAAATGTTTTGTGCGGGACACAGTAAGAGAGGGAGGCGGCGCGTTGACAGTGAACCGACAAGCAGCCTAGTCACTCCTTCAAAATGCGCAAACGCGCACAGACAGCCACACACACACTATTGGTCTGGTCACTCCAGATCATATTCACCAGGATTTGAATAGGCTACAGTCAGAAAACATTGTGTCAACAGTACAGCTTTAAAGTACAAAAACAGCTTATTCGCTCCTACAAACTGCGCTAGGCGCACACACCGACACGCAATGAGCGTCTGGCGACGGCGCACCAGGATTAAAAAAGAGAACTACAAAACAGCATTTTAACCCTTACGAAATGCACCATAATCGCACAAATAGACCTACAGTACAAATGTGGCAGAGGTGATGGCGCACCAGGGTATGGAAGAGAGAACATTTTGGTGTCAGCGCACAGCAGGCCTATCCCACCATCAGACAACACACACAAGCCAATATAAGGGTTTTAAAAATAATAAATAAATGAATAATTTACGTTTTAAAGGGGGTGCTTACTTTTATTTGTAGACGAAACTCCTTTTCCTCGATTTACTGAAGCCTATATGTAAAACGCATTTGCAGCTGCACAGCTAACGTTAGCACAGTGAGCGTATGGCTCGCTCATAGGCTGTGCTGCGGCAACTGCACATCCAATGGCGCGGGCGCCTCTGACGTGAATGAAGCAGAACAGACTTTCCTCCTTGGCTCTTATTTCCATTGAAAAGGAGAGACTCATGAAATAGAGAAATACACCCAACAAAGAGGACTTTTACAACAAAGTAATTGACATCATGTCCAGAGGGATAGACGCATGGACTTCGTCTACAACGGTTTCGGTTTCCTGTTAGCGACCACAGCTCTTTTTTCTTCATAGGACGCTTCCAACGCTAGGCAACGCTAGATGCTAAGTAGCTTGAAGCGCGGAGTGAGTGAGAGCGAGTGGATCACGTGACATGAAGCAAGCTCGGTCTCTGTCTCAATGTTGATTATTCAAGACAGCACGAGAACTGACTGCGCATGCGCAAATCTATGTAAACTATGTTCTATGGACCAAAGAGGCACAGCTAACCTCTGCCTCAATGGCCATGGCCTTGAATTTTCTGGATGAAACAATGATTTTTAGGAGCAAACAATGGCAAAAGCACTATATTATATGTGTATTCCTGAAAATTTTTGTTACAAAAATTTATATTTGGAATAAAATAAATGCAATTAATAATGTGGTGAATTAATAAAGTTCTTGGAATTAATAAATGTAATGTCAACATTTCCTTTGGTGAGGCACTGCCTACCCTGACCGCACGTCCCAAACAGCGCCTAAGAGTGTATGTTGTGTCCCACATAAGAAAGAACATCATACAGGTTTGAGGGTAACCTTTGCTTAAGAATTCAGTTATTTTGCATATGTACTGTATTTATTGGATATGTACATCCATCTCTGACTTACATGAAACATTCTCTGTTTAGATACCATGTCAGCTGCAAAAGGGAACTTGACCAATATTTGAATAATTCCCTGGGGAAAAAAATCCATGTAAATACTTTAAAGATTTTTTAAAGTTATTGAACACAGAACATTAAAAAGGTCATGCAAATCATGACAGAAGCCTTCAATACTCACAAAGTAGTAGTCTTTCAATTCCTCCATATCGTAGAAATCTTCTTCTGTGTGCCAAAAGCTTGCATACATGTCTTCAATGGTGGCTTCCAGCTATTGATGTAAAGAAAAAGAGAAATTTGTGGTATTTTGGTCCAAAAATATCTTTGTGAAACAGAATTCACTATTGCTTTGGTTCTCACCGTATCTAAAAGATCGTTGATCTCATGAATGATGAAATCACTGTTTGTGATGTCATTGTGGGTAGTGCAACAGATCTAAACAGAGACAGTTAAGTATAAACAACTATTATACAATAAGGTTCAATTAAATCTTGAGATTAAATGTTTAAAAAAGGCACCTTATTGAGCATCTGAAGGATCTGCAAAAAGTTCTCCAGGCATCCAATAAAGTCATGGTCGGTTTTACTGCAAGAAATCTGGCCAAACAGCTCAGCACATTCTTTCTGAAACAACTTCACTAAGTCTTTGAGCCAATCGTTGGGGAGTTTGGAACAGTACATCACTGAGAATATATCAATACAAATACTTAGGCAAATACAACAAGGCCAAAGAACAAAGGTTGAAATGGTCCTCCAGCTTTACCTAACACCTTGCGAGCAGCAGGATTCAGATCCAGAATAGAGGAGGCCATTGCTTTAGTGAGTTCAGTTCTTTGTTGTTTCTGGAGTCCTCTGATGAGCTCAGAGAGGAGAAGGTAAAGTCTCAGAGCTTCCACACCAGCTGGATTTGGGTTCAGAGACTTCAGCAGTTTATTGTGAACCACTTTCACCACCTGAGGGCCAAAAACGATGAACTGCATCTCACTCATGCAGTTTAAAATGTAATGTAATTTTTTATAAACATTTGTTTCATCATTACCTCTGTTATTGACCGTTTATCCTCTAATAACTTTGCAAAGCATGTTTTAACCAGATCAAAATCCAATCCACAATGCTCCTCAGAAGTCTGATAATGTTCATCACAACTACAAGGACAGAACATTACATAATCTGTGATGGAAGGAGTGATTTTAGGCACAGAAATAACTAGATAAGACCTAATTTTACCTTGTTTTGAGGAAACTTCCATTCAGAGAGGCAGCAGAGGAGAACACGGTGTTTATTTCCCTGTAAACAACAAAACTATATTTATAGTCCATTTATATGCCCTAATATATTAAATTGCTCAACAACACAACCTCTAATTAAATAAAAAATTAAGAATCCAAATATTCATATATATAAATTGTGTAAACATATAAAATCAATAATATCTGATTTTTCTGCTATTTAATATTAAGTTTTAAAAGGACAAATGCATTAAGGTCACAAAACACACCACATGTTTTTTCACAATATCCTAAGTGCATACATAAATGCTGTACACTGAATTTATAACAATATCTTGAAAATCAAGTGAACAGAAGCTAAGCCAAACACTCACTTCTTTATTGTTGGCCATGTATCACTTCTAGACACCCATCGGTCAATCATTCTGTCATTTAATGTCAAAACCCCTCTGTGATTGGATTTTGGCTTACTTTCAAGCTTCTACAAAATGCAGAAAAGTAAATATAAGTAATCACGGTGCAGCAATGATTTGTATGTAAAAACTATTTATGAATAAAAATAGACCCGCCTGTCTTACTTTGAAAAACAAGGCAAAGGAATGATTCTCCCCAGCGATGAGTTTTTCAAATGTGTATTTATGATCACATTCTGTGTGCAACAAACATTTAGTTCAGAGAAACATTATGAATGTAAAATATTCATAACAAAATAACCTGCTAAAAGATGATTTAATCACCAGTTGAGAGATCCACAGGGAAAGGCACAGACTGCTTGATCATTTCTCCATTTCCCAGCTTCCCTTGCATCCCACATCCAAATGAATAGATCAGCTTTGATGATTCGACTGATACGAGTGTGTGACGTCTTTATTCAGGAAAGAATCAAAAACCTGATCATTGAGCTGATCTCAAACATTAGACATGTTAACCATGTGAGGAAATAAAAATAAATCTGCACTACTGCATTTAAACACTGATTGCTTATGAAAAGTCTAATTTACCTCCCACATGTGACCTGTGACACTTTAGATCCCCAAAGTTCAGCAACGACCCGCGGATGATGTTCGTCTTTAAATGAGTTGTGCCCAAGCTGGCCAAAACCTCCTGATCCAAAGGTGAACACTGTGCCGCCCTGAAACATGAACAATTCATTACATTTTCTGTCAAGCTTGTTGTATGCTAAATATGGTATTATTTATAATATGGATATAAAAAAATATTACAAATAATACCTTTGATAAAGTGGCAGTGTGTTCCCCTCCACATGAGATGGACACAGTTTTCTTTCGGTTCAGACTATTTACAACCGTTGGGACGTGTCTGTCTGTGGTTGAAAAACAGTAAATTCCTCACTTACAATGCTTTGATATAGATTTTACACAGTATTTCACAAATGTATATATTTATACAGTATGTGCTTTTACTGATTGATGAATCAGAAAAATATATAATTATATTTCTTGCCTATGTTTTATGATTTGTTTATGTTTATCATTAATTATTTATATTATTTGAAATATATGTTTAATGCTTTTCTTTTATTAATCTTTATGCCTCAGATGTAGCTGATTGACTTAGGATAAACTTTTGTAATTGCTAGATGAGGGCAAAAGTTTATACGTTTCCGATACAGACCACAAATGCTCGAATGTCTCAGAAGGAAGTGGTACACGAATGTTTTCTTAACTAAACATCTTGCAGTGTCTGGGCTAACACCTCAGAGTGTGAAAACATGATAGCTAGATTTGTTTGTGTCTTGTGTGTCTGCTTCGATGCAATATAAGGTCCTTCTCAAAAAATTAGCATATTGTGATAAAGTTCATTATTCCATAATGTAATGATAAAATTAAACTTTCATATATTTTAGATTCATTGCACACCAACTGAAATATTTTAGGTCTTTTATTGTTTTAATACTGATGATTTTGGCATACAGCTCATGAAAACCCAAAATTCCTATCTCAAAAAATTAGCATATTTCATCCGACCAATAAAATAAGTGTTTTTAATACAAAAAAAAGTCAACCTTCAAATAATTATGTTCAGTTATGCACTCAATACTTGGTCGGGAATCCTTTTGCAGAAATGACTGCTTCAATGCGGCGTGGCATGGAGGCAATCAGCCTGTGGCACTGCTGAGGTGTTATGGAGGCCCAGGATGCTTCGATAGCGGCCTTAAGCTCATCCAGAGTGTTGGGTCTTGCGTCTCTCAACTTTTCTTCACAATATCCCACAGATTCTCTATGGGGTTCAGGTCAGGAGAGTTGGCAGGCCAATTGAGCACAGTAATACCATGGTCAGTAAACCATTTACCAGTGGTTTTGGCACTGTGAGCAGGTGCCAGGTCGTGCTGAAAAATTAAATCAGATGGAAGCATGAAGTGCTCCAAAATCTCCTGATAGCTAGCTGCATTGACCCTGCCCTTGATAAAACACAGTGGACCAACACCAGCAGCTGACATGGCACCCCAGACCATCACTGACTGTGGGTACTTGACACTGGACTTCAGGCATTTTGGCATTTCCTTCTCCCCAGTCTTCATCCAGACTCTGGCACCTTGATTTCCGAATGACATGCAAAATTTGCTTTCATCCGAAAAAAGTACTTTGGACCACTGAGCAACAGTCCAGTGCTGCTTCTCTGTAGCCCAGGTCAGGCGCTTCTGCCGCTGTTTCTGGTTCAAACGTGGCTTGACCTGGGGAATGCGGCACCTGTAGGCCATTTCCTGCACACGCCTGTGCACGGTGGCTCTGGATGTTTCTACTCCAGACTCAGTCCACTGCTTCCGCAGGTCCCCCAAGGTCTGGAATCGGTCCTTCTCCATAATCTTCCTCAGGGTCCGGTCACCTCTTCTCGTTGTGCAGCGTTTTTTGCCACACTTTTTCCTTCCCACAGACTTCCCACTGAGGTGCCTTGATACAGCACTCTGGGAACAGCCTATTTGTTCAGAAATTTCTTTCTGTCTTACCCTCTTGCTTGAGGGTGTCAATGATGGCCTTCTGGACAGCAGTCAGGTCGGCAGTCTTACCCATGATTGCGGTTTTGAGTAATGAAACAGGCTGGGAGTTTTTAAAAGCCTCAGGAATCTTTTGCAGGTGTTTAGAGTTAATTAGTTGATTCAGATGATTAGGTTAATAGCTCGTTTAGAGACCCTTTTCATGATATGCTAATTTTTTGAGATAGGAATTTTGGGTTTTCATGAGCTGTATGCCAAAATCATCAGTATTAAAACAATAAAAGACCTGAAATATTTCAGTTGGTGTGCAATGAATCTAAAATATATGAAAGTTTAATTTTTATCGTTACATTATGGAAAATAATGAACTTTATCACAATATGCTAATTTTTTGAGAAGGACCTGTACTACGAAAAGAGAACTTAGTTCAGTTCCGATAAGCAACTGCATAAGAGGAAGAATAATTTTCTATACTGGTCAGTTTGTCCTTTGGACTCTGACCTTGCTCCTTCGCAACCCGTCTTTTCAAAGAGAGATCTCTCAACCACTTTACTTATCTTTAAGCAAGAATATTATACTCAGTGTGTCAATTATATTTTACTTAGAAATATTAGAAGTGTTTTTAACTGTTCATTTATGTTTCTTTTATTCAACTTTTAATCCTGATTAATTAATTTTACTTTTCATTTATTATTTGATTTTCTGATGTTAAGAAATAAAATTTGACTTAATCATCTGACTGGATCTCCTCCTTGCATCACTGATTTAGTTAGATGATGAAATATTCAGACCTGTAGTGTCTCCGAGGCCCAGCTGTCCAGCCGAGTTCTTTCCCCATCCGAACACGACACCAGAGAGAGACAACACAAAGCTGTGGTCTCCTCCAGCGCTGATCTGAGCCAGTGGGATCCCACGCAGACTCTCCACACGTTGAGCTGACAGAGAGCTGGGCTGTTCTTTCTCCAAACCCAGCTGACCGTGAGAGTTATCACCCCATACGAACAGCTGACCATCTGAAAGACCAACAACAGCTCTGTATATCTACACTCAAATGCCAATAACTTTATGTCAATTATAAGATGTCAAAAGACTAAAACAGATGTTAGCTGAAATGGTTGTGAATACCCTTGGTTAGTGCCATTGAATGCTGGTCTCCACACGCGCTCTGAATCACCTGCTTGTTTTCCAGACCTTTAAGAGGACTGCAGAGAAAAGACAATCCGTCAGATATACTGTATATTTGTTATTATCATGTATGGTAATTTATACATACCGGCACACAGTAGATTTGTCCATAATGAGAACTCTTCCTCCATAAGCAAGAAGAACCGCACCATTTCCTCCACAGACAATTGATCTGATTCTGTCATTCTTCTTCAGCTGTGGTTGCTCTGGAGTAAATAAAATATTTTTATCAGTTCAACTTCTATTCAGACTGTAAACATACAAACAAACAAACAAACAAACAAACAAACAAACAAACAAACGTGTTTTCATAATACATGATATTTATCTTACATTTAATAAGTATTGTAATGATCATTTTAACAATAAATATAAAATAGTTTCATTTATTTCAGGCTTTCATACTAGTGTTGGGCGATATGCTCCATTTTCATATCGTCCTATCGTCAGCCTGTGAGATCGGCGATACACGATATTATCGTGAGGGGGCGGGGCTTACTTATTTGATTATTAACTTGATTATTTACTCAATAATTTGCTTGTTTTATTACTTCATTTTATACGAGAATATATATTTTTTTATTTTGCTAGCAAAGGTGGAGTGTTTATTACTAGGCTATCTGGTTATTTCCCGGTAGTATAGTGAGGTAAAAAAAAGATTTTTGTATCTGACTCGAGTATTTCAACATGTCAGCGGGAAATTTACGGACACACATGATCCTCTCATGCCGTTACAGATGCAGCATTTTGTACTTCTGCGCGTGATGAAAATACGTTTTAATAATTTCTAAGGTTAAGAAAGAGTCAGTTTGCAATATATGTCCTCCCACCAGTGCTCTCTCTGTCTGGATGCACTTCACATACGCGCACTTCAATAAGCCCAAAGAACGCGGGTTCTTGTGTTTAAAATGCCGGGAGAAATCAGAGTAAGGGGCAGAAATCTAGCTGAGTCGATCGGAATACTTAAACTTATGACTTGACTCCGATAAAGGAAAACAGGTTAATGCGTTTACATGACCACATGCATTGTCAGTTTATTCAGAATAATCGTGCTAGAACGTGCATGTAAACGCACTCATTCTCTGAAAGTGAAAGTAGAAACTGAATGAGCTTTCAGCATCTGTTGCTGCATTAACGCCGCGTTCTCTCAGAGCCGACGTTGGATATAACGGTATAGCGACTATCTTAATTTACTGGCTTAAAATTTCTCTTGTGGACCTATATGATGACAGTGAAAAAACTAGAAGAATATTTCTTGTTAAACAAGTGTTTGAAGCTGCTTTTGATTTTCATAGATGGCAGAGTTGTGCTGTGTTCGTGAACGACTGGCCTATATAATTTTAGCGATATTATTATTATTATAAATATTTAATTGTAGGCCTATTGTTTTTAGTGTTATTAGTGTCATTAAACATTTTGTTAATGTGCTATGGAAACCAAATACTGATGAACAACGATGCCGTTTTCATCTTGGATCTGTATAAGTGCGTCTGTTAAAACAAGCACTCTTGATAATTTGTGAATGGATCACCTTGCAATTCAATTTTGATGTGGGATGTAGGCCTCATTTTTTATTCTGTTTTAAAAACATTTTCTTAGAGGAGTCCTCATACGCGCGTGTCGGTGTTGTCGCAAGTGTTAGGCTATGCGGTGATGTTATGAATTTAGGCAAGGCAAATTTAGGCCTATTGTAGTTCCTAATATTAATTTAATAACAATACTAGCTTTATAATAATACTACTAGGCCTACTAATAATAATTTAATACGTTCATGGTAAAACGAGCCAATTATCGTATTGATATCGTCAAAGGCATCTGCCATCGGCGAAATCTCAGATTATCGTCGATACACGATACTATCGTCTATCGGCACAACCCTATTTCATACCTAGTTTTCCATTGTGATCACAGTTTTCACCGCGCAATCTCAGGACCGAGACCTTCCCATTCCTGATAAATCCAACAAAACTCCTTCCTGCTGACATGTCCTGAACTGCTGATTTGGAACACACGGATCGTATTCCACATTTGCCATGTTTGACTTTGTCAGGCTGTAAGAGACCGAAGCCCTCTCGGACCTGCGCTCCCCAGTAGCACAACATGTTCACAGCTGATGGACCAAAGACTCCAGCTGACTGAAGAACACACCCTCATAGCTGAAAGCAAACACGCTGGTTTCAGCCAAAACGAAACCGGTTTCATTTCCTCTTAAGTGAAACTGTTTGGGAATCAATGATGCTTTCAATAGAGTGAATAGCTAAAACGAACAACAAAGAAAAGAAATGAGGAATTTAGTTGCAGTATGAGGGCAGTTAATTGGAAAACGAAACAAAAATTTATAGGGACATATTTCAACCAAAAATGCATATTCAGTGTATTTTTCTCTCGTGTTGTCCGAAACCAGTATAACTTCATTTCATTTCAAAAGACAACATTCAATCCATCTATTTCATGCAACGAAAATGATTGGTGACGAATCGATTCTGAACGACATGACATGCCATCTCTCCCACATCGAGATCTACATGTCGATACTTTTAACACACATACACGCTAGCTATATGTACGATCCTGTTGAGATAAACATATGAATAATTTTATAACAAAACAGTTTGCTCTTTTATTCGATTCCAAGTTACAGAGTGCGAAGCCACTGTTTCTCCTAAATCATTGGTTTAGATCCATGTCAATAACAGAAATCTGGCCAATCAACTGATTGAACCCCACCGACTAAACGGAGGGATCTGATTGGTTCACTGGTATTTTCTTTCAGGGGCGGTCGGTGCAAAGCTAAACCGAAATGACTCCGAGAAGAAATGACCGCTGTATATTTTATTTACCATGATATTTACATATACTAACGCGTTAGGATAAACAAAAACAAATGGAAATTCATTGTTACCA
Source organism: Gila orcuttii (assembly GCA_026230005.1). Classification (NCBI taxonomy): domain Eukaryota; kingdom Metazoa; phylum Chordata; class Actinopteri; order Cypriniformes; family Leuciscidae; genus Gila; species Gila orcuttii. Next base: position 15,538,400 of record JAPDVR010000002.1, on the reverse strand, counting down.
CACAATTTGAAGGTAGGTAGCGAATAAAAATGTAGAAATTATACAATATTCTCGTTTTGTTGCACAGATTTGCGTTACTGAATGACTCCATTGGTACAGGCAGTAAACCCGCTGTTTAGTGTTTAAACAAAGGCTGTCTTATAACCTAACGAGCTGACTACCTAGGCAGCATTTTTGGGCATTTATTATACAGTTTCTTTATTGAATGACTTAAGTGGGAGGGGCTGTAAACATGCTATTTAGTTTTAAAACAAAGGCTATGTTTCAAAACCCATTGAGCTGCCTAACTAAATAGTTTTTTTTTTAAATCATAGGTGCCTAAAAAGTGCTGTCTGTGTTGGCATCTTGCTAAGTTTTGACATAGCTGAAAGGTACGTGCTGCATTTCGAATAGTATGTTAATCTAGGGATAAACAAGCCCTGAGGCAAGTCATTCATTTGTTCATTTCCTCCTTGTTTTTCAGGGAACTCCTGGTCAAGACTGTAAATTCTTCAAGACACGAAGCGTATTTTGGGTCCCATTTTGTTTCAGACTCTTCCCACCTGTTCCACAAGTGTGGGATCCAGCCACGAGTAGCTATGTCAGTGGCTCTTCTCATGCGATATGCCACGCTCAGCGGGTCCTGTGTCTGCAGCAACCATAGACAGTTAAAGGGCATCAACCAGTAGCAGTATTAACATTAAGTGACATGGCATGATCTGACGCACAGAAGCCAATGGCAGTTGGCACATCCTGTGGCACATCTGGTCTTCATTGACATGTGCCAGTGGATAGTGGCATGTGTCACTGACATTATCGCGACACACTGACATGACACCTGACTGACACCGAGTCGCGGAACACAATCGATTAATGTCAGTCACTAATGTCACAACATACGGTGAGTATGTTGTGACACTAGTGACTGACAGATTAATCGAGCACCTATACTGACGTAATTGTGACACAAAACCCTAAATAAATAGCCTAATTTAGTGATATTTTAATTATCAATTAAAGGCATTAAAGTCAGTAATATTTTTCAAACGTGTTATTTGTGTCACGTCTGTATTTGAGTGGTATGTGCCACTGTATGTTTTGTAATACCAGTTCTACTTTATGTTGTTTATCTCGCAAAGTCACAAACTGGCCATTCTAGGATGGGTCACTACAAATAACGTACCGGTATTAACAGTCGAGTCCTTTCCTGTAAAACTTTATTTTTGCGTGATGCTTCACGGACGCTGCCAGTAGGTGTCAGTATAAGTGAGTGTAAAACGTACTCGGTTACTAACGTAACCTCGGTTCTCTCTCTAGAGAGGGAACGAGTACTGCGTAATATCTTACGCTATGGGGAAAACCTCTTTTCCACGAGATATTGAAGCAAAAAATTATCCTTAATTTTGAATTAATGTAAAACGCTGTGCAGCAGCATGCAGATATAGGCAGGACGGCTCGCGCGCCTATTGGCTGCCCTGCGGCAAACAGCAGCAGCCTATCGAGAGAGGTGCTGCGTGACTTAATCCTATGGGGGCATTTCGCGCCCATTTCGTCACGTCCCGCCAGAAAAGGGCTCAATTTCGCCCTATAAATATAGCTCGATAAGGCTGGTACACTGGTTTTCATCGCCGAAGCGAACCAGAGCTGTGTATGCACGGCAAGATACGCAGTACTCGTTCCCTCTCTAGAGAGAACCGAGGTTACGTTAGTAACCGAGTACGTTCTCTTACGAGAGTATCTCTCGTACTGCGTAATATCTTACGCTATGGGGAACACAATGCAAAACGCTGTGCGTACTGGGATCCGACACCAAAGTCCCAAGGGCAGTAGCCCGGGGCTCATGTAGTGCATAATCACCATAGACTCACAGAGAGTCGGAGAAGAGAGGCTGCAAGCATCATTCTCCATGAAATAGCATCCTATAGGGGCTAGTTATGTTAATAGTGTTTCACACTGACAGGGTGAACGTGTTCAGCCTGAACTGGTTAAGATTACGGGTTATTCAACACCCATGGAGCCGTGTTATCGCTCAGTGAGCGATGCACAAGCAAAACTCAGCATCTGGGCCGGCACAGCGGGGCAGATAACACTGAATTCTATACCGACAGAAGCTTGGCTTGTAAGGTGGGAACCTCTAGGTTATAAAACCTTATAAATGTAGACGGCGAGGCCCAGCCCGCAGCCGTACAGATATCTTGCAAGGTAACGCCACTATACCATGCCCACGACGAGGCCACGCCTCTCGTGGAGTGCACTCTGACACCCAAAGGACACTGCAGGCCCTTAGAAGTGTAAGCCAGTGCTATGGCATCGACTATCCATCTGGATAGGCTCTGTTTTGATGCGGCCAGTCACTTGGAATGTCCGCCAAACAAAACGAAGAGCTGCTCGGTCTGCCTGAAGGCAGACGAGCGGGTCACATAAGCTATCAGTGCCCTGACAGGGCAAAGGAGACTCGCATCCTCCTCCTCATCTTGAACCGAGAGAGCGCACAGGGAAATCACCTGGGCTCTGAACGGTGTGTTGAGGGATTTGGGCACGTACCCGTGCCTCGGTTTGAGTACGACTTTTGAGTCATTAGGCCCAAACTCCATACATGATGCGCTTACTGAAAGCGCTTGTAAGTCCCCTATGCGCTTCACTGAAGCGAGAGCCAAAAGAAACACCGTTTTGAAAGACAGATGCTTCATGTCTGACAAATGGATTGGCTCGAACGGGGCACCTTTCATGGCTTCCAAAACCGTAGAAAGGTCCCACACCGGGACTGAAGGAGGTCTAGGAGGGTTCAACCTCCGAGCTCCTTTGAGGAATCACACGACTAGGTCGTTCTTCCCCAGTGACTGGCCAGACACAGGTTTTGTAAACGCTGCTATAGCCGCCACGTACACTTTGAGCGTGGATGGGGTTCTGCCCTTATCCAGCAGCTCTTGAAGGAAGGAAAGCACTTCCGTGACCCCACAGTCTACGGGTGAAAAGCCCTGAGCTTGACACCAGGCAGAGAACACAGACCATTTCGAGTAGTAGAGCCGTCTTGTAGACGGGGCCCTTGCCTGCGTGATCGTGTTTAGCACTCCCTCCGGGAGGATAGCGGGTACCCGTTGATGGCCCATGCGTGCAGGGACCATAGCTGGGGGCGAGGATGCCAAATCGAGCCCTTGGCCTGGGAGAGGAGGTCTCTCCTCAATGGTATTGGCCACGGGGCAGTGCTGGTCAGCTGCATCAGGACTGGAAACCAAGCTTGGTCTGTCCAGAGCGGAGCCACAAGCAGCACTGTGCATTCATTTTCCCTGATCCGTTCCAGCACTTGAGGCAGGAGCGAGATGCGGGGGAAAGCATAGAGGGGACAGCGGGGCCAAACGTGGGCCAGCGCGTCCTTGCTCTTGGAGAAATATTTCGGACAGTGAGCGTTCTCGTTGGATGCGAACAGGTCCACCTGCGCTCTGCCGAATGTCTCCCACAGCAGTTGGATCGTCTGCGGGTGCAGCGACCATTCCCCTGCTGGGACATTGTCTCTGGACAGCCTGTCTGGTCCCAGATTCAGGTGACCAGGCATGTGCGCTGCTCTCAGTGAAAGCAGGTTGTGCTGAGCCCAGACCAGGAGGCACTCCGTCAGCCTGTAAAGGTTTCGGGACTTGATGCCGCCCTGACGATTTGTGTACGCCACCACTGACATGTTGTCCGACCGGACCAAGACGTGGTGACCCCTTATCTGGGGACAGAAGCGCCGCAGCGCGTTGTCGACTGCCATCATTTCCAGACAGTTTATATGTAGGAGCTGAAGGAGCTCTTGACAATTTGTGAATGGATCACCTTGCAATTCAATTTTGATGTGGGATGTAGGCCTCATTTTTTATTCTGTTTTAAAAACATTTTCTTAGAGGAGTCCTCATACGCGCGTGTCGGTGTTGTCGCAAGTGTTAGGCTATGCGGTGATGTTATGAATTTAGGCAAGGCAAATTTAGGCCTATTGTAGTTCCTAATATTAATTTAATAACAATACTAGCTTTATAATAATACTACTAGGCCTACTAATAATAATTTAATACGTTCATGGTAAAACGAGCCAATTATCGTATTGATATCGTCAAAGGCATCTGCCATCGGCGAAATCTCAGATTATCGTCGATACACGATACTATCGTCTATCGGCACAACCCTATTTCATACCTAGTTTTCCATTGTGATCACAGTTTTCACCGCGCAATCTCAGGACCGAGACCTTCCCATTCCTGATAAATCCAACAAAACTCCTTCCTGCTGACATGTCCTGAACTGCTGATTTGGAACACACGGATCGTATTCCACATTTGCCATGTTTGACTTTGTCAGGCTGTAAGAGACCGAAGCCCTCTCGGACCTGCGCTCCCCAGTAGCACAACATGTTCACAGCTGATGGACCAAAGACTCCAGCTGACTGAAGAACACACCCTCATAGCTGAAAGCAAACACGCTGGTTTCAGCCAAAACGAAACCGGTTTCATTTCCTCTTAAGTGAAACTGTTTGGGAATCAATGATGCTTTCAATAGAGTGAATAGCTAAAACGAACAACAAAGAAAAGAAATGAGGAATTTAGTTGCAGTATGAGGGCAGTTAATTGGAAAACGAAACAAAAATTTATAGGGACATATTTCAACCAAAAATGCATATTCAGTGTATTTTTCTCTCGTGTTGTCCGAAACCAGTATAACTTCATTTCATTTCAAAAGACAACATTCAATCCATCTATTTCATGCAACGAAAATGATTGGTGACGAATCGATTCTGAACGACATGACATGCCATCTCTCCCACATCGAGATCTACATGTCGATACTTTTAACACACATACACGCTAGCTATATGTACGATCCTGTTGAGATAAACATATGAATAATTTTATAACAAAACAGTTTGCTCTTTTATTCGATTCCAAGTTACAGAGTGCGAAGCCACTGTTTCTCCTAAATCATTGGTTTAGATCCATGTCAATAACAGAAATCTGGCCAATCAACTGATTGAACCCCACCGACTAAACGGAGGGATCTGATTGGTTCACTGGTATTTTCTTTCAGGGGCGGTCGGTGCAAAGCTAAACCGAAATGACTCCGAGAAGAAATGACCGCTGTATATTTTATTTACCATGATATTTACATATACTAACGCGTTAGGATAAACAAAAACAAATGGAAATTCATTGTTACCACACAATTTGAAGGTAGGTAGCGAATAAAAATGTAGAAATTATACAATATTCTCGTTTTGTTGCACAGATTTGCGTTACTGAATGACTCCATTGGTACAGGCAGTAAACCCGCTGTTTAGTGTTTAAACAAAGGCTGTCTTATAACCTAACGAGCTGACTACCTAGGCAGCATTTTTGGGCATTTATTATACAGTTTCTTTATTGAATGACTTAAGTGGGAGGGGCTGTAAACATGCTATTTAGTTTTAAAACAAAGGCTATGTTTCAAAACCCATTGAGCTGCCTAACTAAATAGTTTTTTTTTTAAATCATAGGTGCCTAAAAAGTGCTGTCTGTGTTGGCATCTTGCTAAGTTTTGACATAGCTGAAAGGTACGTGCTGCATTTCGAATAGTATGTTAATCTAGGGATAAACAAGCCCTGAGGCAAGTCATTCATTTGTTCATTTCCTCCTTGTTTTTCAGGGAACTCCTGGTCAAGACTGTAAATTCTTCAAGACACGAAGCGTATTTTGGGTCCCATTTTGTTTCAGACTCTTCCCACCTGTTCCACAAGTGTGGGATCCAGCCACGAGTAGCTATGTCAGTGGCTCTTCTCATGCGATATGCCACGCTCAGCGGGTCCTGTGTCTGCAGCAACCATAGACAGTTAAAGGGCATCAACCAGTAGCAGTATTAACATTAAGTGACATGGCATGATCTGACGCACAGAAGCCAATGGCAGTTGGCACATCCTGTGGCACATCTGGTCTTCATTGACATGTGCCAGTGGATAGTGGCATGTGTCACTGACATTATCGCGACACACTGACATGACACCTGACTGACACCGAGTCGCGGAACACAATCGATTAATGTCAGTCACTAATGTCACAACATACGGTGAGTATGTTGTGACACTAGTGACTGACAGATTAATCGAGCACCTATACTGACGTAATTGTGACACAAAACCCTAAATAAATAGCCTAATTTAGTGATATTTTAATTATCAATTAAAGGCATTAAAGTCAGTAATATTTTTCAAACGTGTTATTTGTGTCACGTCTGTATTTGAGTGGTATGTGCCACTGTATGTTTTGTAATACCAGTTCTACTTTATGTTGTTTATCTCGCAAAGTCACAAACTGGCCATTCTAGGATGGGTCACTACAAATAACGTACCGGTATTAACAGTCGAGTCCTTTCCTGTAAAACTTTATTTTTGCGTGATGCTTCACGGACGCTGCCAGTAGGTGTCAGTATAAGTGAGTGTAAAACGTACTCGGTTACTAACGTAACCTCGGTTCTCTCTCTAGAGAGGGAACGAGTACTGCGTAATATCTTACGCTATGGGGAAAACCTCTTTTCCACGAGATATTGAAGCAAAAAATTATCCTTAATTTTGAATTAATGTAAAACGCTGTGCAGCAGCATGCAGATATAGGCAGGACGGCTCGCGCGCCTATTGGCTGCCCTGCGGCAAACAGCAGCAGCCTATCGAGAGAGGTGCTGCGTGACTTAATCCTATGGGGGCATTTCGCGCCCATTTCGTCACGTCCCGCCAGAAAAGGGCTCAATTTCGCCCTATAAATATAGCTCGATAAGGCTGGTACACTGGTTTTCATCGCCGAAGCGAACCAGAGCTGTGTATGCACGGCAAGATACGCAGTACTCGTTCCCTCTCTAGAGAGAACCGAGGTTACGTTAGTAACCAAGTACGTTCTCTTACGAGAGTATCTCTCGTACTGCGTAATATCTTACGCTATGGGGAACACAATGCAAAACGCTGTGCGTACTGGGATCCGACACCAAAGTCCCAAGGGCAGTAGCCCGGGGCTCATGTAGTGCATAATCACCATAGACTCACAGAGAGTCGGAGAAGAGAGGCTGCAAGCATCATTCTCCATGAAATAGCATCCTATAGGGGCTAGTTATGTTAATAGTGTTTCACACTGACAGGGTGAACGTGTTCAGCCTGAACTGGTTAAGATTACGGGTTATTCAACACCCATGGAGCCGTGTTATCGCTCAGTGAGCGATGCACAAGCAAAACTCAGCATCTGGGCCGGCACAGCGGGGCAGATAACACTGAATTCTATACCGACAGAAGCTTGGCTTGTAAGGTGGGAACCTCTAGGTTATAAAACCTTATAAATGTAGACGGCGAGGCCCAGCCCGCAGCCGTACAGATATCTTGCAAGGTAACGCCACTATACCATGCCCACGACGAGGCCACGCCTCTCGTGGAGTGCACTCTGACACCCAAAGGACACTGCAGGCCCTTAGAAGTGTAAGTCAGTGCTATGGCATCGACTATCCATCTGGATAGGCTCTGTTTTGATGCGGCCAGTCACTTGGAATGTCCGCCAAACAAAACGAAGAGCTGCTCGGTCTGCCTGAAGGCAGACGAGCGGGTCACATAAGCTATCAGTGCCCTGACAGGGCAAAGGAGACTCGCATCCTCCTCCTCATCTTGAACCGAGAGAGCGCACAGGGAAATCACCTGGGCTCTGAACGGTGTGTTGAGGGATTTGGGCACGTACCCGTGCCTCGGTTTGAGTACGACTTTTGAGTCATTAGGCCCAAACTCCATACATGATGCGCTTACTGAAAGCGCTTGTAAGTCCCCTATGCGCTTCACTGAAGCGAGAGCCAAAAGAAACACCGTTTTGAAAGACAGATGCTTCATGTCTGACAAATGGATTGGCTCGAACGGGGCACCTTTCATGGCTTCCAAAACCGTAGAAAGGTCCCACACCGGGACTGAAGGAGGTCTAGGAGGGTTCAACCTCCGAGCTCCTTTGAGGAATCACACGACTAGGTCGTTCTTCCCCAGTGACTGGCCAGACACAGGTTTTGTAAACGCTGCTATAGCCGCCACGTACACTTTGAGCGTGGATGGGGTTCTGCCCTTATCCAGCAGCTCTTGAAGGAAGGAAAGCACTTCCGTGACCCCACAGTCTACGGGTGAAAAGCCCTGAGCTTGACACCAGGCAGAGAACACAGACCATTTCGAGTAGTAGAGCCGTCTTGTAGACGGGGCCCTTGCCTGCGTGATCGTGTTTAGCACTCCCTCCGGGAGGATAGCGGGTACCCGTTGATGGCCCATGCGTGCAGGGACCATAGCTGGGGGCGAGGATGCCAAATCGAGCCCTTGGCCTGGGAGAGGAGGTCTCTCCTCAATGGTATTGGCCACGGGGCAGTGCTGGTCAGCTGCATCAGGACTGGAAACCAAGCTTGGTCTGTCCAGAGCGGAGCCACAAGCAGCACTGTGCATTCATTTTCCCTGATCCGTTCCAGCACTTGAGGCAGGAGCGAGATGCGGGGGAAAGCATAGAGGGGACAGCGGGGCCAAACGTGGGCCAGCGCGTCCTTGCTCTTGGAGAAATATTTCGGACAGTGAGCGTTCTCGTTGGATGCGAACAGGTCCACCTGCGCTCTGCCGAATGTCTCCCACAGCAGTTGGATCGTCTGCGGGTGCAGCGACCATTCCCCTGCTGGGACATTGTCTCTGGACAGCCTGTCTGGTCCCAGATTCAGGTGACCAGGCATGTGCGCTGCTCTCAGTGAAAGCAGGTTGTGCTGAGCCCAGACCAGGAGGCACTCCGTCAGCCTGTAAAGGTTTCGGGACTTGATGCCGCCCTGACGATTTGTGTACGCCACCACTGACATGTTGTCCGACCGGACCAAGACGTGGTGACCCCTTATCTGGGGACAGAAGCGCCGCAGCGCGTTGTCGACTGCCATCATTTCCAGACAGTTTATATGTAGGAGCTGAAGGAGCTCTTGACAATTTGTGAATGGATCACCTTGCAATTCAATTTTGATGTGGGATGTAGGCCTCATTTTTTATTCTGTTTTAAAAACATTTTCTTAGAGGAGTCCTCATACGCGCGTGTCGGTGTTGTCGCAAGTGTTAGGCTATGCGGTGATGTTATGAATTTAGGCAAGGCAAATTTAGGCCTATTGTAGTTCCTAATATTAATTTAATAACAATACTAGCTTTATAATAATACTACTAGGCCTACTAATAATAATTTAATACGTTCATGGTAAAACGAGCCAATTATCGTATTGATATCGTCAAAGGCATCTGCCATCGGCGAAATCTCAGATTATCGTCGATACACGATACTATCGTCTATCGGCACAACCCTATTTCATACCTAGTTTTCCATTGTGATCACAGTTTTCACCGCGCAATCTCAGGACCGAGACCTTCCCATTCCTGATAAATCCAACAAAACTCCTTCCTGCTGACATGTCCTGAACTGCTGATTTGGAACACACGGATCGTATTCCACATTTGCCATGTTTGACTTTGTCAGGCTGTAAGAGACCGAAGCCCTCTCGGACCTGCGCTCCCCAGTAGCACAACATGTTCACAGCTGATGGACCAAAGACTCCAGCTGACTGAAGAACACACCCTCATAGCTGAAAGCAAACACGCTGGTTTCAGCCAAAACGAAACCGGTTTCATTTCCTCTTAAGTGAAACTGTTTGGGAATCAATGATGCTTTCAATAGAGTGAATAGCTAAAACGAACAACAAAGAAAAGAAATGAGGAATTTAGTTGCAGTATGAGGGCAGTTAATTGGAAAACGAAACAAAAATTTATAGGGACATATTTCAACCAAAAATGCATATTCAGTGTATTTTTCTCTCGTGTTGTCCGAAACCAGTATAACTTCATTTCATTTCAAAAGACAACATTCAATCCATCTATTTCATGCAACGAAAATGATTGGTGACGAATCGATTCTGAACGACATGACATGCCATCTCTCCCACATCGAGATCTACATGTCGATACTTTTAACACACATACACGCTAGCTATATGTACGATCCTGTTGAGATAAACATATGAATAATTTTATAACAAAACAGTTTGCTCTTTTATTCGATTCCAAGTTACAGAGTGCGAAGCCACTGTTTCTCCTAAATCATTGGTTTAGATCCATGTCAATAACAGAAATCTGGCCAATCAACTGATTGAACCCCACCGACTAAACGGAGGGATCTGATTGGTTCACTGGTATTTTCTTTCAGGGGCGGTCGGTGCAAAGCTAAACCGAAATGACTCCGAGAAGAAATGACCGCTGTATATTTTATTTACCATGATATTTACATATACTAACGCGTTAGGATAAACAAAAACAAATGGAAATTCATTGTTACCACACAATTTGAAGGTAGGTAGCGAATAAAAATGTAGAAATTATACAATATTCTCGTTTTGTTGCACAGATTTGCGTTACTGAATGACTCCATTGGTACAGGCAGTAAACCCGCTGTTTAGTGTTTAAACAAAGGCTGTCTTATAACCTAACGAGCTGACTACCTAGGCAGCATTTTTGGGCATTTATTATACAGTTTCTTTATTGAATGACTTAAGTGGGAGGGGCTGTAAACATGCTATTTAGTTTTAAAACAAAGGCTATGTTTCAAAACCCATTGAGCTGCCTAACTAAATAGTTTTTTTTTTAAATCATAGGTGCCTAAAAAGTGCTGTCTGTGTTGGCATCTTGCTAAGTTTTGACATAGCTGAAAGGTACGTGCTGCATTTCGAATAGTATGTTAATCTAGGGATAAACAAGCCCTGAGGCAAGTCATTCATTTGTTCATTTCCTCCTTGTTTTTCAGGGAACTCCTGGTCAAGACTGTAAATTCTTCAAGACACGAAGCGTATTTTGGGTCCCATTTTGTTTCAGACTCTTCCCACCTGTTCCACAAGTGTGGGATCCAGCCACGAGTAGCTATGTCAGTGGCTCTTCTCATGCGATATGCCACGCTCAGCGGGTCCTGTGTCTGCAGCAACCATAGACAGTTAAAGGGCATCAACCAGTAGCAGTATTAACATTAAGTGACATGGCATGATCTGACGCACAGAAGCCAATGGCAGTTGGCACATCCTGTGGCACATCTGGTCTTCATTGACATGTGCCAGTGGATAGTGGCATGTGTCACTGACATTATCGCGACACACTGACATGACACCTGACTGACACCGAGTCGCGGAACACAATCGATTAATGTCAGTCACTAATGTCACAACATACGGTGAGTATGTTGTGACACTAGTGACTGACAGATTAATCGAGCACCTATACTGACGTAATTGTGACACAAAACCCTAAATAAATAGCCTAATTTAGTGATATTTTAATTATCAATTAAAGGCATTAAAGTCAGTAATATTTTTCAAACGTGTTATTTGTGTCACGTCTGTATTTGAGTGGTATGTGCCACTGTATGTTTTGTAATACCAGTTCTACTTTATGTTGTTTATCTCGCAAAGTCACAAACTGGCCATTCTAGGATGGGTCACTACAAATAACGTACCGGTATTAACAGTCGAGTCCTTTCCTGTAAAACTTTATTTTTGCGTGATGCTTCACGGACGCTGCCAGTAGGTGTCAGTATAAGTGAGTGTAAAACGTACTCGGTTACTAACGTAACCTCGGTTCTCTCTCTAGAGAGGGAACGAGTACTGCGTAATATCTTACGCTATGGGGAAAACCTCTTTTCCACGAGATATTGAAGCAAAAAATTATCCTTAATTTTGAATTAATGTAAAACGCTGTGCAGCAGCATGCAGATATAGGCAGGACGGCTCGCGCGCCTATTGGCTGCCCTGCGGCAAACAGCAGCAGCCTATCGAGAGAGGTGCTGCGTGACTTAATCCTATGGGGGCATTTCGCGCCCATTTCGTCACGTCCCGCCAGAAAAGGGCTCAATTTCGCCCTATAAATATAGCTCGATAAGGCTGGTACACTGGTTTTCATCGCCGAAGCGAACCAGAGCTGTGTATGCACGGCAAGATACGCAGTACTCGTTCCCTCTCTAGAGAGAACCGAGGTTACGTTAGTAACCAAGTACGTTCTCTTACGAGAGTATCTCTCGTACTGCGTAATATCTTACGCTATGGGGAACACAATGCAAAACGCTGTGCGTACTGGGATCCGACACCAAAGTCCCAAGGGCAGTAGCCCGGGGCTCATGTAGTGCATAATCACCATAGACTCACAGAGAGTCGGAGAAGAGAGGCTGCAAGCATCATTCTCCATGAAATAGCATCCTATAGGGGCTAGTTATGTTAATAGTGTTTCACACTGACAGGGTGAACGTGTTCAGCCTGAACTGGTTAAGATTACGGGTTATTCAACACCCATGGAGCCGTGTTATCGCTCAGTGAGCGATGCACAAGCAAAACTCAGCATCTGGGCCGGCACAGCGGGGCAGATAACACTGAATTCTATACCGACAGAAGCTTGGCTTGTAAGGTGGGAACCTCTAGGTTATAAAACCTTATAAATGTAGACGGCGAGGCCCAGCCCGCAGCCGTACAGATATCTTGCAAGGTAACGCCACTATACCATGCCCACGACGAGGCCACGCCTCTCGTGGAGTGCACTCTGACACCCAAAGGACACTGCAGGCCCTTAGAAGTGTAAGTCAGTGCTATGGCATCGACTATCCATCTGGATAGGCTCTGTTTTGATGCGGCCAGTCACTTGGAATGTCCGCCAAACAAAACGAAGAGCTGCTCGGTCTGCCTGAAGGCAGACGAGCGGGTCACATAAGCTATCAGTGCCCTGACAGGGCAAAGGAGACTCGCATCCTCCTCCTCATCTTGAACCGAGAGAGCGCACAGGGAAATCACCTGGGCTCTGAACGGTGTGTTGAGGGATTTGGGCACGTACCCGTGCCTCGGTTTGAGTACGACTTTTGAGTCATTAGGCCCAAACTCCATACATGATGCGCTTACTGAAAGCGCTTGTAAGTCCCCTATGCGCTTCACTGAAGCGAGAGCCAAAAGAAACACCGTTTTGAAAGACAGATGCTTCATGTCTGACAAATGGATTGGCTCGAACGGGGCACCTTTCATGGCTTCCAAAACCGTAGAAAGGTCCCACACCGGGACTGAAGGAGGTCTAGGAGGGTTCAACCTCCGAGCTCCTTTGAGGAATCACACGACTAGGTCGTTCTTCCCCAGTGACTGGCCAGACACAGGTTTTGTAAACGCTGCTATAGCCGCCACGTACACTTTGAGCGTGGATGGGGTTCTGCCCTTATCCAGCAGCTCTTGAAGGAAGGAAAGCACTTCCGTGACCCCACAGTCTACGGGTGAAAAGCCCTGAGCTTGACACCAGGCAGAGAACACAGACCATTTCGAGTAGTAGAGCCGTCTTGTAGACGGGGCCCTTGCCTGCGTGATCGTGTTTAGCACTCCCTCCGGGAGGATAGCGGGTACCCGTTGATGGCCCATGCGTGCAGGGACCATAGCTGGGGGCGAGGATGCCAAATCGAGCCCTTGGCCTGGGAGAGGAGGTCTCTCCTCAATGGTATTGGCCACGGGGCAGTGCTGGTCAGCTGCATCAGGACTGGAAACCAAGCCTGGTCTGTCCAGAGCGGAGCCACAAGCAGCACTGTGCATTCATTTTCCCTGATCCGTTCCAGCACTTGAGGCAGGAGCGAGATGCGGGGGAAAGCATAGAGGGGACAGCGGGGCCAAACGTGGGCCAGCGCGTCCTTGCTCTTGGAGAAATATTTCGGACAGTGAGCGTTCTCGTTGGATGCGAACAGGTCCACCTGCGCTCTGCCGAATGTCTCCCACAGCAGTTGGATCGTCTGCGGGTGCAGCGACCATTCCCCTGCTGGGACATTGTCTCTGGACAGCCTGTCTGGTCCCAGATTCAGGTGACCAGGCATGTGCGCTGCTCTCAGTGAAAGCAGGTTGTGCTGAGCCCAGACCAGGAGGCACTCCGTCAGCCTGTAAAGGTTTCGGGACTTGATGCCGCCCTGACGATTTGTGTACGCCACCACTGACATGTTGTCCGACCGGACCAAGACGTGGTGACCCCTTATCTGGGGACAGAAGCGCCGCAGCGCGTTGTCGACTGCCATCATTTCCAGACAGTTTATATGTAGGAGCTGAAGGAGCTCTTGACAATTTGTGAATGGATCACCTTGCAATTCAATTTTGATGTGGGATGTAGGCCTCATTTTTTATTCTGTTTTAAAAACATTTTCTTAGAGGAGTCCTCATACGCGCGTGTCGGTGTTGTCGCAAGTGTTAGGCTATGCGGTGATGTTATGAATTTAGGCAAGGCAAATTTAGGCCTATTGTAGTTCCTAATATTAATTTAATAACAATACTAGCTTTATAATAATACTACTAGGCCTACTAATAATAATTTAATACGTTCATGGTAAAACGAGCCAATTATCGTATTGATATCGTCAAAGGCATCTGCCATCGGCGAAATCTCAGATTATCGTCGATACACGATACTATCGTCTATCGGCACAACCCTATTTCATACCTAGTTTTCCATTGTGATCACAGTTTTCACCGCGCAATCTCAGGACCGAGACCTTCCCATTCCTGATAAATCCAACAAAACTCCTTCCTGCTGACATGTCCTGAACTGCTGATTTGGAACACACGGATCGTATTCCACATTTGCCATGTTTGACTTTGTCAGGCTGTAAGAGACCGAAGCCCTCTCGGACCTGCGCTCCCCAGTAGCACAACATGTTCACAGCTGATGGACCAAAGACTCCAGCTGACTGAAGAACACACCCTCATAGCTGAAAGCAAACACGCTGGTTTCAGCCAAAACGAAACCGGTTTCATTTCCTCTTAAGTGAAACTGTTTGGGAATCAATGATGCTTTCAATAGAGTGAATAGCTAAAACGAACAACAAAGAAAAGAAATGAGGAATTTAGTTGCAGTATGAGGGCAGTTAATTGGAAAACGAAACAAAAATTTATAGGGACATATTTCAACCAAAAATGCATATTCAGTGTATTTTTCTCTCGTGTTGTCCGAAACCAGTATAACTTCATTTCATTTCAAAAGACAACATTCAATCCATCTATTTCATGCAACGAAAATGATTGGTGACGAATCGATTCTGAACGACATGACATGCCATCTCTCCCACATCGAGATCTACATGTCGATACTTTTAACACACATACACGCTAGCTATATGTACGATCCTGTTGAGATAAACATATGAATAATTTTATAACAAAACAGTTTGCTCTTTTATTCGATTCCAAGTTACAGAGTGCGAAGCCACTGTTTCTCCTAAATCATTGGTTTAGATCCATGTCAATAACAGAAATCTGGCCAATCAACTGATTGAACCCCACCGACTAAACGGAGGGATCTGATTGGTTCACTGGTATTTTCTTTCAGGGGCGGTCGGTGCAAAGCTAAACCGAAATGACTCCGAGAAGAAATGACCGCTGTATATTTTATTTACCATGATATTTACATATACTAACGCGTTAGGATAAACAAAAACAAATGGAAATTCATTGTTACCACACAATTTGAAGGTAGGTAGCGAATAAAAATGTAGAAATTATACAATATTCTCGTTTTGTTGCACAGATTTGCGTTACTGAATGACTCCATTGGTACAGGCAGTAAACCCGCTGTTTAGTGTTTAAACAAAGGCTGTCTTATAACCTAACGAGCTGACTACCTAGGCAGCATTTTTGGGCATTTATTATACAGTTTCTTTATTGAATGACTTAAGTGGGAGGGGCTGTAAACATGCTATTTAGTTTTAAAACAAAGGCTATGTTTCAAAACCCATTGAGCTGCCTAACTAAATAGTTTTTTTTTTAAATCATAGGTGCCTAAAAAGTGCTGTCTGTGTTGGCATCTTGCTAAGTTTTGACATAGCTGAAAGGTACGTGCTGCATTTCGAATAGTATGTTAATCTAGGGATAAACAAGCCCTGAGGCAAGTCATTCATTTGTTCATTTCCTCCTTGTTTTTCAGGGAACTCCTGGTCAAGACTGTAAATTCTTCAAGACACGAAGCGTATTTTGGGTCCCATTTTGTTTCAGACTCTTCCCACCTGTTCCACAAGTGTGGGATCCAGCCACGAGTAGCTATGTCAGTGGCTCTTCTCATGCGATATGCCACGCTCAGCGGGTCCTGTGTCTGCAGCAACCATAGACAGTTAAAGGGCATCAACCAGTAGCAGTATTAACATTAAGTGACATGGCATGATCTGACGCACAGAAGCCAATGGCAGTTGGCACATCCTGTGGCACATCTGGTCTTCATTGACATGTGCCAGTGGATAGTGGCATGTGTCACTGACATTATCGCGACACACTGACATGACACCTGACTGACACCGAGTCGCGGAACACAATCGATTAATGTCAGTCACTAATGTCACAACATACGGTGAGTATGTTGTGACACTAGTGACTGACAGATTAATCGAGCACCTATACTGACGTAATTGTGACACAAAACCCTAAATAAATAGCCTAATTTAGTGATATTTTAATTATCAATTAAAGGCATTAAAGTCAGTAATATTTTTCAAACGTGTTATTTGTGTCACGTCTGTATTTGAGTGGTATGTGCCACTGTATGTTTTGTAATACCAGTTCTACTTTATGTTGTTTATCTCGCAAAGTCACAAACTGGCCATTCTAGGATGGGTCACTACAAATAACGTACCGGTATTAACAGTCGAGTCCTTTCCTGTAAAACTTTATTTTTGCGTGATGCTTCACGGACGCTGCCAGTAGGTGTCAGTATAAGTGAGTGTAAAACGTACTCGGTTACTAACGTAACCTCGGTTCTCTCTCTAGAGAGGGAACGAGTACTGCGTAATATCTTACGCTATGGGGAAAACCTCTTTTCCACGAGATATTGAAGCAAAAAATTATCCTTAATTTTGAATTAATGTAAAACGCTGTGCAGCAGCATGCAGATATAGGCAGGACGGCTCGCGCGCCTATTGGCTGCCCTGCGGCAAACAGCAGCAGCCTATCGAGAGAGGTGCTGCGTGACTTAATCCTATGGGGGCATTTCGCGCCCATTTCGTCACGTCCCGCCAGAAAAGGGCTCAATTTCGCCCTATAAATATAGCTCGATAAGGCTGGTACACTGGTTTTCATCGCCGAAGCGAACCAGAGCTGTGTATGCACGGCAAGATACGCAGTACTCGTTCCCTCTCTAGAGAGAACCGAGGTTACGTTAGTAACCGAGTACGTTCTCTTACGAGAGTATCTCTCGTACTGCGTAATATCTTACGCTATGGGGAACACAATGCAAAACGCTGTGCGTACTGGGATCCGACACCAAAGTCCCAAGGGCAGTAGCCCGGGGCTCATGTAGTGCATAATCACCATAGACTCACAGAGAGTCGGAGAAGAGAGGCTGCAAGCATCATTCTCCATGAAATAGCATCCTATAGGGGCTAGTTATGTTAATAGTGTTTCACACTGACAGGGTGAACGTGTTCAGCCTGAACTGGTTAAGATTACGGGTTATTCAACACCCATGGAGCCGTGTTATCGCTCAGTGAGCGATGCACAAGCAAAACTCAGCATCTGGGCCGGCACAGCGGGGCAGATAACACTGAATTCTATACCGACAGAAGCTTGGCTTGTAAGGTGGGAACCTCTAGGTTATAAAACCTTATAAATGTAGACGGCGAGGCCCAGCCCGCAGCCGTACAGATATCTTGCAAGGTAACGCCACTATACCATGCCCACGACGAGGCCACGCCTCTCGTGGAGTGCACTCTGACACCCAAAGGACACTGCAGGCCCTTAGAAGTGTAAGTCAGTGCTATGGCATCGACTATCCATCTGGATAGGCTCTGTTTTGATGCGGCCAGTCACTTGGAATGTCCGCCAAACAAAACGAAGAGCTGCTCGGTCTGCCTGAAGGCAGACGAGCGGGTCACATAAGCTATCAGTGCCCTGACAGGGCAAAGGAGACTCGCATCCTCCTCCTCATCTTGAACCGAGAGAGCGCACAGGGAAATCACCTGGGCTCTGAACGGTGTGTTGAGGGATTTGGGCACGTACCCGTGCCTCGGTTTGAGTACGACTTTTGAGTCATTAGGCCCAAACTCCATACATGATGCGCTTACTGAAAGCGCTTGTAAGTCCCCTATGCGCTTCACTGAAGCGAGAGCCAAAAGAAACACCGTTTTGAAAGACAGATGCTTCATGTCTGACAAATGGATTGGCTCGAACGGGGCACCTTTCATGGCTTCCAAAACCGTAGAAAGGTCCCACACCGGGACTGAAGGAGGTCTAGGAGGGTTCAACCTCCGAGCTCCTTTGAGGAATCACACGACTAGGTCGTTCTTCCCCAGTGACTGGCCAGACACAGGTTTTGTAAACGCTGCTATAGCCGCCACGTACACTTTGAGCGTGGATGGGGTTCTGCCCTTATCCAGCAGCTCTTGAAGGAAGGAAAGCACTTCCGTGACCCCACAGTCTACGGGTGAAAAGCCCTGAGCTTGACACCAGGCAGAGAACACAGACCATTTCGAGTAGTAGAGCCGTCTTGTAGACGGGGCCCTTGCCTGCGTGATCGTGTTTAGCACTCCCTCCGGGAGGATAGCGGGTACCCGTTGATGGCCCATGCGTGCAGGGACCATAGCTGGGGGCGAGGATGCCAAATCGAGCCCTTGGCCTGGGAGAGGAGGTCTCTCCTCAATGGTATTGGCCACGGGGCAGTGCTGGTCAGCTGCATCAGGACTGGAAACCAAGCCTGGTCTGTCCAGAGCGGAGCCACAAGCAGCACTGTGCATTCATTTTCCCTGATCCGTTCCAGCACTTGAGGCAGGAGCGAGATGCGGGGGAAAGCATAGAGGGGACAGCGGGGCCAAACGTGGGCCAGCGCGTCCTTGCTCTTGGAGAAATATTTCGGACAGTGAGCGTTCTCGTTGGATGCGAACAGGTCCACCTGCGCTCTGCCGAATGTCTCCCACAGCAGTTGGATCGTCTGCGGGTGCAGCGACCATTCCCCTGCTGGGACATTGTCTCTGGACAGCCTGTCTGGTCCCAGATTCAGGTGACCAGGCATGTGCGCTGCTCTCAGTGAAAGCAGGTTGTGCTGAGCCCAGACCAGGAGGCACTCCGTCAGCCTGTAAAGGTTTCGGGACTTGATGCCGCCCTGACGATTTGTGTACGCCACCACTGACATGTTGTCCGACCGGACCAAGACGTGGTGACCCCTTATCTGGGGACAGAAGCGCCGCAGCGCGTTGTCGACTGCCATCATTTCCAGACAGTTTATATGTAGGAGCTTTTCCCGTTCTGACCACTGGCCAAAGAACGGTCTGCCCTCGAGCAGCGCTCCCCATCCCGAGGTGGAGGCGTCCGTGGACACCACCTTCACGCTCGAGGGAGTCCCCAGACTCACACACTGGTACCAGTCGGTTTTCTTCCAAGGCTCCAAAGCTGAGACGCATTTCAGACCGACCCGGAGGCGAAACCGACCAGCGGTCCATGCCCTGGGCGGAACCCGCGCTTTCAGCCATAGCTGCAGCGGGCGCATGCGAAGCAGCCCCAACTGGAGCACTGAAGCTGCTGAGGCCATGAGACCCAGCATTTTCTGAAACCTTTTGAGCTGGACAGTTGAGCCGCGGCGAAAAGATTTCGCGGCGCGCTGAATGTCCTGTGCGCGCTCTGGCGACAGATGCGCTGTCATAGATAGCGAGTTCAGCACTGTTCCCAGAAAAGATATTTTCTGGCTGGGAGACAGCGAGCTCTTCGCCCAATTGACTGTGAGACCCAGATTCTCGAGATGTTCGAGTAATGTGGCCCTGTGTTCTATGAGCTCTGATTGTGATCGAGCTAGAATCAGCCAATCGTCCAAGTAGTTCAAAATTCGCATGCCCTGAAGTCTCAGGGGTGCGAGAGCCGCATCCATGCACTTCGTAAAAGTACGGGGTGCCAGGGACAGGCCGAACGGCAGGACTTTGTATTGGTATGCCTGGCCCTCGAAGGCGAATCTCAAGAATTGCCTGTGACGTAACGCTATTTGTATTTGAAAATAAGCGTCCTTCAGATCTATCGACATGAACCAGTCTCCTTGGCGCACTTGCGCGAGGATTTTCCTGGTTGTAATCATTCTGAACTGACGCTTCGTGAGCGTTCTGTTCAGCCGTCGCAGATCTAGAATGGGTCTGAGACCCCCGTCTTTTTTCGGTACCAGAAAATACCTCCTGTATAGACCCCCTTCGCTCTGAGCCTGAGATAAAGGTTCTATAGCCCCTTTGCTCAGTAGTTTCGCTATCTCGGCTCGAAGTAGGTGAGATACTTCGTCTTTTACCGTCGTTTCGACTCGCGCCGCGCAACGGCGGGGGCGTCGAGCGAACTGCAGCGAATAGCCTCTTTTTATAGTGTTCAGCACCCATTCTGATACCCCGGGAAGCTTTGCCCACGCATCTGCATGAAAAGCTAGAGGTAGAATGAAATCTGGGCTCTGGCCGTGATATAGCGGCGGCCGGAGAGCTCCGGTGTGCTGAGAAATAGACACTGTGTTTATAGTGTGCGAGGCGGGGGGTGCACTGATCACAGCGGGCAGCCTGACCGCGCTCGGCTTCTCTCTGACGGGATGTGGAGAGAAGGCGAGCGGGGCGAGCCCCGTGGGGTTCGGCATGTCTGTGAGGGAATGTGGGCGCGGGATAGCGGGCACACTCGCTGCACTGAGAACACTGTCGGCTCGCACCAACTGAAAATGTGTCGGTTTCGTTTTTACAGAAACCGTGGGACATGCTTCGTGTAGTGTTTGTGGGCACTGTGTTGTGGGCACGTACACTACATTTATTGCACAATCGACATGAGTCGATTTTTTTTTTGCTAGCCCTGTATTGTGGCGGGCTGTGTCTGCGTGTGGGAATGGGCACTGAGACGTGGGCATTCTTACAACACTCATAACACCATCGGCCGTGGCCGGAATTCCAGAAAATACACTCTTTTTGGGATTTATCTGGGTCGCCTCAAAGCTGGCGTTTGTGTGCAGGAAAGCGGGCTGTGGTACCAGCTTGTTTATTGCAAAATACACTGGAACAGTCACATTGTTTGGAACTGAACGAGCGAGAAGTTTCGGTAGAGTCTGGCCGCGGCGAGACTTAAACACCGTGGGCCTTAGCTGACTGTATGTGTGTTGTTTCTTTTACAGAAAACGTGGCACATGCAGTGTGTAGTGTTTGTGGGCACTGGGTTGTGGGCACATTCACTATAATTAATGCACAATTGACATGAGTCGAACTCATTTGTGCGAGCCCTGCACTTTGGCGGGTTGTGTTTGTGTGTAGAAATGAACACTGGGCTGTGGCATTTTTAATACACTCGTAACACCATCGGCTGTGGCCGGAATACCAGAAAATACACTGCTTACATGATTTTTCTGGGTCGCCGTGGAAACGGCATTTGTGTGCAGGCAAGCGGGCCATGGTACCGGCTTGTTTACTGCAAAATACACTGGAAGAGTCGCATTTTCTCGGAACTGAACGAGTGAAAAGTTTGGGTGTAAGTCTGGCTGCGGCGAGACTAAATTTTTATCCGCTGCGAGAGCTGGGCTCGAACACGGGTCTCTCCCGTGGCGGCCGTGGATTGTTCAGCTAAACGGCCCTAAACAGTTTCCCATTCATTTTCAATGGTAGTGCTAAAACACTACGGATGTAATATACCTTTGGCCGCTACGCCCTTTTGGCGCTGTTCCGAGTTTTTACAGAGCGTTTTTGAAAACTTTTATTCTAAACAAACTTCTGCGGAGACATCGACTCACTACCATCATTCTTCACACTGATTTTTCATCTATCAAAGGTAAGATGTGTTTTTTGAGATTCATTTAAAACTAAAGGGTACATTTACAGTCATTGGTACAGTAGCTAGCATCGGTTGCATGATAAGAGATGACGTGTTATGAAATGAAGCGCCGAAAAATTAATTAACATGATCGTTTTAATTATTCATGTGTATACTTTTCATGCCATGACGTTAAATAAATAATCTTGTCAGTCCGTTTCTGACAAGGTTATGTTGATGAGTTAGCTCAGCATCGCTCATTTTAGATGGTGGGGTGAATACGAGCTAAATAATGAATGAACATGATAGTTTTTTTTAGATTTATGTGAATGGTTTTCATATTGTGACGTTAAATAGTATACATTTAATGTGTTGATAACTCGCCTACAGATAGGCCTATTGTCTGATTAATTATAAATTGCACTAACCAAAATCTTGACTACCAAGTTATCAATACAATCTCAGACTGAACCATTATTTTTTTATGCCATTAAAAACATTAAAACTATTTTTTTAATTTATGAAAAAGTATTGTCTTCTTGACCTTTTGAACTACAGTATGTGACTGAAGTTTAGAGATCAAAGATTGAATCAAACCTTGATCAAACCTTGTGTGATCCATTTCTAAATATTTTTAATTTTTTCAAAACTCTACACAGTTCTCCAAACAAACTTTCATCTAGGCACATGCACAGCAATTAATTTCACATTCAAAATGCACTATATCTATCAAAACACTTTAGCCTATATCTCAAATCAGCTCATTCTTACAGAACACTAGCAAAGTTTTTCAACCAACAAACACAATCATAAAACATCTAACACTAACATCAGGAGCATTATACAATGTTTTCTTTTTTACAATTTCTTTACAAAACAAAAAGAGTCTTTAATGTGTAATGTGTAATTCACTGCAGTTTATGTTATTGATGTTTACATTACAGTACAAAATGATCCTTAAGTTTTCCCTTTTGAATGGATAGTAATTAAATTGAAAGACTAACGCTTGTGTAGGTGTTCAGATTCATCTAATTGCTTTGATAGTAGACAAAAAAAAATTTTTTTAGACTCAAAATATATTTTCATTACAATATTACTGTAGAAATGTAGCATACTTCTGTCTTATTCAGTTTTGTATGATGTTATTACGTCGAAGTGAGAAAATAATTAATGTAATTTGAAAGATGTAGTAATTGAATGCATTTCGTGCCAGCACAATGATAAATGATCCACAGTTGAGCCCACATAGATTTCTGTTGTGCTCAATGTGTGAAGAGTTTTGCAAAAGTGACCTAAGAATTGAGAAATGTGTAAAGTAAACCTAAAATTATCTTTTTCTTTCAAGGTAGATCAAGATGCAGAAGAAAATTATGTTCTTCCCAGGGAGAATCTGTGTTGTGTTCCGCAAGGGACCACTTGGATTTCTCCTCCAGGAGCCGTCTAACGAAGCTAGGCAGATTAAGGACGACCCCACTCAGCGGGACAAGTCTGTGGCCATGAGAGAGGACCTTGTGCGGCAGAATGCTCTGGCTGTGGTCCGTCAGAGAGGTGGGGATGCCTCAGACAAGACGGAGGTGTTGGGAGACTATATCCTGCAGTTTGGGAAATATAAAGGGAAGTTTTTCAGGTGGCTTTTACAGAATGATGTTGGGTACACTATGTATCTCATCAAGAACCTCCAGAAGGAGGAGGCATCAGGCATCTGTATGTCTGAGGGGCATGGCAAGGACAGCCTACAGTCATTTGTTAATTATGCTCTTAGTTTTGGAGAGATTCAGTCTCTTCTCGCCTATGAGGCCAGTGTAGTGGGTGTTGCGGCAGCCTCATCGGAAGATGACCAGCTGGCTGGCTTTGGTTCTAGGGCCAAGAGCACCTGGAAGGAGATATGGGATGGCAGAGCTGATGGCTATGCAGACTTCATCTTGGGGAAGAGCTGCGTCCCAGGGACACGCATGTGCAAGTTGCAGCAGTACCTGCGGAAGAGGCAGGAATCTGCCACTGCTTCGACATCTGCTGAGCATGCCTCAAGGGCCCCAGCTAAACCCCTTGGTAGGTTATCCTATTAACATTTTTGTTCACACTTTTTTAGATTAAAATTACTATTCATGTATGACCAGAAATAGACTTTTAATTATTTCCTCTATACATCCATGTTTAAATATACATGTGAAAAATAACTCATCCTAAATTTGGAAAACAAATGATTGTCTGTGCCACAGTGATGGATGACGATGAAGAGCTGGAGAGGGCGATGTTGGGCATCTCACCTTCTAAGCTACAAGTGCAGAGCTGTAAGTACACTGTTATTACACTGACCAAATGTCAGAATGAATGATGATCTATGGTCTATTTTGTATCTGCTGTCTTTCACATTTATTTCTCTGTGTTTGTGTGTAACCAGTTGCTGTGCCAGTAGCTGCAGCTGTCAAACCCGGAGTGTCATCAGGAGCAAAGAAAGGTGTTTAAATAAAAGGTTTCAGGGCTGGAGTACAATTCTTTTACATAATGAAATGACCTCCAAAACTGAACCTTCACTTAACTGGTTATATTGTTTGTGTTCTGGCCATGTTCCTCTGACAATATGGTTGAATGCTGCCGTTATACTAACTGTCCTAAGGACTATGAATTGATCCTACCATGATGAACTGATTCCAACCGCAAGGAGGGTAAATATGCACTTTTTGTTTTCCATTCATGATGTATTAAAAACAAATTAAGTAGCGTTGGGTACTAACACTTGAATGCATGCTTGTTCATTGAGTTCTTACTAACACCAACACTTGCATATATTGTTAATTCTGAAATGACTGATGATTTTGTCTGTTATAGTTTTATCTGAGGCACTGTCCAAACCAAATCCTGATACAACTGCTGCACTGCAAGCATCACCAGTTGATGGTACAAACACTGTAATCAGGTTCATGTATTCAAATGTTGAGTTTATTTTGGTCACATAAAAATAATAAATGGTTTATTTACGTTCATGTAGCTCCAGCCTCTCCAGGCCTTAAGAGGAAAACACCTGTGCCCCTTCCAGCAGAGCTGGAGTTCCTAGTTAAGGAGACAGCAGCAGAGATGTCTGAGTCAACTCTAGGTATGTTTCCATTTTAGTTTAGGACTGATACTCAATTACACATCTGCTAAATGTGCAGATCTGCCCAGGACCTGCCTTTCTTCTCTTTACCTCTGTACTGATGAAACATTGTCAGGATAATTCCGATTCACGTGGCTACGCGGAAGCGCTAAAGAAATTCTCAGAGCCACCAGGCACTGTTTTATGCAAATGAGCGGCCGGATCGCATTAAAGGTTTTCTGTTAGAACGGTGTCGTGTTAACGGCCCCTAAGTTAATAACTAATGATCGTTGCGACGGAAGTGAATTAATCAAAACTAACTTTAGCTGGACAATAACTTTATTGTTATAACTTAATTCTAGAGCTGCTGTAAATCCAAAACAATCTTTGTTACTTTAATTTCCTATTATCACTGTAAAGCTACATTGAAACTATCTAGCGCTGTATAAATGAAGGTGACTTGACTTGACTAAATGCATACCAGATCTAACTCTGCATCATTTTCACAAACACAACCAAAATAGTTCATCACATCATGATGCTAATAGCCTGTACAAATGCAAAACATAAAGACTGCACTTCTTTTTAGGACACCGCACAAGTGCTGCTGGCACCTCTGCACGCAAAGCGCTTGCCTTTGAGGACAGTGGCGATGATGGTAAGAATGAACAGCATGTAAACAACCCCTCCATTTTGTGAACTCCTGACACTAAGATGTTGTCTTAACTCTGCTTTAATCATTTTGTTTTTCACACTATGCAATCTATAAAAATAATCAGTGCAGTACATTCTTTTTGTCCTATCCATTTTTCTTTTTAAATCCTAGTTCCCTCAGCTCAGCCACCCATTCCTGTTCCTGTTCTTCTGCCTGGGCATGACCACGACATGAGCTACTGGAGTTGTTCTCAACACCAGAAGCTGTGGATGAGGATAGAGCTTCAGGATCTCGGGCTGTGGCCTGGGTCTCGTTCAGTACGTAACCCAGGAAACACAATTTCACTGTGGCGTCTTCCTCCACAACCTGAGCTTGTCGATACGGTGGCGGCGCTCCCATCTCCCAACTTCTTTCAGCTCCACCCATTTTTCATCTGGAAGCCAGAGAGTCACATCATGGTCAGGTTGAGGAACAATTACCTCTTGCCATGTCTGCATGGATGTCCTGATCCACAGGTGGTCTCTGCAGGTGTGGGCAGGCCCCGAGTGATTGTTGGCACCAGTGGCCAGTATTACATCTTGTCCTCACGTCTCTGCTGTAAGGCCTGTCGGAGGAACTGGTTTGCTGACAATCCACGATGGCTTGAGAAGCTGCCCAAGCGGATTACCAACCTTCTGCCCGCATTCCTGACCTACAAGAAGGCCATTTGCAAGTCTGTGATGGATGAGCTGAGGCGCAGTGGCAAGTCACCAACCGATATGGCAAACCAGGTGAATGAGCTCATGCACCTCAAGTATGAGCGAGCTCACCTGGCATACCTGCATGCCATAGAAAGCGTCAGGGATGCTGAGGCCGGCATACATGGACAGAGGACCATTGGGCAGTTTCTGAGGAAGGAGAACACGCCACGTGCTTTCGGGCTTTATGGCGACCAAGATGGCTGGCATGGAGTCTCCGTGTCCAGCTTCTACCTGACCGACTGCCTACTAGATGAGTTCAGACGTCAAGAGCCAGCCATGACCAAACTACTGCAGGGCACTTTTGGGCAGGTCCTCAGGTCAGACCACACCAGGAAAGTTGCAAGAAAAGTAACACTGGCATCTGGTGTCATGTCCAGTTATGCCATCATGAATGAGAACTGGCTGATTGTTTCCTGGGTGATGGTTCAGTCTGAAACTGAGAGGTCCTTGGAGCCGATGTACCAGGGAATGGCCAAGAGGTACAGCGATGCTGGAGTGGAAAAGGCAGGCTTCCACTGGATGGACAGGTGAGAACAACCATCTATTCTCTCACCACTGCCATTCAAACAGCCAATGTCATGTCTAATAACTAGTGCTGTCAATCGATAAAAACAAACAAATTAATCACACATTTTTTCTGTAATTAATTGCGATTGATAACAACATAGAGACAGTTGTTTATATTTTAAATATTTGTTTATTGCCATCTTTTTATGAAAGGCACCAATACCGTTACTGATGTCTTGATGAAATTTATTATTTTTTTCTCAATTTTAGCTATTACAGTTTTTTTCAGTCGCTAACAAGCGTTTGTCCAACCAGTTGTCACCTTTTCAAAACTCTAAACACACTTAGCACAGCATCGGTCTTTTGTGGCCATACCATTCACACATTTCATGTCGTTTTCACACAACATGTAGTCAGTGAACACATTTCCGCAATGCTTACATTTCCTTAACAGACAAGCTGTACCTACCAACAAAATAATGGATTGTTTTTGTAGCATTTACAAATGTTAACACATACTATCCCACAATAGCAAAAACAATATTCCAAACCTTAGATACAGTATAAAAACCTCTGCTTCTGCAATGATATCAGTTCAAAAACAATATATCTCAGCTGATAATAAACAAACAATTGAATAATTGACACACAGCTTATTTATGTTGGATAAATTGGGCCAACCATAGCTGATTCCAGTCTGGCTTAGACTCAGTGGCAGGGGTTATTTTTTTTCTATCACATTGGCACTTATACAGTAAAAGGAGGACTTTGAGGAGTTTTTGGAAACAGAAACAGAAAAAGACAAACACTGTAATGTCTGGACGAGGAAGAGTAAGAGCAAGGGGCCCAGGGAGAAGAGCAGGCCCAGTGAGAGATGCAGTGAGAGGTGCAGTGAGAGGAGCAGTGAGAGGTGCAGTGAGAGGAGCAGTGAGAGGTGCAGTGAGAGGAGCAGTGAGAGATGCAGTGAGAGGTGCAGTGAGAAGAGCAGTGAGAGATGCAGTGAGAGATGCAGTGAGAGGTGCAGTGAGAGATGCAGTGAGAGGTGCAGTGAGAGATGCAGTGAGAGATGCAGTGAGAGGTGCAGTGAGAAGAGCAGTGAGAGATGCAGTGAGAAGAGCAGTGAGAGATGCAGTGAGAGGTGCAGTGAGAGGTGCAGTGAGAAGAGCAGTGAGAGAGGTGCAGTGAGAGGAGCAGTGAGAGGTGCAGTGAGAGGAGCAGTGAGAGATGCAGTGAGAGGTGCAGTGAGAAGAGCAGTGAGAGATGCAGTGAGAGATGCAGTGAGAGGTGCAGTGAGAGATGCAGTGAGAGGTGCAGTGAGAGATGCAGTGAGAGATGCAGTGAGAGGTGCAGTGAGAAGAGCAGTGAGAGATGCAGTGAGAAGAGCAGTGAGAGGTGCAGTGAGAAGAGCAGTGAGAGATGCAGTGAGAGATGCAGTGAGAGATGCAGTGAGAGGAGCAGTGAGAGATGCAGTGAGAGGTGCAGTGAGAGGTGCAGTGAAAGATGCAGTGAGA
Source organism: Gila orcuttii (assembly GCA_026230005.1). Lineage (NCBI taxonomy): Eukaryota > Metazoa > Chordata > Actinopteri > Cypriniformes > Leuciscidae > Gila > Gila orcuttii. Next base: position 15,510,164 of record JAPDVR010000002.1, on the reverse strand, counting down.
GATGCAGTGAGAGATGCAGTGAGAGATGCAGTGAGAGGAGCAGTGAGAGATGCAGTGAGAGGTGCAGTGAGAGGTGCAGTGAAAGATGCAGTGAGAGATGCAGTGAGAGATGCAGTGAGAGGTGCAGTGAAAGATGCAGTGAGAGATGCAGTGAGAGATGCAGTGAGAGATGCAGTGAGAGGAGCAGTGAGAGATGCAGTGAGAGGAGCAGTGAGAGATGCAGTGAGAGGAGCAGTGAGAGATGCAGTGAGAGGTGCAGTGAGAGATGCAGTGAGAGGTGCAGTGAGAAGAGCAGTGAGAGATGCAGTGAGAGATGCAGTGAGAGATGCAGTGAGAGGAGCAGTGAGAGATGCAGTGAGAGGTGCAGTGAGAGGTGCAGTGAAAGATGCAGTGAGAGATGCAGTGAGAGATGCAGTGAGAGGAGCAGTGAGAGATGCAGTGAGAGGTGCAGTGAGAGATGCAGTGAGAGGTGCAGTGAGAGGTGCAGTGAAAGATGCAGTGAGAGATGCAGTGAGAGATGCAGTGAGAGGAGCAGTGAGAGATGCAGTGAGAGGAGCAGTGAGAGATGCAGTGAGAGGTGCAGTGAGAGGTGCAGTGAGAGATGCAGTGAGAGGTGCAGTGAGAGGAGCAGTGAGAGGTGCAGTGAGAGATGCAGTGAGAGATGCAGTGAGAGGTGCAGTGAGAGATGCAGTGAGAGGTCCAGTGAAAGATGCAGTGAGAGGAGCAGTGAGAGGTGCAGTGAGAGATGCAGTGAGAGGTGCAGTGAGAGGTGCAGTGAGAGATGCCGTGAGATATGCAGTGAGAGGAGCAGGGCCAGGGAGAAGAGCAGGCCCAAGGAGAGGGCAAGGTAGAGGTGTAAGAATGCGTGGTGGTGGCATTCCAAGGGCTGTAAGAACAGTAGTCAGTGATGAAATTCGTGCCACTATCGTTGACCATGTAATCAACCACGGTCTTTCACTAAGAGAGGCTGGTAAACAGTAAATTGAAAAAAACTGATTTGCTTTTTACTGGAATGCTTTTGAATGTGAACATTACTGTACATGTGGACATACAGTTCCCAAACAAGAAATTTAGTGTAAGATTGAAAAAAACTGTAACTATATCCATTCAGCATTACAGTATAATTGAAAACTATAATTGTAAAATATTATTATAAGGCTTTAAATAATATAACAAATTCTAATTTAAGTGAACTTAAAACAATCTTCACATAAACCCGTTATATTAAATGCCACATTTACCTGTGCCTTCAATACACCTTCAATATATATTAATTTCTTTTCTATTGGCCCAGTCAGACCAGGTCAGATTTTTATTTGCCATGTCAAAAAACACAAAAAGTTATTGTTTTCATAGTTTATGACTCATCTAACCTTGTAAACAGTGCTTTATGATGTTTAGGTAGGTATATCAGGTCGGATATATACAGAAATTGAATAAAAAAACTATCAAAAACTTCACAGCCTTCACTGCATAAATTATAAATTAAATATACATTAATCCTTCATAATAATTAATTAATCCTCTAAAGCTACAAACATTATTCAGTCAAGAGCAGTGAGTGATTTACTTTTTGTTTTGTTATTTGATTAAAATGTATGACAAACAGTAAAAATTATTTAAATTTTGACAGCACCACTAAAAACAAATTCAGTTTCTTTAAAAAAAAATCTAAATGGATCTACATCTTTCTTTGTGCCTTGCATTTAGGGATTGCTGTGCTCCATTTAAGATCCCAGACTGCATCCCTGGTGAACATCTACACTGGGATGCCTGGAAGACTACCCCTTCCATTGTTGCTGGGGCCACCTCTGGACCACTGGAGAACACCTGTGCCTCACGGTCACATTTCAATCACAACATTGTGGTGAAGCTGGACTTGTTCCACTGCCTGAGGCGTTTTTCACGGGAGTGCACGTCTGAGCATCACCCTCTGTTCAGCACTTTCTGCCAGGTCCTCTCCGCAGCCTTCTCTGTGGTGGATCAGGAGGATCTAAAGAGGCTCCAGGATGCCTATAGGTTCTGTGGTATCCATCCAGCCAATCCCACCAAACAGCACATACGGGAGCACTGCAGGACCAAAATACCACAACCCACAGAGGTGCTGGACAGAGTGGAGAAAGTCCTGAAGCATCTGCACCAGGCCATGGACCCCAACAGTGTACCACTCTTCAAGCCATCCATGCTGAAGACTTGGCGCATACAAAGAGTGCACATTCTCCGCGGTTGCCTCAGTGACCCTGAACTCTCTGAGGGCATAATGTACCGGTATGGTGGAACTCTTCAGCTAAACCACGTACCCGGTGAAGGCGCCAAAGTCCCCATCTGGATCCCCGTCAGAGGTACGTCACAGCAGGAGGGGTACCACTTCCACCAGGCCCAGTGGATCACTGGGACTCATGTCTCCACTGAATTGTTCCAGGCCCAGGGCATGACAGGAGTGGCACGCTGGAACTACCAACGGCTGGTGGACCTTAAGCAGCCAGGTGTCATCCTCCCTGCTGTGTTTGACCCAGCACTAATGGTGGAGTTAAATTCTGCCTCAAAGAGAGTGACTGGGCAGGAGAAGTACCCAGCACTTCATCTCTCTGACAGAGACACCGGAGAGAGGTTTGGCCTAGAGTACGCAGAGCCGGGCTGCCGTCCAGTTCCTCTGGATTGGGACAAACACCGAACCCAAAAGAGAGACGAACCAGCTGCTCTTGTGCCTCTACCTCCTGTGCAGACACGTGGTCCTGCCCAAGCCCAGGCTCCAGATTCAGCACTCTCCCCCAGCTGGACACCGCTTTCCGGCACGGCATCCCCAAAAACGGCACCATCCATCGGTCGTTCGCTCTTTGCTGGTGCACTGCTAAAGCAGGAGATGCCGTCAGAAGACAACCAGGCACCTCCAGCAGCGATGGGTAAGTTAACATAATCATTTTAGACATACATTTTTGCATTATGTTTTAATGTAACATCATGATCATCTGATAAACTGTTATTGCTTTATTGTGTTCCAGAAATCTCACATGCCATGCCCCTCCCGCTGAGGTCCTCGCCGAGGAGCGCTCGCACAGGACCCATAAAGACGGGTGGACGTGTTTTTGTGTTGGACCACACACGCTGGACGCCGAACATGAAAGAAGCTATCGACAGCTTGCTGCAGAAGTACCAAGGGCAAAAGGGCATTCTGAAGCTTGTGGATCGAGACTATGCTGAAATGGTCCATCAGTCTGCCACAGATCCCAATAGCTTGATGCACCCTACAACCAAGCTGCACATATCCCGCTATGTGAAGCACCTGGCAAAACTCCTCAACACCAGTTCTTCTTTGAACACAAGCCAGGAAAAACTTCTGGAGACTCAGCAGCTGTGGCACTCTTTAACAAAGGGGAGTGAGACGGCTAGTGTTCCTGTGGTCACCATGGAGCCGGCTATTGTGAACCCACCTGCAGCTGCCCTGTCCACACCTCTGATACAAGACTCAATTGAGAAGATTGTGGAGAGCATCTTGGAGAGGCAGCAGCAACAGCATCGGCCAGAGCAAAAGAAAAGGCAGACAAAGACGTGTCTTGCTTGTGGACAGCCAAAGTCTCAATATGAGACTGATGGATCCTCCATCCACTTTTTCCACCAGCAAGGGCCTGTGCGCTACTTCTATTGTTCAAAGAAGGTGCATCAAAGTTATGCTGCTGAGGGACTCTCTAACCCCAACATGCCTTTTGGAGAATTTGCACAGACAGAATTCTTCCAGAGGGAGCTGGAGGCCACCAAGAAACGGGTGGAGGAGAAGACGGAGAAAAAGAGGAAAAGGCCAGACTCCCAGCAAACAGGCCGCCGGTGCAGATTCTGCCAAATGGACTTGAAACAGGGGCCAAACAGCCCACACATCCATACCGGCTTCCCTGGAGTGGCAGGGAAATACATCTACTGCCCATCTAAAGTGTACTCTATATACAGAGATAAGGGCATGGCCAAGGAAATGAACTGGAAAGAATTTCAGCAGTCTCCTTACTATGAGGCAGAGATGGGTGGATGAAAGGAAAAAATAAATGTTTATACTTATAAATAAATTATTGTAGATGTGTATATGTTCTGTAGGTTTATAGGTTTTCTAGGCTTTTGTATAGATGCACATATATTTTGAATAGATGTAAATATGAAAATGTACCAATGTAAATAGTTAGTTTGGGTTATTTTGTCATACACTTGTCATTTTAATTTAGTCATTGTAAAAAGTTATATTTGAAGGCTGACCTTAAATGCTCCTTTTTTTTCTACAACACTTATCTTATCATGGCACACTATTTTCATCCTTACAACCTGCCTTTTTGAATAGACTGATGCCTTTTATCTGGGTTTGTCTGTTTTTCAGATAGAAAGTCAGTGTTGCAAATCAGTTTAACAGATTTTTTGTTTCATTCGTTTTGTTTCATTCATAACTTGATTGTTGTTAGTGAAACTGTTCATTTTAAATGAAATGTCTCATGCTTTTTCCCTTCTTACATGTAAATAAAAGTTATATAGATTATTCTTTTCTACACTGAGTTATGTCTCCTATCAGTGAATCAAAGTATATTCAGTTCATTTGACCAGTACATTGTAAATCCTTGTGGAGAAAATTGATGATAATTAAACACACTGACAATCTGGTGGAGTAGTATTTTATTATTTTCAAAGTAGCAGCATTTATGACATTCCTTAAACGTGGTATAAACTACAAAAACAAATTATACATTTACAGTTCCCAAAAAAAATCCTAATTATAATATATATAATATATTATATAATTTGGGCCTTCCTCTAAACAACTATCTATACAAAAAAAGGATATACACATTTCAGACTGAAGTGATGTAGATTTTAACCTGCCTTTCATATGAAATTTTGAACAACTAGTGCAGCATTTCAGTACCATGGACAGGGAAAGAAATTCAGTACCAAGGACAGCGGTGGGGGGAATGCTGCAATCTGATTGGCTGTCAGTGCATTACAACTATCCGCGGCTGGCCCCCCCGCGAAGGCTTTGGGTTTCGCCACTGAGCCACAGGGGGAAACGACAAAAGCTTAAAATAGTCCGAGCGGATAAAGAGCGTCATCACAGTTTTGTGTGTGTCGGCGTTTGTTTGCAGGCGTGCGTGTAATACAACAGGCTCATTGCTGCAATATTGACATTTTCAGCCGCTCAAACTAAGAGGAGCTGAGAAATGTTTGAGAAATGGAGATTGGTCCAGCCTCGGCGGGAGTAAAAACACACTCTTTCCTCATTTCGCCGATGACGCATGCCCACGGGGGGCGGGGTAGCTTTCTTGTAACGTAAAGAAAGCTAGCCGCGGTTTTGAAGCTGGCCTTCTCTACAGATGCAGCTATCTCGTCGTCATTAATGGCGGAAGCCGCGGCGCGCGGCGGCCGTTGTCTGTCAGCGAGCGACTCGAGTGAAGCTGGTGAAGCTGGCGGGCGAACCGGCGAGCTATCACGGGCTGGAGAAGGCTCGGGGCTATTTCGTCGACCTCAATGGAGGAAGCGGCGGCAGACGGCGGCCGCTGTCCGTCGGTGAGGGACTCGAGCGATGCCGGCGAAGCTGGCGGGCGAACCGGCGAGCTTCGGCCGGCAGGAGAAGGCTGGGGAGCGCGCTGAGCACGCCGCTTTTACGGCGCGGCGCTACAGCGGGCTGAAGTGCAGGCTCTGAGAAGGATGCCAGGCGAGTCCTCAGAGTCACCATAGGCAGTAGCTCACAGTGAGGGCATCCGCCGTCGACGAGAGCGAGAGCCGCATGATCCTCACCCAGGCAGGAAACGCAGATAACATGACGGTCCCCGTCGCTGAGTGTGGCTTGGCACGAGCCGCAGGATCTTTGCATCTTGAAAAAGACGCAGCTCTTTTAGCAGAGAGAGAGAGACAGTGAAAAAATGTGTGTCGCAGCGGCGAACACACACACACACACACAGTTTTAAAAGGATATAACGCCGGAAAGCGTAGCAGGTACGGCGGCTAAAGGCGGCGATGCCAGCGACTTCAGACTCAATGGCTCGTCCCGCTGTGTGCTTTTTCTCAGACGGCGTGGCTTCTCACTCCGGATCCAGCGATGCGTGATGCTTCGCTGAAGAGATGAGAATCAGTGTACCAGCCTTATCGAGCTATATTTATAGGGCGAAATTGCGCCCTTTTCTGGCGGGACGTGACGAAATGGGCGCGAAATGCCCCCATAGGATTAAGTCATGCAGAACCTCTCTCGATAGGCTGCTGCTGTTTGCCAAAGGGCAGCCAATAGGTGCGCGAGCCGTCCTGCCTATATCTGCATGCTGCTGCACAGCGTTTTACGTTAATTCAAAATTAAGGATAATTTTTTGCTTCAATATCTCGTGGAAAAGAGGTTTTCCCCATAGCGTAAGATATTACGCAGTACGAGAGATACTCTCGTAAGAGAACTGGCCAGCGCAAGATTCTCATCTGTGGCTTTAATATTTCAAAAATAATTTTATTGAATTATGTATAATAAAGTTGTAGCTACACATTAACTCGGCGATGTAATAAATCATATGATTGACAGCATAAAGCAAATTGTTATGCAAGTGGCACATGACGCAATCCATTGGCACATGACACGTTTTAGTGACACATGCCAATATCCACTAGACTAGTCATAAAACTGGTCACTAAAACTGATATGTCTCTTTATGTTGTGGCACCTCCATTAGTGACACCTGCAGCTGTCTGCCTGAGTATAATGTAGATTATGTAACATATGCACATAGTTAATTTGTACAACAAAAATGTATTTTATTTATTGAATAATTCCATAAAATTATTTTTGAAATATTAAAGGTACCGTGGAAGGTCCTGCGTGCCCGAAACGTTTGTTGAATTTTTAAAATGCACTTAGCACTTTTTTTTGCACTTGTATAAATAAAGTAGATTGCTAGTAGCTCGGTATGTAATCCTTTTCAGATACATAGCCTAACAAATTATTTTTAATAATAGATTTTTTTACACTTTTTGGAAGGACTTGAAATATTAAAGCCACAGATGAGAATCTTGTGCTGGCCAGTTTTACACTCACTTATACTGACACCTACTGGCAGCATCCGTGCAGCATCACGCAAAAATAAAGGTTTACAGTAACGGATGCGACTGTTAATATGTATTCGTATGACCCATGCGATTTATTTCGTGTCTTTCCTAGAATGGGCAGTTTGTGACACTGCGAGATAAACAACATAAAGTAGCACTGGTATTACAAAACATTTAGTGGCACATACCAATCAAATACAGACGTGACACAAATAACACGTTTGAAAAAATATTGCCTATATGCGTTTAATTGATATTTAAAATTTCACAAAATTAGGCTATTTATTTAGGGTTTTGTGTCACAATTACGTCAGTGTAGGACAGGTGCTCGATTATCTGTTTTAATCTGCAGTCCGTAGTTTTTCCTCTTTGTCGCCATCTCTGTTCGAAATTTCCAATTGCAGTTATTCGCGGAATTATCAACTTTACGTGGGTTGTGCCTCGGCACTGCACAGCGCGGATGAATCCAATGTTTTGAGGAGAATGTGTGGATCCTGGCATTCAGAATCACAGATTCTACTTTTTGGAAGAATGACCAACATAAGAATTTTCACCGGAAAATGTAATCTGAACAAGTAAGTAAAATCCCCTTTTGTTCTGACCAACTAAGGGGAAAAAGCATTGCAGTAAATCGCGCTGATTAAATCTAACGATCGCTTCATATCACGTCAAACCTTACAAATTATACTTCATTCTCAAATTGTTAATGTTCACAACATCAGCATTGCGTGACTACATTTAATGTGTATTAGGGCTAACATTACCTGTAGTTCAGTTTCCATTCCTGTGCAGTCTAATTTCTAATTGTCATACCAACAAATTAGGCTAATGTTCCTTAGAACTGGTTCTCTTTGAAATACAAACACACGTATCTATAATCAGATGCATATTTAAAACTGGAATATGATCAAATTATTACGTTTTAGATGCCCCTCCGGCTCCGATATTTGTCCTTGTTTTCGCATGGGCCCGGTTGCAGTCTCTTTTTTTCTGTAGCCACTCCGAAGTCCGAAGTCTTTTGCATTTTACAACGGGTGAATCTCCAGTTGTCACTGGCGATTGTCGTTTGAACCTTTCTGGATCCGCCATCAAATTGATAAGTTTAATTATATCAAGTGCTGTGAGAAAAGGCTCTAAATCTCCACCTCCAACATCCTCACGCAATATAGCCTACTAGCTGAGACACCTTCTTTATGTGTATAGATGTGACGTAATGACACAAAGACATGCTCGAATTTAACGTGGAATCCACCAGTACCACTGGAATTAAAAACATTATTACAAGCTTACCGTTTTGAATCGAGCTAAGGCAAGCAGATAGTTTTGAACACTGGCTGGTTATGTACTTGCTGAAAAATTTATTTCGGCTAATTTTTAACCCAAAAAAGTTAGGGACTGCAGCTTTAAGTTTTTATACTCATTCATAGGGCTGTCACGATTCCTCGATTAAATTCGAGTAATCAGATTTGTAAGGTGAATAATAATATAATGAATATAAACCTGCGCCAATAAACAGTTCATTACGATTTCAAAATAAAAGTTTAAACCCTCGTTCTGAGTTTGAATGTTTTGATGTCCACATGTTCTTGTTCAAGAAATGACAGTGGCTGTAGCATTTTTCTATCGTAAACAGGTGGACAAATATTAAAGATTAAGTAAACATTTGAGTTAAATGTAAAAAATACTGTTTATTTACAATTACTGTAGTGTATTTACAGTTTTTAGATAAATATTTAAATTGACTGAGCTGTGTTGCATCTATATTTCAAACTTGTGAATGAAAGAAGTTCAGGGTGAGAATCACATAGTTCATTTAACATTTTAAAAACAGATTTTACTTTACACGTTTTACTTGGTTTCGTATATTTTGAGGTTGGGAACCTTAGTGGTTAGGAACATCGGTGGATGTTCATTCTCGTCCAAAAACCTCACAAAAGTTGATTGCTTGTACTAGCTTGTTGCGAAGTGTGTTGATACTGCTGTATTTGGGAAGAATTAATCTACCATAACAGGTCTGAGCCTCTGGCAAGCGGTGATCTGCATCAGGACCGTCTGACTGACAAATCTTCAGAGAACGCTTTGAGAAACCTCCCACAGGTACACGGTCCGTTCCATACAAGAACACTGAAGAAAAATAGGTAGAGCGAGGATGTGAGGCAATAAAAATAACAATCCTTAAATGTACATATGATGTTGTAGATCCATAATTAAAAAAAATAAATAAATTCATGTTTAAGCTTACACAGAAATGTCTTCTTTTTCTCTTCAGAGAACTCAAAGAAAACAGTCCAGAAGTTCTTGATAAGCTCATCAGAGGCAGAACATCTTTCATAGGAAGCAGACTGAAGACAGAGCAGAAAAAGTCTTAAATACTTGTTAAATTCTTGTTACAAATTTGCAAGTTTGCTAATACATTTACCTGGTGAAGCTCCTGCCAGTCATGTTTAGGGGAGCCGTGGAGAAGCTCCTGCAGTTCTTCAGGGTGGAACATGCGCCAGATATCGAGCGGGCAGCCCTTAGAGAAACCTTCTGAAAAATGCTTGAACTGATTCTTCACAGACTTGTTGAAAACAAAGTCGACATACAAATCCACATACTTCTGTCTGAAAAAAAAATCAAGACAAGCTTGACTGAAAGTCTAGATAGATGCATGGATGAAAAACGATGGATGGATGGATGAATGTTACGAAGTGCGAGGGAAGAATGAGGTTAGTTAAACAAGTACACTACCTATTAACTTTGGTCACTGGAATTTGACGTCCGTTTGGAATGAGCTCTTGTCCTTTGACCTGAAAGAGGTAAAGGCTCCTGTAAGTATTTAAACAACAGCTGTGTACACCTTTATACAAGTGAATATAGACTGTATTACTGTGAAATCCAAAAAGAGTATATCGACAACGTCCTCATCTTCCTCGAGAAGGCTTTTCAAACTTCTAATGTGGGATTTATAAAATATAATTAATCCATGATCAGCTCTGTAAAAGCACTGTGAAACTTACAATGTGTAAAATCTATTGGTTTACCTGGCCTCCACAGGCGACAGTTCCTCCAGATCATCCAGAGTTACACTCAGCTGGAGGAGTTTCTTGAACAAGGCCAGTGGGAAGTCAATGCTTACGTAATGATGGTTGTACAGCGCCATTCCACAGACAACGCCAAGATAGTAAAAATCCTTATTACATTGTGTGCGCTGAAAAGACACAAGCATCGTAGCGAATATGAGATATATGGCAAAGAGTATAGAAGAACAAGAGGCGAAACTCAATAGAAAACGTTCCATTGCAACACCAGCGCCCAGCAGCAGCGCTACGCTTCCGCCATTTTGGGGTGAAAGCGACTCGGCAGTCCACTAGTGTTGATGTGTCGTTCGCGAACGAGCCGCTCTAAAAGCCGATTCTTTGAAAAGAGCCGGACTTCCCATCACTATCCACTTGCTTTTTGCTGTCGCTATGGCAATATCAGCTGCTTTGTAATTTTTTTTTTAAAGTAACGTTACATTAAAGATCAAATCCAAACTGAATGATGACAACACAGAATAACGTAAAATCACTAGACTAGTGATCAAATCCCTTTTAACAGTTTATTTCACAGACTTAGACAAGTTTTCTACTTTTTTCCCACAAAACCTTTAGTATTAGCATTACAAACACTGAATTAATACCAACATAACAGTAAGTAAAGGACATGCTATATCAGATAATTAGGAATGTTGGACAATATTTATATATAACAGCAATAGAATAGCTTTACAGTAGACTTGTTTTTTTTTTGTTTGTTTTTTTGCAGTACCTACTATCTTATATTAATGACCGTTAAAGCAAGTCTATGTGTAAAAAAAAAAAAAAAAAAACACAGCCACTGTCCATCATGTTCTATCATCATGTTTGTAGCATGATCCAGGGGATTACCCATACAGAAATGTAATATATGTAAATATAAGTAAATTACATATATAATGTCAGTGCCCATGTATGTCTGCTGCCTATATGAGAATATATGCAAAATTCATATATATAAAACACATAAGACATATATGAAACAATATAGCAAAAATGGCCGTTTTCATGTAAGTGCCAGATATATTTTCCCATATATGCACATAAAAGTTAAATATATGTAGCCTAAGACACATATATGTATATGCATGTACTTATTTCAATGCATCAGTATCACATGCATGTATGTTTACATACATTTATTAAATATGTGGGAAACAAATATGTATGTCACATATTTATACTTAATGTTGTCCATATATGCGAGGAACCAATACTATACTGTAATATATGTAGATATATGGTATCATATGGATGAACTCAAATATTTTCTTCACATGTTTGGACACATAAATGTTCATATATGTTGCAGGCATATATTGTGTTCTCAGATAAGTCAAATATATGTATAGATATATGTCATGCTATTTAAAGTATATGTCATGCTATAATAAGCAGGCCTACATATATGGCCATATATTACATTTTTGTATGGGTAAAACATACAAAATATATTTCAGGCCTAGTGGAGTTAGTAACTAATAATAGTAGTAAACGTGTAAAGTTGCATAAAATGTAAATACTCAATAAAGCAACTGTTATCTGTGCTGTTGTCCAGTGATCCAGTTGGAATTTTCACCCCAAAATGGCGGCCGCGCTACCGAAACGCCACCTAGTGGCTGTTACCAAAAAAGCATCAGAGTTTCGCCTCTTGTTCTTCTATACTCTTTGTATATGGGGAAGACCACATAAGAAGCCTAGGAATAAGGAGTGTTTGGTGTAGAGCTTACATCAGGATTGAACCAAACCAATAAATTCTCATGGACATCCAGCACCCTTTTCTCCCATTTGAGAAGAGACTTGGAAAGGAGGGAGAAGAATTCTGCTGATAAGCCCCTCCCATCTACTCCATTCTCCCCGATGAACACGACCTGTACAGGAGACGTTTTCATAATTGTAAAGGTAAAATGCAATATCAGACATTGCAACTCTGATTTCAATTCTGTAATTATTTTACCTTTAATATATTTAAAAATGAGTGGGTGTTTTGTTTGAGATACTTTAGCGTGTCTGTCAACAGTGAGTTCCTGTTTAAACGCAACATGTTGCCATTTAACATGAGCATCTCTAGGTCAGGAAAGCTCCATATGCACTCATTCTGCAAGTACTAAGAAGAGTAAAATTATGTAAGCTTTAAAGGGGTAATCCACCAAAAAATGTAAATTCTATCATCATTTACTCACACTTTTGTCATTCCAAACCTGTATGACTTTCTTTCTTCTGCAGAACACAAGCCTATTCTGAATAATGCTGGTAACCAAACAGTTTTGATTCAAGTCAAGTCACCTTCATTTATATAGCGCTTTTAACAATATGGACTGTTTCAAAGCAGCTTTACAGTGATAATAGTTAATTAAAGTAACAGAGATTATTTTGGCTTTACAGCAGCTCTAGAATAAAGTTATTGTCCAGCTAAAAGTAGTTTTGATTGATTCACTTCCGTCGCAACGATCATTAGTCATTAACTTAGGGGCCGCTAACACGACACCGTTCTAACAGAAAACCTTTAATGCGATCCAGACGCTCATTTGCATAAAACAGTGCCTGGTGGCTCTGAGGATTTTTTTATCGCTTCCGATAACCACGTGAATCGGGATTATCCCGACAACGTTTTATCAGTACAGAGGTAAAGGGAAGGAGGCCTTCAAAAGGGAGAGACTAGTGACACTCCAGGACTGCGTTGTCGTCGTGTCCAGGTGCAGGTCCTTCATCAGATCTGGATACGGCCTGGATCCGGCGGACTGCGGTAAACCTCGGAATATTAGCGTAGACGCCATCCTTCTTATGATGTACCAAGTACATCAGGATTTATGGGAAGTGTTCCCGTTTCCGGCTGATCTAAACTATGCAGCCTAACATTGAATTATAGAAGTCTATAATGTGTTATGTGTATGCTAAGCCAAAGAGATGTGTTTTTAGTCTAGATTTGAACTGACAGAGTGTGTCTGCTTCCTGGACAATGTTAGGAAGATTGTTCCAAAGTTTTGGTGCTAAATAGGAAAAAGATTTACCGCCAGCAGTCGATTTTGATATTCTAGGTATTATCAACTGGCCAGAATTTTGAGATCGCAATAGACGTGAAGGACTATAATGCTTTAAGAGCTCGCTCAAGTACCATTTAGTGCTTTGTAAGTAATCAGCAATATTTTAAAATTTATACGATGTTTAACAGGGAGCCAATGCAGTGTTGACAGAACCGGGCTGATATGGTCATACTTCCTGGTTCTGGTAAGAACTCTAGCGGCTGCGTTTTGGACCAGCTGTAGTTTGTTTATTAAGCGTGCAGGGCAACCACCCAGAAGAGCATTACAATAATCTAGCCTTGATGTCATGAACACATGAACTAATTGTTCTGCATTTGTCATTGAGAGCATATGACGTAATTTAGATATATTTTTAAGATGAAAAAATGCTGTTTTACAGATACTAGACACGTGACTTTCAAATGAAAGATTGGTATCAAAGAGCACACCCAGGTTCCTAACCGACGACGAGGATGTGACAGAGCAGCCATCATTGATGCACAATGACCTCCATTGTATGGTCCAAAAAAAGGCATTTCTCAAAATCTCCTACACTCTTAAGCCAGCGACACACTTAACGACTGTAAGGCCGATTATGAATGAAATTTGATACTGACGACTGATCATCCCAAGTCACGTTCAGTCGGTGTATAAAAACTGCTGCAGTTGTTGGAAACAGTCTGTAAGTGTGTTCAGTCAGTCTTAGAATGTTTCAGCTGGTTGTTAAGTGTGTCTCCGGCATTAGAAGAAAAGGTTCTATATGGAACCTTTAAGGGTTCCGTCTGGCGCTTCATATATAGAACCTTTTACAGGCTCCCATATGTTATGAATCAAACTGCTTGTAAAATACTTTATCTCCTGAAAAAATTAAATAACATGAGAGTATTATGCAATCATTTAAGACATTTCTCCTTATAGAACCTTCTTGGCGTGAAGAGTTCTTTAGAATTGAACCCCATTGAACCTTTTTTTCTAGGGCCCTGTTTACATCTGGTATTAAGATGCATTTTGGGCGATTGGATCACAAGTGGACGACGCTAAATACAGGTGTGAAGTGTAAACTAGAAAGAAATAAGTAAGAAATAAGAACACAAACTACATCTTTCTTCAGTCACAGCCTTAGATGAAATCAACTGAAGATAAAACATTAAATCTCTCAAGATCTCAGCAGAGGAGGATTAAAAACAGCAACTCCACAAACAGCATTACCAGCTTCACTTATTACTAACCAGATCGATTTTATTTCTGTCAGACGTCTACATAAGCAGGGCGTCATGCAAGCCAAAATTCTGGGGGGGGCACAATCTGAGACGTTGCAATTGTTTTCTGACGGGTGATATGGATCATGTTAGGAGGGGTCAGGGGGTTTCTCCCCCTGAACATTTTTAAATTCTGGCTGCTAAACATACCATTTCAATGCAGTTTGGGAGGGACAGAAATACCTTAACGGAGCTAGCAGCAACCATCCTCTATCTGAGGACTAAGTTAAAGTATCTATTTTGTAAGTTTATGTAAAAGACAGGTTGATGAAAGAACTGTAAGCTCAAATTCAAAAGCTTTTGAAGTCTACTTCATTAAAGCATGTTTACACACACACTTACTGTACACTTAGGCCTACTACACATGATTTTAAAAACAGTACCATTGCAGTTTTTATGTTATGATTTTAAATTGGTATGTGACCTAAGAACGATCTTACATTAAAGGTACATAAAGGTGCTGAGGTCTGACTTTGTGGTGCTCTGAAATTAAGTTATTTTAATATTAATATGCGATGAAGGACTTTGAAAGAAGTTTGACAGATTTCAGTGCTGGATAAGGTTAACACTACCCTGTTTATTTGAAAATGGTTAATATTTGACAGAAATGTAAAAAAGTAATCAAATCAAATGTAATATGTAACATTACTTTAGTAAAATCATTGAAATACTGTAGTTACACTGTCTCTAAGCCTACATCACGGTCATAGCGATCTGTATAACAACTATGCTGTAGCTTTCGAACGGGTAGCCTATCTTTTTTCACTGCATTTGAATTAGCTGCCTGATCCGTGAAGAACCGTGAATAACAGTCTATGGGAGAAACATCAAGTCGATGCCTAGATAACATTAGGTTGGATTTTGCAGTTAGCCTACAACAAATTTAACACCCTCGTTTCTATGAAATGAGATGCGCGGTTGGCGGTTATAGCCGCGGATAAACCGCGGATCGGGCGGATGACATGACGAAAAAAAATATTTTAATTAAATTCGGGCGGGTGGCGGGCGGTTGAACCAATCAAATGAAAAATATATACACATTGTTAAATATTGTTATCTTTGTCCCTGCGCGCCGATTGGAGACGGAGTTCACTGCTGATATTCTGAGAGCTTTCTAGTCTCGCGGCTGTCATCAGTAGCGCCTTGTATCGCCCAATCAGCGGATTGCGGGCGGGTGCGGTTTTGAAAATTGGTCAAAAACGTTGGTGCGGATGGATGGCGGACGGATGATGAGTTTTGTGATGCGGTTGCGGATGAAATAATAGCCCATCCGCGCATCTCTACTACGCGCGTAGCGCTCTACAGTTGATATACACAGACACCATATTAGGAAAAAGGGGCGGGCTGATGCTGATCGACCGATTTATTACACATCCAGAAGAATACATTTGAGTCGTTATAGGCTCTGGTAATTATGGAGCATAATAGGAATAAAGTTGTGACAAAAAATTATCAGGGAGGAAAAATATGAGGGGGCACGTGCCCCCTCACTTTGAATGGGCATGACGACATAAGTTCTTATTGAGAACAGAGGTTTAGATGTTGATGAATGATTGTTTCATTTGACGGTACCATCATGGTGATCAGCGTTTACTTTAGTTGGGCTCTTGACGCTTGTTAAAGGGGTCATCGGATGCAAAATTCACTTTTATATCGTGTTTGCATATAACTGTGTATTTGCAGTGTGTGGACAGAAATAAAGTCAGTCTGGTTAGTAATAAGTGAAGCTGGTAATGCTGTTTGTGGAGTTGTTTAATCCTCCTCTGCTGAGATCTTGAGAGATTTAATGTTTTATCTTCAGTTGATTTTATCTAAAGGCTGTGGCTGAAGAAAGTTGTAGTTTGTGTTCTTATTTCTCTTTCTTTCAGTGCTTGTTCACAGCAGGTGTTTTAATGATTGAAAGAATGTTTCAGCAAAATCATACTTACCTTCAAATAACATTCTATTAACATTCAGGAAACTGGACATTTTTATGTCCTTGGAATGTTACAAATCAACGTTCCTAGAATGTTGAATTGTCAATCAAAATTAAGTTGAAAGAACGTTTGAGGAACATCTTACCTTCTAAAACACGTTCCTCTAACGCCAAGAAAACAACATTTTTTACAGTCCAAGAACCAACACTGAATATTTGGAGAACGTTTACAGGTCTAAACTAAACGGGGCCTAAAACGTTTTGTGCTTGTCCACTCTCGACCACTTCCAGAGTTGACAAAGCATTTGACCGGATTGCTTTCATAGTGAAAATGCTCACGTGGTTGAAAGCGTTCGAACAGAAACAAGGCCCTGTTTAAACCTGGTGTTAAGATGTGTTTTGGTCGATCGAATCACATGACGAGTGAGACACATTCCCGTTTACACCTGGTGTTTTAATCCGTCTCTTTTGTCCACTTTCAACCACTTCTGTCCTGATTTCTTCGAGGGGAGGGTCTATGGGTGGGTAAAAAATATTTTAATACCAGGTGTAAACAGCGCCTAAGTGTGTATTTTGTGTCCCACATAAAAAAAAGAATATCATACAGGTTTGAGGGTAACTGTTGCTTAAAAATTAATTATTTTGTATATGTACATCCATCTCTGACTTACACTAAACATTCTCTGTTTAGATACGGTGTCAGCTGCAAAAGGGAACTTGACCAATATATCAATAATTCCCTGAAAGAAAAATCCATGGAAGTACTTTAAGATTTGTTAGTTATTGAACACAGAACATTAAAAATGTCATGCAAATCTCATTGAAATATTTGAATGTATCATGACAGAAGCTTTCAATACTCACAAAGTAGTAATCTTTCAATTTCACCCTGTCATGGAAATCTTCTGTGAAACAAAAGCTTAAAATCATCTCACACAGTGCTGCCATGGTGGCTTCCAGCTATTGATGTAAAGAAAAATAAAACTTTCTGGTATTTTGGTTTGTTGTCCAAAAATATATATTTTTTAATCTATTGCTTTGGTTCTCACCGTATCTAGGAGATCGTTGATCTCATGAATGATGAAATCACTGTATGCGATGTCATTGTGGGTAGTGCAACAGACCTTCACAACAGAGACAAAGTATAAACAATTATTATACAATGATCAGGTTAAATTTAATCTTGAGATTAAATGTTTAAAAAAGGCACCTTATTGAGCATCTGAAGGACCTGCAAAAAGTTCTGCAGGCATCTAGTAAAGTCATGCTCGGTTTCGCCGCAAGAAATCTGGCCAAGCAGCTCAGCACATTCTTTCTGAAACAACTTCACTAAGTCTTTGAGCCAATCGTTGGGAAGTTTGGACCAGTACATCACTGAGAATATATCATACAAATATTTAGGCAAATACAACAAGGCCAAAGAACACAAAGGTTGAAATGGTCCTCCAGCTTTACCTAACACCGTACGAGCATCTAGATTCAACTGAAGGATTTTGGAGGCCAGTGCTCCAGTAAGTTCAGTTCTTTGTTTCTGGAGTCCTCTGATGAGCTCAGGGAGGAGAAGGTAAAGTCTCAGAGCTTCCACACCAGCTGGATTTGGGTTCAGAGACTTCAGCAGTTCATTGTGAACCACTTTCACCACCTGAGGGCCAAAAACGATGAACTGCATCTCACTCATGCAGTTTAAAATGTAATGAAATTTTTTTTATAAACATTGGATTAATCATTACCTCTGTTATTGACCGTTTATCCTCTAATAACTTTGCAAAGCATGTTTTAACCAGATCAAAATCCAATCCACAATGCTCCTCAGAAGTCTGATAATGTTCATCACAACTACAAGGACAGAACATTACATAATCTGTGATGGAAGGAGTGATTTTAGGCACAGAAATGACTAGATAAGACTACCTAATTTGACCTTGTTTTGAGGAAACTTCCATTCAGAGAGGCAGCAGAGGAGAACACTGTGTTTATTTCCCTGCACAACAAAACAATGTTTATAGTCAATTTATATGCTCTAATATATTAAATTCCTCAACAACACAACTTCCAATTAAATTAAAAAGTAAGAATCCTAAGATTCACATACTAAATTGTGTAAACATTATATAAAATCAATACTATCAGCTATTTAATATTAAGTTTTAAAAGAAGGACAAATGCATATATTTTAAGAGCATACAAAAATGCATACTAGGGTTGGGCGATATAACGATAATTATCGCAATATATTTTTTTCTCGATAAAACGATATCAAGAGTTCGATAAATATTAGATAATGTTTATGCACCAAAAGCGGAACGAAAGTCATTTGAACCGAGCGTCACATGGACCATTTATCTGCTCGGCTCAAAGTCCAAACGGCAGCGCAGCGCGAGCTCACTAGAGCAGATGCGTTTACTCTGATCGGTCTCGGGTCACGAGATCCAGTGAGAAGCGTTTCAGCGAAGAACACAAATGCCTCAGTGATTTAAACGCTAGTTACGCATGTAACTGTGGTTCTGTTTCATTCTTACTGACCGCCAGAGGCAGTGTAAACACTATGGATTATCGCAGCGCCAGCTAGATAGGTCGAGAGAATATACCAACAAAGTCACGTGGAGTGACGTATGCTGAGCCCTGGAAGGTATAAGCTACAGTAGCTCAGCACTCTACCTTGGTACGCTTTTCTCGCGCATTCCGAGTGACTGAGAACTCTGGCGGTCATCCAGAATTCACAGAACCACAGTTACATGCGTAACTAGCGTTCTGTTTTATTCTTACTGACCGCCAGAGGCAGTGAAAGCTCTATGGATGACACATACCAATATAGTCATGAGGAAGAACCGCAGAACTAAAAGCATGATGAGCAGCAACGTTGACCTTATAAAATCGGGCAAACGTGCATGGAGAAGCCCAGGTAGCAGCAGTGCAGATATCCACCAGGGAAACTCCTCTTAAAACAGCCCATGAAGATGAGATGGCCCTAGTGGAATGGCAAGTTAGTCTCCAGGGCAGTGGTCTCCCTGCTGCCTTTTAAGCTAACGTAATGGTCTCTACTATCCATTTCGACAACCTCTGCCTCGACACTGGAGCACCTTTCTTCACACCACCATGGCAGACAAATAACTGGTCTGACTGTCTAAATTGAACAGTAGAGTTCACATAACACTTCAAGGCCCGAACAGGACACAAAAGGTGGGCACTTGAATCGGACCCTGAAGATGTCTGAAAAGAGGCCAGTTCAATGTGCTGATTTATGAACTGAGGAAGAAGAACCTTTGGAAGAAAGGAAAGATTGTGTGATCAGGTAACCAACGCAAGCACAGTTCACTAACAGACAACGCGTGCAACTCACTGACTCGTTTCGCAGTAGCAATAGCTAACAAAAAAGAAGTCTTCAAGGACAATCATTTAATGTCAATGCTTTGCAGGGGCTCAAACTGGGGTGAGCACAGGAATGCAAGCACGACCGACAAATCCCAAACAGGAAAATGAGGATTTCGAGCAGGGATCAGACGGCGCGCACCCTTCAGAAAACTGCAGACAAGACTGTGAGAGCCAAGAGAAGAGCCACCAACTGGAACATGATATGCAGAAATTGCAGCAACGTACACTTTCAACGTGGAAGCTACTTTTCCTTCCTCCAGTAAACGTTAAAGGAAGCTTAAAATGCTCGGAATGTCGCATGTTGCAGGATCGAGCCCCCGTTCCTTACACCATGCAGAAAAAAGCTTCCAACGGGAAGCATAAATCTGTCGTGTGGAAGAAGCCCTAGTATTAGAGATGGTGTGAATAACAGCAGGGTCACAATGCTCCAGGGAAGGATTTAACCCAATACGCTGATTTCACGCAGCCGTTATTTTGAAATTGAAAGCGAGGCTACGGCTGGAAGAAAACCAGAAGTGTCGCCTAATCATAGGAGAGTTGCGAATGCAATGGCGTATTGTTGTGTTTAATGTAGAAATTAGTTATTCTAAAAATGTACATGCATTTCTTTCATACTTTAGACTATATACAGTGAAATTCATTTATAAATACTTTTAAAGAAATATATATAATTCAGAAAGTAAAAAAAGAAGCAGGAACGAACTATATACATATCCTATATTGGATATTTACATCCAATAGTGTAAATCGCGGCAGCAGCTTCAGGTTGGTAGTCTAAGGCATTGTTGTTTATCTTTACTTCTGGGATTCTTCCCACCGGTGCCTCGCTTTCGATTTCAAAATGTCGGCTGCGTGAAATCAGCGTATGGCCAGACCCAAAGATGCAGACGAGCCGGGTCCGGGTGCCAGACACTGGCCTCCAGCTGGGAGAGGAGGTCCTTCCTGGGGGAAACTTCCATGGATTGCCTGTCAGAAGTCTCAGTAACAAAGGAAACCATGGTCTGGCTGGCCATCGTGGTGCCACGAGTAACACTCTGTGCTTGCACAGGGAGATCCTGTGCAACGTCTCCCATAATAGAGGGATAGGTGGAAACGCATATAGCAGGCAGTTCGGCCATTCGTGAGACCGCGCATCCTGGCCCAGGGGCCTGGACACTTCTGTCCTTGCGAACCATAAGCGACAGTGGGTGGTCATCTCTGAAGCAAAAAGATCCACTTCTGCTCTTCCAAATCGTAGCCAGATCCCCTGCACTACATCTGGATGAAGCCTCCATTCTCCTGGATGTACTTGATCCCTGGAAAGAGCATCTGCCAAGAGCACAGCCAAAGTATCATCGGAGAAGGACTGGGCTTGTCCAGACGACTGAACTGATCCCCCACTAGACCCCTCCGCTGCTGGGTAACCAGTGAAAACAGCCTGAGGTGATGGTTGCGCAGCAACATCCATAGTATCCCCATGTTGTGAAAAAATGAATCTGAAGCACTTGTAGAAAGCACATCAAACTCTGAACGATCATAAAAACAAGGGGAATCAAGAGACTCTTCCCCAGCTCCCTGATTCCGAACATTCTCATCCTCCTGTGTCATCCTCACAGGTCTAGTAGATGTGGCAGGCTGAAGCGAGTGAAGCAGGCGTTTCAGCTCTGCCATCTCTGAAGAAAGCACCGACACCGTCATAGAAAGTGAACCTTTCTCAACATGTGAATGTTCATCACCTCGCGATTTGGCCTTCTTAGCTAGTCGGGGAGCACCAGTTGCCGCCAACGCCCTGTGCTTCCGAGTGCACGAAGGGGCTACATCTAACTGCCCAAGTTTCACTGTTGAATTAGGGTCTAACTCAGTGCATGCACTGGTCCGTGAGAGCCTCTCGCAGATGTTGAATACCCAAACACGACAGGCAGATGTCATGACCGTCGTCAGAGAGAAGATTATTAGGGCACAGCTTACAAGTCAGTGGAAAACCAGTGGCGATCAAACTGTGAGCCATAGTTACTCGCAAATAACACCCTCGGATAGCACCGTAAGGTTAAGCGGGATGAAAAATAGAAATAAATTAAACGATTACCTCGGGTGAACCGACAGGTAAGACCAACAAATATCTCACGAAAAAGATAAAAAATAGTCTAAAATGGCCGGCAGATTGAACCGAGGGACAAAAAGTGTAACATTATCGATACAGACTGATATAAAACAATTATCGTGATAATTTTTTGGCCATATCGCCTAGCCCTAATGCATACACTGGATTTTTAGCAATATCATGAGAAATCATGTGAACAGAAGCTAAGCCAAACACTCACTTATTTATTGTTTGCCTATCACTTCCAGACACCCATCGGTCAATCATTCTGTCATTTAATGTCAAAACCCCTTGGTGACTGGATTCTGACTTATTTTCAAGCTCCTAAAAAATACAGAAAAGTCAAATATATGTAATCACAGTGCAGCTATAATTTTATATTTATGAATGAAAACTGCCTGTCTTACTTTGAAAAACAAGGCAAAGGAATGATTCTCCCCAGCGATGAGTTTTTCAAATGTATATTCATGATCACATTCTGTGTGCAACAAACATTTCGTTTACAGTTCTGTGCAACATAATGAGTAAAACAATATTTATAACAAAATAACCTACTGTTAAAAGAAATTTTTTAGGCTATTTACCATTTGACAGATCCACAGGGAAAGGCACAGACTGCTTGATCATTTCTCCATTTCCCAGCTTCTCTTGCATCCCACATCCAAATGAATAGATCAGCTTTGATGATTCGACTGATACGAGTGTGTGACGTCTTTATACAAGAAGAGAATGATTTACTCAACTAAACTTGAACCATACAAAAACTTTAAAAAGAATTATCATTATGTGCTGCATGAGAGATAAAGAAGGTTCAGTGTGCATAAATAATTCTGCACTACTGCATTGAAACACTGATTGCTTATAGTTTACCTCCCACATGTGACCTGTGACACTTTAGATCCCCAAAGTTCAGCAACGACCCGCGGATGATGTTCGTCTTTAAATGAGTTGTGCCCAAGCTGGCCAAAACCTCCTGATCCAAATGTGAACACAGTGCCGCCCTGAAACATGAACAATTCATTACATTTTCTGTCAAGCTTGTTGAATCCTCTTATCTAATATCAAAAACATGAATAAGCTATATAATATATTACAAAATATTACCTTTGATAAAGTGGCAGTGTGTTCCCCTCCACATGAGATGGACACAATTTTCTTTCGGTTCAGACTATTTACAACCGTTGGAACGCGTCTGTCTGTGGTGGAAAAAAACTGTAAATTCATCCCTTCTACTTAAAGGGATAGTTCACCAAAAAATGATCAGTAATTACTCACCCTCATGTTGTTCCAACTCCGTAAGACCTTTGTTGATCTTCGAAACACAAATTAAGATATTTTTGATTAAATCTGAGAGCTGGATCACTCCTCCATAGCCTTCTAAGGGATTGAAACTTGCCAGCCCCGAAAAGTTATTAAAGACATCGTTAAAATAGTCCAAGTGACTACAGTGGCTCAATCTTAAGTTTATCAAGCGACGAGAATACTTTTTGTGTGCAAAAAAACCCCAAAATAACGACTTTATTTCAACTATTCATTTCCTTCTCTGTGGGCCTCAAGTCAGTTCACGTAGTGTAATAGTGTAAGCATCTGTGTTGTACGTCACACGTAGGCTCACTATTGGCCGACGCTGGTCATGTGTGTGATGCCTGTGACGTAAAACACAGAAGCACTACGCTATTACACTAGTGAACTGACTCGAGGCCCACAGAGAAGGAAATGAATAGTTGAAATAAAGTCGTTATTTTGGGGTTTTTTTGCACACAAAAAGTATTCTCGTTGCTTGATAAACTTAAAAATTGAGCCACTGTAGTCACTTGGACTATTTTAACGATGTCTTTAATAACTTTTCGGGTGCCGGCAGGTTTCAATCCCTTAGAAGCCTATGGAGGAGTGATCCAGCTCTCAGATTTAATCAAAAATATCTTAATTTGTGTTCCGAAGATGAACGAAGGTCTGACGGGTTGAACAACATGAGGGTGAGTAATTACTGACAGAATTTTCATTTTTGGGTGAACTATCCCTTTAATGTACATTTGACACAGTATTGCACAAATGCAGTACAATTATATGTGCTTTTATACCATCACTGATTTAGTGATGAAATATTCAGACCTGTAGTGTCTCCGAGGCCCAGCTGTCCAGCTGAGTTCTTCCCCCATCCGAACACGACTCCAGAGAGAGACAACACAAAGCTGTGGTCTCCTCCAGCGCTGATCTGAGCCAGTGGGATCCCACGCAGACTCTCCACACGTTGAGCTGACAGAGAGCTGGGCTGTTCTTTCTCCAAACCCAGCTGACCGTGAGAGTTATCACCCCATACGAACAGCTTACCATCTGAAAGACCAACAACAGCTCTGCATATCTACACTCAAATGCCAATAACTTTATGTCAATCATAAGATGTCAAAAGATTAAAACAGATGTTAGCTGAAATGGTTGTGGATACCCTTGGTTAGTGCCATTGAATGCTTGTCTCCACACGCGATCTGAATCACCTGCTTGTTTTCCAGACCTTTAAGAGGACTGCAGAGAAAAGACAATCCGTCAGATATACTGTATATTTGTTATTATCATGTATGGTAATTTATACTGTAATGCCTACATAAAAACATACCGGCACACAGTAGATTTGTCCATAATGAGAACTTTTCCTCCATAATCAAGAAGAACCGCACCATCTCCTCCACAGACAATCGATCTGAATCTCAAACTGTCCTTCTTCAGCTGTAGTTGCTCTGGAGTAAATAAAATATTTTCATCAGTTCAACTTCTAGTCAGACTGTAAACATACAAACAAACATGTTTTCATAATTAATACATGACATTTATCTTACATTTAATAAGTATTGTTATATTTGTATATAATTGTTATTGTTATTATTTTAACAATAAAAATAAAATAGTTTCATTTATTGCAGGCTTACATACCTAGTTTTCCATCGTGATCACAGTCTTCGCCGCGCAATCTGCAGAGAAAAAACAATCTGTCATTATTATTATTATAATTCATGGTAATTTATACTGTCATGCCTACATAAACATACCGGCTCACAGTAGTCGCCCCTGCAGCAGATTTGTCCATAATGTGAACTGGATGAAAGCTTAGCTGACTGAAGTACACTCATATTAAACTAAACTGAAAGCAAAGCTGGTTTCAGCATAAACGAAACCACTAAGTGAAACTGTTTGGCAATCATATCTACAATGTTTTCAATTGAGTGATTAGCTCAATGTCCAACAAAGAAAACATAATAGTTGAGGAATGAGGAAAGTTCATTGGAAAACGAAACAAAAACTTTTAGGGATATTTCAACCCAAAAACTTAATAAATTATGTGTATTTTTCTCTCGTGTTGTCCGAAAAAAGTATAAATTAATTTCTTCCACGGAGGCACCTAAAAAAGGTGTTTGACAAAATATAATGGAGTAAAAACTAACAAAAGTCAACTTTCAATCTATTTTCATGCAACGAAAATGAATGGTGACGAATCGATTCTGTGACGTCATATACGCACTGTGTGTGTACCATGAGCGCTCCGACTGACCTGAGAAACGGTTTCAGTTCGAATATTTCAGCAGTTATTATGTGTGTCCCGTATTTCTGTCGACTGAACCAGCGATATCAATCATTCGTGAATTAATCATTCTTTGGTTCGAGTATTTCCTTTCCATGAATTGGCCAAACGCGCTTGCATAACGGTCTGAAACGGCTTCGGCTTCGTTCGGACCGTTCTGTCACTGAATCATCTGAAGCGGTTTCTCGGTCAGTAAGAACAAATAGAGAACAAATAGCGCTGTTCTCAGTTTCACTAGTTTACTTTGAACTACGCAGCACGGCCCAGTGGATAACGGAACGCAAGCTTAAAGGAGTTGCGTTTACTCCCGGTCCCGGACACTATTATTAAACAGTGTTGCGACATCCAGTGAGAAGCGTTTCAAACTGACACATCTCTCTGTTACAAACCACAAATAACTCAATGATTTTAACTAGTTTTAAATCGGATGAAACAGCCTCAAAATTACCAACATGACTGATGAGGTAAATAGCAGAAACATTGTGCCATGAATGAAGTTACAAGACTATAAATCCCTAATCACCACCCTTTCAAACATTTACTGTGAATATTTATATTGAATACTATGTTATAGTCATTTATATTGCATTAGATTTATTAGGGGGGTAGAGGAATACATAAGTAATTGTGTGTATTTTTTACCTGTTAATGCATTTTTTATTGGGAGTGAGTAGCCATGGTTTTACCAATGGTTACGAAGTCTCACTGTCAGTATATTTTAATTTAAGCCTATAATAATTATTAATAAAACAATTCTTACCAGCTATGATCCAGTATAATTAATATATTTGTACATAGCTGTAAATAAGTTATTTATTATGGTCTTATAAATCTGCATACTGTTGGGTACCACATTTCCATACAATACTTTTATGTTTACTTTAGCTTACTTATTGATACTGTTATGTTTCAATAAGTAAGCTAAACCCACCGGCCCACCTCAACTTTTCAATTGAATAACCCGGCCCTCGAATGAAGCTAATTGAATAGCCCTGACCTACTTGTTTTTTTACAGTATATGGTCGATACACATATAGTTTAACACATACACGCTACAGTGTTGCCAGATTGGAAATGTCCAATTATCGTACCAGTAGTTCAAAATTATCGTATTTGTAAGAAAATTATCGTACACGACGTAACCATGCAGAATACAGCTATTTATCCCCACATGTAGGGTGGATTGTTTGGTTTTGTTGAGGGGTGTAGTGTTGACGTGCGGGCCGGGCGACGCCGTGTGGTGCCTGTGTGTGTGTATGCGTGCTTGCGTGCAGGCAGGCGAGCCTGCAAAATGATTCTGGGTCAGAGAGAGAAGCGGTAGGATGTGTGTTTGGACGAACGACTGAAAACTCTGAAATTATCGTACATTATGGGATTTTTTTCATTATTGATCGTACATCGTACAGAGGTCAAAAATATCGTACAAATACGATAATTATCGTACATCTGGCAACACTGACACGCTAGGTCTGTCTGTGTGCGATCAAGTTGAGACAAACAACATATTGGCGGTGGTGTGTGAATAATTTTAAAACAATTCGCTCTTTTACATGATTTACTGATTGAGTGCCAAACTACTGTTTCTCCTAAATCATTGGTTTAGATCCATGTCAATCACAGAAATCTGGCCAATCAACTGATTGAATCCCACCGACGAAACGGAAGGATCTGATTGGTTCACTGGTATTTTCCTTCAGAGGCGGTCGGTGCAGAGCTAAGCTGAAAACGACTCTGAGAAGAAATGACCGACTGTATATTACCATAGTATATTAGATATACTAACTCGTTAGAATAAACAAAAATAAATCGAAATTCATTGTTACCACACAATTTCAAGGTAGGTAGTAAATACAAATCTAGAAATTATACAATATTCTCGTTTTGTTGTCGCGGAATCCGTTTTTGCTAGCAGCTCGAGCGCCGAAAAGCTCGAGGATTCATCTCCATTTTGCTTGTTGTGATTAATGTTATCATTAATAAGCTTCTTCTGCTATAATTTATTTACGTTTATAAAAAAAAATTGCGTTACTAGTTCTGTTTAAAACGTCACTAACGAGCTGTTTGAAAGCATTGCTAACATGCTGTTATGTAAGCAGAGTGTTGCGTCATGTTTATTTACACTGTTTTTTCATTTTTTACTTGTTGATTATTTGCCCGTGTGTCTTAATTTTAGGTTATTTTCCTTTTAGAGGAAAGTGTTGATGTTGTCTTCGCAGGTTATGTGCATTTAATCTATTAACGTTACATCTTGTGTGAATTAAATAGGGGGTGGGGCACATTTGCGTATAACCTTGTTACTCAATGACTCCACTGGTACAGGGAGTAAACCAGCTGTTTAGTGTTAAAACAAAGGCTGTCTTATAACATAACGAGCTGACTACCTAGGCACCATTTTTGGGCATGTATTATACAATGTTTTTTATTGAATGACTTAAGTGGGAGGGGCTGTAAACATGCTATTTATTTTTAAAACAAAGGCAAGTCATTCATTTGGTAATTTCCTCTTTGTTTTTCAGAGAACTCCTGGTCAAGACTGTAAATTCTTCAAGACACACTTTCTGCACTGAATTACAAAGCGTATTTTGGATCCCATTTTGTTTCGGACTCTTCCCAACTGTTCCATAAGTGTGGGGTCCAGCCACGGAGTATGTCCGTGGCTCTTCTCATGCGATATGCCACTCTCAGCGGGTCCCGTGTCTGCAGCAGGGCCGCCCTCGGCCTGACCAGTACCCATCAGGAAGACCCGAGACGGTCTCTACACACTCCGTCATCTCCTCGGTGCAGTAACTCCCGCTTTGATCCAGACAGCAGTGGCCGTCCGACAACCTGGGACTCCTTTGGGATCTGGGACAACCGCATCGATGAGCCCATCATGCTTCCGTCAAGCATCCGCTACGGTAAACTCATTCCCAAAGTTAGCCTGACCAAGGTCGGCTGTGCCTCGCTGATTGGTCAGCGGAAGGAGAACGAAGACCGCTTTCAACTATCGCAGATGACAGACAACATAATGTACTTTGCGGTTTTTGATGGGCACGGGGGTGCAGCGGCTGCTGAATTCTGCCACAAGAACATGGAGAAGCATATTAAGTAAGGATCAGTCATTTAATGACTGTTATGGGGGCTTTAGTTTATTTTAATATCCCTTTTCACCAGTTTTGTTGTCACGAAAATGCATCCGGCTACAAAAAAAACTCACGATTGTGCTCAAAAAGAGGCTCAAGCCGTGTGTTTATTAACATAAAACTTCAGAGATTTCCTTCAGGAGATGGGCTTTGGAATCTGTGTTTTAGAATAACTAAAATGTTTATGTTGCATTTGGTGATTTTTGTTTCAGAGACATTGCAGAGGAGGAGAATAACTTGGAGTTAGTTTTAACCAGAGCATTTCTTGAGCTGGACAAATCGTTAGCCAGGCAGCTTCACTTCAGTGCAGATGGTAGGTCCTATTTCACTGATTTATTCCACTGATGAAAGCATGCATGTTACATGAATACATAATAATCTGTAGTGTCTCAGCTCAGTTTTAGAGTATTAATTAATAAAGTTTTGCTTTGATGCATCAGGTATACATGTAACAGAGCCAAATTGATGTTTGTGAGCAGAACATGACGATGTAGACTAAAGAAATATTTTTGTTTAATAAAATAAACTGATCCCTAATGCAGAGCAGTGAAGGCCTGTATAATCTTCTCGTGATAGTTCACAGGCTTCTCTTTGGCTCTGTAAAATGCGTCCATCCTAACATAAAGATAGCACTTGTATATACTAGGGGTGGGTAAAAAAATTGATTCCTAGATGCATTGACATTTTTTCTCCAAATTGTTATTAATAATTGTATTTACTAAAAAGACAATGCAAGAAAAACACTGTGGTTTGGAGGACATGTTTGCAGTGGCATATATACCACAAAATGGTGTTGACGCTGTGCGGCTTGTGCAAACAAACATACACAGGAGCTTTCAGATAAATTTGACAGACAAAAACGACAAGGCAAAAGTCTCAAGCTTTAGTTTACAACGTCTTAAAGAAAACATCCCAACTATCATATAAAGTAAATGTGTGTACGTGGATCTCAGAGTGTCTCCGTCACAATGCTGCTCCACTTGAACTGTTATCATTTACATGCGTCGAGCGCGTCTCAAACTGCATTTCTGCATATCCTGTGAGTTTGTTTGGCTTATAACATTCATCCGGGAATGCAATGTGCGCCGTTTCATCAGATTTGTAAGGTGAATCATTTATAAACCTACGCCAACGAACTGTTCATCACGATTTCAAAATAGAAGTTTAAACACTCCACATGTTATTGTTCAAGAAATGACAGTGGCTGTAGCATTTCTATCATAAAGAAGTGGACAAATATTAAAGATTAAGTAAACATTTTAGTTAAATGTCATTTTGCCTGTATTAAGGATGGATTTGGTCTCTTGTAAAGTGTGACAACACCAGGCCGTTGACGCTCTCTGCAGGCATTTGTTATAATACATAATGTACAGAAAATTATTGTTCATATTATGTATTTTAACAGTGGTGTTCTGTAAAACGATATGATTACTTGCTTTTGATACTTTATTTGAACTAAATATTATTGCCTCATTGTTATTATATATGTATTATAAGTCTTTTAAGGCTTAGGTCTTTGCTCAGGTCTATTATTATTATTACCACAAAAAATATCAGATTACTCGAATAATTGTCAAAATAATTGACCGATTACTCGGTTACCAAATAATCGTTAGCGACAGCCCTACTCATTTATTTTATTATTGTTCATCTTTACAGAAAATTTGCCTACACGGTACCTTAACTTGATAAAGATTTGCATCCAGTGAAAAATCAAAATGCATCAGGAAATTATTTCGAACAACATCATGACTCCTTGAACTGAAATAGTACCAAATATTACATTCGATTCCCACCCCCAGTATATAATATTAATGCATATTTAAAAATAGGGTTTTGGCATTTTTCTTTAAAATAGTCTTTGTTAGATTCATGTGTGTTAATAAGGATATTAAATGCTGTTAGAATAAGTACGATTATGCCAGGCCCATCTTATTCATGTAGTGTGCGGCCCACTAGTGTGGCCTGCTGCGTGACATGTCCAATCTTGCCCTTTGTGTGTGCGTGTTATATCTACAACAGCCGCGGACCCAGCTTACCCCCTATAAGAGCTGCAGCTCTGCACTACCTTTATGGAGGCCGGATGGCTAGATTGCTCCAGCGGGTCCTTGCGTGGACTTCTGGAAGGTTCCTGACCTTTCTCTCTCTCTTTTCCTTTCTGTCTTTCTCTCTTATCTCTCCTTTACTGTGCTTTGTCTTCTTCACATGTGCTGGTTGCTGGAAAATGATTGGTTAGTTGTTGTGTTCAGAGCTTGTTTTCTGTAGGCTATATGGATAACTAGTTTTATTTGATGTTGTAGAAAAATAAAAGCACAAGATATTTACTGTGGGAGAACAAAGTAATTTTCAGTGAGGAAAAGCTGTTTGCTTTTATGCTATTAATTAATTTTTGTAAACCAAGCAAGATATTTTGCTTAAACAATGGTTTTTACTGTCATATGTGCCATAGCTAGTGAAAAAGACACAATGCTGCCTGGTTGCCTTGACCAATCCAGTGCATCATCTCTTTTGGAATCTCCCTCTTTTTTGTTTCGGTTTACGTTTTTATCAAAAGCTTCTTTACTAAAGCATCGCGTACATATTTATTAA
The DNA here is from genome assembly GCA_026230005.1 of Gila orcuttii. Taxonomy (NCBI): domain Eukaryota; kingdom Metazoa; phylum Chordata; class Actinopteri; order Cypriniformes; family Leuciscidae; genus Gila; species Gila orcuttii. The sequence continues at coordinate 15,479,121 of JAPDVR010000002.1, read as the reverse complement.
ATATGCACAGTGTTGTGTAGTACAGTACACTAAAATTATGTGCAATTCTCAGAACAGGACTAAGAATTAAAGCTTTTTAGTTTCTGTGTGTGTGATTAAAAACTGTACAAAAACTCACTATTGTGTATTATTCTGTATCAGTGACTTTAAACGCATCACAACTAACCATTCTGCCTCGCTCTCTGGTGTGTTACAGCCTCTCTGTTGAGTGCAGGAACCACAGCCACAGTGGCTCTGCTGAGAGATGGGATCGAGCTGGTGGTGGCCAGTGTGGGGGACAGCCGTGCCATGCTGTGTCGCAAAGGCAAGGCTCTCAAACTCACTGTGGATCACACACCTGAGAGAAAGGATGAAAAAGAGAGGTACAGTTTGCCTGGGAGCACTAGTTTCTCCAAGCAGATTGAGGCACTGTGAGAGCACTTCTTTTGATCGACATGTTTGTTTCTGAAGGATCCGTAGGACTGGAGGTTTTATTACATGGAATAGTTTGGGTCAGCCTAATGTCAACGGCAGACTGGCCATGACACGCAGCATTGGAGATTTCGACCTCAAAACGTCAGGTGTCATCGCAGAACCAGAGACTAAGAGAGTTTCAGTGAGAGCTTTTTTTAAAATTCACTTTAAATATACTGAAAATGTCTTCTCTTTCTCTCTCTAAATTTTTATATATATATATATTAGTGCTGGGCAACGATTAAAATTTTTAATCGCGATTAATCGCATGGTTTTCTTGCGATTAATCGCGATTAATCGCATTATGCGCAAAATTGAATAAAGACTTCTAAAGTAGTGTATTGCGCACTTTTGATTTAAATGTACTGCTATATACACAAAAGTGCAATAACTTTAAACAAATAAGGTGCTTTTATACCAGCAGTATTCCCTTTACACAGTAATCTCAAATCTCAACTTAAACATTAATGTAATCAAATCAAATATTTAAACTAGGGATGCACCGATACCACTTTTTAAGGATCGAGTACGAGTACCGATATTTTTTTCCTGGTACTCGCCGATACCGATGCCTGGGGGGGGGGGGGGGGGGGGGTCTGGTTTTATGTGGCAATTTTCTAAGAACAACACAATGAGACTAATGAACATATCTGCATCTTTATTTTCAACAACTTAAATAAACTTATGTTTAAAAATAAAATCATTCTTATGTGCTTATCACAAATTTTCAAAGCCCAAATTTCACAGTGTCCAATAATCTCCAAAGGGCAAAACCAAGGACATAATGAATGTAATTTTTACCTGCCTGTCACAAAGTTGTCAAAGTGCTAAAGAAATCACAGACAACAAGACAATCAAAGTTGTCCTAAAGTGCCAAAGAAATCACAGAACAAATGTTTATAACATAACACTGAGTAACAATGTAATCACAGCCGAAAGCATGGTCCGAAATTAACTTTTTGGCTCACCTGCCACGGGGACTGGTAGATGAAAAAATCCACCAGCCAAGCATATTTTTTACCGGCCAAAATAATAAACAGCCTTTTTGTGTCACATATACATTAATTTATATATAGGCTATATTAAAACATTTTTGTCATATTTCTGGTCTATTATTTTCCATTTTTACTTTTATTTACACACATATTACACAATTTACACACATTAAAATAATATTTTTGTGGTGGTGCCTATATGAACATAGTTCTGTACAAATTAAATGTATTAATTGTATATTTAATAAAATATATGCAATAATATATTATAATTATTTCAAAAAAATATTTAGTTTTACTCTGCCTATTTTTTTTACTCCATTTACTTTTACTATTTTTTTACTTTTTACTCCATTTACTCTGACTGATCCGATCAGTAACTGAAGGACTGGAAATATCAGTTTTAAAATGAAATTAAAATGAATCTGTTCAAATGAGTCATTAGTTCGCGAATTGGACGTGTCAATGTCATTATCGGATGTGTTCGCGTTGTGTGATTATCCTGGCAGCTAGGACATCCCACAAGATTTGTGTCAACACAGAAAACATTTAATCACTGGATAGGTTTTTCCATTTATTTAAATTGTGGTTTGTCAGCTGAATGTGCAGAACGCTTCAGAGAAGATAAGGTATTTTAGCACAATTCACACCCAGCGGTAATTCAGGAAAAAATATATCCGAATGCTCCACATGAAACTATGGTCTTCCGACCTTTTACCATCGTGTCGATTTATTTTGATTAATATGTGACAACGAGAGAGAGCAAGACAGCACTAAGAGAAAGTGTGCGCGCGACCTCTCTCTGCTCGTGCTTCAGTTGCGCCCTGTCACACGCACTACTGTCGTCTACATGGGGCGGATAGCCTTTTGAGATTTACTTGCATCTACCCGCATTTGGTGCTTGGCGGGTGTTAATTTCGGACCCTGGCCGAAAGTGTAAAGTGAAATATTAGACTGTACTATTAAATCTAGCAACACTATAACTGCAGGAAGAGTGTTCATAAGAATTAAGAAATATAAGCTAAGGATATACGTGAGGTCACATGTCACGTGAGGTATCGGTCTTTGGTATCGGGGTATTTTTACAAGTACATGAGCTTGGTATCGGGCCCGATACCGATACTGGTATCGGTGCATCCCTAATTTAAACAAAGCTATTTGCCACTGCCAGGGCATTACCTTTTATCTAGTTTGTTAAAACGAGTCCAGTTTTCTTGTTTTTTTTCTGAACAGGTATCAACAGGTATCTTTTATCAGGGAGCAGCAGAAACAGTCTATGTAGTAGTCAGAGGTCATGATGACTACTATATAAGTCGACCAACGTTACTTATAGTAGCTTAGGTTTGGTCATGCCATGGTTTCCCACGTAAGATTACATTAAACAGAGTAAAAAAAACAATTTATACTTTATACTTACGCTGTTGCTGTGTAGCGCGCGTACACTTCGGCGTACCCTGACGTGCACCTCTCCAAAAATGTAACGTCAATTCTACGCGTACCGCAAGCGCTGTGATTGCTACAACCGCTCCCCGGGTTTCACATGCTCCCTCTGCATGTGTAATTGCGCGTCAACGCGGACAACGACGCAGAGATATAAATGAAAACCAACGCGTAGTCTATAGCGTATTGTCTTCGGCGTAAGTCAGACGCATTAGTATAAATCAGCCAAGAGTGAGGTGAAGTGGTCGAGCACAAGGTGCAGCGACAAGCGGGTGCGTTCCTGTGAAACCTTTGCGGTCATGCTCGCCTCACGCACGCGCCCGCGCCCGCTCGTTGCCGAAGTTGAATTGTCTATAACTTTTTATAAAGGACGCGCAGCACAGAGAGACTGATCCTCGGCTCGCTGTTAATGAGTTTCCAGAATCCAAATAGTTATTATCTATAGGTTTTATACGTAATATCCATAGAGCGCCTGTCATTCCCTCGCGGAGCGCAACCCTTTAACTGTTCACCAGAGAGAACCTGCCTCTCTCCACTGCTTGTTTGGGTGGGTTATTTGCTGGCTGACCAACATCCCACCCCTCCTGTGATCATGGTTTGACTGTAGGCCTATGTGTATTCAGAGCCAGTGAGCAACGGACTTTAAAAATAATAATAATTAAAAAAAACTGCGTTAACGTGCGATAAAAAAATTGTCGGCATTAATTAATAAATGCGTTAACGCGATAATAACGCGTTAACTTGCCCAGCCCTAATATATATATATATATATATACATACACAAATTTTTTAAAATTATATAAATTATTTTAAAATAATATAAATACTTGTTAAAAGTTGTATTGATTTAAGTGTACCTGTGTTTTCAGTTGCATCACGTCCATGATGCTTTCCTGGCACTCACTACTGATGGCATCAACTTCATCATGAACAGTCAGGAGATCTGTGACGTCATTAACCAATGTAACGACCCTAAAGAGGCCGCACAGCGCATATCTGAACAAGTGAGTCAAATAATCCACCATTAAAGGGTTAGTTACATTTACATTTATTCATTTAGCTGACGCTTTTATCCAAAGCGACTTACAATTGCTATATTTCAGAGGTCGCACGCCTCTGGAGCAACTAGGGGTTAAGTGTCTTGCTCAGGGACACATTGGTGTCTCACAGTGGATTCAAACCCAGGTCTCTCACACCAAAGGCATGTGTCTTATCCACTGCGCCATCACCACCCCGTTCAGCTCAGATTAGTTCATCCAAAATTTTTTTCATGTCATTAAATCTGTAAGGCCTTTGTACTTCTTTGGAACACAAAATATATTTTTGATGAAAACCATGAGCTGTCTGACCCCCCATAGACTGCAACGTTATTACCACTTTCGAGGCCCAGAAAGGTAGTAAAGATATGGTTGAAATAATCCATGTAGTTTAATCTTAATGTTATGAAGCGACGAGAATACTTTTTGTGTGTCAGAGACTGACACGGAAGAGAAGAAATTGTTGAATAAAGTTATTATTTAAGTTTTTTTGCACACAAAAAGTATTCTTGCCGCTTCACAACACAACTATGTTTGTTTTTTTTAAGTCACGCCGACCATCGTTTTCATGATCAATCGTCCCAGTAACGTCCCAGTATTCGTGCACATCCCTAACCTAAACCTTTTTTTTTGAATGTCCGGCAAAAACAAGAAGATTGTGATGCTTCCTGTTACCATGATATAAACCTACTCATTTATTCTTGTCTCTATTGTGAATGCAGCAGGTTTTAACATGCATACGATTCGTAGTAAGTTAATTGGTTCTTTTCTGTCTCCCTCAGGCTCTTCAGTATGGATCTGAAGACAACAGCACAATCATTGTGGTGCCGTTCGGTGCCTGGGGCAAACACAAAAGCTCTGACGTGAGCTTCTCCTTCAGTCGCAGTTTCGTCTCCAGTGGCCGCTGGGCCTAAGCAAAAATAACTCAAGACACTGATGGTATAAGTGATACACAAAATTGACTCACTAATCTGAGATGAACAATGTGCAATATTCTCCTTGTCCATCCTGTGAGGATCACCTCAAAAAAGCCCGTTAAAGCCCGAACACACATTTAATGTGGTTTTAGAGTTGATTTCTCTCATCAGAATGATTCTAAGCTATTTAACCTAGAGAAGCAAAATAAGCATTGAATTAATGTCTAAGATGGTGTTAATGTTTTCCTGAGCTTTGAGGTTTTCCTCGTCTTGAAAATGATTCTGCTAACAGTTATTTGGTTACCTCAGTTCTGATTGTTACTTTCGTAGAAACAATACTTTAGAATAGTTTGCCTTGCCATAGTGGAATCAACACCCGTCAGATTTTAATGTCACAACAGGAATGTCAAGCACTTTCAGATTTTGGGAAGTTCCATTGTTTTTTTTTAACCCTTATGACTCTTTGTAGTGTTGAGTGATGCGCAGAAGCACATTCCTGTGGTCTACAGTCTTTGTCTGATGGCTGTGCGTATTCATAAGCCCATATTCACAGTTAGATTACTGTGTGTACTGAAATATGAACTCCTATTCCTTGTGCAAGCACACGTTTCTATAACTCTGTCTCCTATTATTAGTGTGAATATACTTCTTCCAGCTTAACAACCAGCAATTTTAAAGCTACACTAAGAAATATTACTACCAAATGGAATCCGCAACCCAACTTGAGGACCACTGTGTGAACAAATCGATGATTTTTCTGTGCCTTGTCTGTTCTTATTTCACATGCTTAAATTATTCTGGTGAGGAACTCAACTTTAGGTTCATAACTAAAGTTTTAAACTGTGACTTGTGCTTGTTTAGTGTTACCAGACAAACTATTTTTATTCAGATTGTACACTTCAGCGGTTTCCCTACAATGCATAGATCAAAGTGCAGATGGTTGTTTTATTTTATTTATATAATGTATATGATAGTCAATTAACTTTATGGTATATGTGAATGTATAGATGTTATATCTAAATACATATTTTCTTCTAAAGTCTCCTAGTTACAGGAGAGAAGTGAACATACATTCATTCATCCTCTAAAATGATTGTTGTAATTGCAGACATTCTGCTGAAAAATCTTCTCTCATGATCTCTGATGTCCAGTGAATTTTGTTTGTAGAGCCATACACGCGTGACCTCAGCAAGTCGGCATCTTGGTTCAGGCTTCGTATTCTAGTGCCGTTTCCTCATGTATTGATTTCGGCATTAACACTCCTTTCATTCTCATCAGGATTTCCTCTCATTTTAGACTTTTAACAGCCTTTTTTTTTTCATGTCTTCCTCTTTAAGGTCCAAAAGCGCTTCCAGTGCGATAGGCGTCTCGTTTCTTTTCATATGTGCTGTTCTTCAGTTATTATGTTTCTGTCAGAGTGTATTACATTCAGTGTTAACACAACTGTGCATGGATTTTGCCTAGAACAATCTGTAAAACAACTACAAGTGTTTCCTGCTCTATATATATGGACCTAACTTTGCTATTATTGATATGCAGTTTATTGTAAAATACAATGCAGCTGTGAATAAAGTTATACCAGAAACATCTCCTTTGGTTAAACATTTATTTATTTTACCTGTGTTTAAATACTGATGCATCTGCTGTCAAATCTAATTGGATCCATTAGGCACCACAACTAATGATTCTTGCTTCTTTTTTTCTAAGTGACTTACTACTAAACGCATATATTTTAGTAGGTCTGTAAATTTAAGTCTGAATAAATGTCCTGCTACAATGTGAACGATTTAACATGTTATATTATTGTGTCCCAGTAAATGTAATACAGGAAAATGTTCAGGTTTAAACGCTGATGATGCCTGTGACTGAATCCCACCCTCTGCTCCATCTATATAAGATCTCTGCTTCACCGCCTCAAGTCAGATTTGGATTTTTCCCATCTGATACTCGAACAGCTTAAACCCTTGCAGACATCCAGCGGGCACTGCATCAGCAAGAGGAGGGTAAGTCTCTCTAATGTTTCACGGATGCTTTATTAATACTGTAGATTGAAGGTTGCGGATGTTTATGCTACTGTAACCTGTTTGTGCTTATAAACTGATCAGTGAAAATATGCAGATAAAGTGTTGTATTAATCAAATATGTATGTTTTTAAATAATGGCTAATTTAATAAAAAGACAAGATATTATATAAAATCGCATATTCATATAAATGATATAACCATAATATATAAAAAATTAATGCTACATATGGAGAGACCGGGACTGATTGTCACACATTCTAAAAGGACAGTTTTATTTCTGAAAGTTTCTCTATAGACGTGCCTTAAGATCTATGCTACAAAAAACGTATTGAACATTTATGGATTATTATTCTGAAAATAGCATAACAGTAACTCTTAAACTCACTAAATTCTGTTACGAATTTCTGAGGTGTAATTTGTAGTCCTGATACAAGCTAAGTACACTTCTTCTCTTATTCATATTGTGTTTGTCTTTTTAGGGAGAAAACCTGGCTGAAGATGACTGACAATGTTGTCTTTGAGCATGATCAAACCACTGAAGAGACGGGCAGCAATGGGATGTCTTTGTCAAATATCATTGCCATGGGGCCCGTGAAAAAGCAACATGGAGCCACTGTCAGCTTCCATAGCATCTGTTATAGAGTAGATCAGAAGAGCGGACCCATCTGCAAGAGGACAACAGTCCAGAAAGAGATTCTGGTAGACCTCAAGTGAGTCGATCTCATGCACATAGAGAGAGAGAGAGGTCATAATAATTCAGATCAGGGCTCCTTTAGTCTCTTTAATCTGTTAAAAGATTGAACATCTTTTTCGGGTTAAGCATTTATTGCATTTATTGTGGTTATTGCATCATAGGAATTTAAAAAGATTCTACGGGATGAGAACTCAAACAACTTCAATGATAATACAGGAATTTTAAAAGGTTCTCCTATGACATCATAAGAACTTAAACATCTGTGATAATATAGGAATTTTAAAAGGTTCTCCTATGACATCATAAGAACTTAAACATCATCTGTGATAATACAGGAATTTTAAAAGGTTCTACTATGACATCATAAGAACTTAAACATCTTCTGTTATAATACAGGAATTTTAAAAGGTTCTCCTATGACATAAGAACTTAAACATCTTCTGTTATAATACAGGAATTTTAAAAGGTTCTCCTATGACATCATAAGAACTTAAACATCTGTGATAATATAGGAATTTTAAAAGGTTCTCCTATGACATCATAAGAACTTAAACATCATCTGTGATAATACAGGAATTTTAAAAGGTTCTACTATGACATCATAAGAACTTAAACATCTTCTATTATAATACAGGAATTTTAAAAGGTTCTCCTATGACATAAGAACTTAAACATCTTCTGTTATAATACAGGAATTTTAAAAGGTTCTCCTATGACATCATAAGAACTTAAACATCTGTGATAATATAGGAATTTTAAAAGGTTCTCCTATGACATCATAAGAACTTAAACATCTTCTGTGATAATACAGGAATTTTAAAAGGTTCTCCTATGACATCATAAGAACTTAAACATCTGTGATAATATAGGAATTTTAAAAGGTTCTCCTATGACATCATAAGAACTTAAACATCATCTGTGATAATACAGGAATTTTAAAAGGTTCTACTATGACATCATAAGAACTTAAACATCTTCTGTTATAATACAGGAATTTTAAAAGGTTCTCCTATGACATAAGAACTTAAACATCTTCTGTTATAATACAGGAATTTTAAAAGGTTCTCCTATGACATCATAAGAACTTAAACATCTTCTGTTATAATACAGGAATTTTAAAAGGTTCTCGTATGACATCATAAGAACTGAAACATCTTCTGTGATAATATAGGAATTTTAAAAGGTTCTACTATGACATCATAGGAACTTAAACATCTTCTGTTATAATATAGGAATTTTAAAAGGTTCTCCCATGACATCATAAGAACTTAAACATCTTCTGTGATAATATAGGAATTTTAAAAGGTTTTCCTATGGCAGGAGTTTTCAAACTGGAGTGCTAGGGCATCTGAAAAAAATCAGGGGAAAAAAGATAACTAGTAGTAGTTGTATTATTTCCATTTTTCTACTTTTGAAACACTGGTTAGAAATCATTAGATGCATTGTGAATTTTTTATGACAACCTAGTTTATAGCCGTAAGAAATAAAATCTTTCCTTGCCATGTACAGGCATTCAATTACAGGTTGTATTTAATTCATAGCTTATATATAAAATTTTAGCTGCATCATATGGATCTTAACAATAGTTCTCTCACGACATCACAGGAACATAAACTGTTTTCTCTCTGGCTTCATAAGAACTTCAGGAGATTCTCCAATGGCATGACGCTTTACAAAACCTTTTTACCTTTACATGTGCTGCATTACATGTGTGTTCACCAGAACAATGGATATCAGAAAACCAGAATGCTTTTCCTTAAAGCATTAAATGAGCTTGACATTTCCCAGAACCAAGTGCATAGTTTCTTTGGACATTCTCTCTAGTGTTAGTGTCAATTATATGATATTATGAATGGGTTTGTGAGTCTAATCTCTTGATCTCTTGGCTTGCAAACCCACCAAGGTTAAATGCAGTCAAGTGTGATCTTGACCTAATGAAAAACCTAGTTTAACTGTGGGTCTCGGCATCACCTAGATGACCTAGTTTTAACCATGTTATAGTTTGATAACCATTTAAGATCTCTTAAATGTCAGGAATTTAATGACAATTCGATTGATTGCTTAGATGAGCAGCATTTAGCCATGGCACTCTACTTCTTTTTAGACTTAGCACAACAATATCTCTGCAATAAATTTTTCCACCGGACCCGATGAATTCAATAGCAAGTGACATGAACATAATCTCATTTTTATCTCCCTTTTCAGTGGGATCATGAGACCTGGTTTAAATGCTATTTTGGGTCCTACGGGAAGTGGCAAATCTTCGTGAGTACATATTTGACGAATTCACATCTTAATAAGATATCAGTGCCAAATGGATTTTGGATTGAAGGGGAGATTATTTTTTGCTTAACAAGCTTTTGGAGTATCTTTCCTGACAGTTTCCTCCGGGAATATGGAATCAGATGAATGTTAATGCAACGTTATCATCCTCAAATGGAGTTATTCTCTCTATCTCTCAGGTTTTTGGATGTACTTGCAGCCAGGAAGGATCCTGCAGGTCTTTCTGGAGAAGTGCTCATCAATGGAGCCCTACAGCCGCCTAATTTCAAATGTCTTTCTGGTTATGTTGTCCAGGTACAATGCATGCATGATATGAGCTCTATATACGAGTCTAAAATGAGTCTCTTAAAAGCCTTTTTATGCTTAAATGCTTATAAGGTGTAGGAATGGGATATTGGGATTCAGCATTGAGTTTCCTAGCAATACATTATACGCAATGTTTGTGTGTATATGTTAAGGATGACATTGTGATGGGCACTCTAACGGTGAGAGAGAACCTCCGTTTCTCGGCTGCACTGCGTTTGTCTTCCCGGGTCAGTCCGAGGGAGAAGGAGGCGAGAGTTAACCACCTCATCTCAGAGCTGGGCCTCAACAAAGTCGCAGATGCAAAGGTGAAATAGCATTTGTCCAGGCTAAATTAGGTATGTCAAGTTTACTTGCTTACTCGCATTCTTTAACAAATCCTTCCCTCGTGGGTCAAAATGACCTGAAGCCCTAAAATTATACTTTATTTTTGTTTTTTGTCCAGAAAGCGTATTTAATTTAATTTTGATAATATTATTTCATTCATTTTTTTAATTTCAAATTTTATTTACCTTTAAATTGCTAGATTTGATCAATAAATAATAAATAAATAGTAATTTAAGCACATTGCTCACATTCTTTCAACTTAAATTCCAAATAACTCACTATTTCATGCATAAACCTTTTAATTCAGCTCAAAATATCTTACATTTGGCATCTTTGCCGACCTCTTGTGGGAAAAAAAAAAATAAAACATGATATTTCATGACTCTAGATGGCCTTATAGCACTATTTGGAGCAAATGAGCTGTTCCGCTGGGTTCTAAAGTCAATTCAATTCAGTATGCATTCAGATACACATGTAGACGTTATAAAATAATTTTTTGGTAAAGTTTTAGCATTTTTAGTTTGAATTTTGAGCATTTTTAGGTTTTTAAATGTGTACTGAAGCATTCCTCCCATTCCATTAATTCCTATGGGGGTCAAATTGACCCGCGAGGGAAGGATTTGTTACTTTTTTAAATTTCAACCACAAAACTCCTCAAATTCATCATTTTTTTGTGTATTCGTGGTTCAAGTGTGACAAAAGTCATGGGGTCTTGGATCCCTTGGATGAACACTCAATTTGAAAAAAAAATTAAAATTCCGGATGAAAATGAGCCGAGGGAAGGATGAGGGTTAAGTAGATAAAAATATGCAAATACTATCAGAAAGCTGTTACTACTTTAAAAGATAAAAATGAACTAATATTAGGTAGTTGTACATATAAAATTGCTGAAACATTTATTATCCAACATAAATATTTTGGTTAAAATTGATATACAGTTGTAATTGAAATTATTCGACCCCCATTGCAAATCAGGTTTATTGGCAAAATTTAATGACTTTCAGCTGTTTGCATTGACCAAATCAAACAAAAGTTATTGAAATAGCTCAACACAACAAATGTTTCAAGCGGTTTCCCCAAATTCAACTGAAAGTGCAACTTTTAATGACCTCTGCTGTCTAACTAATATTCCATGTAGTCTCTACATAAGCTCTAGACCATAAGTGTGCACGTATGTCTGTATAGGTGGGCACGCAGCTTATCCGAGGGATCTCAGGTGGGGAGAGGAAGAGGACCAGCATTGGGATGGAGCTGATCATAGACCCCTCTGTGCTGTTTCTGGACGAGCCCACCACCGGGTTGGATGCTAGTACAGCTCATTCCGTGCTTCTGCTGCTGAAGAGGCCTGTATATTCAAGACATCCATTCATTGTCATCTCTGGGGATGTAAAATAAAGAGTATTCAGTGAAAAGAATCCTTTGACTGAGCTTCTGTGCTTTCAGTGCCCATTTTTAAGATATGCAAGTTATCACAATCACTACCATTCAAAAGTTTGGGGTCAGTAAGATTTTGTAATGTTTTTGAAAGAGTCTCTTACGCTCGCTAAAGCTGTATTTATTTGATCAAAAATACAGAAACAGCAGGGTTGCCAACTCTCACGCATTCAGCCTCAATCTCACGGTCTCACGCTAAACAAAGCAATCTCATGCTAAATTACACATTCTTCAGTGCTGTATTTTTTTTTCACTCATGTGCACTAATTTCCGAATTACTATAAACAAGTTCAGGCTCTAAACTACTGATTGGACCACTGCTGTGTCTAATGCCTTTCTCTGATTGTTGATTCGCTGGAAACATTTGTCGTCGTACGTTAGTGACGTCCGTCTGCTGTCTATTTATTGGCATCTTCCATAGCATCTTCACCTTCGCTGTAGCGCATCAGTTCAAACGGCACGTGATACAGTAGCTTACAGTAGCCTCCCCTCCTCCCCCTCCATCAACAAATCTCACTCCAAGCAAAACTCAAAAGTTGGCAGCTCTGAAACAGTAATATTGTGAAATATTACAATTTAAAATAACCTTTTTCTATTTGAATATATTTCTTTGAAATGTTATTCAATATTTTTTTGTGGAAACCGTGAAACATTTTATTCAGTGATTCTTTGATGCATTTGAAGTTCAAAAGAACATGCATTTGAAATAGAAATCTTTTGTAAAGTTATTAATGTCTTTACTGTCACTTTTGATTGATTTAATGTGTCTTTGCTGAATAAAAGTATCAATTTCTTGATAAAAAAAATCTTACTGACCTCAAACTTTTGAGCAGTAGTGTAGATATGATCTTAGGGTTGTTTTACTGTCTCAACACTGTGTCTGTTTGTTTGTTTTCAGAATGGCCGGTCAGGGACGCACCATCATCCTGTCCATTCATCAGCCGAGGTACACCATCTACCGGCTTTTCGACAGCCTCACCCTGCTGGCCAACGGCAAACATGTCTATCACGGACCCGCTCAAGATGCTCTAGACTACTTCGCCAACATTGGTACGCATTATTTACCGATATGAAAACCTAAAAAGCTTTTAAATATGCTTAAAAAACTAGGGTTGAAAGAGCTGAACTGTGAGGTGACACTTTCTTCTAAGCTGTGAATAACAGGTGCACAATACTAACATCTCTACTTGAATGAAACTTAACAGTGTTTTGTTTTTTCACTGATATCTTAGGATATGCATGTGAAGCTCATAATAACCCAGCTGATTTCTTCTTGGACGTCATTAATGGGAGCTCCGCAGCGGTCAACGTGACAAAGATTCATAATAATGGAGGTAAACCTCGGTTATACCTCTATTTAAATGGAGTCAGATTCGCTTGTTGAGTGATATATAATATAAAACAATATTATATAGTTTATATAGTATATAGCCAATACAAGGTTTTCCTTGCTTTTCTTTCAAGTTAATAGCCATTTACACACAACTTGGCTATAAATAATTAAGGAAATGTTTTGTATTAGTGGTGAATTGTGATCACTTACATGAACTTGCATTATACACCATGTGTAATATCATTGACAGATTTTGAGTTTGAAGTGGCTGCTGTCAGCCAGCAGTGTATTGAGGATCAGCTGGTGGACAAGTACAGAAACTGCGGTTATGCACGGGTCATCAAAGCCGAGCTGGAACGCATCATCCGGGCCAAAGACAGCAATGTCAGAGCCAAATGTCACACCATCACCTACAACAGCTCTTTCTTCCAGCAGCTCCACTGGGTGTTATGGAGAACCTTCTGGAATCTAATGCTGAACCCACAGACTTCAGTAGCGCAGGTACCACTGTGATCTTATGGATTTTTAGATCTGTTAATCTATTGCTTTTAAATGTTATATTTATAATAATTATATTAAATGTATCGCCCAAAAACTCAAAAATAAAATAAGAAATTCTACAAATACAAAATAAAAATGTAAATAAATAATTTAGTAAAATAACTTTATTTAAAAATTATAATGTATATTAAAATATAAAAAAATATTAAAATATGTATTTAGTGTATGTGTGTGTATATATATATTATATATATATATATATATATATAATTTATATATAATATATAATAATTATATATATATATATATATATATATATATATATATATATATATATATAAAATTTTAATTTAATTTTGGTTTGATTTATGTACATAATAATATATATATATATATATATATATATATATATATATATATAAAATTTTAATTTAATTTTGGTTTGATTTATGTACATAATAATATATATATATATATATATATATATATATATATATATATACACACAATATATATATATATACATACACACAGAAAAGTGAATCTTATAAGTATTACAATTAAACATTTAACTCTCTGGAGGCTAGGGAATTTAATTATAAAAAAATGTCATAATGCCAAATCTTCTTATTAAATATTAAAATATGTATTAATTAGTCTGTGTGTGTGTGTATATATATATACACACTTATATATATATTTAATATATATATATACCTATATATAGTAAATGCATCACCCCCAAACCAAAGAATAAGATAAGGAATAAAAAAATATATTTTAAATTTTTATATATATATATATATATATACAGGTCCTTCTAAAAAAATTAGCATATTGTGATAAAGTTCATTATTTTCCATAATGTAATGATAAAAATTAAACTTTCATATATTTTAGATTCATTGCACACCAACTGAAATATTTCAGGTCTTTTATTGTTTTAATACTGATGATTTTGGCATACAGCTCATGAAAACCCAAAATTCCTGTCTCAAAAAATTAGCATATCATGAAAAGGTTCTCTAAACGAGCTATTAACCTAATCATCTGAATCAACTAATTAACTCTAAACACCTGCAAAAGATTCCTGAGGCTTTTAAAAACTCCCAGCCTGTTTCATTACTCAAAACCGCAATCATGGGTAAGACTGCCGACCTGACTGCTGTCCAGAAGGCCATCATTGACACCCTCAAGCAAGAGGGTAAGACAGAAAGAAATTTCTGAACAAATAGGCTGTTCCCAGAGTGCTGTATCAAGGCACCTCAGTGGGAAGTCTGTGGGAAGGAAAAAGTGTGGCAAAAAACGCTGCACAACGAGAAGAGGTGACCGGACCCTGAGGAAGATTGTGGAGAAGGACCGATTCCAGACCTTGGGGGACCTGCGGAAGCAGTGGACTGAGTCTGGAGTAGAAACATCCAGAGCCACCGTGCACAGGCGTGTGCAGGAAATGGGCTACAGGTGCCGCATTCCCCAGGTCAAGCCACTTTTGAACCAGAAACAGCGGCAGAAGCGCCTGACCTGGGCTACAGAGAAGCAGCACTGGACTGTTGCTCAGTTTTGCATGTCATTCGGAAATCAAGGTGCCAGAGTCTGGAGGAAGACTGGGGAGAAGGAAATGCCAAAATGCCTGAAGTCCAGTGTCAAGTACCCACAGTCAGTGATGGTCTGGGGTGCCATGTCAGCTGCTGGTGTTGGTCCACTGTGTTTTATCAAGGGCAGGGTCAATGCAGCTAGCTATCAGGAGATTTTGGAGCACTTCATGCTTCCATCTGCTGAAAAGCTTTATGGAGATGAAGATTTCATTTTTCAGCACGACCTGGCACCTGCTCACAGTGCCAAAACCACTGGTAAATGGTTTACTGACCATGGTATTACTGTGCTCAATTGGCCTGCCAACTCTCCTGACCTGAACCCCATAGAGAATCCGTGGGATATTGTGAAGAGAAAGTTGAGAGACGCAAGACCCAACACTCTGGATGAGCTTAAGGCCGCTATCGAAGCATCCTGGGCCTCCATAACACCTCAGCAGTGCCACAGGCTGATTTCCTCCATGCCACGCCGCATTGAAGCAGTCATTTCTGCAAAAGAATTCCCGACCAAGTATTGACTATTGAGTGCATAACTGAACATAATTATTTGAAGGTTGACTTTTTTTTGTATTAAAAACACTTCTTTTATTGGTCGGATGAAATATGCTAATTTTTTGAGACAGTAATTTTGGGTTTTCATGAGCTGTATGCCAAAATCATCAGTATTAAAACAATAAAAGACCTGAAATATTTCAGTTGGTGTGCAATGAATCTAAAATATATGAAAGTTTAATTTTTATCATTACATTATGGAAAATAATTAACTTTATCACAATATGCAAATTTTTTGAGAAGGACCTGTATATGTGTGTGTATATATATATATATATATATATATAATTTTTTTTTTTTTTTTACTATTGAAAATTTAACTCTCTGGAGTCATGAGAATTTAATTATAAAAAAAAAATCATAATGCGAAATCTTTTTAAGGGTTCTAAAATAGGCTTTATTTTTTATGCAAAACATAATCTCATTTCTTCTATGTAACCTGCGCATGTTTTCATGAGATCTGAGCATTCAGCTCAGTTTGTAGGAATAGATTACACTTAACAAAAATGTGTTGCCCCAATAGTTTAGATCCAGATTTTCCTCAAAAGAGAATTTGTGGAGACTTTAGATGCTCATTACCCACCAAATGCCATCAGAGGAGCCCTCAATTTACTCATTATTAACAGCTGATTGCTCCCAGAGGCTTTCGGCTTATTCCTCGAGGTCAGAGCTAAGAGGATTTGGTGACTGTTGTGACCCTGGTCTCGCCCTCCTCGTAGATCTGAAGTGATATAATTTCTGGCCATGCAGTGTGGATATTTTTTCACAAGCATAACAGAACAGTGTCTACCAGAGCATCACCTGACTGGAGTTAACATAAGGGCTGAAGGCTCTGCTGTATTTGCTTAGCCTTTTACCCTGGGAACGACCTTCACACTCATGAGCTGTCAAAAGATTATTATCAAACTCACTCTTTCTGCCTATTACCTTTATCCAGTAAATTATGCTAAGATGTTTTGAGCGGTGCTAATTAGCATGTTGCCTTGCGCTTGTTATATTCTGGGTGGTTGATGCATTGTTGCTAAATGGTTTCTAGGATGTTTTGGGTGGTTCAAGTCAAAAGCCATCTAGCGGAATTAGATTTTCCGCTAGTTATTTCCTATACTACTTTTGTTTACAGATTTCTCCAATTACATTCAAAATAATATCTGGTAACACTTTACAATAATGTTCATTAGTTAACATGAACTAAGAATGAACAATATTTCTACAACAGTAATTAATCTTAGTTAATATTAATTTCAACATTTACTAATATATTATCAAAATCAAAGGTTGTATTTGTTAACATTGGTTAATGCACTGTGAACTAACATGAACAAATGTAACTGTAACAAATGTATTGTTCATTGTTAGTTAATACACTAACTAATGTTAACTAATGAACCTTATTGTAAAGTGTTACCTAATATCTTAAAGGGACATTGTGTAGGAATTTCTCCCATCTAGCGGTGAAATTGTATTTTGCATTCAAATGAATTGTGCTCTCCAGCGCCTCGCTTTTTCAAATGCGTGTTGCATCTACGTAGCTGTTATGTACCTAAAAGCTATGACAGGATGTCTTCTATTAGCACTTCGTCGAGTTTTCCTTCGGGTGAACAGGTTTGTTAATTCAAACAAACTGCAACTTGACAAAACGAACAAACGAATGTTACAGTATGAATAATAACAGTGCAATGCAGCCTTTTAAACTTGCCGGGACAGTGACAAGCGCCTCTCGCTGCTCTGCTCCTCCGTTTCTGCTGCTTTCAGTTACGTGACGCTGGCTCTGAATGAAAACGCGTTGTGGAAACGCGTTGGCCTAGTACTTTTTGACCCTCTCTGCTATTATAGTTTTTCAAGATGGCGGAACGACATGGAAGCCTCTCCCTGGACCTACCCGTCACATGTGTATAAAGATAATAAATTCTTCGTTTACGAGGATAAGTCAGATAATTGGCAGAGGTATTTGTACACCATTGAGGACATATTTATGAATAAAAATATCGATTTTAGATAATAAAATACCTAAAAAAAACTACACATAGTCCCTTTAATGAAAGCATGTTCATGTGTCATCAATACTGAAATCATTTATGCCAGTTTTAGAGTGCACTGTTTGAATTATGAAAGTTATTTTCCGCAGTTGGCTGTCACGACCCTCATGGCTGCTATTGTTGGTGCCATCTTCTACGGAGTCAAAGATGACCAGAGTGGCATACAAAACAGGTGAGTTTAACTTCTCTCCCGTGTGCCATTAAAGGTGCTCTAGGCGATGTCGGGTGACGTCACTTCTTGTTGACGTTTCAAGTATTGTCAAACAAAACGGAGGCTAGCTAGACCCTCCCTCCTCTTCATCCGCACACTAACCCCCCAAACCCCACCCCAAATCCTTCTTGTCGGTTATTGGCTGGAACAGTTTGTTATGTTTCGTGGTGCGGGTTAGCCCAGTTTGTTTTTGTTGTCGTTTGTGGAACCTGGGGTGTCTGCAGAGATATTTGGCACACTTTTTTACAGTGTGTTCAGGGGACAGGCAGCTAGCGGATAGTGAGGAGATGTTTGCTGTATGTGACAAAAAATGTTTTGGCCTTAAAAACGTGTGACATCGCTTAGAGCATCTTTAAGTACCTTTATTTTAATGCCTTTCTAGAAAGCATTATAGTAAAGCAATGTGTGACCACCTACATTTTTTGAAAAATGTGAATGTTAACTTTTCACACATTTTTGTGTTTATGAATAGCTATTTTACACATTTCTTCTGATTATATATAGAATGATATTGGTCCTTGCTGAACATTGTCTTTTCATTACATTCATTATTGTAAGCTTTCCAACTGGCTTCTTCATTAAAGTTGAAACTGGACTTAAATACTGTAGGTTAGTGAAAGCTTTATGAATAACTAAGTTTATACTGCATTTATTTGTAAGCAGCGCATTCAAGTGGCATTAAGTACCTTTATTTTAATGCCTTTCTAGAAAGCATTGTGCATGTATATAAAGCTTTCATTCTTGTTCAGGGTGGGCAAAGTACACAAATCATGAGCTTAGAGTAAAACGTGTGATATTATGCTTTAGCATGTAGTCAAATGATTGATAAAATTCCGCAAAATGAAAATAATCTGTAAACAAATACTTGCGCACAATACTTACACAAAAAATAGTGAAATTTGCTTATTTTTTTTATTTTGAAAGGTTTTGCAGTTTTTTTAAAAGTACATTTAACATCTGTTAAACTAAGTAAAATTACACTGTTTTTGGTATATTAAAGGTGGGGTAGGTAATTTTTTTTTCTAAAACACTTTTTGCCAAATTTGTTTAAACTGTCTTTATATACCAATACATATCTAAAATGTAAGTACTCTGAAAAGGAGTTTATAAAAATAGAGTGTCTGTAGTTCTCTCAGGGCTGCAATAAACACGGCTCATTGTTCCATTCGGACCGAGTGCTCTGATTGACTGGGCGACTGTCACTCTCCCTCGTTGCTATGGCTACCAGCCCTTCTGCAACAGGAGCTGCCCACATGCGCGCACTTGTTGACTCCCTCATTGCGGAAGATGAGAGGCGCGTACCGACCGCAAGCCATGAAGTCTCACAATTATGGCAGAGAAAGAGCAGTCAAAAAGGTATTTTATTACCTGTGATTCTGACATGACGTCACTCCATCGCACTGCGCTCCTCTCCGCTCCGCACTGGTAAACGCGTCCTCCAGCTGAGCGGTTGGCTTCGCGCGTTCAAGTGTTTTGGGGGCGTGGCTTTGGAATGAGCTCAGAAGGAAGGGGGTGGGAGTTTCTCTGTTGGATACTTTCAAAATCCAGCAGTTTTCTGCTAGTTTCTCAGACTTACCTACCCTGCCTTTAATCAGCAGTTATGAGTGCTGTCAAATCGGTTGATTGCATCTAACATAAAAGTTGGTAAATACGTGTGTTTATATATATATATATATATATATGTGTGTGTATATATATATATACATACACACACACACACACATATATATATATATATATATATATATATATATATATATTATATTTACAAACTTTTATGTTAGATGTGATCAGGGGCGTAGCCATCATTTCAAAAGTGAGGGGGACAGAATGTCAAGTGTAATACCATTATTTTTAAAGCAAAAAAAACAGAAAGAAAGAAATGCAGATGTTCAGTACTTTATATTTGACAGGCAGGGTTTTTACTGGCTTAAAACGAGGCGGAGGTGGTAAAATCCCGATCATGTATTTTAATTAGATAATAACATTTTTATTTTTCGTAGACCATCATTTAGCCTACTGTGTTTCCCACAGTATTTTTGTAGGTGGATCTCGGTACTTCTAGGGAGGTCCGGGGGAATGCCCCCCCGGAAGAAAATTTTGTACATTTTAAAGATAAATTCATTAATCTGGTGCACTTTGAGTCCCCCGAATCCACTGTTAAAAATAAATAATCCACCCGTCAACCGCTCAAACATATGATATTCTCTGATTTAGATATCTGATCATCGCATTACAATTATTCAAATTATAAGTGTTACTGTTAAGCATGATAATATGGTTAAATATCAAACTGAAGTAGGCTGATTTAAAAATAACATTTACTTAAAATAAAAGTTCTTCTTTTAGCAAAATAACATTTCCTTAATAGCCTAAAGTTTGTCTTACTAAACTAAAACTTTCCAATTGAAAACCTTCAAACGTCAAGCTTTTAAAAATACTTCAAACTTTCTAGTTAGGCTTTTTCAAGAGAACTTAAAGTTTGTCTACAAACTTTTTTATCTAATTGTAAAGTGTTACCGAATTATGGTAAACATCATAGTCTACACGTTATTGCCTGATTCAAGCAGATCGTGGCTGTTAATGCATGAACATACAAATTCAGCATTAACAATCACCATGTTTATTCTAATTTGAAGGGCTTTGATAACATATCTGTGAAAATAAAAGACATTACGAATAAAAAAAGATTGAAATAGTGCACGTTTGTGCGGGTATGGTGAATATTTTCAATTTACAACAAAACTTGTTAATTATTCAACAAGAGAAATAGGCAAGAGTTATTCATCATTGTGCAACAAAATTCAGATACCACATGACAACTTACTTACAGTGCTTGACTTTTTCTTGAAAAAGGAGTGAAGAGTTTTTTTTGCCGTTTTGAACTTAAGAAACTGATGGTTTCGCGGGTGCGAGCATGGGCGTGTCGTAAGCTTATGCACGAGTGACTTTTTAACATGGAAACGTAAAAGTCACGTATGTAGATAGACTATCCTTGACTCTTTGGATTTTAAATCTTGATGTAGGGCAGGCTATACACACCCGTGGAAACCTCAGCTTGTCATAGACACATTTGCCCTATGAAAAAGTGCGGGGGACGAATTTACATTTTATAAAAAGCGCGTCCCCCGCGTAATCTACGCCCATGGATGTGATTAATCATATTGATTAATCGATTTGACAGCACTAGAGTAAATCTAACTTAATCATTTAAGTAAATCCAACTTGATTATTTGACATAAAATTAATTAGAAGTAATGCATACACTTAAATTCATAAGTAAATTTGAAGTGATCATTTTGTGAAAAAATCATTAAAAGCTGTGAATAAATCTACTAATTTAAAGTGGCTATAAAAAGTCTAGCCTTATTAAAATGGCAGGTTTTTAAGATGTAAATGACAGGTCTTTTTCCACCTTTAATGTGACATTGAAACCAACAAATTTCGCATAGCAAACAACATAAACCCATGATATGAAATTATTTATATGCAAATTACACAGATTAGAAATTTTCTCCAATTCGTCAAAAAAGTAATAAACTAAAATAAATTAATCATAAAGTAAAGTTAATTAAAAAGTATTTTTTTTTTTTAGAAAAGGCATGCAGCTTTCCACTGAGTAAAATACATGTACTCACTTTATTTAGTTTTTGTAGTTCCATGCAAATGTCACAATTTTCTTTTCAGGTTTGGTGTTTTGTTCTTCATCACAACGAATCAGTGTTTCAGCACACTCTCCGCAGCCGAGCTCTTCATCGCGGAGCGCAAACTGTTTATGTATGTACCTCAGCCGTTTTGTCAATTATTATTTTGAAATATTTTATATTATAATTTTAATTTATTTATTTTATGATCATTAAACTAATATAGGTAAAAAAAAAAATTTAAATATATAATTAAACATTTATATTTTAAGTTATTTGATACATTATGTTCATGTTTCTATGTATTATTAATTATTTTATTATTATTGTAACTATTTTTCATAATTAAATATAATTAAAAAAATGAAAAAATATATATTTAAAAAAGTATAATTAAAAACTTATAATTATGTATTTTTAAGATTTCATACATCATTTGATGTTTCTATATTTCTAATTGTATTTTTTATAAAGATCATTATTTCTGTACTTAACCTCTGTGCTCCATTCCTCTGCTCTGTAAAGTAGCATGTTATTTTTCTCTTTTTGCAGTCATGAATACACAAGTGGATACTACAGAGTGTCCGTCTACTTCCTGTCTAAGATCCTGTCTGACATCATCACTCAGCGCACGATCCCTACCATACTCTTCACCTGTGTTATTTACTTCATGATCGGTAAACATTGTACACGATTAAACCCTAAAGAGGCAGCACACATTTGCATAATCCTTATGTTTTCTGTAAACGTATAACCCACAGTATCTACATTTAGCCTACAAATTAGGGAAAATCACCTAGCATCAAATTGTTTTAACATGTTGAAAATGTCTTTGTTTCGCAGGGCTAAAACCCACAGCGTCAGCGTTCTTCATCTTCATGCTGACAGTGATTCTGGTGGCTTGTACGGCGGCGGCCATGGCAATGGCCATCTCAGCCGACCAATCAGTGGTGGCGGTAGCCAACATCTTCATGACCATCAGCTTCATCTTCATGATGGTAAGTACATATTGCAGAACAAGTGTTTTAACTGCAGAGAAGGCCTGCTCTTTTTTTTTCTTTAACTGAATGTGTGTCCAGATCTTCTCTGGTCTGCTGGTTAACCTGAAGAGCATCATGGACTGGCTGTCCTGGTTGAAGTATCTCAGCATCCCTCGCTATGGGCTTGAGGTATGAACTTTCATTCTCTACATATATTTTTAAATTATATTATTATATGTTTATGATGGTTTGTCTAATCATTTGAACAGGCATTGGAGATAAATGAGTTTTTGGGGCTGAATTTTTGTGGAAATGTCTCTGCTGTGATGAGTGGCCCTGCAACAGACATCATCATGTATGTACAAATATATGTGGTAATTATTCTCTACAGGTGTAGAATTGTGTATATTGTGCCAGTTTACCTTAAATAAAACGATATTGTTAAATGCTAAACCGCAAGTTAATGCAAGTAGGTTCCTGAATTAGACATTTATAATGTTACAATTACTCTTTCAAATAAATGTTTTTTTTTTTTAACTTTCTATTCATTAAAGAATCCTGTGAAAAATATATCATGGTTTCCACAAAAATAGTAAGCAGCACAACTGTTTTCAACATTGATAATAATTAGAAATGTTTCTTGAGCATCAAATCAGCATATTAGATTTCTGAAGGATCATGTGACACTGAAGACTGGAGTAATGATGCTGAAAATTCAGCTTTACATCACAGGAATAAAAAACATTTTAATATATATTACAATAAAAAACAGTTATTTTAAATTGTAATAGTATCTCACAATATTACTGTTTTTACTGGTCAAATAATTGCAGCCTTGGTAAATATAAGAGACTTTTATCAAAAACATTTAAAAAAAAATTGAACGGTAGTGTATATGTGTATCTGATTTTTTTGTAATGTTATACTACATATTCGGTGCATTATATTTTACAGCTGCACAGGAGAACAGCACCTGGCGTTCCAGGGAATCGATTACTCATCCTGGGGTTTATGGCAGAACCACGTCGCACTTACAGTCATGACTTTGATCTTTCTCATCATCGCTTACATCAAGCTCAGATTCATTCATAAGTTCTCATAAATGTTCTGATTTGTGTTAAATGTCAGCTTTATCATATAATATCATTGGATCCTTCTTTACAGTAAGGATGTACGTAGATGTGATTCTTTCAGTGCTGATTTCATCCCAAGTTCAAGACTGGTTTGATAGTCAACATGAGATTAAAACAGGCCCTATTTACTTTCCAAAATATCATGACTGGTCTAACTATGAACAATTATAATGCACAATATTTTTCCAGTCTGATCAATGTGTCCCCTTCTTTCTTTCTTTTTTATCAAACATATCACACCAAGAACGATAACTATATTAGCGTCCACATCAATGCATGATATCGTTCAGTTTATTAAAAGCATGCACTTCAGATTTGTAGCCTGCCACTTTAAATGCTAAAGCTCTTAAAAGCAGGATGGATTCTGATTGGCTGTCAGTGTTTTTATAGTTTATAAGCTGGAAAAAAAACATGATTCCATTTCCAAGATTTCGTTTCTCTGTGCCATTATTATTATAGTTGTGTGAACTCTGCTATTCTTTTATATTTAGAATGATTTTTAAAACCATATCATTACAGTTGGTGTGCACTGTCCTTTGGAGAAGTAAAATGGGCTGTAATAAATCTAAACATCATTATTATAGTACAATTAGTAAGAGATCTTAATGAAAATCTTTTGTAAACCTTTTGTAAAAGTTTAATGATTTGCACTAATCAACTTAAACTTTTATTTGATCATATTTTATTTTATTTGCCCCCCCCCCCACATCCCCCATCCTTTGATTAATGAGAAACCCTATGTTACAAACAGGACTAGGGTTGTGCACAGGCCTGGTACGGCTCGCTCCTTCAGAATCCATGTAATTGGTCTTAATGAGTTGTAATCCACCGCAAGCAGACATCAGTGAGATTACTGAAGCGCTAAAACCACAGACGAAAGCTAGCAAACTCTTTCATTGATAACTACACAATATCCCTTTATTGTACAGGTCTTACAGTTGGGGCATTATGACTGGGATCAAGCTACACATGCTTCGTGAACAAATAATGAGCACATGAGTTTCAATGATTTTTTATTTCAAATGACTGTCGTATTGAACTGTAAATAATGTATATGTAAAAATCTGAGAGTACCATAGTTACAGAGGTTATTGCACAAATTGAAAAATGTCAAAAAATAATAAAAGTGTCATTAAAGCTACAGTCCGTAACATTTTTTGTGTTCAAAATTAATAATAATGAGCGAGTACATCATGAATCCATTCTCCAAACTGTGTTTTTGTCTAATCTTGAATCATTACGGTACACCTATAATAAGTGTTTATATTCTGATCTGTTCATCCACAAGTTCTGTTTATTAACCGCTAGAGCGCCAAAAGTTACGGACTGCAGCTTTAAGATCTTTGATATGTTTATCAGGCTTAAAGGAGAAGTGTGTAATTTCTGCTTCTCTAGTGGCACCAAACGGTGAATAGTTTGAGCAGCCCAACTAGGCCCCAACATTACACATTTGGCTATATATTCATACAACGTGTTTGAAAACCGCTAGTTGTGCAGAAACTATATACTTTACCTTTAGGAAAAGCTTTGTAAATCCTATCTTAACCTCCTGAGACCCGAGAGTTTGCCTGGTGTGCATTTTATAATTTTTCTTGCTATTTGGTATAAGTAGGACCTAATAAGTATAATAACTAAAATTTGTTTTTGTACAGGAAGTAGTTTTTGCATAAAATGATGTCCTCATGCAAGGACAGTGGGTCTATCTTAACTTTATCCTCCTTAGACCTGAGTTTTGGTTTGGTGTGCATTTTAGATTTATTCTAGCTTTTTGGGGGTTATGGCAAGCCGTTTTAACTTTTATTCATTTTCAGGATATGAATTCTTGATATCAACAATTCAATTTTCACTAGTTAAAATAATAGTTATTGATATCAGGAATTAGATTTCTACTAGTAACAATGCT
Source organism: Gila orcuttii (assembly GCA_026230005.1). Classification (NCBI taxonomy): domain Eukaryota; kingdom Metazoa; phylum Chordata; class Actinopteri; order Cypriniformes; family Leuciscidae; genus Gila; species Gila orcuttii. Next base: position 15,453,329 of record JAPDVR010000002.1, on the reverse strand, counting down.
AATTCTTGATATCCACAATTAAATTTTCACTAGTTAAAATTATAATTCTTGATATCAGCAACTGAATTTCAACTAGTAAAAACTATAATTCTTGATATCTGTAATTGTATTTTCACTTGTGAAAAGTCTCCATAGGCTGCCATTCAAAATCAATTGTTGATATCAAGAATTGATTTCTTACTAGTTGAAATTCCAATTTCACACATCAGAAATACAATTCTTATAGTAAAAACCTTTATTTTTGATATCGAGAATTCAATTGTCACTAGTTAAAATGTCTATTCTTGATATCAACAATTGAATTGCTACTAGTAACAATGTTCATTTATGATATCAATAATTCCATTTTCACTAGTGACAATGCTAATTTCTGATATCATGAATGTAATTGTTACTAGTAAGAAAGCCATTTTAGATATCTGAAATTATATTGATATCAGAAAAACATTTTCAGATATCAAAAATGAACATTTTTACTTGCAATTAAATTGTTGATATCAAGAATAGACATTTCAACTAGTGACAATTGAATTCTTGATATCAAAAATAAAGGTTTTTACTATAAGAATTGTATTTCTGATGTGTGAAATTGGAATTTCAACTAGTAAGAAATCAATTGTTGATATCAACAATTCAATTGTTGATATCAATAATTCTATTGTTGATATCAAGAATTCTATTGTTGATTTCAATAATTAAATTGCTGATATCAAAAATGTAATTGTTGATATCAACAATTGAATTGTTGATATCAACAATTGAATTGTTGATATCAACAATTCATATCCTGTGTGTGTGTGTGTGTGTGATCGCGATCGAGCAAGAGAGTGTGTGTGTGCGCGCGTGATCGCGAGTGAGTGAGCAAGAGAGAGAGTGTATGTGTGTGTATGTGCGTGTATGTGTGTGTGTGTGTGTGTGTGTGTGTGTGTGTGTGTGTGTGCGAGTGCGTGAGCAAAGTGAGTGTGTGTGTGTGTCGCGAGCGAGCGAGAGAGAGAGACAGACAGAGTGTGTGTATGTGTGTCTGTGTGTGTGTGTGTGTGTGCGCTCGAGTGAGTGAGCCAGTGTGCGTCACGAAGCTCAATGCAACTACAATTTTTTTTTTTTTTTTGCTAACATCTTATACAATTTCAACAAAGCTAAGTCCCATTGTTCTCATATGTGGACATCAACTTTAGCAGCATAGTAAATCTTTATTATTACAAAAGTTTGTCAAATGTGCATGCCATTTTAATCATACAACTCTTCTATGCATAACTTAACAAGAATCAACAATGAAATGTTTTTAGATTTTTTAGCTTGTGGACGTTTTGGTCTGGAGTGGCTGCGTGACATGTGACCTGTTTTCTCCGCCATCTTTAAATTATTTATGTTAATTTTTTTTCTCTTCTGACCCCACCAGATGGCAGTGTAAGTGTCCTCGTTTGTGAAAAACATGTTTCAGTTACACAGACTTAAGTATTATGCTGCACACAACCAAAAATGTGATGTCCTCATATCTCATATGAGGTCGCAGGGTCTCAGGAGGTTAAGACAAATACGCATGGGTTTCCCATGAAATCAGATGCACTCCAAATCGAAGTTTGTTTCAAATTACAAAAAGTATCAAAATGATTTAAGTTTCATAATTATTCAAAACAAATGTATAAATGATTAACAGAACATCCCACACTTGTATTAAATCAAGACGAGAACTATAAAATATGCAAAGGAAACAATAAACTTGAGTGAAATTTCACCAAAGTTGATATATACTGTATAAAGCAATGTGTGACCACCTTCATTTTTTGAAAAATGTGAATGTTTACTTTTCACACATTTTTGTGTTTATGAATAGCTATTTTTTTTTTTACACATTTCTTCTGATTATATATAGAATGATATTGGTCCTTGCTGAACATTATGTCTTTCATTACATTCATCGGTGTAAGCTTTCCAACTGGCTTCTTCATTACAGTTGAAACTGGACTTAAATACTGTACGTTAGTGAAAGCTTTATGAATAACTACGTTTATACTGCATTTGTAAGTAGCGCATTCAATCATAGCAGGATACAGTACAAAAAAATGTGATTTAAAATATACTCATGTTTTTCTGAGCCATTCTACAATGACTTCTAGGTGTTTTTAGAGACTGTGTCAAGTTCCCCACAAGTGTCTTGAACACGATCCACTAATATTCATTTTGAATACATGTTTTATCATTTGATACTTGCTACTTTCAAGGATGTGGTTTCTACTGTTATGAAAATGGTTCAAGAACTTTTTGGGATGAATGTTTACTGTAAATGAGGAGTTTGATGAAATGATTGCATCAGTAGATAGTATAATCATAGCTAGAATTGCCTGTTCCAAAATACGGGAAAGCAAAATGCACATCAAATTCAAAATGCATATTAATACATGTTAATATGAGTAAACTAAAGCTAAGCTGCCACTGATTGACCTTAAAATCTAAATTTGCTTTATTAGAACATCCACAAAAATCTCTTTTCAATAAGTAATAGTGAAACTGTGTTTTAGAACTTAAAATTTATCTTCATTTTTTTGCATTATAAAGCACTGTAAAGCCCCAATTAACTTTAATATAAAGAAACACAAATAAATAGCTGTGTGCATGACTATTTAACAGCTGTGGCTTTAATACTTTTTAAGTAGATTTTGCCCAGTGCACTGCACCAAATTGTGAAACAATGAAATTCATGATCTGTAGGAATGTTTTTTACAACCAAACCCCTTCAAATGGGGGCGGCAGCACTGGCCGCACCATCCGGGCCCTCATTGGACAGCGAGGAAGGTGAGCGGGAACTGCGCGGGCGGAGCTGGGCGGACGGGATGATGGGAGTGGCCTGATGGTGGCTCACCTGTGACATCGTGTCATCAGACTCCCAGCGCTCCAGTTCGTCTCTCACCAGCCGGTCCATTTGCTCTCGGTGCAACTCTGGATCTCGCCCCATTCTTTCGTCCTGAGAGCACAAGGTAATGTGTCTGAATGTACACTAAAATTATTTGCACCGATCCAGTTGACAAAAAAATTACAAAGGGGCCATTCACACAAAACGCGTTTTTACTTTAAAAAAAGCAAGATGCGGGCAGTGGAATGGGAAAGAAAAAGCAGGTCTAGAGCGTTTTCAAAAAAACTGTTGAAAAAACGTGTTCTGTGTGGACCAGCCCATAGGCAATTTTGGGAGTCATATTAAGCACGCTCCAAATAAAAAAAGTTGTCTCCATGTCCTAACAAGTTTTCAGCAACAAATAATTAGTCTTAAAGCGAAAAGTGCTGCCCAACATCACACATATATATTGTATATAATGTATTAGTATTTATATTTAGGGCTTAATGATGTTGAAAAGTATAAGTATAATTTTTTGTTATTTAGTAATTTAATTACTAAAGTATGGAAAAATTAAGGTTTTTTATGCATTTATTTGATCAAAAATACAGTAAAAACTAATATTGTGAACTATAACAATTTCAAATATTTTTTTTTGTTGTATTATATTTTAAAATGTAATTTATTCCTGTGATGGTAGAGCTGAATTTTCTGAATTCCAGTCTTTCTCTTTTTTGTGATTTTTTTTTAAAAATTAATATTTTTATTTAGCAGGGACGTATTAAATGGATCAAAATGGACAGTAAAAACATGCTGTTAATTTTACTTTCAATTCATGAAATAATCTCGAAAAAATTTATCACGATTTCCACAAAAAATAAGCTGTTTTCTACATTAATTATAAGAAACATTATTAATAACTGAGCAACATTAATAATTGAGCAGAAAATCAACATATTAGAATGATTTCTGAAGGATCATGTGACACTGAATAATAATAATAATATTTCACACTTTTCTCACTGTTTTACTTCTTTCAAAAACATTACAAAATCATAATCATTCCAAACTTTTGACCGGTAGTGTGTATATATATATATATATAATTATATATATATATATTTTTTTTATAATTTTTATTTATTTATTATAATAAATATTAAAAATGCACTGTTTATTTTAATACATATATTTTATATTTGTGTGTGGTTTTCACTAGGTTTTCAGACACAGCAAAACCATTGGTAGATTTTATCATAATGCTGTCGCAATGTTAAAGGTGCATCTATGTAACGTGCATCCTCAATCTGGCAACCCGCGTGAGCATCGAGTCTGAGGAGGAGGGGACGGGGGAAACAACGATCGCCGATATTTTAAATTTCTTATTTCCACCACTAGCTGTCCTTACAGACTGCAGCTTTAATGTGCAAACATTTTTGAAAGGTTTTAAATTGTTTTTATCATCACCTCCATGACTCCATCTAGGATCCGTCCAAGCACATCTCTCCTCTTCATCTTGGCTCTCTCCATGGCCTCCAACTTCACGATAACGGCGTCAATCTTTGACACGATGCTGCCGATCGAGTGCTCCATGCGGTCCACTCGACGCACAAGCCTGATGGGCCATATCAAGCACAAAACACTTTTCAATTAGAGGTCAAACATTGGATATTGTGAAAGCGTAATACCAGTGACAGGTGATGTTTACACTTGGAACTCCTCGTATGACACGCCTCCTGAGCTGCTGCCACGGCGACGAGAGCTGTGTCCACTGTCCTCATCATCGTCCTCCTCGGAGTCGTCGTGGCTACGAGAGAAGCTCCGCCCACTCATTGGCCTGGGCAGCGAACTGTGCTCCAGATCCAAGTCCTCCTGGCGAGTGTTCAACAGATACTAAACATCTGCTCCAGTGTCGTTTAGTGTGTTCACACTTGGCACGTTTGGTTGGATTAAAAGGAACTCAGATGCGATTGCTCTGTTAGTGCGGTTCATTTGAATCATTGAAGAGTGAACGCTGCCATCTGAACCCTGGTGCATCAAACAAGCGGACCGAAAACACTGAAAAGATGAGTCTCGATCCGCTTACAAACCAACTCTGGTGCGGTTTAACTGAAATATGAACGCAACACAGACCAAACACATGTAAACCAACCAAAAATGGGACATTGTGTAAAAAAATTAGACTTTTAACATTGGCATTTTAACACCGAACCTAAAGGCATTGGGATGCATTCACAACCTGATTGGTCGGCTTTTATTATGTTTATTTCGAGACAGAACTTACCGAACATCCAAAACAATGCTGTGTTCTGGGTTTAAATGCATCCGTTGCATGTGCGTAGCTATTTTGAGCAGCTGAGAACTCGTGAAGAGATTATAAAATGTGTAAAGGAGTTAAAACACCGGCAGGAATCCCTCTGTCACACACAAACACAGATCTGCTGTGAGGAGACGTGGTTCTGACACCTGTACTGAACTGTGATGGGCAACATCGTGACTATGATGAGAAAAACACAGGTGTGCTTGAGCATTCTGTCCTTTTTAGAGTCACATCTTGTGACATCATGACCCGTTTTTGGTTGGTTTACATGTCTTTGGTCCGTGTTACGTTCATATTTCAGTTAAACCGCACCAGAGTTGGTTTGGAAGCGGACCGAGATTCGTCTTTTCAGCGTCTCGCTCCGCTTGTTTGATGCACCAGGGTTCAGATGGCAGCGTTCACACTTATTCAGATAAACCGCACTAACAGAGCAATCGCACCAGGGTTCGTTTTAATTGAACCAAACATGGCAAGTGTGAACACACCCTTAAATCAAGTGACATGTTACAAAAACAAAACTAACTGTGCAACATCCTTCAACATTAGTTTTTCACTCACTCGCTCTTTCTCCAGGTCATCTCTCATCTGCTGGTGCTCGTGTTCGGTCAGTTCCTGATCTCCGTCAAGGTCATACTTGGCAAAAATGGCTTCAATCTCAGCATCTGAATGGCCCTTTCTGTGTACAAACACACATAAAACAATTCGCATTGATCGTTGTGTTCATCTTGCACCTGTATAATTTAGTGTAGATAAATGTTTCTCACCCTCTGAGGTCTTGCCGGAGCTCATCGAAGCTGAGTTTGCCAGTAGCCTGGTGTAAGCTGTCCGGGATGTCATTGATGGAAGTCTTCTTCAGCTTGAGTTTTACCATTGCCCTGTTATAGCCCTTCTTGATAAGGTCTGTGATCTCCATCTCTGACCTCTGCTGGGCCATGTCAGCTTTCACCTCCGAGTACGTGTCATTGATGATGGCCAAGAACATATTCTGAACACAGCAAAATGCCCAGTCAAACAAAAGCATTCTTTTTTATATTTGATTTATTTGATTTTCAAGCTATTTCTTTTAGCTCAAACAGTAGAGCACAAAAGAAGATATTTTGAAGAATGTTGGTAACCACACTGTATTTTTTTTCTACTATGAAAGTTAATGGGTACCATCAACTGTTTGATTAACAACATTCTTTAAAATATCTTGTTTTGTGTTGACAAAAGTGATGACAAAATTTCCATTTTTGGGTGAAGTATCCCTTTAGACCTTCAATCATGGGAGAGGAGAGAGGGGAATTGGACCGGAAAAGGACATCAAGACAAGACTTTTTAAATAATTTGAATCCTATTTTAATTTAAGGTATATTTCATGTCATTTATATCAAGTTCCTCTTGCTGTGTGTGTTTACCAGCAAAATCATGAAGATGAAGAACACGAAGGTGGTGAAGTAAATGGGTCCCAACACGCTGTCGGCCTCCTCGATTTCCGAGAAGTCAAAATCACCCAGAATGATCCGGAACTGCGTGAAACTGTGAGCAACAGAAACCACCAACATTAACAATATTCATAATGTCTCACAATCTATTTAAAAAAAAAAAAGTGTAATAAAACTAACTAAATAAATACATGTATTATTAAATTCATATTAGTTTTGTAGTAATATATATATATATATATATATATTTGCATATTTAAAGTCTTGAAATAGAAGTAGCAAAAGATCTTTTCTTTTGTATTGGGATATGCATCTGTTTGTAATGGATTATTGAAAAAGAAAAAATGTGGGGCAGGAATTTGGTTCTATGCGTCACTTGTTGATTGGATGTGAAGAAGATGTGGGCGTGGCACTCAAAAATGTAGGCAGATGAGCGTGAGCATGCAGGGGCGGGGTTTAAGCAGACTAAATGATTGGAGAAGTCCGGAAGGTGATATTTTGATTCAAAATGATGAGGTCAAAAACATACATGGATGAATTGTTCACAATAAGATCTATACATTGCATTTATAAAATAGATTGAATTTTCATTTCATGCCAACTTTAGCTAAACGTGTATGAAATTTATCTAAAGAGCTGACATGTTTTTGTGAATTATTGCATATTATTGTTTATATAATAATATATTCGGAGTATATACTTTAGATGATGTTTAGATGCATCCAAAACTCACATGCACGCCTGAAAGGTGCTGAAGTCATTGACTTGAGTTCCAAAAACTAAATATGCCAGCTGCGCGTAGGCCAGGAACACGATGAAAAACATGATAGCGAAGCCCATCAGGTCCTTGGCGCAGCGTGACATGGTGGTGGACAGCTGATTCATGGTCTTGTTGAAATTAATGAACTTAAAAAGCTGTGGGAGAATCAAGATGGTTGTATTTTGAGGAAACAACAACACTAAAAAATCATTTTGGTATGACAAATGTTGAGATGACACCTCACCTTCACCCATGAGAGGAAGACAATGATGGCAGCCAGGTTGTTGAAGTGAACCTGAAGTCGAGCGAGCGGCTCAAAGTTGGGGTATGTGCTGTGGTTCTCCAGCAGGAAGTGAAGTCTGTGACTGACCGCTGATGTTCTACAGATGTTCATAATGATGGCTGGAACACTGAGCTGTGATGGTGATGAAGAAGATGAACCAAAGTGTCATGCTCAAAAGCACAAAATACACTGGCTAGAGTAAGCTATACATATGCAGTGTCTAAAATATGTGGCCTACTGTAACAATGAGAACATCCAAGCAGTTCCACAGACTCTTGAAGTAACGCAAACGATGCAGGCGGATCTCTAGAACTTCTTCCACCAGGTAATACAGCACAAAGAGGCAGAAGGCCACTTCACACATGCCCACAAAGTAATCCCAGCTGGACACGTAGCGGATAAGACGCACCGTCTGGAACTGCCAGGAGGTCACGGCGCCCCCTGTGGCTGGAAACTCGGCTAGCAACCTACAGTAAAGCAGCAGGTGACAGATCTTTTGAGGCAAGGTGGTATATTGAGTCAAGAAAAGTAGAGCGAGGATGCTAAAGTCATGCTGTATTTTATTATACATCACATAGGCTAGCATGCGAAAAAACTAATTAATAATTTGTTCCTACCGCGTTCATTACCACGATTTATTAATTCCCTCTATTTGGTTAAATCATGGCCAGGATTTAACTGAATCAAAATGAGTGAACAAAGTAGTTTGAGGCCACAATTGACCAAAAACGAGGGAACCAATGAATAAGTCTTATGAACGAATTCTTCAAGTCATTTAAATTATATATGTTTAAAAAAATGCAAGACAGAAGACCAATCACAGTTTAGTATGCAAATTACACCATTGCGAATGCTAAACTTTTAATCTTTAAAAAGTCAATGGATGAATTTTATCTTAAATTTCTTTCTTTTTTAAATAGTTTAAATGGAGTCTACATGTTAAACGTAGAGCTAAAGCTATGCTATATTTTATTAAATAAAATATATTTGCCATATTTTATTAATATATATGCAATATTTTATTGCATAAAATTACTATTTAAATTGAGTTTTTAATTGAAATAAATAGTCATTTAAATTGTATATATTTAAGTTAAGTAGATGCATGCAAGAAGACTAATCACAAGTCGGTATGCAAATTAGTCAATAGATGATTTTCAAAATTTCTTAAATTTCTTTTAAAAAAGTACAAGATAACAAAAAACTTAATAGTTTAAATAAAGTATGTACAGTATGTTACTGGTTTGTGAAAAATTGCAAAAATTAGAATAAGACTTAAAAGAGCATTAAATCCCATGCACTTACAACACAGCTTCAGTCCATTACCTGACAATACAAAAAAGGTTAACATTGCCGTTGTAGACAGAGAAATCCAGGAACACTGCTCTAGTGCCACGGTCCAACCAGAGGTTGTTTTTTAACTCTTGCAGCTGATCGGACGACTTCTCTCGAGTGCGTGAAAGGTCCTGGTAGTAACCTCCACCGTCATAAGTCGACACCTGACCCCAGTAGCTGCTCTCACCCAGCCTGCTCTCCTCTGAGTACCTCCACCTGACAGATAAACAGCATGAGAAACCTGTTCAAGACTAAAGATCAAAAAAAATATTCAAAATAAGCTATCCGTGTATTTTTACATACGCTGTGCCATTCTTCGGTCCGAATGGTGCCTTGTCCTCACTGGCAGGAGAATAGACATTGTAGCAGTCGTAAACCTCATCCCGCAGGTCTTCGTGGACAGAACAGGACTCATTGCGCACTTTGAGTTGCCGGAGACGTGGGACGCCCAACAGGAGGTTCTCGTAGTAGATCAGACTCTGGTTTTCTGGGAGGCTCTTGTTGTTGTACCAGACCTCCCAGTACATGCCATTAAGAAAAGGGCCTTCTGTGAACTACAGATAATGTTTTCATTAAGGTCTATGATGCAGTTGGAACTAATCTGCATTTTCGTTTCAATAAAAGAGCATTAAAGTCAGAGGAATAATTACTTTCCAGAAGTCTTCCATGGTAGAAAGAGTCTTGAAGGTCGTTGGTTCTCCACTTGTCAGCGGTGTATCCACGAAAAGTTGGGACATGACTTTGGTGTAGTAGTACATGTTGGTGCTCACCATTCCGTAGGTTACTAAAATAAATATAAAGACATGTTGATAGTGTGTTTATTTGAAGGTTTATTTGTCCTCTTGCTACAGGAAGTTGAGCTGGAAAGAGATTGACAGATCTGGAAAGAGATTAATGGATCTGGAAAGAGATTGGCTTTTGGGGGTGATATAAACCAATGAAAGGCATATTCATAAGTAGTCAATGAACAATACACTGGGTTAAAGGTACAATATGTAACAATTTTGTAATAAAATATCCAAAAATCACTTGCACAGTGTGATATATTTCCTGCAGTTGTGTACTTACAATATCCCAAAAGTCTCAAAAGATTTTTTATTTCAGAGAAATTCCAATTTTAAATAAGTGGCCGTCCCGGAAAAAAATGTCGCCTGTCAATGATGCAATATCCGCGCTATCCTCGGTTTCCGTTCATACTGCCATAGCCATGACGTAACCATGGCGACAGACGTGGACAACTGCGTAGTGCGTAAAGTTTAGCGGCACCAGAGCCCGTCATTCTCTGGCGGCACGCAGTTCTTGTTTCTTTCAAACATAGACCATGGCAAGCAGACTTTGGGCCAAACAAGGAGAACTAAAATGAGGATCAATATCAGCGTGGCGTTTTTGAGATGCCGAGGGCTCCACGTCCGCGACTAACTTGGACTTGACAGAGCTTCACGAGTTACGACTTGACAGCTTTATTAGACAGGTGAGCAAATGTACATAAAAAAAAATCAATGTTATATAACGTTAGCTCAACATGATGAAATGTTAGAATATGGTTAGTATGTTATTCTAATGTTGATCTAGCTTACTGCTAGTTTCGTATAGCAAACGAACTAACGCGTAGTATAACATTATAACTTTCAACACACATTTAAATGCCGTTTAGTGTGATAGTGTAACGTTAGACCAAGTGAAGCAGCGCTGCGTTACCTCACAAGTTTAATTCATCTAATAAACTGACCTGTGTGAGTAATCCAGCACTTGCGGGTAGTTCGGTAGAATGAAATGTCCTTATTCCTTTATATCCGCGGGACTCGCGTGTGATATCTGTCTCTTTAGCAATCGCGACCTGCTTCATACTACTTTAATGTTAAAAAACATGAATGTTTGCACTCAACCATAAACATTATTAGATCCATCAGCTTGACAGCAAGTCCCATCATTCAGTTCATCACTGCGCCATCGACCGACGCCTTTGTTATTGTTGGAAACTGCGCCCTCTTGTGGCGAAACATTCTTACATATTGTGCCTTTAAGAGAATGTATATCGACAAAAAAAAAAACGTACATACTTCACCTTTAAACGTAATCTTTAAAACTATGGAGCCCCTAAAGGGACACCGTGATACATGTAAAATGTAAATGCATTTGAGCTGACTATAAATAGTCAAAAAGGGAATTGCTGCTGAGGTCATTTTGAGGAATTTAAGTGCCTGTTATTCCAGAAAGAAAGATTGCCAGAGCTGGAGCAGACCAGGGAAACAGACAATTTTAGAAATATTTTTCCATTATGACATCTGATTATCTATGCTGAATGGCAATTCATTTTGTTCCGTTCAAAATAAATAAATCTTTATACTTTTTAAGTATCATTAAGTTTTATGGTTGATTAAACTGACTCTTCATCTGAGAAATATTTCCAAGGCCTGTTACTCTAGCATGTAAGAAAAGGCAATGTAAAAGCATTAAAAACATTAATGTAACAAGGTGTGTATTAACATATTTAAGCATGAAACTGTCCAGAATTGAACCTACATATGCAGAGGGTGACCAGAAAGAGGATGTAGGTGATCATTTCTCGTAGGACAGTTTTCAGATACATCTCTCTGTTACTGTTGCTCTCGCCCAAAAGACGGGTGTCCCACAGCACTGAAATAGAGAATGAAAAGAAGAAATATCAATTTTCCATCAATGCACAAAAAACCTTTACCAAGTTAATTAGTGAATTCTCACTTATTTTCTTTCTTAATTATTTTTTATCTATTTCTTTCTTTTTTTAAAGATTTTTACCCTTGACTTATAATGAGGAACTTTTCGAAAATGTAGTGTATATGTACTACTTTGTCTTTTTTTTGTCTTTTCTTTTTTTTATTTGTTCTTTTTTTCATTCTCTTCTGCTCACCAAGTCTGCTTTTATTCCATAAACAATATTGTGAAATATTATTACAATTATTATTTTTGATTAAATATAATTATTATTTCAGCATTATTACTCCAGTCTTCAGTCACATGATCCTTCAGAAATCATTCTAATATACTGATTTGATGCTCAAGAAACATTTCTCATTATTATCAATGTTGAAAACAGTTGTGATACCTGCCAACCATGCATGATACCCTGAATAGAAAGTTGAAATGAACAACATTTTTAGGAATTAATTTTTTTAAGTACATTTTAAATGTATTTACTGTCACTTTTTTTTATCAATTTAATGCACCCTTGCTTAATAAAAGGGATTAATTTATTGTAAAAAAAAAATATATACAGCGAATTACAAATAGTGCACAAGTGCACATTAACAAACCCCAGTCCTTACAGGCACCTTGTCATATTTAGATTTTACTTGAGACATTATTTTCATCATATTACTAGGATATTTGCTGTTTATAAAGCACATATTAATGCCTTTTTCTGCATGACCATATTCTACACTTAACTAATACCTTTCTAGGTATTTAGAAGCAGTAATTAATAGTTTACTGAGGCAAAAGTCGTAGTGAATAGTTAGTGAGAACTGGACCCTAAACTAAAGTGTGACCTAAGTTTTATTATTTTCTCTATCGTGAAACATACATAACTATATAAGTAAGTTCAAGCAAAAGTTTCACCTCTCATTTTCTCGAGTATCCTCTTCCCACAGCTGCTGTGTTCTTGTGCTGGTGGAGTTGGATACAGTCCTCTGTTGATCCGCGCACTGATGCCGGAGAAGCTCCCGGGTCTGCCGCTGCTGGACGCCGTGGACACGGACCTCCGACCCGGGCTCGCCGGAGGCCAGTCCGCTTCCATCATCCCCTCCTCCAGCTCGAAGCCTGGGTTATCCCGGCTCCACGCCTGTCTGGAGCTGGAGGGGGGTGGAGAGGGGGTCTCATCCGGCACTCCGAGGCCCACTTCAAGTTCTTCATGATGCATTTTTTCCATCTCGATTCCTTCATGGCGCGGAGATGTTGCGGGAGATGCCGCCTGGGTCTGCGGTGCTTGAGGACGGACGCGACTGGAGCTCATTGTATCATTTATTACAGTAACCGAATATAAACAAACGTCCTCATTTTAGTAACTCTGGATGATTTCGACGCTGGCTATGAAAAGCGCAACGGGACGCCACGAACTCGTATTCAGAAAATCTCGGATTTAAATTCCTTTAAGCAAAAGTTATTGAAGAGTTATTGTTTAAGCTTTTTAAAAACTCTAAATTCACTATTACGATGGTATGCAACAGAAAAAAGTTACGTAAGAAAATTCGACTGAAAACTTAATACAACAACAAAGGTTTTTGACTGAAAGAACCGACGCTTTGTAAAATAAGAATAGTTTACTTGCATGTTTCACTCTGAAATCATTCTGAGTAGCTTCAGTCCAGCTTTTGTGAGAGTGGGGGAAAGCAGTTTTCCAGTCCACACTCAGCCATCTTTGTTCCCAGTTGTTCCCAAACTAGAGGCATCTAGTTACACACTGACATCAACCTCTGGAAACTTCAACATTTCCCAGCTCCTCCCTTCTGTCCACCTCACTTTCACTGACACTCACAAAATCATTTAACGTTAATCGTTCGTTTAATAAAAAGATAAAATAACTGTAAATGGTTTACAATTCTTAACATTAAATTATAAAATGGTACAATATTAACCATACATATTCAGTCTAAAAAAAGTGACTTAATTTTGTTTCAATTGATTTAAAACAACTCGAATTCACAGACAGTTTGCATTTCACACTCTGTTGTTGTTATTGTTTGCGAATAAGGCGAATAAGTTGCCAGGCAACAAGATGCCGCCCCCCTCCAGGATTGGATGTGGAAGGACGAGTCACTGTTTGATGAACCAATCAATATATATATATATATATATATATATATATATATATATATATATATATATATATATCTTGAAATATTGAATATTGAAGATACTATCTCCAGGATTGGAAGTGGAAGGACGAGTCACTCACTGTTTGATAAACCAATCAAGATAATATATATTGGCTATATTAGTAAATAACCACAGTAATTCAGTTTAAAATAGTGACTATCAAAGCAGTGCTTTAGGGGAAACCCTGTGATATTGGCATTGATGGTTCCATGAAGAACCTTTAAAGGGACAGGTCACCTGAATTTTTTTAATTCTAGTTGCGTTCCAAATGATCCATTACACACTATTCACTTATACACCCAGTCAGCAACCAGATCCGGCACACATCTTGTACGCACATTGAATCCACATGTACCAGATGTGGCCCTGATCTGGGCCGACACTATGTTGCTGTCTGGGTATGTACTTATGCACTATACTCATTTGTGTAGTGTATGAAGTTTATAAGGTTATTTTGTCATTTAACATCCAAAAGTCTGATGCCCCCCCCCTCCGCTATGTATTTAAAGTAAAGCTGTGATAGTTGAGTGCATGTGTCTAATTTGCTCACAATGTTTTTCCCGTTAATTCAGTGCAGCGTCCGGGTATTTAAAGTGCACTTCTTCCTTTTGGAATTTTCAGTGTGAATACACTACTCGCCCTATTTATACTTAAAAAAACGTTATTGAATAGAGCATAAGCATGGGAATTGGGACTCACCTTCTGTCATCATAGACCCTTTTCACATTTCCATGAAGGGCGGAGTTTGGCAGTGCGGTTAATCTGAGCATTTTATCTGAGCTATGAAATCTGGTCTTTACAGCAGAAATTCTTACTCACAAATAAAGTGAAATAAATTTGGTCATTAATATTATGCTTAATTATTCCTAATGTTTTTTGGTATTAAATAATTAATTTAGTGAGCTTGTAAAAACATTTATTAGTCAAATACTGTTTTTTTGTATACTTTTGGCAATTAGGCCTTCAACTTTGACTTGGTAACTTTGACTTTGATACAGAAAATGCATGCATAAAGCACAATATTTAAACACTTTTGGGACAAGACTTGATCAGTTGTTCACTGATAGTTAGGTCTATATTGTTTTTACAGTATTTGCATACCACAGCAAGTCTACAAATTCTGCCATAAGGGATATTCAGTGAGTCATATGAAGACTCAGACAAGTCCAAATACATCTCACTGATAATGTTTAGAGAGGGTTTGAAGCAAATGTTTTTCATAATCTCAACTTTTGGCCTTTTCACACCTTTCCAAGTATCTCCATTGTCTTCCAGTATCTGTTAGATTTCAAGCCCACCCTGTCTGTGTGGAAACATTTGGTTACCTGACTTCCCCTTGTCTTTACATAAAAGCATCCTTGCTTCTCCAGATCCAGATCACCAACTTATTTAACTTTTATTTATCTTTGTTTCTCAGTGATGGAATTGACTCCCAACATCTGTTAGAACAGCGAACACTCCAGCCACATACAAATGAAGCCTCAGAAGGTGTTTTTCAGACATAATTAAAAAGTTTCTCTGACTAATAAAGTAATTTAGTCAATATACGATCTTTGATAGGTCTTACGCATATGTCAATCATCCGGGCTTGCTATTTGGGGAATGAACCCAGCGCTATGATTGGTCGAACTCTTCTTCTTTTGCTGTTGCTTGATTTGAGGACTGAGCGTGAACAGAGGCGCGTCATCAGGTTTTTGCGTAGTTTAGAGTGACAAATCGTACCAGCGTACGGTACTTTGAGGTCAAAATGTGTATCCGCTACGCAAAATGCGTACAGGTTGGCAGGTCTGCGTTAAGTTCTCTGAACGTTCAAAACATCCAGTTTAACTTATGCATAAGTTAAGGGAACATTCCATTTTAACTATTTCCCTGCCAGCGTTTAAAAAAAAAAAAAAAAAAAGTTGCCAGCCAACGTTTTTGATCATTTTCAATGATCTGTTTTATTTCAATGAATTTGTTTTATGACAAACTGTGAGTTTCTTGACTTTCATAATTATCTTTTAAATTGACAAACATCATATGTGTAATTCAGGGCACAGTTCAGACGAAATAAAAAGATAAGATGTCTCTTGCCATTGACTACCATACATATTTTTTCCGAAATAAGGTCCCATGAGCCGGAAGTGGAGGGGAGGGACTTAGGCTCTCTATAGCTCGTCCTGGGTCAACATTTCATTCAGTAACATTAGGCGGTTTTGATTTATATGCTGTTGAATGTTTTGTGTTCGTGTTATTTTACATATGCATATGATTAGGCTATGATATGGATTGTTTCTGCTTCTTCTTCACATTTAGTACTCTTTCAGAAGATGTGTCATAGCGCCCTCTACCGCATAACAGTGAAAGCTGTTAAATTCCGTCAATGGCGGGGAAAGATTATGATAACATTACTTTTGAATATTTTCTATGCATTCATAATTAAGTAGGCTAATAACATTTTAAAAATGATGAACGTCCAACCTTTCCAGAAAATACGTTCCATGAGCGAAATATTAATGTTTTTGTGCTAACATTTTGAGAACATGCGCTAATTAAAGACCATTACTTTGAATGAATGTTCCGTTAACGTTAATGGAAGAAGGTTTGTTCATAACTTTGAGAGAACCTTGGAAAAACATCAGCCAAAGTTCTGAGAACGTTCCTTGATAGCTGGGTTATAGTCCCAATCTGAATATTATACTAAATTCTGTTGTTCTAATATGAAAAAAGTGTAATATAGCCTATTTAGTATCTCCTCTGTTTTGAACATCCTGTTTGTCCTCTATTGATCAGAGCTTCAGAAGCGTTCAGGTGAGGATTTTGTTCTTCTAGAAGGTTAAGTTACACCGAAGGATGAGGAACGGGACAGTGACTGTGTGGAATATGAAGCAGCCAGTCCTTTTCCCAGCAGCACAAACAACCACAAGGAATAAAGTGCCAGATATGGATACGCCAGTCCCTACCCCCAAAAAACCATCCAAAAACCACTTGTGCTGGGTGTACTATTGTAAGCTTGTGAAGGTGTGAGGAATCTGCCCACACTTCCCAATCCTCAAGGGAATAAGCAGGGCTCTGGACCATATGCAGGGGAATGAATGGTTCTGTGTTAATACTCAACCTAGGGTAGTGTGTGGGAAACTGCAAATGCTTATGAGAAGTTTACCTACTTCAGGATTACACTAATGGCGGAAAACAAGATATTAAAGGATCAGGATCAGTTAAGCCAATAGTGGTCAGGCCTGCGATGGCCATTCAGGTGTCTAGGAGCTGCAAGCTCCTCTTTTTACAACTTACTCAGATCTTATCAGAGAGTGTCAGCCGTTCAGAGGCCCTACAGGGGAAGTTCAGTTTCTTCTCGCTGTGTTTAGGGTGCAGGGCAAAGAACTAGATTGATGTTCATCTCCAAGTACAATCGATTAAATTTTCATATATAGGCAACAGCCTCCTTACAGCATGTTCAACATGGGCTTGATTCAATTTATTTGATAAATCCTGTGCTATTGACATCAATGATTCTTACAGTGTACACAAATTATCATTGTTTTGTTAAACATTTTCTTTATTTTGGTATATAGTTGTATTGTACCAACTTGCAGCATGTCTCTAATAAAAGAAGATCTAAAGAATTATCTAAAATTTTCCTCATGTTCACATATATAAACTTTCGAGGGATAGTTCACCCAAAAATGAAAATTCTGTCACGATTTACTCACCCTCAACTTGTTCCAAACCTGTATGAATTTCTGCTAAACACAGAAGAAGATATTTTAAAGAATGTCAGTAACCAAACAGTTATTGGGCCCCATTAACTTGGATAGTATTTTTTTTTTTCATATAGTCAATGGGGCCCAACAACTGTTTGGTTACTGACATTCTTCAAAATATCTTCTTCTGAGTTTAGCAGAAATTCATACAGGTTTGGAACAAGTTGAGGGTGAATAAATTATGACAGAATTTTCATTTTTGGGTGAACTATCACTTTGACCTAAAATGTTACTTGTTTTGTATTCATATATAGGCCTACTCATATTTATAGTATTAGCATAACACATTCACACACACACACACACACACACACACACATATATATATATATATATATATATATATATATGATATTGGGTCAATGAAACACATAATACACTTTACACAGGAAAATATAAAACAGAACATTAATAGTATTCTTCTGACCTATGATTCTGACAAGTCCCGCCCTTGACCTGATCCTTGTTTGCTTTCGTTGCCACGGCTATATGAACGACTTCTTAACTGTCTAATCACGATCGACTTGGATGCCATTCCGACCAATCCGATTGGTAAGTGGGTGGAGTCTTGACACGTTAGAGGTGGGACTTGTCAGAGCCTCCATCACTTCCTGTGCTGCATCCTGTAAAGCTCTACGCTTCCTTCTGGAGTTCAATACGCACAGTGGACCCGGCACTTCATTAAAGCAACTTCTGCAAATATATATATCACACTATTTATTTGTTTACAAAGTGTGAATCCAGCAGCTCAGAATGGAGACATCTGGGAACTCGAGTAAGAAGCAGAAACTGAGTAACGCGCCTGAGAGTTGGGTGAGTAACGTTAACGGTAGCGGCTGTAAATTGAGGGATATATTGCATTGCTAATATAGAACAGTTACAGTACCACACCTCGTGCTATTAATAATAATGGTGTTTTTGATTATGATGCATCTGACCCACACTATTTTAATTCATAATATAAACGAAATCTAGAATAATCGTTCTCGTCATGGAGGTCCTCGGCTTTGATAAGTGTATAAAAAAGGATGAATGCATATAATCCTTATATTTGTGCATATTGTCTGTCTAAAAACCTAGTGAGCTTCTACAGCATTTCTGGCATCACAAGTACGGGTATAATCACTTTTTGGACATGTAACGTTACTATAATACTAACATGGCTCCTTGGACATGTACCATGGTAGTCTTTGGAGTATAATGTAAATACCATGGTACAAAGATATGGTAATAATTCAGTACCACGTTATATATATATTATAGTATTTTTGAATTTTGTATTTTTCTAAATCTGCAATTTGTGCAGGGGATGCAAAGAGCCACCAATGTGACATACCAAGCCCATCATGTGAGCAGAAACAAGCGTGGACAAGTAGTCGGCACTAGAGGAGGATTTCGAGGATGCACGGTGTGGCTTACAGGTAGAACATGAATGACGTGATTTTATCTTCATGTTTGTGTGTGTCCAAAGTGTTCAGTAAATATGAGGACCGCTCTGTTGTGCATCCTCAGGTTTGTCTGGTGCTGGTAAAACGACGGTCAGCATGGCTCTGGAGGAGTATCTGGTGTGTCATGGCATCCCCTGCTACACTATGGATGGAGATAACATCAGGCAGGGCCTCAATAAGAACCTGGGCTTCAGCCCTGAGGACCGCGAGGAGAACATTCGCCGTATCGCCGAAGTGGCAAAACTGTTTGCTGACGCAGGGCTCGTGTGTATCGCCAGCTTCATTTCCCCATACAGCAGGGTGAGAGACATAGGGATATGTGTGTATAAGACTTCTTAACCATGTAAAGCCTGACATATCAAATAATAGAAAATCTGTTTATTGAACCTGTTTTGTGTCATATTTGACACATCAGGCTTTTATGAACCATATCATTTGATAAAGTGAGAATATGGAGCTCATGCATGAGGAGGAAAAAATACATACATTTTGCAAACTGAGCAAAAATAGTCAATTTGGTGCAAATGTTATTTACATAGCTTGTAATGTAAATCAATGAGATTTTTTATAGCAGCATGACAACATAAAATGCATATAAATAGTTGTCACTCGATATCTTCCAGTGTATCTCAGGAGGATTATATTTAAATTCTTAGTTTTAAGATCAAAACTCTGTAGTTTTTATTGCAGGTGGTGAAATGTATAATGTAATGCAATATAATGATGATTGAGAGATGAATAAATAATTTTGGAAATAAACAAACAAATTCCTCAATAGCCTGTTGTATCATATTTGATACATTTTAACATGAGTTTTCAAAAAAAATGATGTGTGGATGATCAAGTAAACCTAAGTTGCTTTAGTCCAGTTAATGTTATTTTTTGATAGGAAAGTTATTCTTATGTTTACTCTATAAAATCATCAAAGATAAAAAAGTATAAACTATTTTATACTTATATACAGACAGAAGGCATACAGTGGATTGTGTGCAATCTAAAACAACAGGTTTCAGCAAAGTTTGGATCATTTTGGTAATTTAGAGGCATTGGAGAGAAATTTTAGGGTTAAAACATTTTGATTAATATTGTTTTGGCCCCAGGACCGCCTGAATGCCAGGAAGATCCATGAAGCTGCTGGTCTTCCGTTCTTTGAGGTGTTTGTAGATGCTCCTCTGGATGTGTGTGAGCAGAGAGATGTGAAGGGACTCTATAAGAGGGCTAGAGCTGGAGAAATCAGAGGTAAGACAATCATGTTTTTTTTTGCATATCCAAATCATTTTAGTTTTTTTGTAGTCTGCTGCGAATGTCCACATGAAATACAATGGTTACTATTCAGATTCAAACTACACATATTTCAATTTTGTTTGGACTTCATCTCAGTTGCTG
Organism: Gila orcuttii; assembly: GCA_026230005.1. Taxonomy (NCBI): domain Eukaryota; kingdom Metazoa; phylum Chordata; class Actinopteri; order Cypriniformes; family Leuciscidae; genus Gila; species Gila orcuttii. The sequence continues at coordinate 15,432,946 of JAPDVR010000002.1, read as the reverse complement.
TCAGTGTCTGTTGAATGTAATTGTTTTCAATTTGTATATATTTGGACATATGAATATGTAATGTCATGCAAAATATGTGTTCATATACATGTGTTTTCACTCTCTTAAAAAAATGAGCCAAGCTAAAAATGGCAAAATTTTTAATGATCGAAACCATTTTAATCAGAAACCACTGGTCAGGAAATTAGCAAGAATTGCACAAATACTGTGGATGAAGTGACAGCACGGACAGCTTTTTACAGGAAGAAGAGTCAGTGTTGTTCCACTCAATGTTAATGGCTTCAAACAGTTCATAAATAGTTAAAAAAAAAAAAAAAGTCTCACAGTTTGTTTGAGTTTAATGCGAGACCAAATATTAACTATAACTGACCAGTAATTTGTGGTCAAGACAATTAAAAGCTTAGTGTTTAGCCAATTTGGGCTTGGCTCAATTGTTTGTTTGTTTTTCCCAGGAGTGTAGATGCACTATATATTATGGCTCCGATTTAATCACATAAGTAGTCAGTAGGGCAATCAGTCCTAAAGTTTTAAACCTAAATGGATTTGTGTGCTGTCAATAAACTCAAAGCATCCTCTTCAATTTAGCAAAGATCTTGCAAACCTGATTGTGCAGAAATATGTTAAATGATTGAGTTAGACAAGACAAGGGCCCTGGGATGTTCTGAGGCAATGAAGGAGGACGAAATGTTTTGTCTGAGAAGAAAAACACCAGAAAAGTGTTGATGAAAGAGTGGAGCTTGTGGCCTTTTTTGTGCGCATATAACACTTCATCTCGCGAAAGACAAATGTGATATCAGCAGTGTGTACTTTTGAGAGTAAGTTAAAGGTTTTTGAGGTTACACAAAACTTTTTGCGCAAACAAGTTGTGATTCATCACAACCCTCTCGGTTTCATGAAGAATCTGGAAATCAGCTTCCTATGATTCTTGGAAAGCAGGTTTCTGGCAGAAAAATGCACAAGGACACACTTGACTCGCTCTTGACTGTAACTCTGACTCAGTGTTTCCTGTTGTTTTGTTCAATTTATTTTTTATTGCCGTGGCCCTGCAAATTCAATAACGGCCAATCAGATGAAGTGACACAGGAAACACTGCTCTGAAAGTTACTCTCATTCTCATCACGAGATATTAGCAACTTTCAGATTAATGTGTGATTTTTATAGCAGTGAGTGTCTTATTCACATGCGCATATTAATTGATACATGCACAGCACATTTGAGCTGATTTATACGGTGAAGGAAAAATGCTAAATCCTTCCAGCATTACTAAGGACTTCATTGTTTTCAGTCCCATTGAATGAAGAACTGTTTGCAAGAAGTGCATCCCAAAAGCATGTCTGTTTCTGCTGATGAATGGATTGGCGTTTTAATATAACCGGCGACTCCTGTTGTCCTCAGGGTTCACAGGAATAGACTCTGAGTATGAGAAGCCAGAGGCCCCTGAACTGGTACTAAAGACTGATTCTTGCAGTGTGAATGAGTGCATCCAGCAGCTCCTGGACCTTCTGCAGGAGAGGGTACGTTCACTCCATTCATTCATAAAAATGAAACTGAATTCTGTTTGAAACTCTATTTGAGAGTTTGTAATCTAAATGTCTGATTGTTGCAAGCGGTAAAACATCTCTTGCTACAGAAGTTTTTCTCATTTACATGCACATGTACAGGTCCTTCTCAAAAAATTAGCATATTGTGATAAAGTTAATTATTTTCCATAATGTAATGATAAAAATTAAACTTTCATATATTTTAGATTCATTGCACACCAACTGAAATATTTCAGGTCTTTTATTGTTTTAATACTGATGATTTTGGCATACAGCTCATGAAAACCCAAAATTCCTGTCTCAAAAAATTAGCATATCATGAAAAGGGTCTCTAAACGAGCTATTAACCTAATCATCTGAATCAACTAACTAACTCTAAACACCTGCAAAAGATTCCTGAGGCTTTTAAAAACTCCCAGCCTGTTTCATTACTCAAAACCGCAATCATGGGTAAGACTGGCGACCTGACTGCTGTCCAGAAGGCCATCATTGACACCCTCAAGCAAGAGGGTAAGACAGAAAGAAATTTCTGAACAAATAGGCTGTTCCCAGAGTGCTGTATCAAGGCACCTCAGTGGGAAGTCTGTGGGAAGGAAAAAGTGTGGCAAAAAACGCTGCACAACGAGAAGAGGTGACCGGACCCTGAGGAAGATTGTGGAGAAGGACCGATTCCAGACCTTGGGGGACCTGCGGAAGCAGTGGACTGAGTCTGGAGTAGAAACATCCAGAGCCACCGTGCACAGGCGTGTGCAGGAAATGGGCTACAGGTGCCGCATTCCCCAGGTCAAGCCACTTTTGAACCAGAAACAGCGGCAGAAGCGCCTGACCTGGGCTACAGAGAAGCAGCACTGGACTGTTGCTCAGTTTTGCATGTCATTCGGAAATCAAGGTGCCAGAGTCTGGAGGAAGACTGGGGAGAAGGAAATGCCAAAATGCCTGAAGTCCAGTGTCAAGTACCCACAGTCAGTGATGGTCTGGGGTGCCATGTCAGCTGCTGGTGTTGGTCCACTGTGATCAAGGGCAGGGTCAATGCAGCTAGCTATCAGGAGATTTTGGAGCACTTCATGCGTCCATCTGCTGAAAAGCTTTATGGAGAACACAACCTGGCACCTGCTCACAGTGCCAAAACCACTGGTAAATGGTTTACTGACCATGGTAATACTGTGCTCAATTGGCCTGCCAACTCTCCTGACCTGAACCCCATAGAGAATCTGTGGGATATTGTGAAGAGAAAGTTGAGAGACGCAAGACCCAACACTCTGGATGAGCTTAAGGCCGCTATCGAAGCATCCTGGGCCTCCATAACACCTCAGCAGTGCCACAGGCTGATTTCCTCCATGCCACGCCGCATTGAAGCAGTCCTTTCTGCAAAAGGATTCCCGACCAAGTATTGACTATTGAGTGCATAACTGAACATAATTATTTGAAGGTTGACTTTTTTTTTTGTATTAAAAACACTTCTTTTATTGGTCGGATGAAATATGCTAATTTTTTGAGACAGGAATTTGGGGTTTTAATGAGCTGTATGCCAAAATCATCAGTATTAAAACAATAAAAGACCTGAAATATTTCAGTTGGTGTGCAATGAATCTAAAATATATGAAAGTTTAATTTTTATCATTACATTATGGAAAATAATGAACTTTGTCACAATATGCTAATTTTTTGAGAAGGACCTGTATATACTGATATCAATTGGAATATGGCAATATTACGATTATTATCAAGTCATGTAACTGCCACAGTCTGATTGCTTGATTCAGTTTTTGCTACCCCTGGAATATGCCTGTTTTATTTGGAAATCTGTTGCATGTAAACACTTAAATAATCAACTAAAAGAAGATATTAACTGTTTTGTATTTTAAAAATGTATTTTATTCATGTGACTAGGGGTGTCACGATTCTCCAAATCCTCGATTCGATTACATTTTCGATTCTAAGGTCACGGTTCGATTCGATTCTCGATTTTTACTTTTTATTTTTTTTAAGCACAGGTTGCTGTTGCTCCTAAAAAGCTGACATCAGTTCATCGCAATCTCACACATCTCTGTTATTATCAATGAAGCTCACTGCACAATGAATCTTTCATAATATATAGCCTACACTTTGTTTGTTATAATTAGAGGATTTGCCAGTTTACAGAATTCAGCACTGAACAAAAAGTCTGAACAAAAAGTTTTGAGCGGTGAGGAGAGTCTATCTTAAATGCTTCTGATTGGCCATTGCGTTCAAGAAATCAACACAAATGTCTGTGATTGGCTAAATCGCTCAATGCTGCAAACATGTTATAAATACAAACTCTGGCCTGTAAATCGTTTCTATTTTGTTTTAGTTGTTCTTGTTGCTTTTCTGCAACAGATAAATAAAAATGTATTAGTTTTTATGTTTTATTCATAGATATTTCTAGTTTGCGGGAGTCCCGCGAATCGTTTTATTCTCCCGCACACACAGAGTGAGTGCATTACCGCCCGCGCTCGGACTCGGCCATCAAATCTAGTCCCGCGCCGCACTCTAGTGCGTTGGGAGTGCACGTCTATGGCCGGGTCGGGCCAAGTTCGGGCTCGGGCATAGAATCTAAGTTTGAGGACTCACAGCCTTTCAACACGTGTGTTTTTTTTTCCGTGCCGTGATGAGTCGTTCATGAACGATCCGTTCATTGCCTCTGTCACGCGACAAATGAACAAAAGACTCGGAAGGTCAAGTAATTATTAATGTTCCCTGTAAATTATTTTTGACTGCATTATAATGATTTCTTAATTCAGAATATGATCGAGATTGCGTAGCTGGATGTGTTCGGGGAATTTGCCTGTTAAAAGTATAACATTTAAAGCCCCTGAAATGACTAGAAAAAAGATTAGTTAATTTTGATGAACGAGATTGAACAATAGAGTCAGTAAAACGATCCGAACTTTCCATCACGGGCGCGACATGGGGGCGTGGCAGCATCGACGATTCCATTTTTTATTTCGATTTTTGAGATTGTGAATTAATTTCGATCGATTTCGATTTAAAATCGAAATCGTGACACCCTTACATGTGACGCAAAGCTGCCTTTCAGCATCATTACTCCAGTCTTCAGTGTCACGCGATCCTTCAGAAATCATTCTAATATGCTGATTTGGTGCTCAAGAAACATTTCTGATTATTATCAGTCTTGAAAAAAGTTGTTGTGCTTAATATATATATATTTCTTTGCTTTGCTGTCACTTTTGATCGATTTAATATGTCCTTGCTGAATAAATGTAATAATTTTTGGAATGAAAATGAGACCGATAAAACAAAAGTGTTGTTGTATTATAAATGCTTGCTCGACACTTTCCATTCCATGGCGTTGTTTGTGAAAAACTAGTAATAAAACTGAGCATACTGTATAACCAATGGCAGCATCTTGAAACTCCCAGGAAGTAAATCATCATATTTACAACATCCTTGTAAACAGGAATATTCCGATGCGTGTACACATGTAACACATGCTACAATCCCAAATAGAGTTGGATGTCACAATAGAGTCATTGTCAGATTAGATTCTAATGTGACAATGACTCTATTGTGATATCAAACTCTAAGATTATGGGGTTATTCATTTGCACCCTTGTTAACAAACTTTTCCAACCTTATTTCATGATTTAAGGCCAGTTTTTTAACACAGAAAATATTGCAACTTTGCTCAAGGGGGTCATCGGATGCCCATTTTCCACAAGTTGGTATGATTCTTTAGGGTCTTCGTGTAAAGTTTGTAACACACTTTGGTTAAAATTCCTCAATGGTTGTGTAAAACAACACGCTTTTTACCTCCTCAAAAACAGCTCTGTTCACAGCGACCCGTTTCGGTGCATGTCTCTTTAAATGATAATGAGCTGCTCACCCCAATGGGGTGATATACCATATACAAATGGCTGAGGGGGAAATATGCTAATACGGGACAGTCTGTCAGTGGTCGTGGGTGGAGCATGAGCAATATGATGTCATATTGCTCAGAAAATTCAAACGGCTTGATTATTGACCGTGTTTAGGCTTTTTGATTATATAAAAAAAGGAGCGAATGGATTTTTTTCATTGTATGGTGGTGTGTCCGCATGCAAACACCATATAAAAGTGAATTTTGTATCCGATGATCCGTTTAACATCTAGATGCTTTCATCATACTTTGATATAAATGACATTGATGTCTCTGTGATAATGTCTTCACCTTCTGTAGGATATCGTGCCTGTGGACGCGTCCTATGCTGCATCATACTTTGATATAAATGACATTGATGTCTCTGTGATAATGTCTTCACCTTCTGTAGGATATCGTGCCTGTGGACGCGTCCTATGCTGCATCATACTTTGATATAAATGACATTAATGTCTCTGTGATAATGTCTTCACCTTCTGTAGGATATCGTGCCTGTGGACGCGTCCTATGCTGCATCATACTTTGATATAAATGACATTAATGTCTCTGTGATAATGTCTTCACCTTCTGTAGGATATCGTGCCTGTGGACGCGTCCTATGAGGTCAAGGAGCTCTACGTGCCTGAGAACAAGCTGGACTTGGCCAAGGCTGATGCAGAGACTCTTCCAGCAGTGGAGATCACCAAGGTATAACTCTTCGACTGTCACTCAAATTCAGCCCTTCTTCAGATGATGGCCTGCAAATCTATTGTGACTATTGGCTGTAATGAACTTGAAACATTTTCTGATCTATATTGGTTTTAAACAATCTAAAAGATGTTTTTTCAGTGCTTTTGCAGTTTAAAACCTAACGTCTGTTGGTGGGTTAGGTGGACATGCAGTGGGTTCAGGTGCTGGCTGAGGGCTGGGCTACTCCTCTGAACGGCTTCATGAGGGAGAGAGAGTTCCTACAGTGTCTTCACTTCAACTGTCTGCTCGATGGTAAACGCATCATTTAACACTAATACAGTCTTCTCGTGGCATACTTTTAGGCTTGCATTTCTTTTTTATGTGCTGTGTTTTCTGAGTGCAACACCAGATGGCGACATTAGACAGTGCAATGCACTTTTTTCCTACTGGCCAATTACATTCAGGAGTGATTTTAGAAATAATTTCCTTCATTTTTCTACTTTTTTTTGTAAAACAGATTTAATTGACAACTAGTAAATCATGATGACAGAGTGGAAACACATTTTTAGAAATATTTTGTACATCTTATAGGTACAGTACTTCAAAATATGGCTCCCCTTACGGCGTTCCCAACCAATAAGACTTAAGTTAATAAGACTTAAATTAACTAAGGTCAATCTTTGAAACACACAAAAATTGATATTTTTAATGTAACCACGATTCATATGGATTTGTTTTACAACACTTTTTTGGATCTTTAAAGTTTTGGTTACCTGGACTTTCAATGGAAAGACAGAAACTCCAGTTGCACTTTATTTGACAGTATGTGCACTTATGTGTACTTAGTGTACTTACCTAAGAAAGCACTGGTTAATATAAGGTAACTATATCAGTTAGGTTTAGGGGTAGGTTCTGGGTTAATACCTGGTTATTACCCAGTTATTGTAATAACTATAATAAGTACAATGTATGTTCATGGGGAACAGGACTGTAAAATAAAAATAAAGTGTTACTGAAACTCCTCAGGAAACTTATGGATTTGGTACAACATGAAGGTGAGTAAATAATGACAGGATTTTCTTTTGTGGGTGAACTATGATGGACCACTGAACAAGCTATTATTAATAATCTAATATATCAGTGTTTTTGGGTCAAGACAGGCAAACCTATTGGAATGGGTGGCCTATCACAAACTGAATTTAAGCGAGGGAATCTTAACGCCGCCTTCACACTGGCAGTTGAAATCAGCTCCGAAACGACCGGAAGTCATTCATTTCCTATGGAGATTCGCTGACCGCATGCGAATGGGTCCGAAACGGGTCCGAACTAGTGCGGTGCAAAGAAAATCGTGTCGATGCGTTCAAAAAATTTAACTCTTGCAAAAGGCTACGGACGGTTCTTATCCGACAATTCCAGCGGAAGTTAGCGCTGCTATGGTACTGATAAACAAACCTGAATTCTTACCTTTTAATAAAATAAATAATGATTTTATAACGATAAGTTGTCATGTAATTTTTTTATTTTCATTATTTTCTAACGTTATTAGGGCAGTTAATACAATTAAAATGTAGGCTATAATTAAATTTATGTAATATAATTGTATAATTCTCGTATGTATAATTCTATTTATGTCTCTATAACCCTCATCAGAGAGATCATACAGAACTGTAGATTCTGACACTGACAGAATCAACCTTTCTAATCTCTCAACATTTTTGTTCTACTCGCTTCCGACGCTTTTCAACGGTGTAGTACGATGTCCGACGCTTTTCAACGGTGTAGTACGACGTCCGCTGGGAGCGTATTGCGTATTACGGAGCTGATTTTAACTGCCAGTGTGAAGGCGGCCTAAGGCTCTGCGAGTGGATTTGAAATGACAATTAGTGGTAGAAATAAAAGTTATTGTAATTTTAATGGAGGGCTTTTGGTTTAGGTTGATCACATGCTTTCAAGGATGTTTGGGCTTTTTAGAAACAGGATCGTCTGAAAAAAGAAGGCGGCTTCCTTTTGATTACGAGAACAACAAATGTGTGAATGGCTTTTTAAACCACGACGTGTTCCTCGCATTTATAAAACTGGGTAATTACAGCAATTTCCCACATCATGCTTGAGTTTCCAAAAAGTGTCAATTTAGTTTTACGACCTAGTAACGCTCTGCCGTGTGTTGTCTTGCCTAGTATTCAAATTTGTGTTCATGGTATGCATTGACACACACACACCTATTAAGATAAAAAGTGGGCCTAGTAGACCTTTGACTTTGGATATGACAGAAAAACGGCCAGAGAAAGTCGTTAGTTGTTCATGCATTACATCATCAGCGTCATTAGACTTGATTACTGTACATCACACCTTGTGTTATTATTTTGATCCTTACAATACGCCCAATTGGACTCTTGTTGGACCAGACTGGCGTCTTTATGAATATAACGGACAGATTTGTGCATCTTACTGCCTGATACTAGTTTAATTTGGATTGAGCTGAAATGGGACACTCACAGGGCTCTTTCTTATGGAAAACAGCTGTTTCTGCTATGATGTCGGTGTGTTATATTCTGAAAATGGATTTTAAAAGCTTCCCGCTCATATTGCTTTAATCAAGGTGTAGGACCTCTTACTTTCTTCGCCACTTTGACATTCAGAGTTCTTTCCCTTATCTCGCCCCATAGATCCTTAACTGTTCCCCTTTAGCCCTTTCAAAGCTGTCAATTTCTCAAAGTCTCGGCTTGTTTGATGTATGTGCCGTGCATCTGACCTCTGTTCGTAGGCGGGGTTATTAACCTGTCGGTGCCGGTGGTCCTCCCCGTCTCAAGCTCCGACAAAGGGCGTCTGGACGGCAGCACCGCGTTCGCGCTGGCCTACGGTGGACGGAGAGTCGCCATCCTGCGAAACCCAGAGTTCTACGAGCACCGCAAGGAAGAGCGTTGTTCCCGGCAGTGGGGCACCACCTGCAAGGATCATCCATACATCAAGGTCAGAGGTCAAATATGGACAAAAACCTGCATGTTTAGTAGATTATGAACACTGTGTTCTAACTAGGCAACAAGAAAGCGGAAGATCTGCGTGACCCAACACACAGTAACCGCCAATTAGAGCATATTTGATTGATTTTAATTTATTCTTTGTTCACACTATGTCGTAATTACTGTAGTTACTGGATCAGCCTCAGAGCTGTTCACATCCTCGGAATTATGCTTTTCTTTGGCAACACTGTTAACGCTAAAATGAATCTGTGTAACTTAATTAATCAGACAAAACCACAATACAACACATTATGCAAATGCCTAATTAATTAATTTATAGTTTATTTAGTGGGACATGAGATGGTTATTCCAACTCTGCTAGCAACTTTAAAATTCATTGTATGTCTGTCATTTTGTTTTCAAATTGATCTTTTATTATTAATAGATTAACAAAAGTTAAGTATAGGAATTTTTAAAAAGAATTATGACAATATATAACTCCATTACTACATTTTCCTGCTGAAGCCACTGCCATTTTTAGTTGGAGCTCTCAGAAAATTCAGTTTACAAGTAATTGTTACTAATTACAAAAGCAGTTACCGATATGTAATTTCAAGTGCTACGGGGACGTGAGTGCATTTTATAAGTCGGAATCTCGTAATTATGCTAATTCTGACATGGTGTGTGAATGCATTTATACAAACTATCTGGAGCTTGATTTTGGACCAATGAGATTTCTTATCTTATGCAAGCAGTTGGAAAGGATTAACAATGCCCTGTATCTAATTTTTGTTGTCAGCTCCCTCCCTTTCTTTCTTTTCTGACTCACGAACCACCTGGAAAGTCCCGATTATAAGCCTGCTGTGAATGAGAGCACTGTTTAGACTACATACATGTAAATATGAAAGCAGAATCGCAGTGATTCAACAGCATGATCTATTATCGCATCACTTTTCACCTGTCTGGCACCGGGCAGCCTTTATGGGAACACATTGTCCGATGGTACAAGCGCAGAATTGTGCAAGGCTGTCTGTTGTTTCATTGCTATTTATGAATGTTCATGAGCAAATATAATTGCTTTTTCTTGGGTTCAGAACCCCAAACTGTTGCTCTACAGAAATTATAGCTCAAGACTAAAGTATCCTCCATATTAGGGATAAAATGATTGAAAAATGGACATTTCAGAAGGGACTTGATATTTGGGGACCACAACGATGTAGTTTTTTGCTGTAAATTTTTTTTTTCTGCAATTGTATTTAAAAGAGGAGATTTTCCGCTTAAGTCCCATTTTTGAAGGTAAAGTCATGGATATCTAGTGGGAAACAGCTGACCTGATGCTTTAATAGGCCCCTGTGCGGTCTCATTGCCAAACTTTCCTTGGACTGCACTTTGACAGAAGACAGAGCCACGATGCCCTCTCACTAGGTCTGTGGAAACAGGGTCTCGGTCTCTCTCTCTCTCTCTCTCTCTCTCTCTCTCTCTCTCTCTCTCTCTCTCTCTCTCTCTCTCTCTCTCTCTCTCTCTCTCTCTCTCTCTCATCTTTGTTCTCGTTTTAGTAATCTCTTTATTCCTTGACCTCCTTCATTTCACACATGTGTTTTAGTTGGATTTCTCGCCTTGCGTTCTATCCAAACAGTGTTTAGGCAAGTGGCGCTCTCCTCCCCTCCTTTCCCCTCACCTTCCCTCTTACAAATCTCGCAGAGTAAATACTGAACAATTGTTTCCATCTGTAAGTAGGGATTGTGGGCTTAGGTGGACTTTAATGGCTCCGCTTTGCTGCAGCTCGCACTAATGGGCGCCAATGGAGAGCTTTCGGACTCTGGAATGGCCCTGTCTGTCTGCTCGCCTACGGTCACAAATAAACCCATCTCCAGACCCAAGAAAGAAACTGCACATATTGAAGTTTCTAGCAATCAGCTTTCGTTTTATTTACAGTGTTCTGTCGCTCAATGGCATTCTCGTAATGAAGTTTAGATTTATCACAGTCCATAAACAAGCCAAACAAAAAAAAGATTGATATTATTAAATTATACAAAAATATACATCTGTCCTCTTCAATATGCGTTTTTTTAAAGTTACATTTACATTAACTTTTAAAATGGTTGTAATAAAATTATTGTAATATTGACTAATAGTATATTTAATTATACATGCTCATTTACATCTATTTTTACATTTAATCTTTTAAAATGCTAATCATTAAATAACTCTTGATGTGGACAGGCCTCAATTCATGTGTAGCATTTTATTTCTAGTGTGCTTTATTTGACCTTTTTTTATAGCATGAAATTTAAATGTATCATCCAGAATTTTATAATTGTTGCATCCATAGAAAACGGCTTGCGAATTCCATATCTTATTGAAGTGATTGTACTTCAGTTTCTTCCATAAGTTCTGTGAAGGCTCGAGCTGGAACTACCGTCATGCCTGTTTTCATTTTACATGATCATTAATATCACTTACGCTGAAACCCCCCCAAAACAAATGAGTCTGAACATCTGTTTGATTAATATTGTTCCAGAGTGCCCAAAATGGGAAAATTTGGTCTTATGAATGTGGAATATGTGATAAAATGTGATTATAAGTTCACAGAATAGTTCATCTCATTACTTCACAATGTCTGGTTTGTATGTTAAACTCCGTCTGCTGAAGCACGTCAATCAGCGGGGCTGTAAAACCGGCCTCCATTACGTGTGGTAAATACTCTTTTCCTGTTTATTTCGGCTGTCAGTCTGACAGCTGAGTCCACAGTGTGAGATTTGGTATGGGGGGGATGTTAACCAGACTTGAGAGCATTAACTTAATTGCATTATCTATGATTTTTCCCCTCATTGAAAGGGGTGCAGTGCTGAAACATTTTTCTGTCATAGAAAAATTATTTTCTATGACAGCTAATAGAGTTGATTTACTGTATAGATGTGATGTAGTGCCAACATATCGCTCACTGAGTTTTTCCATCGCCAGCCTCTGCAACATAAATGAAATAAACGTCTGCTACTGTTGCTATACTGTGGCCAGAAAATGACAGCCGCACATGCATTCAGTCTTCAAATGCAAACGCAATGCAACTTATGAAGCATTTTATTAACATTCACTCCTTTCAGGCCTCTCCAAGATTGCTTAATATGATCACATACTTGCACATAAAGTTCTCGAGCCACCAGTGCTGCTGTCAAGTCAAATCAATAGATGCAAGTCTTGTGAAATGGTATTCTCCATCCTGGCGGCCCCGAATCTGCTGCAAGCTGTGATCTCCTTAGCATACTTTACTGCTTCTTAACCCTGGCCAAGTTAGCGGCTCAGCCAATGCCAGCGAAGACCTCCTGAAGGTAAAATGTAAGTAAAAGCAGCCAAGAGTTCTAGCCTGATTTGATATGGTAGTTTTGTTTTTAAAAATTAATGTTTAGAATGTTTAGTCTTTTGAGACCCAAATTTGGGAATGACATCTTGCTTTTAGAGCTTTCTAACTAAGATTGTCAAACTTGTGCCTGGAAACAAAGTTGTATTTACTTCTTAAGTTTTCAGGCTGTTACAATTAGCATTTTTGAGAAAGACCTATTTGGGTTTCTCAACGTTTGCAAGGTTCATGACATAACATCTTTTAAATGAATACAAGAGTTTTGTGTTGTTTTTTTTTTTGTATATTTTCCGGTTTCAGAATCAACTGTCCCCAACTGTGTTTGCCAATTTCAAGGAGTTTCTTCAGTGTTAGTGGACATTTTGTGGCCAGAATATGCTACAATGTGAACATTCAGTCATGGTTAGCTATATTAGACCACTTTCTTACCTCAAACCACCATGCTGAAATTTTAAGTTTAAATGTTCGTGCATGTATCATTTGGCTTTCAGAATCTGGAGGGATTGTTATGTTCCTCAAGCTTTACATGGAAAGAAAGAGAGTGCAATTGTGGCAGTTTGTCCAACAACATTGTACAGATGAGGTTGGAAGTTCATTACTGTTGTTCCTGATGATCTTTCCGCAGATGGTGATGGAGAGCGGAGACTGGCTGGTCGGAGGTGATGTCCAAGTGCTGGATCGGATCTACTGGAACGACGGGCTGGATAGTTACAGGCTCACACCAACCGAACTCAAGCAGAAGTTTAAAGAGATGAACGCAGGTATGGAACAACACTCAGTAGTTGCTCCTTTTGAGACAGTTTTGACTAGTCTGTTGGGTGTTGCAAGTTGCCTTGCCCTCAAACTGTAAACTATTACATTAGTTTTAATGCAAACAACTATTATGAATAAACAAGTCTTTATGGATTTTAATTGTATTACCATAGACTTGCATTGCTCTGTATATTAACTTTGCTGCAATAAAATTATATTTATGTCTAGTTAATAGATATTAAACACTCTTCTCTCATTTTTAGATGCTGTCTTTGCCTTCCAACTGCGGAACCCAGTGCATAATGGCCACGCACTACTCATGCAGGACACACAGCGACGTCTAATTGAACGTGGCTACCGCCGACCCGTGCTTCTGCTGCACCCGCTGGGAGGCTGGACCAAAGATGATGACGTACCACTGGCCTGGCGCATGAAACAGCATGCAGCTGTGCTGGAGGAAGGGCTGCTTGATCCCAACTCCACCATAGTGGCCATTTTCCCCTCACCGATGATGTACGCCGGCCCCACAGAGGTTAGTGTGGAATGACAAGGGACCAAGAACAGACCCCTGAGGCTTACCACCATATATATTACTATATACTAAAATCCCCCAGGATCATTTTTTCTGCAGTTGGTAGCTACTCGTTTTGAGACGCCGGATTCAATTTAGCCTTGTAACCTTAGCGATCTTCCTCAATATGTAAATCCTTATGTATCCCATACTTGGATACTTCAGGAATTGCTTGACATATGCAGTGTTTTAGAGAAAGAAGCTCTATCAAATGTGCTTTTTGCTAAGAACGATAATTAAAATAGCGTTTGCGGTCAATGAACTGTTGTATGGAAAGTTAGTGGTGTGGAAACTTGCGCAGGGCACATTCCTTCTTAAATCGTCGAGGGTACACGTGATTGGTGATCCGTTCCACCTAACCTGTGCTGGAGGCTGAAGACAACAGGGACAGTCTCTTCTTGCGGGCATCACGCATCTCTGGACTTTCCTGTAGGAATTGATTTGTGTCTCCTGAAGTGGCTCTAAACAGAACCAAAGTGTTTAGAGGACAGTGGTGTCCTTCTATGATCCATTTGGACACACACACACACACACACACACACACACACACACACAACAAGGACAAACAGGGAGCTTTCTTCTGACAAAAATTGTTTCTGGTGTAGTGTTCCATGGCTATTTTGAAGTCTGTTGTTCTTTAATCATGTGGCCAGGGACATTAAACATTTTATTGGGAGCAGACAGAGTCTGTAAGACTAAAGCAGCCCACAGGAAGCAGTCGGTCACCTCATTGAGTTATGAGAAGGAAGTAAGGGACATGCTGACTCCACAGAAAAGAATTAGTTTAGGTAGTGCAGGCCAATTCTAATCATGTGTCCATCCAAATATGTTTTCACTTATTTCAAAATATGTTTTTCTATCTCTGTGTCATTAAACAAAATCTCCATTTAAACAAAATTTCCATTTGTTTTACATCATTATTGTACCCCCAAATTTAAGTGTAGGATTGCTCATCAAAAAAATAAAATCTGTCATCATTTACTCATGTTGTTTCGAACTGTTTTTCTTTCATTAACAACACAAAAGAAGTTAAGCAAAGATTTTTTTCTGTTGCTATCTGTTTGACTTTTCTAAATTTTCTAAAAACACGCAGCAGTTTTGTCTGAGTAAAAGATCAAAATTTAAATTAGATGCTGAAAATCTTCCTGTCGTGGGCACTCTCAAATCTCATTCGCATGCATTTGGTTACAAGACATGCGAGAACCAATTGACGTCAAACCTGTTTTATTCATATTCAAATGGACACAAATGTGAATGACATTTGAGAATGACATTGAGGGGAAGATTTCAAGTGAATTATAGTATTCCACAAAAATATTTTATGGTTTCAGAAGACTTAGAATATGGTGTACAAATTGTATGGAGTTCTTTTATGATATTTTATGGTGCTTGTTTTGTCTTTTTTGATATCAGCAATCCTAGTCCTCATTTACTTTCATTTTCACACTGCTCTTTTCCAAACATTCTCACTTAATTTGTGTTCCACAGAATAAAGAACGTGAACTGTTTGAACTAACACTCTAATAGATTAGGTTTAAAGTAAAAATGTAATGCATTTGAACTGTTTCCAACAGGTCCAGTGGCACTGCAGGGCCCGAATGGTGGCCGGGGCCAACTTTTACATAGTGGGCCGTGACCCCGCGGGAATGCCTCATCCAGACACGGGTAAAGACCTCTACGAGCCCTCCCACGGAGCTAAAGTTCTCACCATGGCCCCTGGACTCATATCGCTGGAAATTGTGCCTTTCAAAGTGGCTGCCTACAATAAAGTCAAGAAGGCCATGGATTTTTATGACCCCAAAAAGTAAGTTTATGTATTTTTCCCCATTTAATTTGTCTTCCTTTTTGTAAACACAAAGTAATTACACAAAATAAGTCTAGTGTCTTTAAGGATCAAATCTAATCAAGTTCGAGACTTGATGACTTGGGACATATTGACGTGGCGTTAAACTGAAAACATGAATTTACTTCATATACATATTCAAACAGACTATCATCTTGAGTTGAATTCCCTCCATGCCAGGCTTCCTCGATTCCGAACCGTGTTGCCAAGAATAACAGGAAATGTTTTGTTGTTGTGTGCTTTTACCAAATTCTATGGCTTTGCTCCATTCTTTGAAGTCATTTAGAAGTGGAGATCTGCCATTATTCCTCTGGCGCTGTGCAAATGTTTCGGAAGATGACTAACGAAAATCATGCATTTTCGCGGCGTCTCGTCTTGCAATTAATAGCGCTATCGAGTTAACAGGCATTTCAGTCGTCCCTGATGAAGACCATGCAGCATGTCAACATGCAGCAAAACTGACTGGAAGAACTGGGGACTTTTAATGTTGAATGATCTTTATGCAAATGCACATCCCACACAGAGTTTAAAGGAGTAGTTTACCAAAGAAAAATGAAAATTGTATAAATTACTCACCCTTAGGTCATTCCAAAACCATATGTGACTGGCTATTTTTTCCATGGAAAAACAACAGCAACAAAAAAGATGGAGCTTTAAATAATCTTTCATCTGTCAAGCTCCAGAAAGGGCAATAAACAAATGGAAATATTCCATACAAATGTTACTGAATATTCAATTGGAATACTAAAAAATAAAAGAATTTTAACATTTGTAATATTCATTATTCAATATATGGAATAGAGCAGCTTGGATATTCTGTGAAACATCATCTTTTGTGTTTCACGCGTGTTTGGAATGACACGTTTTTTTGGACTGTTCCTGTGTCTATGTCACGTTCCATAATTATAACTACATTCATTATGATTAAGTATTGAGATTGTTGCTTACCTTGATATGTAAAGTCAAGTGTCATGGTGACAGTGGGGCTGGAAGTTGCTAGCATCAGTTTCCTCCTCCATCCCAGCAATCGTTTGGAGGGGGTTGGGGTGGCAGACTCGCACTCTGTCTGAGTTTCAAAGAGCCCCGCTTGGCGCCTTAGTAAATTTATGGCGTTCCGTCTGCTCCTTGAGCAGAGTGTTGGGCCTGGCCAAATTTGAGAAGAATATGGATGCTGAGCCTAATTGCCAGCCATCCCCCTTAAAGTTCTCCTCTAAAACGGCTCAAATCAGTCCAAGCTGTTTCTCATTTAAATGCATATTAACGGTTCTCTATGGAGTCAGGGTTTATGTGTTCCACCCCTTCACCCCATTGAAGTGACTACCAGGTGGAATGGTGATAATATTCCATAAACCATCAGTTGTGGGTCCATCCAGTAGTAGGATGCATCATATTTGCATCTTACTATTGGGTGATTGCTAAGGTGTTCTGGCTGCTTGCTAGGGCATTGCTTGGCAGGAATTTTGGGTGGTTACTAGGGTGTTGCTAGCCAGTCACTAGGCTGTTCTGGATGCTTGTTAGGACATTGCTAGGGTGTTTTATGTGGTTACTAGTGCGTTTGGTATGTGGTTTTGTATTCTGATTATTTGCTAAGTTATTGCTAGCCAGTTGCTAGGGTGTTTTTGGGTGGTTACTAGGATGTTCCTAAGAGGTTGCCAGGGTGTTCTGGATGTTTGCTAGGATGTTGGTTACTTGTGTTCTGGGATGATGCTATGAGAACATTACCTTAATAAAAAAATACAGTAAAAATTGAAATATTATTACATATTACATGACTCTGTGGAATACTTTTTTTTAATAATTCTGATCGGTCAGTCCACAATAACAACCATTAAAAACGGATAACACAGGCTCATCCGAGTAACTGAAGTCGGTGCTTTGTTTTCCTCGTGGAAGTTTTGCGTTCGGTGAGCTAATAAAATAATAAAACTCAGTCAAATCAATATTTAGTGCACAGTTATTTAACGATGTCATCCGGTATCGCAGACTGGCTCTCTCTTCAATACAAAAGCAGCTGCTGCCTTGTACACTGTAATGGATAATAAGATAACAAACAGGTACGATTTTTAAACAGTTTAATCTCAAATCAATATCTCTAATCCCCATAATTATTTATGAGGTGAAATGCCGTGTAATACGTGGTATGACTGTACCGTATCCCTTAAATGTCCGTCTAGTTTGAACTTTCCACTTTTAAGAGCTAATAAAATATTTCAAGTCAATATTTTGTGTCTAATTATTTACTTATGTGGCAAGTAGCCGTGTAATAAGCGGGATAATGTACATTATCCCTTACTTAATTTAACTAACTTTTCTATTTGAATATATTTTAAAATGTAAGTTATTCATGTGATGGCAAAGCTGATCACATTTAAAAACTATCATGCTGCTTAATATTTTGTTTTGGAAACCGTGATGCTTTTTTTCAGGATTCATTGATGAATAGAAATTTAGACCTTATATTAGGGTCAGGGGTTTGTTCAAATGCACTATTCAGTGTTATAAGCCCATATAAAATGCTTCACTTGTCTAGACTGAAATGCCTTTCTGAATGACAGCGTTCGTTTAATGAACGTGATTACGGCAGGGAAAGGGCAGTGAAACAGTGTACGTTTATAAATTCATTGTGCTGTGCAAATTTGTTTTCATAAGATCTGCGTCTTAATTGAAGAACAACTAATCCGTAACAAATAAACCCTATCTGTAGGAGCCATTGAGGATTGTATTTAGACTAGCGTTCGAGTTGTATTCGTGCTGTTGGAAACTAATTAGCTCTATTTATCAGACATTTTGCACACTGTTTATTTTCGAAGCATTTGTTTAAATGAAAACGTGTAGCAGAGAGTTTGGATTTAATGACATCGGTCTGAAGTTTAGATTTCTGTTTCTTGCTAATTTATTTTTGTCTAGAAGTAAAGCCAGCCTGTTAACCTCGTCGTCTTTGCACCGTTGAAAGGAATTATGTGGCTTAAAGAGCCACTTAAGAGAACATATTTTATCATAGAGCTCTTTTCAGAGTACATTACATCGCTCCCTCCAGAGCGAAACGTCCCGAACAAAGGAGCAGTGTACAACACCTAGTTATTATCTCTGACACAAACCCTGAGATTATGTTTCTTTTTCATTTTCTTATCACATTGGGTACCACACTGTCCCTTTTCTGTGCACATCTTAAAATTCCCTCCGCCGTCTCCTTTTACCCAGACACCAGGACTATGACTTCATCTCAGGAACCCGCATGAGGAGGATGGCTCGCGAGGGCCAGAACCCTCCGGAAGGCTTCATGGCATCCAAAGCCTGGAATGTTCTCAAGGAATACTACCAGTCTTTGGAGAAGGCCTAAGCCGTTTTCCATGCACGCCGAGAGAGGTGGAAGCAAGTTACATGAAAAGGAGGAAGAGATCATGGTTTGTAAAAAAAAAACAAAACACAAACGTTGGGACCACCCAAAGGACTTCTTGAACTGTTTTGGATGTTGTTCCTCATTAAATCACTGTCGGTTTCATGGTTCTGAGTCTTATGGAAGCATTTTTATATGTTCAGTTTGAAAAAAAAAAGAAATAATGCGAATCAGCTTGTGAAAGGTACAAAACTGTAAACATAGAAAACAAAATGTTTTATTAGTAAATTATTCCATCTATATTCTTGTACTCTCCCTAGAATTCATAATCGCTGTTACAATTGGATGAAAGACGTGCAATTTGAAAATTGCCATACTTGCCTTAAAGATCATAAGCTTTTATTGAAACGGTTACATTTACAGCATTTTTCTGGCTTTAATGCACATTAAACTCTATCAACAGCATTTATGGCATACTGTCAAGTACAGTAGAAAATCATTTCCTCATGGGTTTTTTTAAACGGCAAAAATAGAGGTTGCAAAGTCAGTAAGGCTAATAAGTTTTGCACATATGTTCTCGGATAAAAAAAGAGAAATATCAAAACAAAGAGGAAACAAATTGAAATTATTTTGTGGTAATCAACATTATGCTACAAATTCTGTCAAAAGAGCTTAAAGTATTGAACAGTGAACAATCTTTTAAGCCAGAATGTGTACCTGGATGTGATGTATACAGTTGGTTGTGCCCGGCCTTCTTTTAGGCGCTGTTTTTAGTTTATACAATTTTGGGGGAAAACTGTCGTTTAATTAATGGTCTGCAAATATTTGTGGTGACAACAGTATGTTCTTCGTGTACATTTAGGCAACATTTTGTTCTGAAATCTGGACAATTGTTTCTTGCTTACAAAGCAGCCAAATATAAATTTCACACATTTAAATCTGTGAGGTTTGTCCTTTGAAAGTTACTGGCATGACTTTAATAGAATTTGTTTAGTCAGCAACATTTCTAACCATGGTGTTTCGATATTTCTTTGTTTGAATGTAGTTTTTTGTTAAACAAAATGATTTAGCTTTGTTTTTGGTATAGGTGCATTTTCTTTGTAGTATTTATTTTGTGTTTATTGTATTAGAATAGAAAGGATCATATTCTTCGGTTTGTTATTCATAGTTGTCCTGTTTATTTTTTAACAGTATTGTCCTTCTTTACTCAGTGTTTTTAATAAAGCATTCCACCAAAAAAAAAAAAACTTAATTGCGATTAAAAGACTGATTAATTAAAGGGGTCATGAACTAGCTTTTTAAAAAATGTTATATTGTTGTCTGAGGTCAACTTATGACGTTCGCTTGGTTTTTACATTCAAAAACATCAAAATGAATAAGTAATAGGCTATTTTCTACCCTAGTTTTGAGCCTTGCTCAAAAACGCTCGGTTTTTATGGGCGTCTCGCATTGAAGACTTGGAAGTAAACGCCCACTGCTGTGAGTGGATAACAGTTTTGCATATTATAAGGAGTTTCAACTCATTTGTCAGTAACGATTAGACTGATACACATGTACACATAATTATTAGATATCAAACGATCTGTAACAATGCAATACTAGCCTATCAGATTATTATTTTTTAAATAAAAATTTAACTCACATAAGTGTGTTGCACCATTCCTGTCGGATCCAATATAGAAGGCACAGCACCGTTTTCTAATCTTAATCGGTCTGCAAATCCAGTCTCGACCTGCGTCTTGTTTCCAAAACAATCCTCAGTGAAATGAAGCGAACAAACGGACAATGTTTTACCCACATCAGCTGGAACGTCATTAAAAATAAAGTTTAACCAAGCATTCCTATTGGAATCCAGAGGAAGCTTATGCAGCGACTGTCTTCTTCCACAACCAGGCACTGCACAATATTTTGTAAATGTCATGTTTATTGCTGGGTAGCTCGATCCGGTTTGTCATCACGAGGTAGGCCCATGTTATTTAGCTATGCGTGTAATGCGCGAATCGGTGGGCGGGGCTAAAGTAGCCGTGTTGAAGTAGGCGTTGATCTTCTTCAGCGGGGGGTGGTGTTTTATCCTCTTTGACGTCATAGTTCCCCACTTTGAAAAACGAGTCGTTTGCTGAGCCTGGTGTCAATAAAAGCATTTATTGGACTAACAAGGACGTTTTCGGTTCTGAAATTTACAGGATATTCTTATAATATGATGACCTCTTAGATGTCAAAAGCTCAAGGAAAATTTGATTTCTCAGTTCATCACCCCTTTAAAAATCTGCACTCACACAAAATGCACATCGCGGGTTACAATAATCCGAATAAATTTGAAAATGTTGTTTTCGTTTAAAAACGCTCTCCGTCCACACTAGCACTTCAAGCGTTTTCCAAAAGTTTCTCATCCATACTGAAATGTCGGAAGATGCTTAAATCAACTTTACTGCGCATGCGGAAAACGTAATAAAAGCTCACCGAGCTGATGCAGAGATCGAGAGACCAGACATAATAAAGTTCTCAAGCTGTTCTCTATATTGGTCACTATATTGGCAAATTATCCCACCACTTACTGGTGCGTTCGGGTCGAACTCAATTGCCACTGTACGTTTTGGTTTGAAACCAAAAGCGTCTTCAAAAAGCTCATTTTTCTCTGGACAAAAATGCCATCTCAGTGTGGCTGGAAGGCCAAATCTTCAAGAAAAAGATGCTCTTTCAAATGTATCTGGATTCATAGACAAAGAAATAAAACATCTCTGATCATAATGTACTTTTCCCCCAGTTCCCGCAGTTAAACAGTGCCGTGTGCAGCTGCTGTACAAGGTCAATGAAATATATCAGAAAATACACACAAGCCCAGCTGGCCTCCAGATGCAGTCGTGCCCCTGTGAAAGTGGGACACCTAGGGTTAATCCAGACTCTTTCAGGAATATCCTGCATCTCCTTTGATTCCAGTTCAGAGATGAAATGTCCAAATGTGCCAGCCGTCATGTTTCCCTCTGCCAGATCTTGTTCAATCATCGAGTGGGGGCTTTCAACATGACTTCAATATGAACATGAAGTGAATGTGTCCTAGTTACTTTTTCCCTCTTTATCAGTTTACCTATTATTCTCATAAATTCACTTGATTGAATTCAGTCAAGATCCAAGATGAGCCTTATATCTTGCAAATCTTAAATAAATGTGCCAGAAATAATTCAATATTATATACACCCAATTTATCTCTGTTCTATACCGCTCATTCAGTCTCGTAACATAAATGATGTTTGTAAATGCCAACTGCTTTTTCCCTTCAGCTGTGTCTCTTAACTCAGGCTTTATTGATACTGACAGACAGGGAAGCAGGTTTCGGTAGCACCTGGTTCTTGTCTTTGGCGCTCTCGGCCCGTTTGACCTCCCCTCCAGTGCTGAAAATGCAAACCACCATAAAGGTAAATGCATCAAGTCATGTGGAAATCATTACAATATCCTTAACTCATAGAGACAGATGAGTTAGTGCACTGGTTTTTGAAAGGTGATGGGGAAAGAGTTATTGTGGTATAAATGTTTGTTGTTGTTCTTGACAGATGTCTTTGTCTGGACATCCATGTGTTCTCCTGACAAATAAAAATACATTATAGTTTATTTCCAAGTATACCGACTCCAGACTCTTGGACCATTTTGCTGAGACAGTTCATGTCTTTGAATAGGTATGGCTAGCTTAAATACCTGATACCTTTCCACAAATAGGGTTCTTTACTGTAAAGTGTTGATTTTTTACCGTTTTTCAGCTCATATGTCTTGACCTTCGTTACTGTATCTGACCATTTAAAACGTCATGCATTTTACATTATCTATTGAATTGATATCAAGTTCATTAGAGAACAAAAATAATAATTATGACTAATTATTATTAAAAAAAATGGCATGCAACCACATGACTTTCACCCTTAAAAAAAGACAATCATTAAATCTCAATTTTTACACAAATTGTAGTGTTGACTGCAGTTGTCAAGCTCAACCATACAACACTGTCATTTATTTTATTCTATTATTTTATTTAATTTCATACAATATAGTTTTGTTTGGTGCTTTAGCAATGCAATGGTCATCGGTTCGATTCCCAGGGAATGCATGAACTGACTTTAAAAAAAAGAGATACTTTCAGTGTAATGTAAGTTGCTTCCAGAGTATTTTATTTTATTTTTACACCTGCATTTTTATATGTAAAAGATTTTGGAAACAAGATTTATATTTTGGGTGACTGCTCATAAACTCCTATCTACTTTGACCTCTTGATGTGGTTGAACATTTTCTGAAGATTATGCCCCCCTTTTCTCTGAATCTTTGTTCCAAGTCCTGTTTTGTACCCATTTGTGGAAAGTGCCCGATAACTTGCATGCATTACTTCAATCCTCCATGACTAATTAGTGTCACCACTTCATCATGTGACATCATCGGCCACATTTTCCCTGCCATTTCCCATGCATCTGCTTTTACTTGCATTCAAAGCCGCCCATGACAAAATCTGACTCCTATAGAAGGACAATGAAATGGTGAGGAGACCCAAAATCTGTTTCCGGAGCTTTACAGGTTCTATAACAACTAGCTGTTAGTTAAGTCTCTTTAAATTTGTGATTAAATAAGAATGCTGATGTTCCCGTGTGATTTTCATGGCTTATATAAATATTTGCCTCCTTCCACATGTCTGTTCCTCCGATGTCTGATACTTGAGAAGTCAGTCACAAACATTTATGATTTTCTGTGACTACATTCTTTTACTTTTTAATCTGCTTTCATCCGGTTTGGAATATCTACAGATATTAACATCTGACATTACCTCAGATGTGAGGGGTTTGATATAAAGAGATCACATGGATATAGGGGTATCATACATCAAATACTACAGCCTGGCATGTTCACATCAAAGAGACGCATCTGTTTCATGACATGATGAGGATTCAAGTCCCGTGAGACTTGACAGTCAACCCTCTCGCACTCCTCATCTTGTCCTCATTCACCGTCTTGAGTGTCTTCAAACTATGGCAACACTCCAGCCAACCTGCCACCTTTCTTTCTTTTCACCCATCTTTGTCATTTTCCAAAAGATTCAAACTCTGTCGTCTCAGTATCAGACGGCACGCCCAAAGGCTGTTCACATACCATATGATGCATATTGTGTTTAAATGACAGGAGCCTCTGGAATCGGCTGTTTCCGGGAGTCAGGAGTGAGCTGAGAAATTGTCAAATATATTACTGAAGCTTTTTTTTTTTATGTTCAGTTAAATAAACATTACAGCTACATCCTGACTTTTTAAATTTCTCTCTCTTTTTTGAAGGTTTCACATCTGTGTCCCTACCTCAATACAGTCATATATTTAAAAAGCTGGTAAACTGAAGTCTTGAAGGTCCTTTTTTTCATATTTCACCTGCTACAAATTCAACAAGGTCACACAGACTCTGGTGAGTTGTATAGTTGTGTATAGTGTTTTTTTATTAGTATTATTCTTAAGAGTAATCCCTTACTTTACTTTTTCAAGGGAAAAGTAATTACATTACAGTAATTATTTATGCATTACACCCAATACTGATTGTGATGAATAAAAAGTTCAAAAGAACAGCATTTATATAAATCTTAAATGAAATATAAATATTTTGTAACATTTTAAATGTCTTTACTGTTAATATGTCCTTGCTGAAGAAAAGTTTTAATTTCTTGTTGCCTAATTTTCCAGTGAGTTATTAATTTGCTTCACATTATCTTATAATACAGCCCCCCCCACGCAACAGTTTCAAACTCTTTCAGGAGGCCTTCATGCATATTGAGAGTTACCTATTTATTTGCATAAACCATCAGTCACATCATTTCACATTGCCAAATCTCATTGAAAGTGACTTCCCAGATGATGTTCTGCTTCAAATCACTGTGTAAATGCATATTTTATAGCACTGACTTTAGCTTTATCCATGTCAGGTCATATAACAAGTCACACAAATGGCCTTTCTAAGTGGTTTCATGACCAGAAATAGCAACAATATGCCACCAGACTTGTGATCTGTGTGTGTGTGTGCGTGTGTATTTCTCAGGTAATGCACTGCACCCAGTCACGTTATTTGCGACAGGGAAATTGCAGTGAATATCTCCAGCAGATTAAAAGCTCTCAGCGCTTCTTAATGCCTTTTGGCCACAATGTGTTAATGACGAAGGTAATGTTGATGCTATCATCTGCTCTATGTTTTGCAGGTCATAACAGTGCATTAATAAGCCATTGCCATTTACTGACACGCCACTGTATTCAAATGTAATGGCTTGTATGGAGGTGCCTCTTGCGTCAGTGCCATCTGAATGAGTCCTGATGCTACACTGTGCTCTATTTATCTTTTCTTCCTCAATCAGGAGAATGAGATATTATCTGCGAGAAGAGAAACAAGCATTAATCCTTCAGTTTATTTGTTCGCCACTAGTTACAGACCACCCTTGAGGGGCTACCTCTCAAAGCAAGCGCATATGGCGTCAGTAATGCAGGCAAATTTTCTAGTGATTGTTGCTAGCTAAAATGGCAACAGTTTAAGAGTTTAGTGGTATAAATTGAGTAGATTTAAGTCACTCTTATGATTTAGCATGTTTTGCCTTCATAAATGTATTTAATCTTAGCTAAAGGGCCATTAGGTAGCTTGGGTCATTTATATCGAGGAATGTTATACTCCTCAAAATGTTTAATTTAGTTCTTAGGAATAAAATTAAAGACCTTGGATAATTAACTGTAAGAATTTTAAACTGTAAGTGTATTAAAGCCATTTTGCTTATTTCAAGCACATGCCCTTTTAGAGCTTTCAAGTCATGTCAAATCAAGATTGTAGTAAAGATTTGAACCCACATGAACCACACCACAAAGTGTGGTGAAACTCTCTTTTAGCCCCAAGTTTACGAGATGTGTCACTGAGAAAACAGTGGACCCAATAATGAAATTATTTTTATTTACACGTTGTATGCACAAAATATAATAGTGTTGAATGATATAGTGTATAACGATTCAGTTTACAGCACCAAAATGTTGCTGAATTTATAATTTTTTTTGTAGAAATTATACATCGCCAAAAGTGACTTACAAAGTGACTTACAAATGAGGGGAGCAATAGAAGCAGTTAAACTAACAATAGAGAAACAAATATGCAAGTGATATGACTAGTCCCAGTAAGTCTAGCACAGTACATGTAGAGTTACGCAGGTCATTTCACCAGCATGGAACAGTCCAGGTAAAGGTCTATGAAAGAGATTTTATCTTTGGGATGGCACCACAAGGCGCTGTTCACTTGCAGAACGAAAGCTTCTGGAGGGCACATAGGTCTGGAGTAATGAGTTTAGGTATAGGGGTGCAGAGCCAGTGATTGTTCTGTAGGCAAACATCAGTCCCTTGAATTTGATGCAATTGGCAACCAGTGCGAGTTTATGAAGAGAGGTGTGACGTGTGCTTGCGTTAAAGACTCTTGCTGCAGCATCTGGATCAGTTGCAGAGGTTTGACAGTGCAAGCTGGAAGGCCTGCCAAGAGATTTACAATACTCCAGTCTGGATAGAACAAGCGTTTTGCCAAGGAGTTGTGTAGCATGCTCCAAGAGGAAGGGCCTGATCCTCCTAATGTTGTATACATTCTCAGAAAAAAAAGTATAAAAGTATACTGTGGCGGTACCTTTTCAAAAGGTACACCTTTGTACCTAAAGAGTGCATATTAGTCCCTCAAAGGTACATATTAGTACCTAAATGGTACATATTAGAACCCTTTTGAAGGGTACTGTCCCAGTGACAGCTTTTGTACCTTTTTTTCTGAGAGTGTAAGGCAAATCTGCAGGACCAGGTAGCTCTAGCAATGTGCTCTGTGAAGTTTAACTGATCATTAATCACAACTCCAAGGTTCCTGGATGGAGTTATGTTTGATGAACCTAGCTGAATGGAGAAGTTGTGATGAAGTGTTGGCTTGGCTGGGACCACAAGCAGTTCTGTCTTCGTAAGGTTTAGTTAAAGCTGGTGGTCCTTCATCCAGCAAGAAATGTCTGTCAGGCAGGCTGAGATGTGAGCATCTACCGTAGGATCATCAGGATGGAATGAGAGGAGTTGTGTGTAATCAGCGTAACAGTGATAGGAAAAAACATGTTTCTGAATGACAGATCCTAGTGATGTCATGTAGATGGAGAAGAGAAGTGGTCCAAGCACTGAGCCCTGAGGCACCCCAATAGCTAGATGTTGCGACTTCTCACTCCTCCACATAAACGGTCGAGTTTGTGGAGCATAAAAATGACAAATAAAGGAATCTGAAAGTCTGACACCCTGAAGGACCTACCTGAGAGGTAAGACTTGAACCATTGGAGTTCGGTTCCTGAGATGCCCTTCGTCGTTTGGGTTGACAGAAGGATCTGGTGGCTGTGTCAAAAGTATATCTGTCATCTTCATACTGTATACTTACAATGTATATTATTTATGTGCATACATATGTGTTGTGAATAAGGATAAAAATTATTGTGGAAAGTTTTTCTGTGCATATAAAAAGGAATAATCTGTGCAGTTATAAGGGAATGAGACCCCTTGTTGGAGAAACAAACGTCCTAGTCCTGCCCCAAATGTGCGCCATTTGTTGAACCAATGTTTGCAAGTGGTGAGAGGATAGTGATTGCAATGTTTTGATAGCGTCACAGAGTCACAATGTTTTCTTTTTTAGAGAAATCAATCTTGAATGACTGACTTGTAGTCGTTTCTGCAACTGAGGTAGGTATTTTGAAAAAACATAAAAAATAATTTCGCATTGAAAAATCGCTTATAAGAAATCAATAAGCATCAACTATATGGCTTACTGTAAATAAACACCTACATTTACATGCTACTTTGTAATACAGTTCTATGTATTGTCAGTTTCATGCCCTGAGAGGTTTAGCCTTTCTAAAATAGAGGTTGTGAGGTCATTTTTGCTGGTTTATGTGCGCTCGCTCACGGTATTGGGCCATAAATAAACACAATCTGATGATATAAGACCAAACTGGCATTTGCATTCAAATTGAAGATACTATCCTGACAGCATGCAAATAGAGTGGGAGATTTATGAGGTCATAAACGCATCCGTCAGCAATGTGCTCATCTTGACAACACATTGTGTTTGTTTGTATGATGTCCTAAAGCCCTGTGTGAACAAACTCTAAAATCTAGGGCATCGCAGATTATTTGAGCTTTGTTCGCATAATTAATAACTGATAAAAGTGTGTAGTTACATCTGCTTGGTGTATAGCCATGTGTTTTTATTAGTAATACATAGTGGCTCTGTTTCAGCCAGGGCTTGTTGGTTGAGCACCTGGTTGGCAATCTTTATTTCCCATATATCATCTGCTGTGATGCTATTTGATGCCGCGATTGTATTTTTCTTGGACATTGTTCTAGCTTTGATCATGAGCAGCTGTAATTATTTGGCCCCGCACTTTCCGCAGGAGACAGCCGGTGCAACAGGAGAAGGCCGTGCATATGAGTGTGTGTGTATGTGTGAACAATCCCAAACAGACTGGGTACAGTGCAGGATTTAAGTAGAGGATAAATAGCCCAATTAAATACCTCCTTTATGGTTTTCATCAACAATACAGTTGGCTGGTATTGTGCAACACTCTTTAAGTCTGTGAATGAAGGCGGATACGTAAATGAATCAGTGGAAATTGAAGCAGGCCCACCCTCCCCCAGCCAGGCTTTCATCCTCAGGTCCCGAAACAAAAATAAACACATGAATTAAACCTGAGAGGTGAATGAGAGGGAATTGTTCATTTATGGATTCCGGAAAAACAGGAGCAATCGGGACGGAAAACAAGGGTGATTTCATTAAACTCCAAAACCACACATTTGACCCCTCCCCTAACTATTGTACGGAGCAGACAATGGAGCTTTTGTGTGCAATTTGTTTTAAATAGGCATTTTAAATAAATATACAGGTTAAAACTGACCAACATTGTTCTTTGTTGCCAAACATATTTAAGAAAAAACTTTCATACTATACATACATACTATACTAAAAACTATCACATGCACCTTTTTATTAATGTCTTTAATTCATATATGTATATGTAGTGTACATGTAGTTAATTATTAATACTTAATGTATAATGACACTGTAACACATTAAAATAAAGTGAAACCGAAAAAAGCTTTCTAAAGACATAGC
This sequence comes from Gila orcuttii, assembly GCA_026230005.1. Classification (NCBI taxonomy): domain Eukaryota; kingdom Metazoa; phylum Chordata; class Actinopteri; order Cypriniformes; family Leuciscidae; genus Gila; species Gila orcuttii. The sequence continues at coordinate 15,403,867 of JAPDVR010000002.1, read as the reverse complement.
AATAAATGGTTAAATGACTCACTGGGTGATAAATCAAATAATAATCAATGTGTTGAGTTTATTTGAAAGTTGAGAAAACACTCCTCAAAAGTGATATTATTAAAGGGGTGATGAACTGAGAAATCAAATTTTCCTTGAGCTTTTGACATCTAAGAGGTCATCATATTATAAGAATATCCTGTAAATTTCAGAACTGAAAACGTCCTTGTTAGTCCAATAAATGCTTTTATTGACACCAGCCTCAGCAAACGACTCGTTCCCTTTCGAGAGGTCTCTCCTATTGCGTAAGTAGCTTACGCTATGGGAAAACTCCTTTTCTCGAGAATATTGAAGTCTTTATGTAAAACGCATTGCAGCTGCACAGCTGACAGCAATGAACGAAGGAGCTCGGTCATTGGCTGTGCTGCGGCAACTTGCTCGAACCAATGACGGGGCGACTCTGAATGCGCGATCAATGAGCGCGCTTCGCGCCCGCGCGCGTCAGAGCCCGCCAAGATGGGCGTGGCCAAGCTATATATTGGGCGCCCCGTCATGAGAGTTCTTTAGATTTTATCTCCTTCAGCGAACATCTTCTTCGCTGGATCCTCCGGATTATTTAAAGCCTTCGCCGCCGTGGAAAAGCATACCAGCGGGATTGCTACGAGGACGTCGGCACCTTCAGCCGCCTTCGAACACCATCCTACTGAGCCATCCGGCGCGCCACACACGCAAGTATTTTACATCTGTTCGCCCCGCGACATTTGTAAAAGAGCAATTTTTCTGAGGCGTTGTTTCAAATGCCTTCCTGCGCGTCGTGCAGAGACCTTCTCCCGGACGGGGATCGTCACATCATCTGCGCTCGCTGCCTGGGCCGGAACCACGCAGAAGCTGCTTTGACCAAGGGCGGATGCCCGGAATGTGACAACCTGGGTCTCTCCACACTGCGGGCTCGATTCGCCGCGAGCGAGCCCATCGCCGCCACCCCTCTGTTTGAGCCGCTTTTAAAAAAAAAAAAAAAAAAAAAAAAAACGCCGCTCACAGAGGCTTCCTGAACCTGAGCTCAGTGACGTCACGCCGAGCCAGTCTCCGCGTGCTTCACCGCCGGTTCAGTTCACTCAGCCGGACCCACACCGCCCCTCAGGCGCCCTGAACCAGGGGGCAGACATGCTATCCAGAGACAAGATTCTCCCAGGAGAATGGGCTCTCAACCCGCTGACGATTCAGTGGTTATAGAAAACCTTTGGCAAAGCGGAGATCGACCTCTTCGCCTCCAAGGAGAACGCGCACTGCTCTTTTTTCTTCACGAAAAGCACGGACGCGCTCGCCCAGAGCTGGCCGAGCCGCCCCTTATATGCCTTTCCCCCGATCGCGATGCTGCCACAGGTCATCAGTCGGGTCAGAGAGGAGAAAAACGCAGTGCTGCTGATAGCCCCACTCTGGAAGAACCAAACATGGTTTCCAGATCTGATGCAAATGCAATCTGCACCACGGCCGATTCCACTGAGGCCAGACTATGGGATCAAATTCCCGCCAAATGTATGCGGCCACGGATCAAAATATAATAAGCGTGAATCAAAAAATAACAAGCATGAAAAAAAAACTTTAAACACATTAAAAAATATTTTTTACAAAACTTAAACTTGTGTTCATGCTTTCTTTAAAATTATGTTTTCCTTGGTTTTATTACTCTGTACTTTGTGCTCTCTTTCATTTTCTGCTCATAATTTATTTTTTTGTATGCTTGTGCTGTTTTTCTCTTCGATCTTCTTTCCATGTTCTGCGCTTGCTCTTCCAAATGTTGCAGTTCGAGTTTCATGTAAATTAGGGCGGGCTTAAGCGTCACCATTGGTCCACTAGTTCTAGACTGACAGCTCCTCCTCTAGCCAATCAAACGAAGAGGGGAGTTGACGTCATGCCTATGCGACTCGCGCTACTGATGTTCTCTCTTAGCTACAGGTGAAGATAACCATCAGCTCAGCTGGCAAAAATCTTTCCGTGGCAGGACACCGTTAAACTGTATGTGTGCCTGCAACTCGACCTGTTACGTCTACCTGGCGATCCGTTATCGTTAAATTCGTCACCCTAACAACGACGACCTGTTTTGTCGTCAGTTGACAGTTGTGCCTGTCTGACGATCCATCATATTCACCTTTAATGCTTCTGGACCTTGCACTGTGAGCGTCGATCTCCTGCGAGCCACACAACAGTGTTTCATTAAAGAATTCCTGATTTGAACGAGAAATTTGAATGAATGACTCACTCATAAAGACAGTAACTTGCCACCACCTACTGGCCGTTTTACTTTCATATTTAATCTATGACATGGAAGGGCAATGTCGGTCCTCCTGGGTGCAGAGTTTAGCTCCTCCAACCCTAATCAAACACACCGAAACCAGCTAATCATCATCTTTAGGATTATTAATACTGCTAGGTTTTTATCGGAGTTGACGCTAAATTCTGCAGGACAGTGGCACTCCAGAAACGACGTTACCTATCCCTGATCTTTTCAATAATTTTCATGTTGCTGTATTAAAAATTGAAGCTATATAAAACATTAATCCTAAAGTAATATGCAATTATGTAGCTATGTAAATGAACACAATAACTATAATAAATCACTGCATATCAAATCCACCTGGTTTCTGTAATCTCCTCTGTACACTATCATTTTCATTAATCTTTTGTCAAATGGTACATCTAGTCTAGAATTAATTTACCAGGCTACCTATATGATCACTTAACAACAACAATTAAGAAAATATTTGAGGATGGCATATTTAACTGTAACGGATCACCAGGTAGGCTGTGCGTTTTTTTTTTTTTTTTTTTTTTACAAAGGCTACAGGTTTATTTTAAATTTTAGTTGTTGTTGTTCTTTGTTTTACATACTCTGAACTGAACCACAAATGCCTTTGTATTTGTCTTGTACGTTTTGCACTGTATGCCTTGTCTGTAATGGAACTAAATAATATATATATATATATATATATATATATAAAGGTAGGCTGTGTGTAGCGTTGAAAGGTCAAAGTCCTAAATTCTTCAGACGGGTAAAATGGCAGTTTTTAACTTAATTTTTGCAAAGAAATGTAGTGTTTCAAAACTGCATGATGTTTCAGAGCTGCCTTAGCATATTAACATCATGAGCCAAGTATTGTTTAACACCAATTACCAGTGTGCGCATTAAAATGTAGGCTACCTCAAAAAAGAGGAATTTAATTATTTGTAAATGTTCAGAAAGCTTTACTGCTTAAAAGTCCTTGTAAAGTTTAAAAAAAACTGCTGTATTCCCCTGTACAAGTGAGCATCAGTAGCCTGAGTCGCATTGGAGTGAGTCAACTCCCCTCTTGATTGATTGGCTAGAGATGGAGCTGTCAATCTAGAACTAGTGGACCAATGGTGACGCTTAAACCCGCCCTAATTTACATGAAACTCGAACTGCAACATTTGGAAGAGCAAGCGCAGAACATGGAAAGAAGAGCGAAGAGAAAAACAGCACAAGCGTACAAAAAAATAAATTATGAGCAGAAAATGAAAGAGAGCACAAAGTACAGAGTAATAAAACCAAGGAAAACATAATTTTAAAGAAAGCTTGAACACAAGTTAAAGTTTTGTGAAAAATATTGTTTAATGTGTTTAAAGTTTTTATTCATACTTGTTATTTTTTGATTCACGCTTATTATATTTTGATCCGTGGCCGCAATACATTTGGCGGGAATTTGATCCCATACCAGACCTCCTCAGTCAGGCCAGCGGGATGATATTTCATCCCCGCCCCGATCTGTGGGCCCTTCATGCATGGCCCCTCAACGGGTTCCCAGGAAACTCGCGAGCGGAGCACTAAAAACCATCGCTGAGGCGCGGGCGCCCTCCACGAGACGCTTATATGCCCAGAAATGAAAGTGTTCAGTGACTGGTGTAATGCCAAGGGCCTGAACCCTGAGACATGCGAGATTACGAATGTACTCGTTTTTCTACAAGGGCTTCTGGAGGCGGGCCGCACCCCCTCCACGCTCAAAGTATATGTGGCGACCATCACAGCGTCACACGACCCTGTAATGGAACGTCCATTGGGAAGAAACGACCTAATTATTCGTTTCCTAAGGGGCGCTAGGAGGATGAACCCTTCACGCCCCCCCTCAGTGCCGATCTGGGACCTAGCTACTGTCCTAGACGCTCTTAAAGGGCCCCCGTTCGAACCACTCCGAACCGTGCACCTTAAACAGCTCTCGCTCAAGACTGCGCTCTTGCTGGTACTCGCCTCGGTCAAGAGAGTGGGCGACCTGCACGCGCTTTCGACAAGCGCTGCCTGCCTAGAATTCAGTCCTAACGACTGCAGGGTCTTCCTTAGGCCGAAACAGGGGTATATTCCTAAAGTCCTCACCACTCCCTTCAGAGCACAGGTTATCTCCCTAACTGCGCTTTCGTCTCCAGCAGACGAACACAACGCTAATCTACTCTGCCCCGTTAGGGCTCTCAGAGTGTATTTGGAGCGTTCTGCCCTATTCAGACAGACAGAACAACTGTTTGTATGCTTTGGCGACCGTACGAAAGGTTTCCGCCGTTTCAAAGCAGAGAATCTCTCACTGGATAGTTGAAGCTATAGCGCTGGCTTACGAAGCTAAGGGACTTCAATGCCCCTGGGGAGTCAAAGCACACTCCACCAGGAGTGTGGCTTCTTCCTGGGCATGGTCGAGAGGGATACCGATCGAGGATATTTGTGCGGCGGCAGGCTGGGCCTCACCGTCCACATTTATCAGGTTCTACAACCTACAGGTCCCGACATTGCATTCCAATGTGCTATCAGCATAATGCTAGTTGAACTGCGAGTTCGCATCTAGATTATGTATGTGCTTGTGTCACACTGAGCGCCTTCTAGCCGCTCTGTATTTTTTCCCACATATAAAGCTCGCCTCTGCCGGCTAGTTGGATGATAACTTTGCTTTTTAGCTCAGGCACCTGCCTCTGGCTATCATAAGGCGAAGTTCAGCACGCACGGCGTTTTGCATGGTGTTCCCATAGCGTAAGCTACTTACGCAATAGGAGAGACCTCTCGAAAGGGAACGACTCGGTTACTAACGTAACCTCGGTTCCCTGAGAGGAGGGAACGAGTATTGCGTAAGCTGCCGTGCTTGTGCTTGGTTAGTTCGCTTCAGTCGTTTTAACCTAAAGAACTCTCATGACGGGGCGCCCAATATATAGCTTGGCCACGCCCATCTTGGCGGGCTCTGACGCGCGCTCATTGGTCGCGCATTCAGAGTCGCCCCGTCATTGGTTCGAGCAAGTTGCCGCAGCACAGCCAATGACCGATCTCCTTCGTTCATTGCTGTCAGCTGTGCAGCTGCAATGCGTTTTACATAAAGACTTCAATATTCTCGAGAAAAGGAGTTTTCCCATAGCGTAAGCTACTTACGCAATACTCGTTCCCTCCTCTCAGGGAACCGAGGTTACGTCAGTAACCGAGTCGTTTTTCAAAGTGGGGAACTATGACGTCAAAGAGGATAAAACACCACCCCCGCTGAAGAAGATCAACGCCTACTTCAACACGGCTACTTTAGCCCCGCCCACCGATTCGCGCTAGTGGTGGAAATTTTGATTCTTTCCAGAGACTCGTTCATTTTTAGTTCGTTCACCAAAATGATTCGTTCAGATTCGTTCACTGATTCGTTCAGGTTTTTTTTTTTCATATTACACAAATATGTCAGCAGCAGGTGCGGCAAAATGTGTTGTTCAACTAACGTATTTACTTATTACAAAATAAAAACTGATTTGACTTTATTAAAAATGATGCCCTACTCATTAAATGGATAAAATAAGTCTAAATAAGCGATCGAAGTCTTTACACTCTTTTTATCTTTTAAATTACAGTCTTTTCGGATGACCAAATCACAAGTGTTTTTTAATTTGTTTGCATACTAGGCAGGCTAGTTAACATTTTATTTGTTTGGTCAGAACGAGTTAAACGAGGAGTTATGTTCTGTATGTAAGATATGAATTGCGCGTGTACAGTACGGATACCTGCGCTTTGCGTTCACTTTCTGCTGATTCATGAACTAGATTGACAGAATGGCCGACCTGGTACACGAACTGGGTATAGCAACCAGTTCGTTCAATTCGTTCACGAACGGGAGATCTCTCTCTCGTTCAGACTTAAAACAGAGCAATATGATATAATCTTTCATTCACGAACGAGATGTATGTAACAGTTCATTTGACTCATTCAAACTCAAAGCAACTCAATAAAGGGCGTATTCGTTCACTAGATTCAACAAATCACATGCTCCGTCCTCGTATCATACTCGAAGGCTAATTGGATCGAGGTTTAGTCACTCTTTGTCTTTGAAAGATGAAACGGTCCACAGAGCTACACTGTTCATTGAGCTGCGCATGCGCGCAATAGCGGCGCGCAGTGGTGGAGGGAGGAATTTCAGTGAACGAGAAATAGGAGTCAATGGATAACGTGAACGAGAATGATTCGTTCACCTAAAAGATTCGTTCAAAAAGAACGATTCGTTCACGAACGTAACATCACTAATTCGCGCATTACACGCATAGCTAAATAACATGGGCCTACCTCGTGATGACAAACCGGATCGATCTACCGAGCAATAAACATGACATTTACAAAATATTGTGCAGTGCCTGGTTGTGGAAGAAGACAGTCGCTGCATAAGCTTCCTCTGGATTCCAATAGGAATGCTTGGTTAAACTTTATTTTTAATGACGTTCCAGCTGATGTGGGTAAAACATTGTCCGTTTGTTCGCTTCATTTCACTGAGGATTGTTTTGGAAACAACACAGGTCGAGACTGGATTTGCAGACCGATTAAGATTAGAAAACGGTGCTGTTCCTTCTATATTGGATCCGACAGGAATGGTGCAACACACTTATGTGAGTAAAATTTTTATAAAAAAAATAATAATAATCTGATAGGCTAGTATTGCATTGTTACAGATCGTTTGATATCTAATAATTATGTGTACATGTGTATCAGTCTAATCGTTACTGACGAGTGAGTTGAAACTCCTTATAATATGCAAAACTGTTATCCACTCACAGCAGTGGGCGTTTACTTCCAAGTCTTCAATGCGAGACGCCCATAAAAACCGAGCGTTTTTGAGCAAGGCTCAAAACTAGGGTAGAAAATAGCCTATTACTTATTCATTTTGATGTTTTTGAATGTAAAAACCAAGCGAACGTCATAAGTTGACCTCAGACAACAATATAACATTTTTTAAAAAGCTAGTTCATGACCCCTTTAATGTCAATTCAGGTGGTCCAATGCTTTGTGGCCTCTCAATTTTCCATGTATAGCCACCTGACTAGTGGCTGGTTTCTGTGTGCAATTTCACAAAACGTACTCGGTTACTAACGTAACCTCGGTTCTCTCTAGAGAGGGAACGAGTACTGCGTAATATCTTACGCTACGGGGAAAACCTCTTTTCCACGAGATATTGAAGCCAAAAATTATCCTTAATTTTGAATTAATGCAAAACGCTGTGCAGCAGCATGCAGACATAGGCAAGACGGCTTGCGTGCCTATTGGCTGCCCTGCGGCAACAGCAGCAGCCTATCGAGAGTGGCCCTGCGTGACACATACCCAATGGGGGCACTTCGCGCCCATTTCGTCACGTCCCGCCAGAAAGGGCGTGGTCCCGCCCTTATAAATACGGCTCGATTAGGCTGGTATACTGGTTTTCATCGCCGAAGCGAACCAGAGCTGTGTATGCACGGCAAGATACGCAGTACTCGTTCCCTCTCTAGAGAGAACCGAGGTTACGTTAGTAACCGAGTACGTTCTCTTACGAGAGTATCTCTCGTACTGCGTAATATCTTACGCTATGGGGAACACAATGCAAAACGCCGTGCGTACTGGGATCCGACACCAAAGTCCCAAGGGCAGTAGCCCGGGGCTCATATAGTGCATAATCACCATAGACTCACAGAGAGTCGGAGAAGAGAGGCTGCAAGCCTCATTCCCCATAAAATAGCATCCTACAGGAGCTAGTTATGTTAACAGTGTTTCACGCAGACAGGGTGAACGTGTTCAGCCTGAACTGGGTAATAGTACGGGTTATTCAACACCCAAGGGGCAGTTTCTATCGCTCAGTGAGCGATGCACAGGCAAACTCAGCATCTGGGCCGCACTGCGGGGCAGATAGCACTGAATTCTAAACCGACAGAAGCTTGGCTTGTAAGGCGGGAACCTCTAGGTTATAAAACCTTATAAATGTAGACGGCGAGGCCCAGCCCGCGGCCGTACAGATATCTTGCAAGGTAACCCCACTATACCACGCCCACGACGAGGCCACGCCTCTTGTGGAGTGCGCTCTGACACCCAAAGGACACTGCAGGCCCTTAGAAGTGTAAGCCAGTGCTATGGCGTCGACTACCCATCTGGATAGGCTCTGTTTTGATGCGGCCAGGCCCTTGGAGCGTCCGCCAAACAAAACAAAGAGCTGCTCGGTCTGTCTGAAGACAGACGAGCGGGACACATAAGCTCTCAGTGCCCTGACAGGGCAAAGGAGACTAGCATCTTTCTCCTCATCATGAACCGAGAGAGCGCACAGGGAAATGACCTGGGCCCTGAACGGTGTGTTGAGGGATTTGGGCACGTACCCGTGCCTTGGTTTGAGTATGACCTTAGAGTCATTAGGCCCAAACTCCATACATGACGCGCTTACCGAAAGCGCTTGTAAGTCCCCTATGCGCTTCACTGAAGCGAGAGCCAAAAGGAACACCGTTTTGAAAGACAGATGCTTCATGTCTGACAAATGGAGTGGCTCGAACGGGGCACCTTTCATGGCTTCCAAAACCGTAGAAAGGTCCCACACCGGGACTGAAGGAGGTCTGGGAGGGTTCAGCCTCCGAGCTCCCTTGAGGAATCGCACGACTAGGTCGTTCTTCCCCAGTGACTGGCCAGACACAGGTTTTATAAACGCTGCTATGGCCGCCACGTACACTTTGAGCGTGGATGGGGACCTGCCCTTATCCAGCAGCTCTTGAAGGAAGGAGAGTACTTCCGTGACCCCGCAGTCTACAGGTGAAAAGCGCTGAGCTTGACACCAAGCAGAGAACACAGACCATTTCGAGGAATAGAGCCGTCTAGTAGACAGGGCCCTTGCCTGCGTGATCGTGTTTAGCACTCCCTCCGGGAGGCTAGCGGGTACCAGTTGATGGCCCATGCATGTAGGGACCATAGTTCCGGGCGAGGATGCCAAATCGAGCCCTCGGCCTGAGAGAGGAGGTCTTTCCTCAACGGTACTGGCCACGGGGCAGTGCTGGTCAGCCGCATCAGGACTGGGAACCAAGTCTGGTTTGTCCAGAGCGGAGCCACAAGCAGCACTGGGCATCCATTTTCCCTGATTCGTTCCAGCACTTGAGGCAGGAGCGAGACGGGGGGAAAAGCATAGAGGGGACAGCGGGGCCAGACGTGGGCCAGCGCGTCCTTGCTCTTGGAGAAATATTTCGGACAGTGAGCGTTCTCGTGGGACGCGAACAGGTCCACTTGCGCTCTGCCGAATGTCTCCCACAGCAGTTGGATCGTCTGCGGGTGCAGCGACCATTCCCCTGCTGGGACATTGTTTCTGGACAGTCTGTCTGGTCCCAGATTCAGGTGACCAGGCACGTGCGCCGCTCTCAGTGAAAGCAGGTTGTGCTGAGCCCAGACCAGGAGGCGTTCCGTTAGCCTGTAAAGGTTTCGGGACTTGGTGCCGCCCTGGCGATTTATGTATGCCACCACTGACATGTTGTCCGACCGGACCAAGACGTGGTGGCCCATTATCTGGGGACAGAAGCGCCGTAGCGCGTTGTCGACTGCCATCATTTCCAGACAGTTTATGTGTAGGAGCTTTTCCTGTTCTGACCACTGGCCAAAGAACGGTCTGCCCTCGAGCAGCGCTCCCCATCCCGAGGTGGAGGCGTCCGTGGACACCACCTTCACACTCGAGGGAGTCCCCAGACTCACACCTGACTGATACCAGTCGGTTATCTTCCAAGGTTCCAGAGCTGAAACGCATTTCAGATCGACCCGGAGGCGAAACCGACCAGCGGTCCATGCCCTGGGAGGAACTCGCGCTTTCAGCCACAGCTGCAGTGGGCGCATGCGAAGCAGACCCAGCTGGAGCACTGAAGCTGCTGAGGCCATGAGGCCCAGCATTTTCTGAAACCTTTTGAGCTGGACAACCGAGCCGCGGCGGAAGGATTTCGCGGCGCTCTGAATGTCCCGTTCGCGCTCTGGCGTCAGACGCGCTGTCATGGATAGCGAGTCCAGCACTGTTCCCAGAAAAGAAATTTTCTGGCTGGGAAACAGCGAGCTCTTCGCCCAATTGACTGTGAGACCCAGATTCTCGAGATGCTCTAGTAATGTGGCCCTGTGTTCTATGAGCTCTGATCGTGATCGAGCTAGAATCAGCCAATCGTCCAAGTAGTTCAAAATTTGCATGCCCTGGAGTCTCAGGGGTGCGAGAGCCGCGTCCATGCACTTCGTAAATGTACGGGGTGCCAGGGACAGGCCGAACGGCAGGACTTTGTATTGGTATGCCTGGCCCTCGAAGGCGAATCTCAAGAATTGCCTGTGACGTGACGCTATTTGTATTTGAAAATAGGCGTCTTTCAGATCTATTGACATAAACCAGTCTTCCCGGCGAACTTGCGCGAGGATTTTCCTGGTTGTAATCATTCTGAACTGGCGCTTTGCGAGCGCTCTGTTCAGCTGTCGCAGATCTAGAATGGGTCTGAGACCCCCGTCTTTTTTGGGTACCAGAAAATACCTGCTGTATAAACCCCCTTCGCTCTGAGCCTGAGATAAAGGTTCTATCGCCCCTTTGCTCAGTAGTTTCGCTATCTCGGCTCGAAGTAGATGAGATACTTCGTTTTTTACCGTCGTTTCGACTCGCGCCGCACAACGGCGGGGGCGTCGAGCGAACTGCAGCGAATAGCCTCTTTTTATAGTGTTCAGCACCCATTCTGATACCCCGGGAAGCTTTGCCCACGCATGTGCGTGAATAGCTAGAGGTAGAATGAAATCTGGGCTCTGGCCGCGGCATAGCGGCGGCCGGAGAGCTCCGGTGTGCTGAGAAACAAACACTGTGTTTGCAATGCGCGAGGCGGGGGGTGCGCTGATCACAGCGGGCAGCCCGACCGCGCTCGGCTTCTCTCTGACAGATTGTGGAGAGAAGGCGAGCGGGACGAACCCCGTGGGCTTCGGCATGTCTGTGAGGGAATGTGGGCGCGGGATAGCGGGCACACTCACTGCACTGAGAACACTGTCGGCTCGCGCCGACTGAAAATGTGTTGGTTTCGTTTTTACAGAAACCGTGGGACATGCTTCGTGTAGTGTTTGTGGGCACTGTGTCGTGGGCACGTACACTACATTCATTGCACAATCGACATGAGTCGATTTTATTCGTGCTAGCCCTGTATTGTGGTGGGCTGTGTCTGCGTGTGGGAATGGGCACTGAGACGTGGGCATTCTTACAACACTCATAACACCATCGGCCGTGGCCGGAACACCAGAAAATACACTCTTTATTGGATTTATCTGGGTAGCCGTAAAAACGGCTTTTGTGTGCAGGCAAGCGGGCAAATGGACCGGCTTGTTGACTGCTAAGTGCACTGGAACAGTCACATTGCATGGGACTGGACGAGCGAAACGTTTCGGTGAAAATCCGGCCGCAGCGGGATTTGAACACCGTCGCTTTCCTAGCACGGCTAGGAAGGCTTTGAGACCTCGGGCTTGATCTCGATCCTTGGCCGGGGCCCGCGCTGAGGGGGGCGGCGTCCAGCAGAGCGAGAGCGCGGTCTCTGTTCTCGGGCCTGGCGGCGTTGAGAAGCAGCGGCGGCGGGTGGTGTATGCTGCGGCTGGGAGCTTCGAGCAGGCGGCTGTTTAGAGCGACCTGCTGCGGAACTCGAGCGCTTCGGGAGGAAGTGCTTCATCGCCTGCGATGTCTTTTGAACCTCTTGAAATCTGTCCGCGAAATCCTTGACGGCAGATCCGAAGAGGCCAGCTGACGAAATGGGCGCGTCCAGGAATACAGAGCGCTCCGCCTCAGTCATTTCAGACAGCGTTAACCACAGGTGTCTCTCAGCCACGGTGAGAGAGGCCATGTTCCGCCCAATGGCCTGTGCAGCGGACTTTGTAGCGCGTAGAGCCAGGTCCGTAGCGCTCCTTAAATCCGCGACGCTGATCGATTCCGCGCCTTCCTCGTCCATTTTTCGGAGAAGGTCGGCCTGGAAGATCTGCAGAATGGCCATAGTGTGTAAGGCTGACGCGGCTTGCCCGGCGGCGGTGTATGCGCGACCGTGCATGGCTGACGTCACTCGGCAGGCTTTAGATGGTAGCGTTGTCTGCGCTCGCCGTCCAGCAGAGGGCGGGCAGAGATGAGAAGCTACCGCTGCTTCCACTGGGGGAAGAGAAAGGTACCCTTTGTCTTTCGCACCGTCCACAGTGGAGAATGCAGCTGAGACAGAAGTACGCACCCTGGCCGAGAGGGGGGCGCCCCAGGACCTCGCGACTTCTTCGTGAAGCTCAGGAAGAAAAGGCGCGGGCCTGGATTGTGACGGCGCGTGGTCCTTCTTGAGGAAGCATCCGTCCAGTCGGTTGCGCGCGGGCTGCGCGGGCGCCTCCCAGTCGAGGCCGAGGTTGTCGACGGCTTGAGAGAGCAGACGCATCAGCTCTGATTCAATGCCGGCTCGTTTTCCTGAAGGCTCGCGGATAGCAGAGGGGAGGTCCACAGAGCTCGCCCAATCCTCACTATCTGATGCCAGGAGAGAACAGGCCTCGGCTGTTTCGTCGACCTCTATGGCGGAAGCGGCGGCGAGCGGCGGCCGCTGTCCGTCGGGGAGGGACTCGAGCGACGCCGGCGAAGCTGGCGGGCGAACCGGCGAGCTTTCGCGGGCAGGAGAAGGCTCGGGGCCGCGCTGGGCACGGCGCTTCTTGCGGCGCGGCGCTACAGCGGGCTGAAGTGCAGGCTCTGAGAAGGATGCCAGGCGAGTCCTCAGAGTCACCATAGGCAGTAGCTCACAGTGATGGCATCCGCCGTCGACGAGAGCGAGAGCCGCATGATCCTCACCCAGGCAGGAAACGCAGATGACATGGCGATCCTCCTCACTGAGTGTGGCTCGACACGAGCCGCAGGACCTATGCATCTTGAAAAAGACGCAGCTCTTTTAGGAGAGAGAGAGAGACAGTGAAAAAATGTGTGTCGCAGCGGCGAACACACACACACACTTGCAATAAAGGATATGACGCCGGAAAGCGTAGCAGGTACGGCGGCTAAAGGCGGCGATGCCAGCGACTTCAGACTCAAAGGCTCGTCCCGCTGTGTGCTTATCTCAACGGCGCGGCTTCTCACTCCGGATCCAGCGATGCGTGATGCTTCGCTGAAGAGATGAAAATCAGTATACCAGCCTAATCGAGCCGTATTTATAAGGGCGGGACCACGCCCTTTCTGGCGGGACGTGACGAAATGGGCGCGAAGTGCCCCCATTGGGTATGTGTCACGCAGGGCCACTCTCGATAGGCTGCTGCTGTTGCCGCAGGGCAGCCAATAGGCACGCAAGCCGTCTTGCCTATGTCTGCATGCTGCTGCACAGCGTTTTGCATTAATTCAAAATTAAGGATAATTTTTGGCTTCAATATCTCGTGGAAAAGAGGTTTTCCCCGTAGCGTAAGATATTACGCAGTACGAGAGATACTCTCGTAAGAGAACTAGAAGACTTTCTGAATGTAAATAAGCGATATGTTTTTTTTTTTTTTTTTGTAAAGAAAAATTTTAAACATGAAAAAGAAGAATTAGGGAGAATCAATGAATTATTTACTGCCATTGTGTGAATAATATGTAATCATTAATGAAAGTAACTGTATGATTATGATGGATGATTATGTATTTTAAAATGGCATTTAGAATCTGATTACATAATCCCGATTTTATGTAATCAGTTACTACCCAGCACTGTTTATATATATATATATATATATATATATATATATATATATATATTTGTATATATATATATATTTGTATATATATATATATATATATATATATGTATATATGTGTGTGTGTGTGTGTATATATATATATATATATATATATATATATATATATACATACACACACACATATATACTTATATGTATATGTATGTACGTATATGTGTTTTTGTATTTTATTTTTTATTTATTTATTTATTTATTTTTTATATTATTATTATTATTATTATTATTATTTTACTAATTCTGGCTGTAATATTTAATTATTTCATTATTTTCTTTATACATTTTAATGTTTTGTTTGTTTCTTAATACAATTAGCATTTTCTGTCCTTTTCCTGCTATTTTAATATTTTCTCTATGGCTAATTACTGGTTTCTATTCCGAATAACGCTAAAATATGTACTCCCTATACAGAGTTTGAGACTGCATTCAAAATCTGTGATTTATTGAGATTTAAGCCTGAAAAAAAGCCTAAAATATTATACTGATATTAACATTTAAAATATGTATTAAATCACTAATGAAAGCAAAACTGATAGACTTTCACAAGTGGTCTCAGATTTTTTTAACTCTACTGTGCATCCCAACAATGGCGCAGTAGCGTTTGTATGCACTTTTGGAGCCTTGCATTTGATTTCTTGTCTTTTAGTGCTTTTGATCTGTGTTTGGTACACAGCGGCCCACCCTGAAGTTCAGGTAATCCATGAGATCCCCACGGATCTCCAGCGGGAGTTAGACTGGCCTATAGTTCCACTCCTGATATCCTGATTTTTATAGTTCACTGCGATTCCTCTATCCTCAGAGCCAAAGCCAAATGGGCTTTTTTTTTACAAGTTTTTTTATAACCTTTTATGAGTTATAAGTAGTATCACATGTTTCCATTTCCATTGTCCAGAAATTCTAACAAAACACACATCTCTATAAATCAGGCACAACGGATCCCCAAACAGTTTTGTTGCTGCCCTACTAGTTTAATCCTGAGCCAGTTTTCAGAGTTTAGTGGAATGCAAACTCGCTTTATATTGCACAGATTTAATTAGCAATGACTGCGGAAAAGCCAAAGACATATTTAGCTTTGGAATCTCACTTCGTGATAATCATGCTCTTGGAGGACAGTCAGAAACCATTACTTCCCACTCCTTGTGTCCGTGACATTTTAATATCTCTCAGCCACATCCTGACTAGCCATGGGAAGAGATATTCACTCTTCAGTCCTCATTCACTCAGAATATATTGTGTATAGATGATATTTGGTATAGCATCCATAAATGTTTATTATGCATTTGGATAAATATACCACATTAGTTGTCTCAGCAGTTTTCTAAGCTTGTAATTTTATTCTTTGTTATTATAAACTCAACTGTTCTCTTTCCAGATTTATAACTCGTTTGTTCAGTGAACGTCAGAAAGTTTTACTTGTATGACTTTCTCAGAAGAAAAAAGTTTTTTATCTGTACAATGTAAGTCAATGGGGTCCAATGGGGTTGTTTTGGACCCCATCGACTTTCATTCTATGATAAAAACTGTTAATTCAAAATGTATTTTGTGTTCCACAGAAGAATAAAAGCCATACAGGTTTCAAACGGCGTGAAGGTGGGTAAACGATGACAGAATTTTCATTTTTGGGGTGAATCCTTTTTTTTTTTTTAAGTTATCCCTTTAAATATCACTTTTATCCTAGATGTTTCTCTCCAAATACTTTACTAAGAAAAATGGGATAAAAATCTCAGATCTTGGGTGGATATGATGAGAAATTGGTGAAAACCCTCATGTTTCTCTGTCTTTTGAGCATGTGCTTTTGTAGTAAGTCTAATATGTATTTGTTCCAATGTTTTATTTCTTATATTCTTAACTAGTATGCATCTACTAGCTTCTGGAACGATGCCGCCTGCCAAGAAACTTGTTGAAATTCTGCAACGGACTCTCAGTTGAATTTAGTTGTCATATTATACTATTTTGTACAACAATTTGACTTTAAATAACTCAAAACAACACCAATTCTGAGTATTATGCTTAAAAAAACCTGTTCTGCTTATTATTCATAATAAACAGAAGTTTAAGACACATTTATGTAATGTTTTTGCACTACTGTTGTCATGTTTGTGCATAATTGTTTGTGAAGTGCAGCATGATTATGTTTAATAATAAAGAATAACACACAAGCGTATTCATCGTCAGGTGTCGGTTTATCAACATGCATTTAAATAAAATGTTTCTTGTGAGTTTCATTTGGCCCTCAGAGACATTCCTGAAGACAGACAGAAGAAGGGAATTTTACTGGGAAGTGTGTTCAACTAACAGATGTTCTTTTCTATAACTGTAGATCGGAATGTCCATTTATGCACTTTCTGAAGACAAAATTCCAGCTAAGTGGCCAAGACCTCTCGGCAATATGAATATGAACAGAAACACTTCCAGCATGTGTGATGAATCAGACCTCAACGGCTCCCCAGAGACATTTTCAAAGCATCTACATCCCGAATCAAGGTAACAAATGTGGTTCTGTATCACGACTATGGTTCTCTGCCAAATGCATCCAAAGCAACGTTTTATTTGCGTCATGTTTTTTGGTAAAGTGGGACAACACAGTTAAATGGACTTTCGGACCTCCATGAAGTGGAACATCTATGATGTAAACACTCTGTCCCACTGAATCACACTTATTATAAGGGGACATTGTCGTCCTGCCTCAGTTACTGTTGGAGTGTGTTATTTATGTGAGAAATTGCTGTGGTATTACTGACACTATCCCCTGGTGTATATGTGGGGGGTGTGGGGGGGGGGGGGGTCTGGATTCTACCTCTGCTCATTTACACCTAATCATTCTTTAGTGTGAAAATCAGGCAAGATGGAAAGGCAGATGGAACATATTAAAAGTATATATATTTATACACGCGCACACACACACACACACATTGCTAATGCTTGTCAGAATGACAGTGGGCATTCTCCGTGCACATGGATTTCATTTGTGAAGCTTAGAGGCAACAGATTTCTACATGATTTTTTTGACTCCTTTAAAACTTCCATTTTGTTGTCATGCCAGTGAATTAGGGCGTCAAGTGGGATCTAATCTTTCCTGATACACTTTCAAGGAACATCCCAACAAATTTTCAAGTAGTTAAGGTACAGTATGTGGAAAAAAGGATACAATACCTGATATAGCAATGTTGTGAAACACTGTTCACCTATATAATGTGTACACTCTCAGAAAAAAAGGTACAAAAGCTGTCACTGGGACAGTACCCTTGAAAAAGGTTCTAATATGTATCATTTAGGTACTAATATGTACACTTTTGGTACCAATATGTACCTTTGAGGGACTAATATGCACTCTTTAGGTACAAATGTGTACCTTTTGAAAAGGTACCGCCACAGTGACAGCTTTTGTATACCTTTTTTTCTGAGAGCGCAATACTATGATATATATATATATCATAGTATTGCACTCATATGGGTGGGTAAATAAGAAATGCTTATTTTGATAAAAATTGTGTGCACTCAGTATTTAGTAACATCCATGCAACTAGTGCACAGATAATTGAGTTAATGCATGGCTCATGAAGAACTAAACCATTCATTAACCACATCAGCAACTAATAAAGAGTCGATTTGATTAATAGATTAATTCATGCTGTTTATTAAATGCGTCATCATGTATTAAATCCTTATTAACTAATAGTCTAAATTAATGTGTTAATTACCACAATGGGTCAAAGCCATCAACTTCCAGTTGTCTGCTTTAATGTATCATTAGCTAATGATTTGCAAAGATATCATTACTTAATAACTTTTCTTGTTGAGGGACATTACTATTAACTCATTATTAAGTAATATGTCATTTTGGTTTTGGCATCCACGCTAAGCCATGGATTTCAGTTTCCACAACCGGGATTCAACTGTACCAGATGAACTGGTGCATGGAGTGCCTTGTTGTTCATGGCACAGGAATATATCTGGTTGAAGCTTATATTTGTGTGAAACCCAACTTATCCATCCTACAAACACATTCTCTGATATTACATTACTGTGCAACTCTCACAGACCTTAAAATTGAATGGGGGATGTCAATACCCATAACCATAAAGACATACAGTGTTGGGTAATTTACTCTAAAAAAGTAATTAAATACTAGCTTAAATATTTTAAAGTTTTATTAGATTACTGTACTAATTACTCTCTCTAAAAAGTATTTTATTACTTATTACTAATTACTTTATAAATCCCATATCAACCTCAACCAGTTAAACAATAGGATAGAAAAGAAACTGCACTTTTAATTCTTTCAAATAAACAATATACAATTGCATAAATTATTCTTGAACTGACCAAAGTGTGTAAAGGGAGAAGGTTACATAAAAAAAAAAAACATACATTTTAACACTATTGTATTATATAGACTTATTGTATAGTCTATATAGTATTTCATGCAATTACATCAGAAGTAACTAATTAAATGAGAGAAAACCCTTACTTTACTTTTTCAAGGGAAGGCTAAATAAATTAAAGTAATTCGATTACTTAGTAATTAATTACCCCCAACACCGATAATATAGTACTTAATAATGATTTAATAGTGCCTCAACTAGTAAAGTCATCATAACATAAATATTTCTTTGCAAATCATTAGCTAATGATTAATTAAAGCAGACAACTGGAAGTTGTGGTAACACATTCATTTACACTATTAATACAATAATGAATTATGATGACACATTTAATTAATAGCAATTCATATATGACTTAATCTATATTAAGTGCTAATGTGGTTAATGAATTAATGAATTGTTTAGTTCTTCATGAGTCAAACAGTAACTCGTGATAATCGGTGCACTAGTTAAGCACGAATTACTGCATATTAGTGCATCCGTATTGTAGTGTTACCCAATATTTGTATTATGGAGCAATCAGTATTATATTACAAGCAATCTGAAAATAGTTGTTTCTGATTGGTCAATCGCTGCATCCAGCGGTGTGATATCTTGCATTATCGATTATAAGGATGATAACCTCAGATGACTTCAGTATTAATATTACTGTCATTTTGTTGCAGTGTTCATCCTGTTGCCATTACCAGACAAATTGTTTAATACACTGTAATTGACTCCTTTTTTCTTAGCGGAAGCTTTAAGATAATACACGGGTAAGTTTATAAAAAGATTTGAACTCAAATCTATATTTGGATAAATGTGCGATTAGTCTGTGAAATATCATTTTACTCAATTTAAAACTCATAATAGAATGGGCTCTGGACTCGTGCCAGTATAGGTTTTCTTTTAATGCCTTGAGGAAGTGGCTGTTGAATAGACTATTAATGTACTTTGGGTTTGCTTAAGGTATTACAGAGTTCTATGAGGCCTTTTGAACTGAAAATAAAGAAGTGTTTTCTCACTATTCAGACAAATTACATTTGATCTTGTCTGTTTCCTTTCTTTTCAAATCCCTTTTAAGTTCCCTGTTGAGTGAGAGAAGGCAAAAGTGACTTTCTTAGTTGAGCTGAAAGGCCTGAACCATATAGAGCTAGTAAACACACAAAAGCCCAGCTGGTGGGTTTGACTCTCACTTTCTTAACATACCTATATGAGGACTGAATAGACCGTTTTAAAGGGATAGTTCACCCCAAAGTAGAAATTCTGTAATTTACAGTACTTACCCTCATGTTGTGACTGTTTAGCAAATTGTGCTCTTTTCTGTCCAAAGAAAAAGAAAAAACACCACAATCACAGAAAAATAATGACATCACTATGACATCACACATGTTGCGTTAGTTTAATGGCATTGATGCCCTCATTCCTTGTCTTGTGAGTGATTGCAATGCACACAGACTATAAGTGGATAGCATGATTCTTTAGCGAATAACAATTTAGATTTTGGTCTGTTATAATGCAGTGTTTAGATCAGTGGTTCAAACTTGGTTCCTCTTTGTCCAAGACAATACTCAAAGGCCCTCATATCTATGGCTACATTCAGACGGCAGGTAAATGTGGCAGGTCAATTTTTTGCTTCTATGTGACTCATGACTGGGCCACTTCCATATGTGGTCCTAAATCCGATACAGGTCAGATGTTTTGCAATGCGACCTTGGTCAGAACTGTCATATCAGAATTCATGCAACTTTTATGTCACTGTTGATCGGCATTCCTCACAATTCTGAACTCATGGGAGTCACTTCAAAGATTTTACATACACAACGTTATAAAGAAGGCTATGCGAAATTTAGTCAGTGAAGGACAGTGATGTGTCAGAGCTCATAAGTATTACAGTGACAGCTTTATATACAAGCAAAACATCATAAATGTTTAAAAACTCTGCTCTCTTTTTTTTGCATCCATCCTTTTGTTTTTAATATTGCCTGTGCATAAATTCGCTGGGTTCTGCGGCAGATCACACTATAAATAAATGTGTAATTGCTTACTTTAATGTCCTTCGTGTATACTTCCCTATGACAGCTTGACGTCTTTTTGTCATTCTTTTGCGCATGCGGGTCAGCTCACACTGGAATCTGATATTGGCCACATTTAAAACAACAAACTTGTGTGAAGACCAAAGAGTGTAAAGACCAGCGTCTCGACCGAGCAAGGACACCGACAAGGCACTTGAGTATTATTTTCTTGAAGTTTCCTTTCTCTTCTACACAACTTTTCTTCTCATCTTTCTGTTAGTGACCTCTCTTTTACTATGTGTTTTCAAATCCCTACTATTACTAACATGCGTAAATCAAATGTCACACGTAGGAGGCAGTACAATCCTAACAACCTGCGTACCTTTCCGGTGTCTTCTAGTACTTTATTCTCTTTTCCTATTGGCTTGCCTCATTCGACCTCAAATGAGTATCTACTGTGGCTACTCACAAATCAGGTAACCAACTGGACCTTATTTACACTCGCCACTGCTCCACTGACCATACACTGGTCACTCCACTGCACAGATCACTTCCTCCTCACTCTCAACCTCAACCTGCCTCAGAACACAACACACACTCCTCCACAGGTCACCTTTCGGTGAAACCTATGCTCAATCTCACCCTCTCGCCTATCCTCTTTGGTCTCATCCACACTTCCTCCACCTGATCAGCTCTCAACACTAGATACTAACAGTGCAACTGATACTCTTTTCTCCACCTTAACATCCTGGTTGGACAACTTCTACCCCCTTTCCTCCAGGCCAGCCCGCGCCACACCCTCTGCCCCCTGGTTATCTGATGTTCTCTGCGAACATCGTTCTAAACTCAGGGGTGCAGAGAGGAAGTGACGCAAATCGAAAGATCCTACTGACCTTGGTCTTTATCAATCCCTCCTCTCTTCCTTCTCTGCTAATATCTCTACTGCTAAAATGACTTACTATCACAACAAAATTAATAATTCTTCTGACTTTCGTATGCTTTTCAAAACCTTCTCCTCTCTGTTCTCAACCCTCCTCCTCCTCCTCCATCAACCCTAACTGTGCGTTTACCCTAACTGGCGAGCTCCGGCGAGGGCAGCGCGGCGCGTCTTGGACGGTGAGAGTGGCGAGAAGAGTCAACTTTATGGTAATGAGCTATGACGCGGTTCGGCGGCAATGAATCGGAATGTAGAAGTGCTCCGTTTGAGAGGATTCCAGAGAACGCAGTCCTGTAAACTTTGGTTCCGACCACATAAGTTTCCAAGCAAAATAAAGGAAAGGTTGATCATTTGAATTTGATAAGAAGGCGCGCAACACTATTTATAGGCAAGATTTTCGCACTAATACACTTTTTTTCTGCAGGAATGTAAATTAGAATATAACTTAACCATGAACACAAAAGCCACACCACACACATGGCTTTTAATTGGTTTATTTCATTAGCAAACATGTCACTATAATTAAGTTCTTTCCATCGATCAATTTTCTGCAAAAATAACGATCGACATGCTTGTTTGCTTTGCGGCCCCTTTAAATGAAGTTTTAAAAAAGACCAAGCATTCGATCTACGCCAGAGCATCAGAGCGTCCACGAATCTTTCCACGGCATCGCTGGCAGGGTGGCGAGAGCGAATTTTGCCGCTCTCGCCGGTGGCACAGTAGACAGTAGAACGCACAGTAACAGCTGACGATTTTGCCACATTCTTCATAAATAAAACAACCACCATCAGCGGCCAATTTACCAATCCACAAACTGACACACACATTTTACCAGCTAACGCACACATTTTACCCTCCTCTCTGCTTTCAGAGGCAGAAGTCTCCAATCGCCCTACTACCTATCCGCTTGATCCTATTCTCACTAATCTACTTCAAGCCATTTCTTCCTCAGTTGTACCCGCACTCAAGCACATCAAAAAACGCCTCTCTTCACACGGGTACTTTTCCAACAGCATTAAGCAGGCTTGGGTTACCCCAGTGCTTAAGAAACCCACTCTTACAGACCGGTATCCCTTCTTCCATTCGTCGCGAAAACACTTGAACAAGTTGTTTTCAACCAGATCTCTTCCTTTCTTACACAGAACAACATCCTGGACAACAATCAGTCTGGTTTCAAAAGCGGACACTCAACTGAGACTGCCCTGCTCTCGGTAATTGAAGCTCTGAGACTGTCAAAAGCAGCTTCCAAATCCTCAGTTCTCATCCTGCTGGATCTGTCTGCTGCCTTTGATATAGTTAACCACCAGATCCTCCTGTCAATCCTAAAGATGAAGGGCATCTCGGGAACTGCACTCCAATGGTTCAAGTCTTACCTCTCAGGTAGGTCCTTTAGTGTGTTGTGGAGGGGTGAGGTGTCTAAGACTCAACATCTAGCTACTGGGGTGCCTCAGGGCTCAGTCCTTGGACCAGTTCTCTTCTCCATCTACATGACATCACTAGGATCTGTAATTCAGAAACATGGCTTTTCCTATCACTGCTACGCTGATGACACACAACTCCTCTCATTCCAGCCTGATGATCCAACGGTAGCTGCCCGCATCTCAGCCTGCCTGACAGACATTTCTGGCTGGATGAAGGACCACCACCTTCAACTAAACCTTACGAAGACAGAACTGCTTGTGGTCCCAGCCAACCCAACACGTCATCACAACTTCACCATTCAACTAGGCTCATCATCCATAACTCCATCAAGGTCAGCCAGGAACCTTGGAGTTGTAATTGATGATCAATTGAACTTCACAAAACACATTGCTAGAACTGCCCGGTCCTGCAGATTTGCCTCGTACAACATTAGGAGAATCAGGCCCTTCCTATTAGAGCATGCTACACAACTCCTTGTCCAAGCGCTTGTTCTATCCAGACTGGACTATTGTAATGCTCTCCTGGCTGGTCTTCCAGCCTGCACTGTCAAACCTCTGCAACTGATCCAGAATGCTGCAGCTAGAGTGGACTTTAACGAGCCGAAGAGGGCACACGTCACTCCTCTCCTAACAAAATTACACTGGTTGCCAGTTGCCGCTAGCATCAAATTCAAGTCACTGATGTTTGCCTACAGAACAACCACTGGCTCTGCTCCCTTTTACCTAAACTCATTACTTCAGACTTTATGTGTCATCCAGAAACTTGCACTCTGCAAGTCCATAGCCATTCTTAAGAAACGGCTGAAGACGCATCTTTTTCGGCAGCACTTGATCCAGTAATACTAACACTTTCTCTTCTCTTCTATTCTATTTATATATATATATATATATAAAAAATTACATGTACTGCGTTAGATTAAACTGAGAAGGGTCATAGCACTTGCATATTGATGTCTACTGTTAGTTTAACTGCTTCTATTGTTCTCATTTGTAAGTCCCTTTGGATAAAAGCATCTGCTAAATGAATAAATGTAAATATAAATGTAACAATGTGAACAGCTATTATTAATAAAAACAATTCACCTAAAAAAATGTCAGTTTGATGGTACATCTTTATTGTTTGTGTTTCCGATGTTAATTAAATTTGTTAATATGACTGAATTTAAATAATTTTTAGACTTATTGGGACCCCCTGGTTGAGAATCACTAGCTTATATGGTGTTGTTTTGCCCCTTTTTTGAAGATTGACAGCCTCCAGGTACTATATACTTATCTTTTAACATCCTTTTTGTGTTGCACACATAAAATTAAGTCAAACAGGTTTGGAACTTTATGTTGGAACTATTTACAATTCTTAGAAAATGTCCCCTTTTTTCTTTTGAAATGTACTTTTTTTAGGGTTGTGTTCTCCAGCCTAATCACAACCAGATAATCAGAAAGTTTAAAAGAAAGGGAAATTAAAAAAACATCAATTCCTCTTATCTCCCCTGCTTCCCCCAGGGTGTCAAAAGCTATTGCTTCATTTAGTCCAGCACATGGTTACAATCATGCACTGTTTAAAATGTCTCAGTAGGCTATATGGTTTTTCTGTTTGGTCAAGGGCATTTAAATCTGAATGTATGAATAGTTTAGAGTGTTGTTAATGCGAATGTGTTAAAATTTGATTTGAGTACGAGCTAAAATTTACTTTTTAGCTCATACTCAAACCCAGCCTGGGGGTCAGAGTGAAGACTGCAGTCTTCCCTGTTGAGAAGCCAAACTTCGTTAGACACTGTGTATTTATGTTCCAGTGTTTATTAAATGGTGGTTTGAGTATTTTAGTGATGGTACGCTTGCTCATCACTCTTGCTGCCCAGAACAGGGTAGTTGGTGTCCAAGAACAAGAATGATGGATTTCAATAAGGCATTCTTAATTCCGCTTGGAACATCTCCATGCTTGTTTAAACCCAAACTATTCGCTGCAAACACTCGTGGATGGCCAGTGGTGAAAAGCGGGTCAGAACAGAAGTAGCCGTTATGCCAGTTGAGCAACTGTTCATTTTAGATGCTTGTGGTATGGCAAAGTATGGAATATTTTCTTTTAAATGTTACCCACAATTCTTCCTTTTACACCCAGAAGCTCTTCTGGAGTCAATTGTCGCCTCAACAGTGTGTCAGCACCTCTGAAAGTTGTCATCTGACCAAAATCAGCGCTTCTCTGCAGCAGTTAGTATTCAGTAGAAAATGTCACCCAAGGCGAAATCGCAGCCAACATAGTAGCTCTGTGAGCCGCCTCACAGTCCACTGCCTAGATAGACAGCTGTCTTTTAAGGGTAACACTCTAACCAACATTGTATGTAATTTTTTTTTTTAATCCATTCCGATTTAATTAATTCCTTGCCAGATTCAGAATCAAAATCATGAAAAATCTATTTAAAATAAATGCTGTTCTTTTGAACTTTCTATTCATCAAAGAATCCTGAAAAAAAAGTATCACAGTTTCCACAAAAATATGGCAAAAAAGTGGCAGTTTTCGGCAATGACAAAAATAACAATACATTACACTGAAGTCTGGAGTAATGGTGCTGAAAATTCAGCTTTGCATCACAGGAATGAATTTCATTTTAAAATATATAAACATAGAAAACAGATATTTTAAATCAAGTGCTACAGAGAGTTTCAGTGGCGTTCGTTGGGAAGAATTTTTTCCATTCATTTCTCCCATGGGGATTTAAAAAAAAAAATGCGATAAGCATAATAAGCCTTGAACAAAGCCAACCAGCTACGAGGTTTGCTTTGTAAAATTACAAAGTTTGATTTAAAGCACAAAAGTTTTTGAAAATTGGACAAAAGACTGTGGTACAAGACTGTGTACTTAACAGCTTTAGTGAGGGAAAGAACTACAATCCTATGAAGCATTGCGAACAGCATAATCAAATAAAAAATTATGGGGAAATATAAAACTATATATTTAAAAAAATATATATATACAAATCTCTCTGGGAGGTCCAAAAACCAGTCAGTATCTGGTGTGACCACCATTTGCCTCACGCAGTGCAACACATCTCCTTCGCATAGAGTTGATCAGGTTGTTGTTTGTGGCCTGTGGAATGTTGGTCCACTCCTCTTCAATGGCTGTGCAAAGTTGCTGGATATTGGGAGGACCTGGAAAACGCTGTCGTATACACCGATCCAGAGCGTCCCAAACACGCTCAATGGGTGACATGTCCGGTGAGTTTGCTGGCCATGCAAAAACTGGGATGTTTTCAGCTTCCAGGAATTGTGTACAGATCCTTGCAACATGGGGCCGTGCATTATCATGCTGCGACATGAGGTGATCTTCGTGGATGAATGGCACAACAATGGGCCTCAGGATCTCGTCACGGTATCTCTGTGCATTCAAAATGCCATCATTAAAATGCACCTGTGTTCGTTATCCATAAAATACACCTGCCCATACCACAACCCCACCGCCACCATGGGCCACTCGATCCACAACATTGACATCAGCAAACCGCTCACCCACACGACGCCATACACGCTGTTTGCCATCTGCCCTGTACAGTGAAAACCGGGATTCATCCATGAAGAGAACACCTCTACAAAGTGCCAGACGCCATCGAATGTGAGCATTTGCCCACTCAAGTCAGTTACGATGACGAACTGCAGTCAGGTCGAGACCCCGATGAGGACGACGAGCATGCAGATGAGCTTCCCTGAGACGGTTTCTGACAGTTTGTGCAGAAATTCTTTGGTTATGCAAACCGATTGTTGCAGCAGCTGTCCGGGAGGCTTCAAATTCTCTGAAATGCCTTTGGAGACAGTTTATGGCAGAAAAATAAACATTCAATTCACGGGCAACAGCTCTGGTTGACATTACTGCAGTCAGCATGCCAATTGCACGCTCCCTCAAAACTTGTGACATCTGTGGCATTGTGCTGTGTGATAAAACTGCACATTTTAGAGTGGCCTTTTATTGTGGCCAGCCTAAGGCACACCTGTGCAATAATCATGCTGTCTAATCAGCATCTTGATATGCCACACCTGTGAGGTGGATGGATTATCTCAGCAAATGAGAAGTGCTCACTAACACAGATTTAGACATATTTGTGAACAATATTTGAGAGAAATAGGCCTTTTGTGTACATAGAAAAAGTCTATGTACATATGGATATATGGAATTTTCTGTACAGCATCATGGGTAATGTAGTTTTCACCATGAATTCCGCTGTTAAACATGATAATTTAAAAAAATAAGTTATAAGAAATAATGCGGACTGACAGCTTCAACAGAAGCAAATACCATTAACAACCTTGTAGCTCAAGGTCTGTCTTTAAAGATTTATCATTAAAAATCAAGAAAATAA
The DNA here is from genome assembly GCA_026230005.1 of Gila orcuttii. NCBI lineage: Eukaryota > Metazoa > Chordata > Actinopteri > Cypriniformes > Leuciscidae > Gila > Gila orcuttii. Next base: position 15,376,803 of record JAPDVR010000002.1, on the reverse strand, counting down.
AGTAGTGTATACGGTAGTATCTATTTACAGTAAACATTTCTGTCTTTCAGTTAACACCATTTGCCATCTTGGATGATGATTCCAGTTCATATTGGGATTTCTTTAATCCCTTAGTGATGGATACCTGCAATGCTGCCTCAGAATCAGGCCAAAACAAGTTATCTTTTAAGGTATCTATTTATGACTACCTTTTGAAACAGTCTTGACTTCAGGAGCGTGCTATAATGGCTTGATATATTTTAAAAACATAGCTCAAATTCTCAAGAAATCTCACACGTTATCATAAAATGATTTAATCATGCATTACTTCATGCCATCTTATAATACCAGCTGGGCACGAAACAATCATTGAAAAAAATGGACACTGGTAGTCAGTACACAGGGTGCCCACTCACTGCCTGCTGCTTCTGCAATTTCTACATCTCATGTTTAGGGACAATGAGCCATTGTGTGGCAGTTATTCAATCCTCTGAAGCTTGCGAGCTTTGACAGTGAGTGATCACATAAAATGATGTCACTGCAAATGCTTGGAAGCCAAGTACAAAGGAGCACCTTAGATACTGATCTGTGGTCAGATTAATGTGAAGGAACACTGATGAATTCAGAGGAAGTCTGTAACAAAAGTCACAGGCGCAAAGATTTTACAGAATAAGGCAATTCTGTCCCTTAAAAAGAAAAGTGGACTGCTGGTTTTGTATTGTCAGTAAAAAAAAACTCTACTGAACTTTTTTTTTTAAATAATTAACATGCGATAACCAAGCTCACGGAATGTGTGCCTGCAGAACTCGGTATGCCTGATTTTCACAATGTTATACAAATCCCATGTGTCTTGCTTGTTCACTTATTGAATGTTTGACTATGCTTTCAGTTACAAATAAGAGTAATTCACCAAGGGCCAGATTTACTAAACAAGGCAAATTAGCATGAGAGCACAATTCCAAAAAAGTGTCGACGGGGTGGAAAGTTCTGCGTATGATCTACTGATGACACGCAAATTAAAGAACAGACACAGCCGGATAATTTCTATAATGACCAACGCAGTCTACCAAGAGCAGCGCAAATTTGCATGCTTTTTTTATTTAATAATGTTTTTTGTGAACCCAACTACTTTCATTGAACAAAAACAGTTCAGAATATCATTTTTTTAATGTTCTGCAGAAAAAATAAAGTCATACAGGTTTGGATGACATAATAGCGAGCAAATGATGACAAAATATTTATTTTAGGTGAACCCTTTTCCATGGTTAAATACATTCCACAGAATTGATTTCCTCCTCAAAATCAGTGCGGAAAATGCAAAAGATTTGCTGATTCTATCTGAACCTGATGATGACATCAAGTGTCATTTGCACTAAAATTGAGTGTTGAAGGCCATTGACCATGTACTCAATATAAGGCAAAACTCACAAAAACATATGCAGAGCTTTACAGAACAAAACACACACACAACAGTGACTTTGTGTCTGATTTACATTTAATGATCTGTCTGTCTATAAACAAAACCCTATTCCTGACAAAGCCAATCAGGAGTCTACACTGCTATAATTATACAACAATAATTTCACTCAAGTACATTGTGTTCTGTTGCATTTCAGCATGCTATTAACATACCGAAGCGATAGCATTATGTTGTTTTATGGTTGACTGGATTGATTTAGTGGAATATTTGTAAAATCGCATTTTATAATGAGAGTGGTTTGGGGCCTACAATTTTTAGTCATGGTAAATCGTAAATCTAAGCAGATGAACTGGCTCCAGGCTGCAGCTTTCTGTGTAGAATGTTTATTTAAATCTACAACCATATAGATGGGGTACTTCTAACATTTTGAAATAAACCTTATGTTAAAGGTAGGGTAGGCAATATTTTTCGTAAACACTTGTTATACTGTTTCTCTCTCCAAATCCTGATAGCGATCAATAATAGAAGTGGTCTAAATATAAAAAAAAAATGCATGTATCTTCTGTGGAAGTCTCAGGACCAAATTTTTTTTTTATCCAATCATTGCATTCGGTCCGAATGCAATGATATGACGTCCTACCTCCCTTTCAAAATATGTATTTCCATATCTCTGCACACCTGCTCCCGTAGACATCACACGTCATCAGTGTGTTTCATGCTCTGCAGAATTAGACAGACGTCAGTCACGGAGCGCTTCAACCGAAACATCAGCCGCCTTTTACAGTTCCTCCTGAATCAAAACAACCAGCTTATGCGGCGTTCATGCTATGTCGTAACCGCAATTAAAAGATGGCAACCTGTGACGTTCTACCCGGAGCTGTTCACGTCCTCAGACTCGGATTTATGCTTTTATATATCAATGCTATCAGCGTCTAAATTAATCTGCAGCAGTCAGATGATACAAATCAGCGCTCTTTAAGTTGTTTACGTTCATTATTATTGTAATGTTATGTGCTTTAATTTGTGAGTTTTTTTTAACGACGTCTCTCATGACCCTTTGCAGACTCTACTCTGGCTGTGTGTTTTCGTGTGTTTTGGCCTGGCTTTTCAAAGCGCTCTGAAGCGAGTGAGATCTTATTATTCAAAAGCTAGATTGGTATTGCTAGCCACTCTGAAATTGCCTTCCCTACCTTTAAAAAAAGTATTCAGCAAGGATGCATTAAATTGATCAAAAGAGGCATTTATAATGTTACAAAGATTTCTATTTCAAATAAATGGATGTCTTTTGAACTTTCTATTCATCAAACATTTCTGAGAAAGAAATGTATCACAGCTTCCAAAAAATATAAACAGCCCAACTGTTTCAACATTGATAAGAAGAAACACTTCTGTGTGAGACTTCTTTTAAAAACATTAAACATTTTACCAAACCCAAAGCTTTGAATGGTAGTATACATGGAAAAAATAGTAGCTTCTTCAGGGGATGTAAATGTATAACACATTTATGCCTGAGAACACTTAAAATATGCAGCCCTGAAATCAAACTGTGTGTAACTCTAGGAAAAACCCCACTTTATGGTTTCAAGGTTTTTTGGGATAACTCATCGAATATTTCTTAATATCTGGCTCTTAAAGGTGACTTGCGTCTCATTGAATCTTCAAAGCCTGAGGCGTTGTTGAATTAACCCAGATCAGGCTGCTTGGGTTTGAGTCAGAGACTATGCCTTTAAGGCTGTAATTTAACAGCAGCTTCCCTTCATGTGGTTAACGCTTCACTAAAGAGCGGTCACTGTTATCAATTTGAAAAAATCTGAGTCATTAAGAAGTCAAGAAGCTGCATTCATGTTTCGACCGTTCTGTGACTTCTAGGAAGATGGCCCAATCCATCTTCCGGAAAAAAGGGGACACTGTAGGAGCGGTTATCTGATGAGCTGCACCCTTCATTCCAATGAGAAATTCCACCACCAAAACTTCCTGGAATTTAGGGATTTTGAGGAACAAGCTCTCCGAACCAGCTGACCAAGTCTGATGAAGGTTTGAGAGGTTTGTCTCTGATTTGAATTTTATTCAGAACTTTCTAAAACATGCAAAATAATGTAACAACAACAACAAAATAACAATATTGCAAATCAGTGATACTGACAAAATCAATTATCAGTAGTAAAACATTATCTAAATTAAATCAAATAACAGTAAACTAAGAGAGTAATTAATTTTCTTTGTGTGTTTCTTTTTAGATTTTTTCATTATATGATGTTTGGTTAATCTCATCTGTAAAACTCTATATAATCGATAGCTAGATAGTATTTTTTATTATTTAGTATTTTTTAATTTTAATATCTCAACTGTAAATCTCAGCCCAAAATAATTATGAAAATAAGAAAAACTTTGACTGTTTGAGATGTGAATTATACATTGCTGCTTATTTAGTCATTTAAGCGTTTGTTTACGGAATGCAAATCATGGCCTCAATTTTCCTTGTTGTTTTACTCTTGGCAACAGATAAAGCACTTCTTTTGCGTATTCACTTATCTAGAAAGCCATGACTACTATCAGAATTTTATGGGTAATTGATTTACAAAAATAGAACAAGAAAATGCGCACACCTGTTTTTCATCATTTGTCGAAAAATAAATTCGGGAAACAACATGGTTTGGGACAAAGGTTTTCAAAGGGTTCGAAACCCTAGAAAACAATGTCAGATGAAATGGGTAAATGCGATAGCAAATTGTTTTGTTGTTCCAATTTTAGTTCCATTTAAACAAGCTGCACTTTTTATGTGCCAGAGTTTTATTAATATAAAGGCATACTGTTTGGCAGCCCTGAGGTGGGTCTGAATTTCAGGTTTTATTTGTCATCTTGTGTGGTTGTGCTCAAAATGTACATGAATACGCTCACTGAGAAGGACCGCACGGAAAATCTTAGAAAAAAATAAGTATCCCAGATAGCACACGTACGTCTCCAATATTTAAAGAGCACTTCATCTGAAAAACATCTGATAAACATCAGTTTTAAAAGAGCAGTTTTACATACTTTCCCATTTTAAAGACATTTTCTAAGTGTCTTTATAACTTCTGACAGGAAACGTCTTAGAGACGTATTGCAGATGATCAAATGCTCTAAAAAAAACATCTTCCAGATGAAAGCACGCACAATAGATGTCTCTGCGATGTATGTGTGCTATCAGAGATACTGCCTAATACTACATGCAACTGTTTGTGGTTAAATCACCTCTTGATGGAATTAACATCACAACATTAATTTCCATCAAGATGTGCATAAATTTTTGGTCGAGATCTTGTATTGACAATGCAAGAGTTCAGCACTCTGTAAAGATTCCTCCAGTACATCCCAAAGACTTTCAGTGAATTCAAGGTCTGGACTCAGAGGTGCCAATTCATGTGTGAAAATGATTCTTCATGCTCCCTCCCAACCATTTTTTCACAATTTAAGTCTGATGAATCTTGACATTGTCATCCTGGAATATGACCATAATGTGTCTTCTTACGTGGCTGTTTAAGAAATAAAAGGAAACACACTCCATCAGTTAGGGTTAGAAGAACTGAACACATAACATGCTAGAAACATAGTAATCGCTGCAATAATTATCCAGTCATTGACTCTTCAGCATTTGCCTATTTAAATCCAAACAGCAATTTTTTTCTTTTCTTTTTTTGGCTGGGCAGTATAGTAAGAGTAGTATGTTATTCCGCCCATAGCTGTATTTGTGCCTATTTTGGACACTGCAAAGAACATCAACAAATTGAAAATTTCAATGGAGTCTTTGTTAAAGTCTGTTAAGTTTCTTAGTGCTATGCAAATGTTGACCTACAGTGTGTTTATGTTAAGCAAAATAAGGAATAAAATAAGCAGATGTGACCTCAGTTTTGACGCAGAGGACATAGTAGATTTGGGCATATGATTAGAGTGATAAGACACACTTCATTGACAGAACAGATGAGTAATGTTTTTCTAATATACCTCTCGCGGCATTATTTCTACTGGAATCAATCCAATTTATACGGGATATAGCCTAACCAAGCTGAAGAAGTTGGCACCCGTATACGGTGCCTGACATTTGAACTTCTGAGCTGCCAAATTTGAATAAAATTGAATGAAAACAACAACAGCTGATCTCTGCTGTGAGTTTGTCTCTGTTTGTTTTACACGAGATGGCTTGTGTCGATAAAGCCTGGACTGTAATGTCAGAACATTACATCGTAGCGATCAAAGCTCGGTTGGCTTATTAACACTGCGGCGATGACAGAATTTCAGAACGCCACCCAGAGTTCTCCGTTAACCTCATTGGAATGATTATTTATTTTTCCACTGCTTATTCTCCCTTGAACCTGTTCCTCAGTTTCATGTCCCATATTTTCCACTCCAGCTACATTTTTACCAGTGAAGTTTTGTTTTCGGTGCTATATGTTAGCTGCCAAAAACGCAATCCCTATGATTTCATCTTAAAGCATGACTGCATTACAATATTACTATATTACAGTTCACTTACTTTCGTGCTCCTCCTTCATATTTGATTTATTAATGCGTTTATCTCATATAATTTATACCTCCAAGATCAGCTGATTCATATTTAAAGGTTAAAGCATACACGTTTAAAGAGCAATTTGCATGTCAGTTGTTTTATATCATCATCTTGAATCTTGTTTGTATCCAAAACTTTAAGAAATATGTTTCTCGTCCTTTGTAAACAAGTGTTCTTAAAAATCCTGGCTTTAAGCTGAGAAACTCCCAGATTCCATCTGGTCACTGGCAACGAATTCAAGCAAGGACTCACACTGACATTACATAATTATGTTTGCAGTTTATCAATATTATTTTTTGCTAAACTGCATTTTGTTTTTTTTATTAAATATGTCAAAAAACTGATACATTATTTTGTACTATTCTCTTTTTACTACACTGTAAAAAAAAAGATCAATAAGTAGCCTAGTGCAATATGTTTTTACATTGCTTTAACTAATCAAAATAAGTTAAGCAATCTTCAACTTTTTTATGTTATAAAAGATTCAACTCATTTCTAAGTCATTTTAAAATAATTTAAGTTGAAATAATTTAAACATCCAAGTTGATTGTACTTAATTTAAGGCAGCAACATTTTTACAGTGTAGATAGATTTGAGCTATTTTCCCCCCAAAATGCGCTCACCTAGACTTAAAATACACTAATTACTTAGTATACAGTACTATTTATAGCATATAGCCTACTTTAAATAAGGCATCAGATGTAATCGGCAGACTGACTGATTGGAAATCCCATGAAATAGCCTTAGTCAAACTAGGCTACATCTCTAATGCTTCACAGGTTAAACATAATGTCTTTAAACATCCACAACCGAACTCAACGCAAATGTGCTCCGATGGTTCCCTGAGATCTCAGTGAGTCAGTAGTGTGTGTGTGTGTGTGTGTGTGTGTGTGTGTGTGTGTGTGTGTGTGTGTGTGAACAGGGGCGCACCACAGATCAGTCATCTTTTGTGAATACAGAATGGGGGCGGAGGAAACACATTCTATAAAAAGAAGGTATCCCACCACATCATGAAACGGCGGGCTGCTTCACAAACACTCCAGCAGGAATCCTCCTCTCTGCTGCCACTTTCTTTTATTTGTTTGGTACAGCATCCAGATGCTTTAAGCTTATCCACATCTTTGTGATTTTATAATATAGCCTTTTAAGTATCTTACAACGTCCCCCCCCCCCCCACTGCCAGATTATTTGATGGACACTGTAGAATGGAGTTTATGCTTTTTTAAGCCAAAGTTTGGTGGTCAACGCACCTAGTGCTGTAGGAAACATCTTATCTTCGAGAAACCAACATTCTCATTCAGAGTAAGAAAAGACTGAAAGGATGCTGAGCGTTACGCGGAGTCGGAGCTGTTGGATGTTGACGCTGATCATCGCGATAGTGCGGATGGGAGAAACTCAAGGGACCGAGGGCAAAGCCCAGGTGAACTCCATCAAATCACTGGAGCCCCAGATCGCCGCCACTAACCGCTCCAGCGCTTCATATAGCGACATCCCGAAGAAAAGCAATATCCCCGCTCAGGTAAACCCGACACCTCTATCCATTTATTAGAGAAAAAAAAAGTTAAAACCCTTCAGGCATTATTACTTACTAAATGCATAAGGAAATCACACGTGTCACTTGTGAGCAAATTGTTCGCTGATCTTTTTAAAGGAATTTCTGTCAGTTAGCCTACTGTCTACAGTTTGTCTGGGCTCTGGGGGACAAACCTTTTATCCCAAATTCCTGCAGTCACAACCAGATTGTCCGAATTTTATCAAATAGCTATGTTTTAAACAAGTTTTTGTCATTTCCTTGTGGTATAAAAAAAAAATAATATAGCCTATAGCCTACTAAATACACGTGACAATGTTTTGATCGCAGTCAAATCTGAATATCACCACATGCGACTGTGTAACGCTGTAATCTTTTGTGGTTAATGAAACTTAAGATAATTTTGTTATATTTGTACATTGCACTGTAGAATTCATTTTTCTGATCTTTTATTTTACATTTTTGTTCATTAAAGGAATGGTTTGACAAATTGTAAATTACATTGTAGATTAGGATATTTAGAAGTTTAGACTTTTTCACTTTTACTTTCCATCAAGTGCCAAAGAGAATGGCTTGTGGTAGCCTATATTATGTAGGCTATAGCAAATCTATATAGGCTAATCAATTTGTCAAGGCTAAAACATTTGTGTTATTTTAGATAGTGATTAAGGTAGCTTCACTGTAAAACATGATCGTGATTTTTAACAGTAAAAGACTGTAAAAATGAGACAGTAAAATCCTGTTAATTTGTTAACAGGAATTTTTCCTTATACGGTGAATAACTGTAATAGATCTAACCTTACATTTAATGTATTTTTACAGTAAAATACTGTTAAATTTACAGTTTTACAGAATTCCCTGCATGCCACTTCACATTTGATGTATTTTCGTTGAAATAACCTAAAATGTTGCTACTTTAATTTTTATGGTAAATTTCTTGCAACCATAGCTGCCATTTTTTTACCGTAAATTTCACTGAATTTGTTTCTGGAGTGTAGCCTACAGTATTACTTGCATATTATACAAGTACAGTTATCAGAAAGGATTTATTGTAGGTCAGTTGAATGGTCAGTATCCTTTTGAAAGCTTTATATTTCTAGCTGGTAAATCCTGGATTCATACCAAGCTCATGATTTATTTACTTGTTTTAAGTGAATAAATTCTCAGCATGGGTAAGTCACCTATACTATTACTGCAGATGAAAATCCTCTTTGCTATTTGGTTTTGGTCTTGGTTGTCTCTCAGATCCGCAGTAAATATGCAGATGTTGTTTTAATTGAGAGCAGACACAATTTATTGGAAGAAAAAGAGGAGGTGATGGGATTTTTCTCCCTCTCATATCCTCTTTGGAGTGGGAAGATCTCCAGTATGCAAGTTCCCTGCCAGACCCTCATCTAAACAATTGCTTTCAAATATACCATCTGCATAAACGCAGGTGGTCTGGATGATCAGACCACTGCCATACATGTGGAAACCACTACAGTCCAATATTAGTTAAATGTCATGCTACATTTAGCTTCTTATCCAAATGTAGATTGCTAACAACTTTGTAGATTGCAAACAGAGCGACTGTTGTCTCATTTGGAAGTTTCCAGTTACAGATGGTGCAAGACAGATCTAGAACGTTTTATACTCTGGGGCGACTCTATAAATCTAGAAGAATTGCGTAGGAGATTTAATTAAAATAATGAAAGATAACTTTAAAAAAATGTATACCCTGCTGAAGAAATAACTGCTTAAGTCAGCCTAACTTGTTCTGCTAGTCTAATGTGGTTTAAGGTGCCTGAACAACTAACACAACTCCCCTAAAACCAACCAAACAAGCTTCACCAGCAAAGACTTTGGGTGTATACAAAACCAATTTAGACTGGTTTAAGCTGTTTATTTTCTGCAACAAAACCAATTTAGAATGGTTTCAAGGTGTTTGTTTTTAGCATGTAGTGTATTTTTAGGAGTGTATGTTGATTAGCTTCATTTTTATGTAACAAAGGCCCTGTTTACACCTGGTATTAAGATGCGTTTTGGTCGATCGGATCACAAGTAGACGAGGGAGACATGTTCCCATTTACACCTGGTGTTTTAATCGGTCTCTTTTGCACTTTCAACCACTTCTGTCCTGATTTCTTCAGGGGGAGATTCTATGGGCGGGTAAATGTTTGGGTTTTTCAGATCTTTTGATCTAATGGACAAAATAAGCATATTTACATATGAACGCAAGCAGCAGCTTTCGTTTCTGCCGCAAGACCAGCTGAACGCTGTGAGTGTGTGTTAGAAATCAGGAATGGTGACAGAACATTGTACTTGGTACATTTTTCGTCTTCAAACCAAACTTGGGACTCCAGCAGACAAAGTTTATATCCCATCTGGCGAGTGCGCTTCCCATACTGTTTACGCATTAGGTCAGTTGGCGGAGAGTAGGAGGTCTTTTTGGCTGTTTGAACACATTCAGTCACATGAGCGATTACACTACGAAAGCAATTCGGTCTAATGCGTTTTTTGACTACCTCTGACTACAAGCTCAAAACATTTTAGACCCCATTTACACCTGTATTTAGCGTCGTCCACTTGTGATCCGATTGCCCAAAACGCATCTTAATACCAGGTGTAAACAGAGCCAAAGAAACTTGTAGTTGTATGTAAATTATGTAAACATAGGGTTACATCTGTTATACAGGAAACTACCTTGTCACACCATATCACCACAGAGTAGGCCTTCACACCATTTGCATGTATAAGAATTCACAGTGACAGTGTATTAAAATTAATATCAGATTTGAAAGAACACGTCATGTGGATGCAGTTGCAACTTTCTTGATTGCAATTGTAGCTTTGAGAATTTTCTTTAGTTCTAATGCCCTCTTAAATTGTAAGACATCCTGTTTTTGTGCAGTTACAACATTTCATGATGATCAGCCATTGACATTGTTTGTCTGCATTTTTGTTGATTTTTCTTATTGCTACTTTGATAACATGTTGCATGTTATGATATGATGCATGCTAATTTCAAGTTCCTCAATCAAAGTTATTGTATTTTAATTCCCCCTTTGGATGAAATTGAACAAAACTAGGCATGCATCCTCACAACAAGCTGTTGTCAAAGTTTCATTAACTTTGGACTTTGCTGCACCCGAACATTTTATTGAATTTTATTTGGAAAAAGCACTGACAAGTTAAAAACATTTTGTCAGCTGTTTGATACATGTGAATTAACAGTCTGGGAAGAGTTAGTTCATTATGACAGAATTTTTCCAGACATCACACGTCATCAGCCCATTTTATGCAATGCAGAGTTTGACAGACGTCAGTCACCGAGCACCGCAACCGAAACACCAGCGGCCTTTTTCAGTTCCTCCTGAACCAAAACAACCAGCTTATGCTGTTTACACCATACCTGCTGTAATTTGGAAGAGATGGAAACCCGTGACGTTATACTCAGAGCGGTTCGTGACTCAAATGTATGCGATGTTTCAATGGCAACACTATCAACGCGGAAATGAATCTGCAGCAGTTAAGTGTTACAGGTCAGAGCTCTTTTAAGTTGTTTGTTCATTATTATTGTAATGTTATTTGCTTTGAGACATGAGGTAGTTTAATGCCGTCTCTTGTGATGTGGGAGGCCATATGAGGGTGGGATCTTATGCTTTCAAAGCTAACTTGCTATTGTTAGCCGCTCCAAAAAATTGCCTACCCTACCTTTTAAGGTAAGAACTACAATGCAAATGACATGAAGAAAAATAGGGAATTAGCCATATATAATTAGCCAAGTTCTTCAGATGACTAATATAGTGACTGAATATCTCTAAAAGATTTAATGATGGCACTCAGAAGTGTGCCTGAATTTAATTTGCCATGATGTCCTAGTAGTCACTTTTTCTACATTTTTCTCTCCCATCTGGGCAAGCTGTCTAAAGAATGCTTTACATTTTTATATGTCATTACACAGCTGCTGAAATGTTTCCTCTCAAGTCCTCTAACTCTCTAACGCTCAAGGATATGGCGAAGATTATAACACAAGCTCCCTATAAATCTCCCACACTGGCATACTCCCAAGTGCTGCAAATTAGGCAGGCAAGAGAAACGGCCACCCAGTTTCATACATCCGTCCTAACGGAGACAAGCCGAAATCGGTTCGCTGTTTCGCGCTATAAGTAAAGCTGGCCTGTAGCCATGATGGAAGAGTTTTATTAGTAGCAACAACTTAATTAAAATGTGTCTAATGAAACTCATGTCAGATGTTGGCTTGATGTTGTCCACAAATCACCAACAAACCAAAGTCGCTCACTTTAGACGGTTAAGAGTAAATGTTCAAGGGGGGTTTAATGGTGGTTTACAGTTTGGTCAACCCAAAAAGAGGGATATTGGGATTGGCAGAACTTGTTCACCACATTAACCTCTTAACTAGAGGGGAAGAGGCTAGTATTCTGCATGAACACGAGAGCTGTTTCACATCAGTGCCGCAGCTTTGGGACTTTTAGCTTTTCCTCTTATTTAATTTGACGCTGAGGTTCCGTTAACGAGTAGGAGCGGGGCGGGGGATTGTTTGGGTCTGGCTTGTAAAGAGGCGAAGTGGGTCGCCCTCTCCTGCTCCCTATGAGGTTAATTGACTGTTTAGTGATGCTAACGAGCTGAGAGAGTGAAATAAAACAGGTAAAGGTGTGGCGGCTTTTTAGCGCTAACCAGGCTAATCATCTGGATTTTACTTTCTTTGAGGAACTAGACAGCCTAGAAGGTATAATGACCATGAGTTTCTGAACCACGATTTCATTTGCCAAGGCATGATGGCGCATTTCTGTAGCATTCCCAGAATTCCATGGATGTAACGGTTAGCATCCAGTTAGCCATGCTAATTGAAAAATAACAAAAACAGAAATATATTACTAAAACTAAAGCTGCCCCACTAAACACCAGCTTCACCTTGTTGTGAGTCAAGCTAGACCAGCTAAAGACCAGCTTGGCCAGGCTGGAAGACAGACTTAAACCAGCTAAGATCAGCAAACCAGCTTAGGATGGTTTAAGTGAGTTTTCTCAAAGATTTAGCTGGTTTATGAGGTGACATTGTATTGTCATTGTATTCTGTGGCTGCACAACAATAATAACATACATAGATAAATGACACAGCATTTGTTAGGGTTTTTGTTGCACTTGCACTAGTCTTTATTGGGAAGCAGAGAAAAATAAAATTACACAACATGTTTTATTGTGACAAAAAAAATTAAAAAGTTAAAATTAAAAAATTAATCACATAATTAAGTAGGAACTCGAAATCCCACAGCCTCCATATTTGTCAATAATGCCTTTAAGGGTTTTCTACAGATATGTTTTGAGTGCTGGTGAGATTAGCCTTCAACTTGCTTTCCTGTGCAATCTGATACACATAGGGCCATGCCCTTTGAGGGTGGATAAGGTTTGTTTGTTCAGTGACATAGTTTATTTTACTCTTGAAAACCCTCTCAATTCACTAACACCATTCATGGTGTCAGATGTCAGCTTTGCTTTTGCAAGGTCAAGTTAAGCTGGGCCCTGCGGCCCTAGAGGAACATGTGTGTGATACATGGGTTTTATGTGTGGAAACTCTATTCATGATCTCATAGTCTGTTGTGTATATGAACTTAGATGCGGGTTCAAAGGAAGTCTTGCATTCCTATAGTATAGATGAAGATGATTCCTTTGTAAACTGTCATGTACAATATTTACTTAAGACTCAAAGCTAGCTGATAAAGGATTTGTATTTGTTGCAGTATTGTTTTTTATTTATTATTATTTTTTTTATTATATACGGTATACAATATATATAAATATATTTACAGTATATATATATATATATATATATATATATATATATATATATATATATATATATTACAGTATTTCCATCTATATATCTGATTATTTATATTGTGTAATTATCGATTTGACAGCACTGTTTTTTAAAATAAAAAATAGACTGCAATATTTTTCAGCCAGTTTATAAATCTGCCTGCTATAGTACTGCATGCTCATCGGTTGGTACTAGCTAGATAAGACGTGACATAGTTTGGGTATTACCTGATATATGAGTGAGGGAGAATACAGATAGGGAGATGATTTTCAAAGGCATGGCACGTTTAGTCTTCAAAGTCCGCTTTTTTTTGCTAGCATGCGAGCGGTGACACAGGGGCCAGTGGGCATCCCTCATCGCTGTCTGTCTCTGAGCTTATCATCTCGACACTTATCTCACACATGAACGTATGGGAGGAATAAAAACAGACTGTGGAATCAATGAGGGATGAGGATCAACGAGTCGTATCCAAGCGCTGGCCGGGTCATTAAAATCCTGATGTGATGACGTTGCCAGATTATGTGCAGACAAGTCTATGTGTCTACATTGGCTCTGGTGGTTTATGGGATGCTATGGAGAGAAGAAGGGTATGAGATGCAGGTGAGTCTTACAGCTTTGGAATCAAAATTTGTCTCATCCACTTCGTATCTTCAAGTTGTCATGATTTAGCCGTAAATCTGAGAATGTTTTACATCTAAGCACATAATGCAACTGAACTGAATAAGGGGGTGTTTACTACATTCATTCATCCACTAATGCACTGCACTCAATAACTTTCTAATGATGCAGCGAATGAATACTGAATTTTGAGGTCAGTAACTTTTTAGTATTTAAACATTTAATGGGCTTCATTCGTTCCTTATTCATCTCGTGAATGTATCGTTGGTGGTTTGGCTGGGTTTCATCATGTGTTCTCAATGTTACCAATTCTGTTACTTGCATAAGAAAGGAAGGTTGCCCTGAGGTCTGTCGATCTGCAAAAAATAATAATTTCTTTTGTTATTAGATATTGAGATATTCTCCCCCGCTTTTGAGACCACATGTTTTGCATTTGATGCTAAACTGAAGATTGTTATGGGTGATGTAAAGCGTTTCTTCACTGGCTGGTTTCTTTTCATGAGTTTGTGATTTGTGTAATGTATTGTCAAGGTCTCAGTCTCATCCGGTTTATCTTATGTTAAGGTCATTTAGCCTTATAATAAGGAGCCGGGTCTGGTTTGCTGATTTTGGAGGGGTTTGGGGCACCTAGACCAATTCAAACCAGTTTAGCCTGGCCTAACTTGATTTTAACTCAAAGGTATGCTAATATAAAACGCATATTAGACAATTTATCAATGTACTGTTATGTACTATTAATAAAATGATTTAAATTGCATTACAACTTTTCAGTTTAACCACATAAAAATCATCATGGTTTATTTGCTGCATTCTGGTTGTTTGGTTTATGATATCCTCCTGAGCAATCATATACACGTACGTATGGTATATACTATTTTGATTATCCTAATCATGTCTCTGTTTTTCAGAGAAATTAATCCAAAATGTATAATGTCTACAGATTTGTGTAAACTCATATACAGCCAATGTATAAATGTATAGTAAAAAAAATCATACAAACAACAGGTGTCATATTGCAAATCAATTATGGATTGTAGTGGAAATGAACTCCGAGGATTCCAGTATTAAGATTACTGTAATTTTGTTACAGTGTTTGTCTTGTTTTAGTTAAGTGTCCATCAAATGCACTTTACAGAATCTCGGCAGAAATATTCGGTCATCATAATACTTTTCGCTAACTGTTTCATGAATACTGTGAATTCAGACATGCTACTCATCTTACTACTGTTTTTCGCCTACTATATAGCACGGAAGTATGCATATTCAGACGCGGGTTTTGTTCGATTTAATATGTTGTTTTGAATGTAGTTTCATCCATAATTTCCAGCTGTCACATAAAAATAAAATATAGCTGGTGACAGCGATGAGGGATAGTTGATACTGTGGATCCAGAGTTGGAATAATCAAATCTAATACATTTTAATATTTTCTGTTCCTGACTATTTGATGGCATCATTATCCCTTTTATTTACAATTTATTTTGAAGTGTTTATTACATATAATTTATTACATTAACTTTTTTTGCTCACCGGCAGCCACTGTGGCTAGTGGTTTTCCAAAGCTATTAACCACTCAGCATTTTCACTGGGCACAATTTTGACATCGATACCATAGGGAAAAATATCTCATAATTTCGCAGTAGGTATATTAGGGTGCTGTCACTTTAAGACCTGACACACAGATCCATTATACTGTTACACTTGCATTTTCTCTCTCAACTGTTTACGGTCACTTAAAACATAACTGACTGTGTTTATGTAAATACTCTCCAAGACTGGCATTTTGACATTATTTTGTGTGTATTTGACTGTTTAAGTACAATAAGTAGCGAAAAATAACTAAATTTACTACTGAGAGGCGGCTTTATGTGCCGCACTTTGGGTGTGAGCACAAAATCTGCGGAAATTAGTAAAATTATGCGCAATACGTGCAATCCCATGCCGAAATTCAAACCCTGAAACAAATGAGTGAGGGGAGGCGGGTTTGTGTGAAACTTGCTGTCGGAGAGATGAGAGAGTGAGAAAGCGTGGCTGGTATCATGTTAGCCTGGTTAAAACCAGACCCTTCTCAGTCGTAACTGAGTTAGGATCTGGGGAAGGTTCATTGACATCTCATTTCCAAAGAGGCGTCACCAACGGACGTCGCTCAAATGCCTCTGGGCGCAATTGGATAGACCTAAAACCAATCAGATTGATCGTTATCTTGTAAAGCCCGCCTCAACGTTTGTGATTGGTGCCTCGATTTGGAAAGATTGGAAATGAGTTTGAATGGGCTCTTCGCCAGACCTCTTCGCCTGTTATTGAGAGACAACAATTTGACAGACTATATACACAATCATCACCCTTAATTCCTACTAAGGAATGTATAAAGGCTCTCTCTGTTATACTTCAAAAGTTTTTGTTAAATACCGAAACTAATGAGTGTAAATGAGAGAAAACAGGGTTTGTTGGAGAAGGACTGGACCTGATCTGTCTTTCTCATTCTCAGGGGTATCCATGCAGCAGTGATAAAGAGTGCACGGTGGGAACTTACTGCCACAGTCCCCAACACGCCCCGTCCCGCTGCCTCACCTGCCGCAGGAGAAAGAAGCGCTGCCATAGAGACAACATGTGTTGCCCTGGAAACCGCTGCAGCAACTGTACGTTCTTCTGTTGATTTCCCAGTGTCTTTATACTAACTTGGGGGAATTTACAATGGATTTCTTCTGTCATTCCTTAGATACCTGCATCCCCATCTCAGAGAGCTTGCACAAATCACCTATGGAGGAGCACAACACGCTTCCTATCAAAGACAAAGGCTGGAGGAAGAACGGCAAAGCTCAGGCCAAGATCTCTCTCAAAGGTGAGGAACTGACAATGTCAGTTCAATGTCGGTATTGGGGTGGTGATGGCGCAGTGGATAAGACACATGCCTTTGGTGTGAGAGACCCGGGTTCGAATCCACTGTGAGACACCAATGTGTTCCTGAGCAAGACACTTAACCCCTAGTTGCTCCAGAGGCGTGCGACCTCTGAAATATAGCAATTGTAAGTCGCTTTGAATAAAAGCGTCAGCTAAATGAATAAATGTAAATGTCACAAATGGAGAACCATGTTTTTTTCTGACAAACTTTCCAGTGATGCATTTTCCCTGAAAAACACTCACTGTGTATCCTGAGTTCAGGAAGTTACATATGATTTCAAGCAATGTGATTTCAAGCATGTGCTTTTCTGTCTGGTGTATCAGACTGTGGGCGGTCTGTGGCCATCTGAGACTGAGAGTGTTTCATATTCATACTCACTTATGAACAATGTCTGCAATGAGTTGATTCACTGGATGTGGTTACATGCATGTGTTGAGGGGTACGGCGGCCCACAACAACATGCAGCTCGTATATCTTGAAGATTTAACCACAGCGGGAGGCCTGTGTGGGAAGGATCCCGATGCTGTTTCCTCACCTCTGTATTCTCGCCTCAGTAACATGGCGGCTCAGTCACGCTCTCAAACAGAAATTAAACCACACCAGATTTAGACTGAGCCATTTGAGGCACACTGAATGTTGTACCAACTGCCATTTAGAGTACTTTATGGACTAAATATGGACTAAACAAAAGACGATGGCAACTTTCATTTCATGCCAACTTTAACCAGCTCTGTTTCTAATTTTGGACAAGTGAACAACCACTGGAAAATTGCTTTGCATTTGTTTGTAAGTAGATCTATATCAGTTGCAGTGACGTATTTGGTTGCACTTTGTTTTCTGATTTCTCTTGAACGTTGTGGAGAATATTTGCATCAGCGACAGAAAGGTCGAGTGTGTGTAAGATTCGCCTTGGACTGGGTCTGACATAGAGTGGTGCAGGTATGACATCACTTTGTAGGCCAAAACGCGGGAGCGAGTTAGCATTTTAGCACTTCCGGTTCCATCGTCCCGAAGTCAATGTTTTTTTTTAAAATGAGATTTTGGTTAAATAAGGACTGGAGTGAACACAAGCTCAAGACACTTTCACGTTTTATTCTACGACATAAAATACATCAGTATTACCCCACTCGGGATTTTTGAAGCTGTTACGTGTCTTGAAAAAGGAGGTTGCTAACAAGTGGCTAAATGGGACTGCAGAGGCTGTCGTGGAGATTAAATGTCATCACGCCGAACAGGGAAACTCAGTCCGCTTTTACAGCCTTGTTATGCTTATAGTTGTGCTCATAAACTATTCTAACTCAAACGCTCTGGGAAAATGTTTTAGATAAAAACTGAAGGAGTTGTGGGAAGTTTAGTGATGGTGACGTTGAAGTTGTGGGACCGTGGTGTAGTTCGTTTATAGCCAACCTTTAGCTTTTTACTTCTGTCAGCTGCATTTCAGCTTCAAAATCAAGTTGTGTTCATCTGTGAATCACCTTGATGGACAAAAATGTAAGTATCATAAACTTTTGTTGATCACAGAGCTTGTTTTTAGCGATAATCCAAAATCCTATGGGAAAATCCTATTGGGTTTTTGTCGAGGGAACCAGTTTGATGCTAACTGCCGATTTGCCTACAAAGTGACGTGATACCTGTGCTACTCTATTGACTGAGGGAGGGATAATACTTAGTTGTGATGTTACGTAAATAGCGACAGATCTTTTCTACTGTATTGTGACATACATCCGAGTGAAACGGTTTATCGAAAAGAAAAAAAATTGTGGTTGTTGATTGGATGGAGACAGATCTGAATGCAAGCTTGTAAGATTGTAAGAAAGGGGCAGGGTTTACGTGGACATTTTATTTTTGTTAATATTTCAATAATTTAATTACACATTCACGGTTTTCTGATATCAGTTAATGGTCATGCAGGTACATTTTTTAAAATATTTTTAGGTAGTTTTATTTTGATTTACATTTATTTAATATTACATTTTTATGATTGAATTAATTTTTAGCTTTTAATCAACTCGTATCATAACCCCCTGAAGTTTGGGAAACCCTGTATTAAAGGAATAGTTCACCCAAAAGCAACTGCATAATTCTTCAAAAATTCTCATTTTGTGTTCCATGGGTAAAAAAAAAGAGAGTATGAGAACACCGTGAGAGTGAATCAGTAATATTTTGGGGCTCTTAAAAAAGGAAAAATATCAATTAAATTTCATGTAAATGAGAAAATGGTGAAATTATTTCTAAAATGCAAATTTTTTTCCTGCAAAGCCATCTTCATAAACGTAAAAAAAATAAAATAAAATAATAGAATAAAAGAATTCTCTTCTTCCCAGAGCAACTGTTTATTGAATATAGGGAACATTTAACCAGGAAATATGGTTTACCAAGTAACTAGCCTGGTTGTAATTTGGGCTACTGTTTTTCGAGTACTATGTAATCGAACATACTACTCGGTTTTTGCATATATATAGTAGGGAAGTATTCTATATTTCGAGCACAGCGCATGACCTTATCACACTTAGCATTCTGCACTTCTGTTTGAGCTACAGAAATGGCACTGACGTCTCCCTTCACCTGCAGGTCACGAGGGCGACCCTTGCCTGCGCTCGTCCGACTGCTCGGAGGGTTACTGCTGCGCTCGCCACTTCTGGACCAAAATCTGCAAGCCTGTGCTGCGGCAGGGCGAAGTTTGCACCAAGCAGCGCAAGAAAGGCTCCCACAGCCTGGAGATCTTCCAGCGCTGTGACTGCGCTAAAGGACTTGCCTGCAAGGTATGGAAAGACGCCACCTCCTTCTCCAGGTCCAGGCTGCACGTGTGCCAGAGGATCTGAGACGGGAGGCCCCTGGAAAACAAGCCGCACCTTGGGGCCCCTGCGTCCCTCTGGGGGAGGAGAGGGCGAGGGCTCCTTTCTCCAGGACTTACTCAGCTGTGATAAAGGGAGAGATGCAGATGAATGTGTGCCAGAACAGGGTGGGAACGAGCCCATATGGTGGACGCTCAGACGTAGCCGTACTCCGCGCTTCTTTTCAAGATTATTTGCTGGAGGTTTATTGATCTACAAGCCATATTTATCACTGATGCGTTTGATGCACGCGGTGGCGTATTTTGGTACGCCTGTGCTTCAGTTTAGTATCATTTTTAATGCTCTGATTTGGTTATGGTTTTTTAGTCACAAAATATTTCATGCACATAGTTTTTCCACAGCATAACCACTAAAATAGTAACTAGGTTTTTTGGTTGCATTATTGCAGACTTTGATTCTCGTTTGCTTATGTGGAGAGCAATTTAAATTTTTTGTTGTCTCTTTCTTAATTTCAAACATCTGCCCTTCTGAAAGTGCACTTTGAGTTTGCTTGTATAAGAATGATCTGAAATGTGTACATAACACCCAAACAGAAGAACAATAGTATGTTCTCAAGGTAGCCACACACTAGTAATGCATTAGCCTGAAAAATATGATCATTAGTTCAGATTTACTCAATAGATAGCATTTCAATTCTGTCAGAAATACTAAATTGGTTCTGATTATCAAGGGAAGTTGTTTACAGTTTGAGTGCTCTACAGTGAATGTCAGATGCTTTTATGATTATGGCATCATGAATCATAGTCCGTACTTTTGGTTGGTAAAATTCCACGCCACATTTTAGCTAGAATAAAAATAATAATAATAAAAATCTAATAAGCTCTTATATTGTAAATAAAATGCAAAATTGTCGAAATGTATTTAAGAAGCAGTTGTATATCATGTATATATTGGTAAAAAGGAACAGATGGGGAAATAAAGGAGCGTAAAGGGACATTAAAAACTTTTTACTTTCAACTTACTGTTTGAGATAATTTCCTCAAGCTCTGTTTTACACCGCAGATATGAAAATCCTCACGCAGAACTATTTCTATTAAATTATTTTCAAAACACGTTTCTTCACAGAGCTCATGTTGTGTATTTGTTTAATGTCTGATTACCTGGGTTAGTCTTTAACTTTGTTCCTGTTGTAACAGTGATGTTATGTCTCAATGTGTATTTACAGTGATTTTAACAGATTAAAGAATGTATTTTGTATTACAAGCATTTGGCTGCTCTCATATTTTCAGCTCTGAACCGAACAGCTTCTGATGTGAATGATATCTGTTTTCTCTAATACAGCCTGAGGTAAGAAACTTGTCCCGATTGAGGGACAGAGATGTCACAGAGTTTATCAAAAAGATCTTCAGTTTTGTTCCTAAGATGAACGAAAGTCTTACGGGATTGGAACGAGTAATTAATGGCAGAATGACAGAAAATGGCGAGTAAACAGAGTTTTCAATTTTGGGTGAACCAACCCTCTGAGGTATCATGAGGTAAATGTCAGATTGCATTTTCTAATTACTGTATTTTACCTTCTCATTATCCATTTACGAAGCTGTCAGCGTGAGTAAGTCTCAGTGGTTTTATACATTTTGTATTTCTATGACGTTATTTGTGATGACATTTATTAGCTAATACACTTAAGGCTCTTTATGTTGAAAATAAGCAGCTTACATGCATTTTCCCTTTCTTCTCAATGGCCGTTTCACGATTAGCTTAACGGCCATAAGTCTAACATGTCAATAAAACGTGAAGACTGGGTCCTGTGTTTCTGGCAGACAGGTTACGAGTAGGCGAAATAATATAAAATGTCTATGGCCATTAACATGACAATCCACAAGCAAAGCTGGAGCGGCCCATATAATGCTCGACTTATAAGACTTGATGTTGTTCATCTACAACTTTTAATATGACAATGTGCTTCGGGAGCAAAGCAAAATAATAACTAAAACTAAAAATGCCTGTGCAATGTTTGGTTTGTTAATTATTCACACTTCATCAGAGCTGTAAATCACAGGCTTTATAAAGTAAACCTCATGGCATAAATCAAGCTATTGTATGTATGAAGGTTCATTTCACATAAATAAAGCTTAAATGGGAGTATTTTTTTCAGTCATTTATTTTAGCC